>JANDEH010000022.1:5449781-6649781 GCA_024610705.1 Tetragnatha versicolor
TACTGTCACGCGATGGAGCCCATAAAACAAGGAGCTTCTGAATAGTAAAGTAAGAAGGGGTAGGAAGTGCATTGGCTACAACCCTAAAGGACAGTGGTTCCCATTTTTTTTAAATCTTGGGATCCTTTGAGAAAAGTTATTTTTCCATGACGCGACGCTCCAATTGAAGAAATCAAAATAAAACTTTATAGAATTCAAAGAGCATTTTTACACAGCTTTAAAATTTTCAATTTCAACATTAAATTAAAAATCAGGGCGTTTGGTATAACAACGAGCGTATTCCAACAACTTAATGTTGAAAATCGATTGGAATGTAAATACATAGTTTCATTTCTTCAATTCTTACTCAATAGTTTTTCATTAGCAAACCAACCACTAGAAACTCAGCTTTGAATGAGTTATGCAGAATTAGCGTTAAAATTTGCGGTGAATATCTTAAAAGGTCTAATCCATTTTATAGTTCAACCCAATTAAATCAATTAAAAATTTTTGTCAATTACTAACCTACTATCTCGTTAAGAGAAAATGAAAAACTAGTTTTAAATGCAAAAGAATGCCAATATTTTAAAGACTGTGTGTGGTGGATAGGTAGATAATTAAAAACCCCTTAGTAGGGAAACTTTATGGAACATTGTGATTTGTTTGCCATGAAATGGATACCTAAAGAATTCGAAAAAACCCCTTTCCTTACAAAAACTACGAGTTTGGGGTTCTCCACTGAAAAAGTTGCCGATTTAAGCCCTGAAAGACTTTTTAAACTTCAAAGAAACACTGTTCTAGGACTAGGTGCACTGTTTCGGAGTTGTGACGTTATTTGTGAAGACGAAAAGCGAAAACTCTTAAATAGTTAAATAAACAGTTTTGGTAAACAGATAATCACAGTCCCAATTATTACGATGGTATAATGAATAAATGTATTTTTTTGGATAAATGACGTCACAATTATCCACATATTCGCTCCATACATTACAAGAGACACCCTACCTACACCCTTTATGTCACATTCATCTACCAACAACATGTCAAGCCAAAGGGTGGCAAGAACCTGGGACACTTTACATTTTTATTCAAGCTGAATTGAACCCAACCTTATAATTTCAAAATGAACTCTCATTTTATGCTAGCAAATAATTTTTTAATTGAATAATCTTAACAATAGGGGGTTTTCTAACTTGATTTCGCGTGCTTTTTCGTGATTATGCTTAGTGAAAATAGCCATTTTGTTCCTTAAAATCTGTAGTTTACGAATCGCGATGGTGGACACTTCGGGTCTGCGCCAGGGGATGGTGAGAGGCGCAGAAGTGGAAAATCGACGAGTTTCAATTTTGTGTTGTTTGGAGTCAAAATGGTTCCTTTTACTTTTTTAATTTGCTCAAATGCTCCATAATACGAGAGAGGCAAGGGAGGACTAACGGGACATAGAGTTTGGAAAGGATCAGCTCACTCCAGTAGAAGGGGTGGAAGGATAAAGTGGAACGTAAAAATTTGTAAGCCTATTTTCTCTGAGGCGCAGGCTTATAGTCGTCCATTAACGTAATGAAAGGTGCCATTCTTTTCCTTATTTTCAGGCGAGAAAGAATTGCGATAGTAGAAATCTGGCAAAGCTTACTAGGGGTAGGGAGAGGGGCAGGAAAAAATTACGAAAATCAGCAATATCTCCTGAAAATAATTTCTTTTCTGCACCAACTGCAGTTGAATGTTTTGTAAATTGACACCAAAAATGGGTTAAATGCATTAAACCGATTTTCGAACGATTCTTCTACTTAAAATAGGGCCTGAAACGTGTAGAAAAAAATAAGGGGAAATTCTCAACTTTTAAGTCTTTCAAAAACTTATTTTTCCTTGTGAGGAAGCACTAATTTCAGGCTAATTTTTCCCTTTATACACTTAAGAATACGAAATACCATTGTAGATATCTGGGACCTGCGATTAAGGAGGGGGACAGGGGCAGAAAAAAATATTCCTGTTTTTATACTCTTCGTGAGAGTAAAATTCAAAATTTTCTACTTTTAGTAGATTCATAAGTGGTGCAAATAAAGAAGATAGATACCTGACATGTCTAACAGCCCGTTAGAAAAGAGTTCCTCCCATTGGAAGGTGAAATGGAAGGGTTAAGCGGAACATAAGGAATTATATGGGATATTTGGAAAAAAATTGTGTCTATTTTAGTGAAATAATGTAGAAATCTATTTGAGCAGGTTCTATGTAATCTGTAGAACTGGAAATGCGACAATAAGTAACTTTCATTCTCGACCGAGGATAATAATTGGGGCAGAAAAAAAGTTAAAATTATACTTTACTGAGAAAAATAGTAATTATCCAGTTTAAAAGGTTTTATGGACTGAAATTTTTGATTGGGGTCACTCAAGGTGGTCTATCCTGAGAAGCATAAACTAATCTTTGGGGGTTGAATGGATGAAATGGAATACAAATTCGATTTTTTTCCAAATGGCGTGAAATTGCTTGAAAGAGAGTGATAATAAACAAATCAATTTATCTCTCCATTTCTCTCGAATGGGTTACTCGACAATGAAATTTGGGAATCAAGACAAGGGTCCGTGGTCGGCGCAGAAAAATTGTAAACATTAAATTTTAGTTTGTATAATTGTGTCTAAATAAGATAAAATATCCCTAAAATAAGAAATTTCATAGCAGATATGAAGGAGCCCCATGTTAAAACTGTTTCTTGGAGGGTAAGAGGATAAAATAGAATATTAGGGGGTATTACATTTTACTAAAAAGTGAGTATTTCTCGCAAAAATTGCATTAAAAGGATTCGATTTTCCAATTTTACTCCATGGAATATGATACGTTTAAGATAAATCTGTAGTATTAGGCAGGGGAAGGTTAGTTGGGCAAAAAAACCCTGTAATTATTACAAATTTAAGACATTTAATTATTTCTCAAAAAATTAGAATATTATAAAGTTTTTTTGTCTTAATTTTGTAATAATTACAAGTTTTTTTGCCCAACTAACCTTCCCCTGCCTAATACTACAGATTTATCTTATACGTATCATATTCCATGGAGTAAAATTGGAAAATCGAATCCTTTTAATGAAATTTTTGCGAGAAATACTCACTTTTTAGTAAAATAGTAAAATGTAATGCCCCCTAATATTCTATTTTATCCTCTTACCCTCCAAGAAACAGTTTTAACATGGGTCTCCTTCATATCTGCTATGAAATTTCTTATTTTAGGGATATTTTATCTTATTTAGACACAATTATACAAACTAAAATTTAATGTTTACAATTTTTCTGCGCCGACCACGGACCCTTGTCTTGATTCCCAAATTTCATTGTCGAGTAACCCATTCGAGAGAAATGGAGAGATAAATTGATTTGTTTATTATCACTCTCTTTCAAGCAATTTCACGCCATTTGGAAAAAAATCGAATTTGTATTCCATTTCATCCATTCAACCCCCAAAGATTAGTTTATGCTTCTCAGGATAGACCACCTTGAGTGACCCCAATCAAAAATTTCAGTCCATAAAACCTTTTAAACTGGATAATTACTATTTTTCTCAGTAAAGTATAATTTTAACTTTTTTTCTGCCCCAATTATTATCCTCGGTCGAGAATGAAAGTTACTTATTGTCGCATTTCCAGTTCTACAGATTACATAGAACCTGCTCAAATAGATTTCTACATTATTTCACTAAAATGGACACAATTTTTTTCAAAACATCCCATATAATTCCTTATGTTCCGCTTTACCCTCCCATTTCACCTTCCAATGGGAGGAACTCTTTTCTAACGGGCTGTTAGACATGTCAGGTATCTATCTTCTTTATTTGCACCACTTATGACTCTATTAAAAGTAGAAAATTTTGAATTTTACTCTCACGAAGAGTATAAAAACAGGAATATTTTTTTCTGCCCCGTCCCCCTCCTTAATCGCAGGTCCCAGATATCTACAATGGTATTTCGTATTCTTAAGTGTATGAAGGGAAAAATTAGCCTGAAATTAGTGCTTCCTCACGAGGAATAATAAGTTTTTAAAAGACTTAAAAGTTGAGAATTTCCCCTTATTTTTTTCTACACGTTTCAGGCCCTATTTTAAGTAGAAGAATCGTTCGAAAATCGGTTTAATGCATTTTACCCATTTTTGGTGTCAATTTACAAAACATTCAACTGCAGTTGGTGCAGAAAAGAAATTATTTTCAGGAGATATTGCTGATTTTCGTAATTTTTTCCTGCCCCTCTCCCTACCCCTAGTAAGCTTTGCCAGATTTATACTATCGCAATTCTTTCTCGCCTGAAAATAAGGAAAAGAATGGCACCTTTCATTACGTTAATGGACGACTATAAGCCTGCGCCTCAGAGAAAATAGGCTTACAAATTTTTACGTTCCACTTTATCCTTCCACCCCTTCTACTGGAGTGAGCTGATCCTTTCCAAACTCTATGTCCCGTTAGTCCTCCCTTGCCTCTCTCGTATTATGGAGCATTTGAGCAAATTAAAAAAGTAAAAGGAACCATTTTGACTCCAAACAACACAAAATTGAAACTCGTCGATTTTCCGCTTCTGCGCCTCTCACCATCCCCTGGCGCAGACCCGAAGTGTCCACCATCGTGATTCGTAAACTACAGATTCTAAGGAACAAAATGGCTATTTTCACTAAGCATAATCACGAAAAAGCACGCGAAACCCATTTTCGTGAAGTTAGAAAACCCACTACAATGTCTTTTGACAACTGTGAGCTACATTTTCAAACAATGTCATTTGATTTTTTTTCTCTATTGTCATCAGTGTGTGATGGTGATGTCACAATTCTTGTAACCCTTCTTTCCTCTTTATCAGAAAAGTGTTGCGTATGGACAGACTCAAAAGAGATTTAATGTTCAGTCTATTCCCTTTACGTCTCTACGGTTTGAATGTATGCATGAAAACGCTCTCTTTCGAGGAGATGGGTCCTCTTTTTCTGCCGTCATGAAGAAAAGCGGTTCTCGTAAAAAAGCAACGCGGGGACGGGTG
Organism: Tetragnatha versicolor; assembly: GCA_024610705.1. Classification (NCBI taxonomy): domain Eukaryota; kingdom Metazoa; phylum Arthropoda; class Arachnida; order Araneae; family Tetragnathidae; genus Tetragnatha; species Tetragnatha versicolor. The sequence continues at coordinate 5,454,763 of JANDEH010000022.1, forward strand.
CGTGAGGTGTTGCGGATAATTTTCGGAACTTTCACGAGTCACGGTGGCGTAATTTGCTTATAGCCGGAATGGCAGAAACAAGCGAGCACGTATGTTCAGATTGAAGTATGTTGTGTATGCAGCTGTGTTAAATAGTAATAGTCTCTTATACCACACCCGAGCTTACGAAGCGGAGCCGTATGCAACTTCTTAAAACGGCCGCCGCCATGTTATTCGTCACGTTTCTCATGAGGGAGTTTCAATCAAACCAAGAACCACTTTTGCGAAAATATACAGGGTAGTTTCGAATTTCTGGAGAATTTTTTTAGTACTGACTTTTAGGGAAGACAATCAAAGATGAATCATCCAAGAATGTTTTAAATGCATTTATAATGGACTAGTGAAATATACGAGATGCTACGTTTGGAAACAGGGATTGTAAATAGAAATAAAATTACGGAGTATATTTTCATGAAAGTCGCTTCATTTTTAATAAGTGAAAAACTATTTTTTCCCCAAAAGGCCACCTTTGTGGTATTTGATTACGGACAAATCTATTAGAGTAATTTGAGCCAGCTTTTTGTACTTCTTGCTCTTTTAAAATTTGAATTATCTTACAATACAGTATGGTTCCATTAAAAATAATACAAGGCTTAATATAAGCTTGCAGTTTACTTTGAGATTAAGACAAATACTAATTTAAAATTTAATTATATTATTTTATCGGTGTAAGCTTGGGACACTTAAACCAAGAGAAAGTGTTGCTTGATTAAAAAAAATACTCAATCAAGTTAAAAAGGAAAGACTACATTTTAAGTGAACCCTTGGTGCGACGGGATTACAAATTCACTCTAGAAGTTCGAACCCAGTTGAAACCTATACGTAATCTTTGAAATGGAACGTATTTCGGGAATTCCCATTTCAAAGCTCGTATCATACTTATGTTCAGACGAGAAAGGAAGAAAAAAAGGTTTCCGACAAACTTTTGTCAGAGAAACATCACATTGGCGGATCCCATTTGAGATACAGGGGCTTTCGATGTTGACCGACCATTTCTCAACATTGCCTTTGAAACTGCAGTTTTACAGAGGAAATACACGCTGATCGATGAAAAGTGTCATTTGGTATTTCAAACTAACAAAGGTTAGTAAAGGATTATTCTTTCATTACGTTGTATGTTATTATTGCTTGACATCGTAAATGAAGAATTAATGTCATGTGGACTATAATGTCTTTTATTGATAACTTTTATGATCAAGGAATTCATAATTAGTGTAACTGGATTCTCAAAGCCAGGAGTTAATAGGAAAAGAACTGAGTTTTTCTGATACAAGTTTTCAAAATGCATTGTATATAAAATTTAAGAATTAGGGTACATCAAAATTTGTTATATATGACATTACAATAAGTCCGTCCAAACTATGCACAGGCAGATTTCTTTGTACATAAAACATGAACTATACCTCCAAATGACCCATAGTTTTCTAGAACTGGTTTTTTTAAATAACCATTGAGCCTGCATGCGCGCACCGTGGAATGAAATAATTTGGTTATTATCTTGTGTATCGTCACATTTTCTCCAAAATAAAAGTTGTCATAGAGCTTTAGTTCTTTAGTAATTTTTATGTGCTTCACGAAAGGAATCTTTGTGTGCAGTATGTTCAAGATGGAACAAATTTTCTGTACCTTAAAAGAACAAAACGAACTAATTTTTTATACAAATTTATGAACCTGATTATTTTAGGAGTTGAGATCACTAAAATTTGTTACAGAATATACTCATTGTGGCTGCGATTTTTTGTATTTTATATTTAACTGAGCTTTGCTTAAGCATAAAAATAAATTGGTATAATACTTAGCAAAAAAGAATTTCGTTTGTAAAATTGCGTAAGAAAACATTAAAGTAGAAACTATCAAGTATTTTTGATAGTTAATAAAATGATATTTTTAGGTACTTGGGAGATAAATTTTGAATAATTTAACACACCTCGATAACTCTGGAAGAATTTTAGTAATTCAATTTCCTATTTTATAACTATAGTAGTTACTTGATCCCTGAAAGTGTAAAATTTAACTCATATCTAGTTAACATATATTTAGTTCTTTTTTTTTCTGCAGAAACATCAAACACTGTACCGTTTGAGTTTAAATTTCGTTATCCCTGATAGTATGGTAAAAAACTGTGTAATCCAGTGAAAAAATTCTAAACTCTTTCCTAAGGGTGAACTTTATTTCCAATCTTTTCTAAGAGATAATAAGAAAGAAAAATATTATGTTGAGGAAAATTTCCTAACACTGTTTTCAAAGGAAAAATGTGTCTTTGGTTTTGAAAGGGGACTAAAATACACTCCCAAAGTTGTGATATTTTTAATTTGGTAAATTTGATTAATCCTTTGATTTTCCTTGAAAGTTTTTAACAGCAAAGTAAAATTTAAGAAAGAAAAAAGGTTTTTTTTAAAGCTTATTGAGTTATTTTAGTTTTGCACAATTAGATACTAAACTTATTTTTGAGCTTATTTGGACGTAGTCCACTTTTGCAATGAATGGCACGAACATGTAATTAGAAACTGGTGCTTTTCCCCCTCCGAACACAATGTATCCAGGCTTTAAAAAAGCGCGAAATCACCCGAAACAAATTTTAAATTTAATCAACTTTCGAATGAATTCATATTTTTCTTTCAAAACCCAAACGGCGTTTAATTTTCTGACACGTCTGCCTTTTTTTTTAAATTTCCATTCCGACGCCATTTTTGATTATTTAAAGTAAGAGAAACTCTCCGAATAAAGATGAGGAATTAATTACGGAGAAACCCCCGCAAAAAAAGAAACTCTGCCTTTCGCTAACATTTATTCCCGAATATTCTCAAAGAAAAAAATGAGAGAAGATGTTGCTTAAAAAAGAATTTACATTCATTTTTCATCATTCAAACGCATCCCGGTAATAAGATTAACAGGTAAAAAAGGCGGGAATTCTCTGCGAAGGGATTGGCCGTGGAACTTTTTTGAAAATTCGATCCGCGGGTGCGTGTTTGCTGGATTAAGCGGGTGGAAGTCACGAAACCGCCATGATGGGAATGTCGTAGAAAAGAACTATAGGACCATGGAGGTATTAACTATAGGAAGTGCATGGAGCATTCATCCTCCATTGCTGTGATCATGACTACCATCTTTTGACGCTCACAAGGTAACGTTATTAGGCTAAAGTCACAGACATGGAAACAATTTTAAAGGGGTTTGTAGATGACTCATAAACAATTACAGTGAAAAATTAACCGGGGAATTACAGAAAAAAACTAAAAAATTATTGAAAATCAGCATTTGTAACTCCAAATGCAACCCAACTAGGCGAGAAATGCAGAGAAACCTACCGTCAAATGAATTTTCACTGAAGCAGTTTAAAATCGGCCAATCAAGAAAAGTTCATCAAATGTTCAACTAAGTCGCCAAATAGTGTTAACTGGATGCGTTCGGCAGCTCAGAACTCTATTTTCAATATTAATTTACTCCTCTCCTAACTAAAATCCGCAGCTAATTTTTTTACAGAAAGTGTTATGAGTCATCTTTTTATATACCTGTAAAATTGTGGTCCGTTTTTATAACTTTAGCCTGGGAACGTTTCCGGCAAAGAACTAAATTGATTTCTAAATTTTCACACCTACCTAGCATATCTAAAAAATCCAATTGAACTAAAATCCAACTAATTTTGGTATTGATATAGTGTGTTACTTTCCAGTCAGTTGGAATTTGATTGATAAATTTATATATTCGGTCAGTATAATATAAAATATAGTCAAACGATATATCGTTGCAATTTAATTAAGCCAATTCCAGAGGCATCAACCTACCGAAACCCAGCCCCCTAAATAAGAGAGAACTTAGTTTAAAAAATTTAAAATTTGAATTTATTGGGAATCTAAAATTTATCAACGCTATACAATGGGGAGTAGTAGGGTGTATCGAAAAAAACTTTTTTTCGATTTTCATCACGCCTTAGCAAAAAAAAGTTGTCCAAGGTGACACATAATATCTGTGAATTTTTTCAGAATTTTAAGAGGGTGTCTTTAGGGGCCGCCAGGCCCCCGAAGGCTTCTAGTAACGGCGGCTGCTTAGCGCGCTCAGCTAGTACTGCAGGTCAGCTAACTTACAGGTTTCGGGTCGTTCAAACCGCTCACCGGAGGTATTAAATCCCAGTTATATGCATCATTTGATCATTTACATCAGAAATTTTCTAAAATACCCTGGTTATGAGCATTGGTTTCACGTAGATAATGAACCACAGCTGATCTTTAAATTTTTTTATAAAATGAGAAAAGTAAATTTTGATCAGCTTTATATTTTCAGACAATTATCTGCCTAAAAATAACCCTGAGCTCACCACGGGAAGGTAGCTGAACAGCGAGCTCCACCCACCCACCCTCCCTTTTTATGTATAATACTGACTAGAAACCACCTTCCCGTGGCGAGCTCAGGGTTATTTTTAGGCAGATAATTGTCTGAAAATAAGCAAAGAGCTGATCAAAATTTACTTTTCTCACTTTATAAAAAGTTAAAGATCAGCTGTGGTTCATTATCTACGTGAAACCAATGCTTATAACCAGGGTATTTTCGAAAAATTTCTGATGTAAATGATCAAATGATGCATAAAACTGGGATTTAATACCTTCGGTGCGCGGTTTGAACGACCCGAAGCCTGTAAGTTAGCTGACCTGCAGTACTAGCTGAGCACGCTGTGCAGCCGACGTTACTAGAAACCTTCGGGGGCCTGGCGGCACCTAAAGACACCCTCCATTATGTGTCACCTTAGACAACTTTTTTTTATAAGGCGTGATGAAAATCGAAAAAAAGTATTTTTCATACACCCTAATGGGGAGTGCCCTCATGAGGTCCCCATTGTATTAGGGCCCTCATGAGGGAAACGATTCCTTGATTTCCAACCTGGTTTAGTTTAGAATAGGTTGAATCCAGGACTGAGAAATTGCGGAACACAGTCGCCAAAATATTTAGATCCTCCAAACACCCCTTAAATAATTTCTCCGACTACACACTAGATAAGGCATAAACAACGAAATCAACCCGCTTAACGAACTTCCAATGTAACGGATTTCTTCCTGCCAACCGCGATGTTGGCACTCTGAGACGCCAAGCCAAATCGCATTCTATATATTACTCCTCTCTGCTTGGGGCCATCCTAGGGAAAAGTGGGGTTTTAATGAAGTTAAAGTGGCTTTTTCCGGGGTGAAAAAATCAATGTTTTTCAGCCCCATTTCAAATTTTCCCCGTTTCCCCCTTTTCAAAAAAATATTACTGGAGCTTTTATGTGAGATTAAAAAACATTTTTGATATCTAGTGCATTTTTTTCTGATTGCGTATATATCATACTGGGTTTCCATTTAAGTGAATGTTTTACACCATGAAACTAGACTTTCTGTTCTGATATATAGTTATTTTATAAAGTGTGGAAATAAAGGGTTTGTTTATCGATTGTACTATTATTTTCAATGTTAACAAAATAAAAATAATTACCTCATTCACTTATTAAGCTGCTAATTAATTATCTCGTATTGTAAATTTAAAACAGTTGGCAAAAGCATTGTACATAGTTATGAACAATTATTTTTTCTTATTTTCTTCAATTTGCAGAAAAAATTGCAGGAAAATCTAACTTGAGTTACGTCATTCTATTGTAATGCATGAAGTATTTTGAGTTTAAAGAAGTAAAACATGTTTTACTTATATATAAAGCCTACTTTTTTAACGCAGTTTGAAAAAATTTGTGCTACACATTTCAACATGCGAGACGGTTTAAGAGAAAAGAATTAGAGCTTTCACATTCTAGCCTTTTTGTCAGTATGTAGCAAAAGAATGTCTAATATAACCACCATATGAAGTAAACGGAAATTGTATTCAATAAGCTTCCTATTATTCAATATGAAAATTAAAAATCAAGTTGTAAATAAAACCTGATACTTTGTAATATTACACACGCCAGGAACTAAAAACTTAAAGCTATATATAGATTTTAAATGAATAGCACGCATTCCAAAACCTGGTTAACGTTATCAAAACGTCAGCTTACGTGATAAGTTCAAAAAATTCTTATTTACACACAGAAAAATCAATATATCTCAGTAAAAACAAAAAAAAATCAACCAATATTACAACCTCTAGAAAAGAAAGCATCTTTTAATTCAAAGAAATGTAATATGAAAGAATATTAATTTTGAAAGTTTTTTCAATAAAAAATATCCGAAAAAGAGTTAAAATAAAATTATGTTTATATTTTTAATCTGCCAACGGGTTATGATACTCTTTGTACACATTTCTTTGATAGTAGAATACGCTAAAAAGTGTTAGTATAAAGGAATACATTTATTATTGTAATATATTAAGATATTTATTTATTGTAATAAGGTACCTGTGCCTAATATGGACACCCTAAGGAAAATGTATTTTTTTCACCCCCTTGTACACGTCATAGGACTCCAAAAATTTATGACCACTATCCCTGGACTGTTGACTCTCATTATTAAAATTAGCGACCTTGTAATTATTTTGGTTTAATTTTTAATAATAAAAACAAAAAATGTTTGCAAGTGTCCATATTAGGAACCACCTGTCCCTATTATGGACAGGTGGCTACTTATTGACCTTCTACCCAGGGTGTAGGGAAGAACCAGTCTTCCAAGGGATTTTAGAGGAGAGGGGATAAAAAAAATATGTCTTAAAGTTTTGCGGGGGAGAAAGGGGCACAGTAAATATCTTTAGAACATGCACTTCTTAATGTTATGTACGGATAGTACAATTAAGATTAAAAATACATATAAACATAAATTTATTATGAATTAGCTAAATAAAATAACATAAAACAGATAATAAGGAAGTTGCATGTGTCAGATTTTCAAAAACAAACAAGTGTTCCGTATGGTTTTTTGTATGGTAAAATGAAATATCTAGTCAGTTTTTCAAAAAAATGTACAGGTAATTAAATATTTTAATTTAAAAGTCGAGAAAAAAACACGTGACTGAAAACGTTTATTGTTTAAACTATAAGATGACGTCAACAATAATACCATCAACTCCATTGCTTTACAACAATGTTTAGTATAAGATGACGTCACATCCAAACTCTTGGCGTTTTCGCGCGCTTTTAAAAAGAGGATTTTTGTTAATTTTTTAGGCAATCAAAACATTTCTCGATCAGCCTCAAATTTTGGGTAGTTGCTTATTTTTGCAAGAGGAATCGATTAAAAAAATAAAAAAAAATCATGCAACTTCCTCATTATTTTACAAATTTCTGAATCTAAAGATTCACTTGCTGTATTTCCAATGTGGACATAAGGTGTCCATAATAGGAACAGGGCATAGTTTTACTTAATCTTGTAATAAATAAACAAAGAAAACATTTTTAAGCAATATACGCAATAGAAAACAAAAATATGTTTTATCCGCTTTCTAAAACACTCCACTTTTTAATATTTAAAGTAATTTTACCATATGTAATAAGAATTTAAACTTAACCTGTAAATACTATCAGCAACCATGAAAACACAAATTTCCTTCAAAATGGCGAACAGCGCGCTTTTTTGCACTTTCCAGACTAAATTTTCTTTTAAACTGCTTTTCTTCAAGAATATGTAGTGCCAACTTTCGTTCAAGTTTCTTAGTTTTAAAAATATTAGGGGTGTCCATATTGAGAGCGTTGCCTGAAACAATTGTAAATTCAAGAGGGGTAAACGAGTTCAAGAGGAAAATTGACAGATACTGGGATTCCGGTAGTTTGAGTTAAAAAGACTGGACCAACCTTGCTGGGCTTACGCCTGTAGTTGGTCGACTTAATTTGTATTTGTATTTGTATTTATAAGAATGGCAAAATTGAGCGATGATGGAAATAAAAATATTTTTAGTGTAAAAAAAGGAAAAACAAGCACAATTTTATATAACTTATAATTAAATTTTACGATAATTTGATAACAGGATTTTACTTTCATCATAAAGATATTTTGATTTGGTAATATTTCTTTTATTTTCGGAAATATATTCTTAAATATCTTGTAGTATTTAATATTTATGAACCACACCAAATTTACAGATTAGTTTCGACGAAGGATGCAAGAAAAAAATTAGGCCATAGTAATAATACATTATGTAAGAATACGCATTTATATTCTTGCATAAGGAGTGCAACTACAAAGCCAACAATACGATGTTTGGATCTTTAAAACGAGTTTTCCTTTGAGGGTCGTTAGTATGCAAAGAAAATATAACTGTAAAAGCAGCGCTGTTTAAAGAAATACGTAATATTCATCCAGTAACGTCTAGTCTAGACAGAAGAAAATAAGGCATACATTTGCTGATGTTGTATGACATGAATTTTTTTGAGGTTATGTCTGTAATTCCCGTTGTGTTCGTCCCTAACACTACCAAAAATTTTTATCGTAGCTTAAAAACCTTTTTAAATTTATTATGAAATTTATAGATATCTCCTCTTTGGTTTCAAGAAATGGAGAAGAAATCCCAAGTGAACGGTGTTGATTCGAAAATGTGCAGCACGGATTTGATTTCTGTTAAATGAGTTACAGTTTTTAAAAATATGCGTAAAGTAATAAGATAAGTTAAAGTATAAGTTCAGGTATGAGTTAGTTAAGTTTTTACTGTAACTGTAAACAAACTGTAGATGTAAGCGTTAGACAAATCTTCTGAGTTATATTAAAAGATACAAATCAAGTTTTACGAAGCTGGGATTGACCTAGTTTATTCCTTTTAAAAAGTTTAATTTTAAGTTATATCTCGTTGAAATAGCTTAAAAGTATTAGTATACTAATTAAAGTAGTAGAAAATATCTAAATATTAAAAGAAATAAATTGTAAGTAAAGCTATACAATGCAGGGAGTATCTGAAATCATGCAAGAAATTTCGAGGAATTTATCAAAACGACAAGAGTTGGAATAGAACTGGGGGTCGCATCGCCAGTTATTATTTTATTGCTTTTTCCAAAAACAGCAAAAATAAAGCCCACGCGAATTTAGCAGGGGTTCTTACATCGGCAAGACGATCGTGATCAGAGTGCACAGATTTAAATGGAGAGAAGGATCTAAAAAGAAGTTTTAGAGAAGGATCTTAAAAAGGGTCCAAAGAATTCATTAAAACAGGTTAAATACCACCTTATTTGTTTGCGACGGTAACTTCTTTATTATACAGGGTGTATCATTATGAATGGGACAAACTTCTAGGGGAGGTAGGGTACATCAAGAGGATTCAGAATTGCACAGGAACCCATGGTCCCAGACGTCATCCTTAGGGGCTAGGGGGTATTGAAACTAGCCACGAGACCCAAAAAGTAAGAGGTGGCGGAAGTTCCGACTTGCCGATGGTTCTTCGTCGTTGTGTCCGGCCGCTTCCCGACAAAATCAAACCATCCAACTTAACCACCAATTGTTTTCATGATTACACCAGAACTTATGCGATCGCGGGTGTTTTACTGAAAGGAAAGTATTGAACGCCCTGTAGAGAGAAGTAATTTTACAGTTTGGGAAGACAATTCAATTTTAAGCATTTTGATCATGTGGTGTTTTTAAGCCATAATAGAGCATAGAACATTAATTTTGGGGAAAAGTTGATAATCTTGATTTCAAAGTATATTTCCTTTTCTTGTGTAAAATACCTGAAGCACCGAAGTTTATTTAAAATCCTTAATTTTATTGAATGACACCGCATTAAATTTGTGATTTCTTGTTAATTCAAATCCAGGTAAAGGTTGGACAATAAACCCGTTAAATCTAGTTTCTAAGAATTCAAAAGAACGTTTCATCAGACAATAGAAGGCTTACAAGAGGCTATCGTTTCAATTATCGAATTTCTCTCTTAAATCCTCCTTCTCCTCAAAACGGTGATTCTTTCGAGCTATTCCCCCACGAGAAATCGGATCTTCTTAAATATTAAATCCGGCCCAAAACTTTTCACTGCAGTTGTCAATCAATCCGCCATTTTCATACCCGTAAATGGCCCGTAATTCGCTACAGGTCTTGATGGCTGTTTAAATAATGCACGGATGCGTAAGGAACTCGTGAAGGGAGAAACCGATTCTTTAAGTATCGATGCTGATGAATCGAAATCTTTCATGAAAGTTCGTTGAAAACCTTGTTTTTGAAAACAAAAAGGTAGGGAGAAAATAAAATGTTAAAAAGGCATTTTTGAGGTTTGATAATAAATTGTTACCATTATGTTTACTAAAAATTTTCTTGGATTTTTCAAAGTTTAACTATCTTAATGTATTTTTAAGATAGAATTTTTATTAGACATATTTTTTTCTAGTTCCAGCTTCAAGAAACTTGAACGTAATATTTTATACTGTTCCAACACATATTAAAACTTCCCCTTTTGAAGAAAATCTACTGTTATCCCTAAAATTTTGAAACAATAATAAAAATACCATCTTTTAACCCACTAAGAAACTACTGCTTAGCCAACGATAGTAAACGGGTCACGTTTGCTTATAGACGGGTCACGTTGAATACGTGACGGGTTGACGTTGAATAGACGGGTCACTTGATAGACGGGTCACGTTGCACGGGTGTTGTTTGCTTTAGTATTTTTTATTTTATTTAAAATATACTTATTTTTATGTAAGGTAAATGTGGGTACAGTGGACACTTTAACCCGGGAGCAGTCGCACCTATGAAACGAACGCGGGAACTCGCGGGTGGGTATGTGATACCCAGGGATGAATTCTCGCGTTTTAGCACTCAACCTGCTTGGTTTTACAAATAATATTACTTTAAATAAGACACAAACAATAAACTATCATTTGTGTATCTTAAATGAATATAATTTTCTCACGTTTATTCGTGCAATCCTTACATAATTGGAGTTCTGTGTTCCACACAAATATATTTCTGTAACCTTTCACATTAGCGTTTTATTTTCAAGTCCCTTTTGCTAAAGTAATCCCTACATCTTTTGTATCCCTTTTTTCTACAATTTGGCATTGTTTCCTTCTTCTGAGGTAGTTTCTGATGATGTATCAAAAGCATTTTTTGATTGCGTCTTAGTAGGCGCTCGATAATCACTTTTATTTTCAATAATTTTATTATAATATTTTTCAACGCCACTCTGACGTTGGTTCTAAACTTTACTTTTATCTATTTTGATCCACTTTTACCGAGGTAATATTCTCCATTTTCCGGAGAATCGAGGCTTTATGAACTTGCTTCATCAATTTCATCACACATTCTTCAGCCACTTCAATTGTTTATTTATCACAATGGACATCATAAACTCCAATGTCTTCTTAATTTTCACTAAAAAATCAAAATCATCGGTAGAAACTGTCTCAAGCAAAGAACAAAGCTGCTATACCGACCAATCGAACGGAATCCACAGCCAAAACTAACACCTCTACCGGCACGCGCGCGGGTATCTCATACCCAAAAGCCTCGATTCCCGGAAACCGCGTATTCCTGAATTCTTATCTAACCTTGAAACTTCAAGAATGTGACCTTGAACTCAGCTACACGAGACCCCATACATTTTGAAAAAAAGGGGGGAACGCTATGAGACTAAGAATGCGCGCCTGGGTATGACATACCCAGTGCGAGTGCTCCCGGGTTAAGGAAAATTTCTGCTTAAATTCTCAATAAATACTAACCTATTTGCTTGGAAACGGTTATCATCCTATTTTTAGGTTAATTGGATCTTCTTCTTTCGATTTTACCATTAAAAAATTTAATTAGATTGGGTAAGTATTTTAATTTAATTTTTAAAAAGTACTCCAAATTGCATCTATAGTGGCCACATAGATGTAGCTGTTGTTTCTATGGTGGACACCTCTTGCATCTATAGTGGACACCTCTCTTTTTCTGCTTATATGAGGGGTTTATGAATGAAATTGAGATGTTTTTTGGTATAATCGTTTAGTTCTAATTAAATCTTCCTTCCCAACGAAATGTATTTTAGATCCAATCAAATTAGCTTTATTTAAAAAAGACTTGATCGTTTTCGGCCCTAAGCCTACGCTGTAGCTGATTTGAGAGGAATTTAGCATCTAATTCAATGTTTTAGAAACATAGGTTCCCGAGCCAGAATGAAACCAAATTTATTCAACACTCATTTTAAAGCTCAGTCAACAGTTTATGAAGAAAACTGATTCAAATTAAATATTATTTATGTTTCTATTAGAAGCCATTGCGGTGGTCACTATTGAAAAATCTAAGATTTTGTGTTGGTATAGTGGCCACTGGCCACCCCCATAAAACCCCTATAAAGTCAAAATTTTCAAAAAAAATTTATTCATTATCATTTTATACACTCTTCTTTATCTTAATATAAATTTAAAAGTCAATCAAACGGTAATAAAAACAAAAAAATCAGTTTCGACCTACCCGTTTCCTTAAGCGATTCAATAAGCCATATCAACTTTCAGTCATTCGGTCGATGTTGTTATTTTCAAATATTTAAATATCCTTCCCATGCTGACTTGTGGTATCGGTGGTAATTTACCAGCTTACCTGATTGTACAATCTACTATGCCTATGAATTTTGACGCTGTTTGATGCCTCAAACTCGTTCTATTTAGAATTAATGAGCTAGTTGGCCACTATTGGTACAGTGTCCACTGTCCACTATACCCACATTTACCTTATATAGATGTCTCTTCCTCTTTCGATCAACTGCAACTACCCCTCAGCTTTTTCTTTTCTCCCCTCCAAATATGTCAAAATCAGATGACCCTTTTCCTATCGTTGGTTAAGCTGTATATTCAACCTTCGCGTTAAATTATTACCTGCTGTAAATAATATTTAGTCTTCAATACCCCAGGTTTCGGGCCTGAAATATTTAATTAAAATTCGATCATTTACTCGGAATTTCGATTAACAATATCTAAAAGTACTCGATACTCGAATATCGATGCGATACCTAAGTAAAAATATCGATTCTGGTATCTTTGCTATTTGCATTGTCATCAGCCGGATGTCTCTTTAAATATGAATGAGGCGTCGATTTCTCAACAGATCTTCAATCAGTCGGGGGATTATTTTCGTTTGGCGAGGCCTGTTTCGGTGGGATAATGTGCTTTCCGTTACGTACGAAACACTAGGAGGCTGTCGTGTTCGAAAATTTATAGCGTTTAAGGCGAAATAAACTAAACGACTAAATTAGGCCTAACAAACGGCGTAATTACAGATGTAGTCAATTTTTGAAATTAACCTTTTTGTGATTTTAATTTTTTATAAAGTATGTCTCTCTTCACTGGTTGGTTGAAAATGGGGAAATCCAAGTTTGAGTAGGGGTACAGGAAATTTGGGTAGCTAGCTTGACTACTTAATCATCCTTTTCTTTGAAGAAGAGTGAAGGGAGGTGGGGTAGTTATTGACTAGAAATAACCTGTTTGGATCTTTCTACACTAGCGGAAATAAAAATCCCAACACCAAGAAGGAAAGGAGATATCAAAGTCAAATTTATTTCTATGATTGCACATAGTATCAATGTCAATTGATTAAAAAATCAGCCTTCTTGGATGTTAGGGGGCCGAGAAAACCAGGGAGGAGTGTTGTCTCCATAGGTGTCCATTACCGTTGTCACACGTCATGGTATTGAGTGACAGGGTCTCTAAATGACTTTTGAGGGATTGGAGGACCATGTTGCCACCTTGGGTAGTCCAAATTCATATGGTGCACCAGCGGACGCTGCATACCGGGCTAGGTGATTTCTCCTCATTAACCGGACTTGTTTTTTGGGTGTTGGTTCTAGAGAACGGGTAAGACGGGGTAAAAATGCAACCTAGGGGGTTAAGAAGAAAGCTTGGACATTGCATACAACATGTGGTTGTGCATGTTTCTCTTGAAATTTGTCCCCAGGACAGGTCTGAAGGTAAGGGCGGACAACCGGCTAAAAAACCTCAATGACTCAGCTCTGGTTGGAAAAAGTACTGGTGAATCATACTCAGGAGTTGCCGAAAGGGAATCCAATGCATCCCCACTCCGTTACCCTGCATCACCACTCAGTGGAACGATTAGAAAATCATCAGCTGAGTGCGCTCTCTCCATTGTGTCTTCAAACTCATACCCAACCGCCGTGGTGCTCCAAACCGAAGCAGGATTCTCTCATAAACACAATGTCATGAAATTGGGATTTTCATTTCCTTACTTCGTGCACTATAGGAAACAGAAAGGCCCATTTTCAGCTCCTTGTTTGTAGACAAAGATGTAAGAAGCTATGCAGACCAAACGGACAATCCGCAGTACTGCAAACGACATCCATCCCACTGCCGCTTGTCCTCAGTATGATCTACCGGTACTTTGGCCAACCAGAGCTGCTTCATTGAGGTTTTTTAGCCGGTTGTCCGTTCTTACCTTCAGACCTGTCCTGGGGACAAATTTCAAGATAAAAATGCACAAACACATGCTTTATGCAATGTTCAAACTTTCTTCTTAACCCCCTATGTTGCATTTTTACCCTGGCCTATCCGTTCGTAAGAACCAACGCTCACAAAACATGTCCGGAGAAAGAGGAGAAATCACCTAGCCCGGTATGCAACGTCCGCTGGTGCACCATATGAATTTGGACTACCCGAGGAGGCAACATGGTCCTCCAATCCCTCAAAAGTCATTTAGATCCCATGTCACTCATACCATGACGTGTGAGGGGCGGTAATGGACACCTATGGAGACAACACTCCTCCCTGGTTTTCTCGGCCCCCTAATATCCAGGAAGGCTGATTTTTAAAGCAATTCACATTGATACTATGTGCAATTATAGAAATAAATTTGACTTTGATATCTCCTTTCCTTCTTGGTGTTGGGATTTTTATTTCCGCTAGTGTATATACCTTCTCGACTCTAGGGCAAAGTGCTGATAGCTTCGCCCTAGGGAGTCAATGGCCTTGCTGATTTGGGGTTACTCTAACCGCCTAGTGAGGAAAGACAGACTTTATAAGAGTGGTTGGTTTGTTGATTGGTGTTTTATGGCGCCTGATCGACATCAGGATGTTATGCGCCAGTTATAAGAGTGGATGGGATCGTTTAAATATTTTGTAAGCATTTTAGATCATCTCCTCTTTTTCGGAAAAATAAGCAAATTTCGAACCCCTTCCCCCCTTTGGTGTTTTTGTAATACTTAAAAAACAATTGGTGAACTTTAAGGGGATGGTGGACCTTCAAAACCATTTTTTTTAATTATTATCTTAGAGATATGAAATTTGGCATATAATTGTAATACAGTATAAATATATTATATATTTTTGAATTTTCAAAAAAAAAATAAACTTTTTAAAAAATTTTCCTTGCAGGATAACTCTTTGTACTTTGACTTCATTTTAGTACTAAATTGCTCTTAAACTCATACAAAACAAAAATAGGTATTCATTAGTGAATACGTTAAGTAGTTCTTTTTTAATAATTTTTTTTTCACTCCTAAACTGAAATTTCCTGAAAATTTCTGGTTTTTTGACACTAAAGTGAAGATTTTATAAACTTAATATAGAGATATTAATTAAAAAATTCCTAACTTTATTTAGCATAACATAAGGAAGCTTTGTTGCAAATTTTGTCCAGTTTCCTTAATTATTATCCTGCATGGAACACTTTTAAGACAGAAAAATGTCAAAAATTTATATTGTGAGAAAAAGCTACTTAAAGTTTTTTTCAGGGACTTGCCTTTATTTTGACTTTTTTTAACACACCAACTCTATCTATTTTAACAACACATGTATTGGTGGAATTATTTTTCAAGAATTTATAATTTTAACGAAATATTAACAGAACATAGATTTTGGTCAATTTTGAGCGATTTCAAGGTCCACCATCCCCTTAAGAACGTATAAAAGTATTCAGTTTTTTTTTAAATTTTAATAGAAAAGTAAAATTTGTTTATTCAAAGGCAACTGAGAAGTAAATCTTGGATACGGTTTGGGAATACTGGAAAAACTTCAGTTGCAATTTTGAAAAGATTCCAGATTAATTCCACCTTATGGAATCAAACATTTTCTGAAAATTTCATAGAGAATGAAAGCCAGGTGAAGGCTGATGTAATGCTTAAATCTGAAGTTTTAAAAAACTACCAATCACACATTTTTGAATCGGTACTTAAAGTAAGTTCTTGGTCGTTTTTAGTATTTTTCTTCTTCGCCCCTCAGTACTAAAATTTTTTGTCAAAACAGAAAGAGTAAAATGTAAAAACTCATATACTTAGTAGCAATATCAAAAACGGTTATTCTAAGAGAAACGTTCAGTGATCAATGGAATGCAAATTAATAAAATTTCTATAGAACTCCTAATTTTTACCTTTGCATTTTCAGGACGTATTGTACATTAGTTTTCCTTCATCCACAGTAGAAAAAGTTAATTTCGGAAGAAAACAGTTTTATAAACATCTCCAGTGTTGTTAAAAAATAAGTTACTTAAATTGGTTTCAAATGTTTACAGTTGAATGAACTTAAGCAACACTTTTTATCAACCGTAACACCTATAAAATGTTTTTCAAGAAGGGAAAGGATCACGAAGTCAGTCCTCTTAATCAGCATTAGAGTGCAAAATTGAAGAGTATTTTGTTAAGAAGAGCAAGAAATCTTCTTTTGGTAAATTTCTCTTAAGAAATTCTGAAGTAATTTTCACGCGTAGGTTGGCGTTTTTCGTAATTTATTCAAAGAAGATGCAGTGGGATATTCTTTATTATCTCTTTTAAAACGTGACTATAGATTTTTCTCATAACATTTCAATCAGAATGAAGGATTTTTCCTACTTTTTGAATACTGGATAACATTGGATAATTTAATAGTATTAGGTTTGTTTAGAACAGGGGTTCCCAAACTTTTTTGGCCCGTGGACCCCCTAACGACATTTTTCATAGCCCGTGGACCCCCTGTCTTAGGGACCGTTCAAAAAGTAGCTAAAAATCTTATGTTTTTGATATAAACTTCTAAACCAAGCATAAATTTTGTAATTTTTTCAAGTGTTTTTTTCTTGCATCGATTAGCATTTGATTTCACACTTTTCTTTTAGGAAATTATAAAAATCAAACATTCAAAAAGTTTGAAATAAAAACAAATCTAAACCTTTAATATCTCTACATTTCAAGACACAAAAACTTTTAATTTTAATAAGTTTTAATAAGTATTTAATAAGTTATTCATTCACCAAATCATAAAAGTTCATAAACAACTATAATTTATAGTATATGACATGTTAACAAACAATATTTAATTGATTTATTAAATTTTCCGGGATAAATGGCCATGTTTGATGAATGGAATTCCCAAACGTTTCGCTCTCAGCTTCGGAGAGCATCCTCAGTGGCAAAAAATCAACTGATAAAAATTGAAAACAAATACCAAACAATTACAGCGTGAATGCTAACGTGGAATGAAAATGAGATGAGATGCTAATACTACTGTGCTCTCCGAAGCTGAGAGCGAAACGTTTGGGAATTCCATTCATCAAACATGGCCATTTATCCCGGAAAATTCAATAAATTACTCTTCAGGTCATGGAAGTTTTCATCAATTTATAATATTTAATTCAGTTCAACTATGAAAAGAAATCAATTTGCTATTGATATTGTGGCACAACATTTTTAATGAAATTGTAAAAATCAAACATTTAAAAAGTTTGAAACTAAAAACAAATCTTAACTTTTAATATCATTATATTACAAGGCACAAAAAATTTTAGCTTTAACAATAAAAATTTTGGTTGCAAACTTGTCAAAGTTAATGGCTTATGAGTGAGTATTCATTCACCAAATCATAAAATTTCAGAAATAATTACAATTAATATATGGCATGTTAGCAAACAATATTTAATTAAGTTCAACTATGAAAAGAAGTAAAATTATACATTACGGAAATTGAGTTTTAATTTATGAAATTGAATTATGCGAGGCTGGTCTAGGGATCTCCACCTCGATAAGAGAAATGATTCCATCGCCCCTGCTTGCGTTTAGAGGATTCGGTGATAACCAACTTTTCATATTACTGAAATTTAATTATAAAAAAGACAAAATTTTTGAAACTTATCAAAGTTTTCCGTTTTAATGAATTTTCCCGTGAACGTCTGAAAGTCGCTGTGGACCCCCTAGAAGTTACTGTGGACCCCCAATTTTCATTTTCATGCCCGTGGACCCCCGGAAAGTCGCTGTGGACCACTGGGGGTCCATATGGACCACTTTGGGAACCACTGGTTTAGAATTATCTTGCATTTAATTCAAAAAGTGTAACTAAAACGAAAATAGCAACCCAAGATGTATAATAGTATAATAATAGGGGTATTAATTTCTCTTTAAGAAGTCAACAAATGAATATTAACATATTTATAGAGATAACATCGGGAGTAATAGAGAAATCAAGTTTTAGAGCTAAAGCTATTAAGATAATTGAAATAGTACTTCATAATTGAAAAGAATAAGAGATAGATAATAAAGAGTGAGAAGGAGCTTGATAAAACTTGAGAGGAGGACAAACCATATAATTTTGCCATAAAACCATTCCAGACTGACCATAAAACCATTCCAGACTGACATTAAGACTTATTATAGGCGCGTGAATCAAAAATGCGTCAGTATAAGTTCAGCGAATTGTATACAGGAGCCGATGTTACACTTGCCACCGTATTAACACGGAATTAACTTCATGCTTTTATGGGGATTCTAAATATTTTATAAATTTGTTTGGGATTTAGTTAGCAGTCTCTTTATTAATAAGCTATCTTTTTCGAAGTGATTTAATTAACTAAAACAATTTCTGAAAGTTAGTTTTCACATTCCCCATTTCTATTCCCCCATATATTTCACTACCCACACCATGTTAAATCATGAAGTACTATTTCTACAACCCAAAGATAGAACTATTAACCACTATCTAAAATTTAATCTCTCTCATTCCCCAGATTAACAATAAATGAGTTTTTCAGACACATCTCACTACGTATATAAACCTCAAAGCCTCGCTTCTCAATTCGTAATCCTATTAAAATATTTTGTCTTCAAAATCTCATTTTAATTACAGGATTATGTGAGCGCTGTTCTTTTATAAGTTAAAGCAGCTGGTTGCTCTTGAAGCATGCATCATTCACATAGCATTTCGTTATGTTTTCACACTTGTAGGTGCTACGTGTGTAGGAAAGAAATTAAATCTTCATTTTTGCATAAACTCTTAAGAAAAAGTTTGGGAACACGTTTTGTTCGAATGCAAAAGCCATTATCACAGTGGTATTACACGAGTATAATTAGTTATTTTTCTGGTTTTCCTAACAATGTGATTATTTAAACATTCAAGCATTTCTATGTAGGTGGTTTTCGTATAATCTTTTTCAAAATTTAATCTGGCACTGGTTTCCAAATTAAACATCTTAGGAATATACACGTTAAAAACTTTATTTTATCGAAGAAATCTAAATTTACTCCAAACTAATTTTTATTAGAATGACAAAAGTTTTAGCATTGGAAACAATTTGTTTAGTAAAATCTTTCTTGAAAAGAAACGTTATTGTAGAAATTGAAAAATTTATTATTTACTAGCTGTTATACCCGGCCTTGCACGGGTGGGGTGTATAAATTTATTTTTTAAAATATTTCTTAAAATACATTAATAATTTTGTAAATTAGCAATATTACAAATCATCCCGGTATCCCAGGAACCTCTTTCCTATCCCAGTGTTCCCGGTATCCCAGGCGCCTCTTTCCTATCCCAGTGTTCCCGGTAATCTTATCCCGGTGGTCACGGTAATTTTTCTAATCCCGGCGTTCCCGGTAATTTTCCTACCTCAGTGTTTACGGTAATTTTTATATTCCGGTATTCTGGGTGTCTTTATGGTAAATTTCCTGTCCGAGTGTTCTCGGTAATTTTCATAACCCGGTAATTTTTCCATCCCGATGTTCCTGATAATGTTTAATATCTTGGTGCCTTTATAAAATAAAAAATTTGAAACCATAGTAAAAAGTCTAGTAAATTAGTATGTCTTGTGAACAAATTAAGAAATTTAAAACCCACTGAGCTATATAACAACAGTGTTAAAACCAGTGTTTAAAACTAAAATAAAAGATCTAGTAAATGAAAAAGTCTAGTGATTTGTGTCTCATTTGAAACAATGTTTTATTTTTAACTCGTTGTATGACTGGTAAAACAGGTTTTCAAACACGGAAAAATAAGTGAAAAAAAAGCAGGAAAAACGGGAAAAAAAGAATGAAGGACTGATTTTCTCTTTATAAATTATAGCCCATGTCCTATTCTGATGTATAAGCTACATTATGGTAAAATTTCATTAAAATCCATTCAGTAGTTTTTGCGTGAAAGAGTAACAAACATCCAGACAAACATTCACAATTATAATAGTAGTAGGATGAAAATTTTGCTCAAGAAAAATCCATACAAAGCGATGAAATACAAGAACAAAGTATATAATCAAAATATTTTGTATTAAATTTTATTTACTATCATTTTAGTATGGTATGTTTAGATTGTAGTTGATTGAATTTTTAAATATTTATAGAATAACTTTTTGGCTTGACAGTAAAAATGTTAGGCGATTCATGGGACAAAAATAAATCTTGGATAAACTTCTAGTTTCTAAACTATTATATTTTAGATTGGATTTGCTTCTAGCAAGTTTTATATCCTCCTAACAAAAACTATATAATTTTATGGTTTCTTTTACCTCAACAAGTTTCAATTTTATATTTACTTTTGTGGTAGAGAAAAAAATATTAGTAATTTTTTGTAAAAATTTCTTTTTAGGACCCTTTAAAAATATTGGAAAATACTGGACTTTTAAAATGAGGAATACATAATTAAAATTTCTTGTAAACTTATAACTTAAAAATATTATCTGTTTTTTTTAATAAACGCAATTTCAATTCTCGAACCAGTTCAGATTCGAAATTAAAAAAATTATGCCTAGAGGTTTGATAATTGTATTAAGTGATTTTATAGATGTCCAAAAGTTGAAAATCTTATTTAAGAAGTATAAAAGTATTTTTAAGGAACATTTATTTCAAACCCTTTTTAATAAAGCTTAAATATTTTTGTCCCAAAATGATTTCTTAAAAATCTGGACTCAAATATTTCAAGGTGGCTCAAAGGGGGTTAAGTTTACTACGGGTCTTGTAAAAGACTTATCATTCTTTCATATAATAATAGAAAGTGTTTAGTCACATGAGAGTGATTATTTATAAGATATAATGTTCATATTTCAAACAATTGACACTAATTTTTGCAAAATATTGGAAAAGGAAATATAAAAGGAGTGTCCTTTTAGTGAAACAGAATATCACGCATTTCCTTTTTTTTTCCATTAAAAAACAACAAACCAACAAGAATATCAAAGATTTCATCAATGAATTTGTTATCTACTAGGGGGCTCTGCCCCCTGCTCGCTATCGCTCACCAACCCCCGGAACTGCTTCGCAGTTCTTTGAAGATCGCTTCGCGATCTTAGCGAGCAGAGCTCGCTTGTTTCATCTCAACCATCCAGTACAACCTGGAACTTGTCTGCTTATAGTCTGTTCATTTAGAATAGGCACCTGAAACAGGATCAAAAACGCTCAATAATGCTTAATAACGCTCATCAGACAACTCCAGTGATCGATTTTTTACAGTATTTTAACTACTTCTGCTTAGGCTGCCTTGTCATTGCAGATGAAAATTTTTTCGACGATAATTAGAATAATTTCTTCTAATACATTACGTCTCAGGTGCTAATTCTAAATGAACAGAGTATAGTTAATGATCATTTAATATCGAAACTTTTTATCTCTCAAACTTTTCAATAATTTAATTCGGATCATTACCTGGAAAATATCAAAATAAAACTATTACTGAAATATTCCTTTTTAAATTATCAATAATTTAATGGATAGGGGGCTACCGCCCCCAGCTCGCTTACGCTCACCAACCCCCGTAACTGCTATGCAGCTCTTAACAGATCGCTTCGCGATCTGTAATATCTGCAATCGATCTTTAGCAGAGTAAAACAAACTTCCCGAAAATCCTCTTCCTTCCATCGGCACAAATAACACTCAAAAAAGCTAAATTATTTATTTCTCTAGTAGTTCAAAAAATATCGTAGTATCTTTAAAAGATTATAATTATTAACCAAGTCTATACTATATCGCTAGCAAACTTAGAGCAAAAATGTGCACCTCAAAACTTTTAAATTTAAATATCCGTGCTCGCGACAATCTAGTGAACAGGCAAATATAAAATTTAAAAACATTAAACACGTCTGATAAAGACCTACTAAAACTATGAAAAAAATGAAACTTTGATGCTTAATAATTCCAAAACTAATTAGAATTTTTTAAAGAATTAAACGCCAATCTCTTTCTAAAAAATAAGAATATAAGTGTTTAAAAAATCATATTGATACCGTGATTAGTTTTCATTTTAGATAGAAAAAAACGAAAAAGTGTCAAAAATTTCGAAAATTAAAAAATTAATTACTCTAAACCTAATTCGAAATTCGAAAAAAGGGCGACGTAGTGCACATCTTCATACTTCAGAGTATTAGGCTGCAAAAAAACATAGTTCTGCTACTAATAGATTTCGCTGAACTGGATTACGCGGCTAAAAAAGAAAAACTTCAACTTTGACCTTAAAAATACCCCAGTAATAATTATCACATCAGTTAGTTTTTTGTTCGAGAATGTGCCCCAAATATTCCTCTACAAACATTTCAAATTTCATAAATTTCTATCAATTAGTTTTTGCGATATGAGAGTTCAAAGAGTTGAAAAATTAAATTTTCTGAAACAGCGGCAGCGGCGGCGGCGGCAGCGGCGGCGGCGGTGACAGTAACTTTTTTTTAATATAGAGAGATTATCAAGAATATCAAATAGGCTATGCATTATCTCTCGTATTTCTATTGTTAATCTGATTATTTTTTCATTCAAATGTTTATTTTAAAAAGGAAATAACCAGTTCTAGCTTTTTATACCACTAAAAATAATGAATAAATTTAAGAAAGTATAAAATTAAATATTTGAAAATGGTATTTAGAGTTTTATTTCAATTGAAGTTGTATCCTTTTTTTTCAATGTAGAGACAGAGTTTAATTTCTAGGAAGAGACGTTCCGGAACGGTTGGTTACCTTTGTGTGGGCTGGATTGCATTTCAAATTATTTTGAGGTTGGAAATAGTTTTTAATCATGAAATGTAAACCCAGTGTTTAGTATTTATTGACATAATTTTAACTGTTATAAAAATAATCAAACAATTTTGTATTTTCTCTGAAAAACTCAATAAAAAGTAGTTAGTTAGAAGTAGTTTTAAAATTAATGGTTTTTAACCTTTTTCTTGGAATTTCCGGAAAAATATAAGAAATTCCGTTTAAAATCTTATACATGGAACCATTTAATTAACTTTTTAAGAATTTCGTTGAATAGTATTAAATTCTAAAAACATAATTTCCTCGCAATAGACCTGAAGCAGAAGTGCCAGTTGTCTGAATTGTGAAATTCTGTAGAATACGTAGAAAAAGAAATACCAGCCTCTGGCCGCTCCTGATTATATAATGGATTGTCTGGGGCTTTCCAGACTAGATATTTTTACAGACCCAATTCTTGTATTAGATTTTCTGAGGGTGAGGGTTTTCATGGACTTGATTTAGCGTTGCTAAACACCGGAGTTAGCAACAACAACTTAGAAAAAATTAAGACCAAGAAAACTGAGTAAAAATAGTAGTAAATCATACTCACTTAGTTATAACTGATTAATAAAGATTATTATTAATCATTTTAACAGATTAATATTTATTTTTATTGATCCATATTTTTAAATATTGTAATTTTTGTATTCAAGAGAGGTACCGAGCCATTTTGCCTCAAATCGACCTCTGTGTAGAACTATGTACCGAATAGGCTTTATCAATTTTAAACCATCTGGTACATTTCAAATCAATGAAACAAATGCTACCCGAAAAAACCCGAACAAGTGGAAACATTCGGTCATGGAACCCGGGCGTTTTTTCTTGCATACATTTCATCACGAGAGAGGGAAAGAGTATGTTCGTGACTTTTCCACATAACTGTCGCCCCTCAACATTGTTCCAATATTTCCGAACATCAACAAGGGTCGAGTAGTGCGTCGTTGTCTGGTGATGGAAGATCGCGTGTGGACTCGGTAAGAATCTGGAGGTAAAAAGTCAGTACGTTGCGTAATGGAAAGATGTATACGTTTTTATGGGTCCTCTATTGCATTGGAACGTATGTCATCTAAACATGAATTCTCTAGGAAAATACGAACGGATCGAAGAAATACATCTTAAGGAAGGATATAAAAATTTTGTTTTTATGTTGGATCTATGGTATCTGTAATAATGTAGTTCTTGATGATGGTCTTATTATAAAGTCTATGTGGTTTTTTTGTAGTATATCGTTATTTTGCGTTTGGTTTCTGCTTTCGGGATTTTTATTCCAGCGGGCTTAATTTCTTTAGATAAAATAGAAACGCGTTTTTTAAGAATAGTATGAGTATACTAATAGTATAATAATACTATTTAAAATTCTAATTGAGTTGTGTAATTAACTGTGTCGTCAGCTAAAATGTTGTTAATATTAGGTGTATATTTACTATTTATAGTCACTTTTTGAACTAGTATAAAAAAGCAATATCCTAACTTCATAATGAAGTTTTATGATTTTTAATGAAAAAAAAAAGAATTTTTTAATGATAAAAGTTTCATTAAAACATGTGTTGTATAAGGGAAAAATATTTTATAGTTTAACTGGATTTAAATCCCATAAGATATACTTGGGTAATTATTTATCTTAAATTAACTACAAACTTTTTAAATTATCTGAAACAGATAACTATTTAATGGACAGATAAATGGAAGATAAAACCTAATAAGTTTTTTTTATTTTTATTTTATTTTTCATAATTAAACTTTAAAAGGCTTTAGGTTTGAGTAGTAAAATAACCTATGTTTTACATTAAAAAAACTTAATTGATTCTTGAAACAATACCAAAATAAAGGAACAATTTGACCAAGTACATTTATATGCGAAAAAAAGCTTATTATCTTTGATAAAAAGTGTAGAGACATTGTTTTGTGTTTTTATTGATTCCTCTTTGAAGCGTAATGTTTATTACATTTTATGTTGGTTCCTTCCAGGACAAAACTTTTTAGTACCCTTTAATCTAAAAATCAATAAAATGATTCTGGATAAAGAGAGAGATAGTCTTATAACATTACTTACCAGCTGTAACTACACTTAATTTTCGGCGCAAGTTCAGAGGTGCGGATGATTGGCGAATTTTGGCTATTTGGAGCCATATTTAGAAGCCAAATGACTCTTTTAACATTAGTTAGGGTTACCATATTAGTCATGTTTACTGCTAAAAACTTGGCGCATCCGCACCTCTGAACTTGCGCCTAATTTTCTCCGCTTACATCATTTAACTTTTACACAGTGGGATTAATACATGGACTTTATTCATGATATTTTCAAAATGGCTGTTAAGTATGTAATAATTTCATACCTGCAGAAACAAAATTACACATCCTCCGATAATGATTTAAGTTTTAAGCAAACCTTTGTTGCCCTGTGATGTTTGCCTAAGCAGTTTGCATAACTAGTGGATTTAAGATAAAATAGTTTTTAAGCTTATAAGTAGTGGAAATTAGTGTTTTACATGTCTTCCGAAAGACCTTAGAACTTCAAAGGTGATAAAATTCTTTATATCAAAGGAATTGCATTAATGAATAATTTAAACAAAGTCAAAATGTTTACCGGCCTTGATGAAAGTTTCATATACTACTTTATTTTCTAATGAAACTTACACCTCAATTATTTTCTATGTTAGCCGAAGTAAATTACTTTCTGAGAAATTTGTTTTGTGTATTCTGAAAACACACGATTTTAATTATCCGACTTTTTCAACGGATTGATTTTGAATTTTTGAGAGCTTATACTAAATCTTAGTTCCCTCTAAATTCAATTCAAGCATATTTACTTGACATTAAGAATGAATTTTCTTCTTAAGATAGTATACTTTCTTCATCTAAAGAATATCTAATGAGTAGTGTATTTTTTTATCTTTAAGTTTAAGGGATATTAATCAATTTTTTTCTAATAAGACAAATCATAAACTACCACTAGTATTTTTTCTAAAGTATTGGGAATTATGTTTTTATATATGTTCGTATCAAATACAACGAAAGGATATTTTAAAAATAGTACATCCTGATTTGAGAAGCTTATAAAACCAAACTTAATTGAAAATGAAATTAAAATTTTTACATTAAAATTTATCAAAGCTTTAAAAATATTCAATATCTAGCGGAATTTTTCACGTTTCAAAATGAAAAATACCAATACATATTTTGCTTTTAGACGAATTTTATGAATATCTAATTAGTGAGAGAAAAAATAATATTTTTTCGATGATATTTTAATCTAGCCAAAAGAAATTTAACCTCTTGAGATACATTCCTCTTATGATGAATATCTAATGTGTTAAAACTATAAATTTTTATGAAAGGAAGTATAAAATTATAAAAAGAAATATAGATTCTAAACAAAGTATGAATTGGGTCTTGTCCATTAAAAAAGTTTATTAATTTATTTCTTCGAGAGCAGTTCTAGAAAGATATTATCTCGCTTTTATATTCCTGAGCATTCATCAAAATTTAAAGCACACCGTCAGCACATTGCAATTTTCTTTGCAAAAAGCAAAAGAAAATTAATATTTTCCGACCACTCAAAACGATTTTTCCCGCGAATTCTTTCCAATTCACGCGACCAATCACGATTCTTCCTCTTATCTTGTTTCGCTTATTCAAGGGAAAAAAGCGCACGTGATCTCTTTTAATTGCCGGACTTCAAACGTAGATTATTCGGGAAGATTACGGTTCCCGCCAAAAGCAAGCAATCGGAAAAATCTTTTTTGGGCCGTAAAGATATGAACCACTAGAGAGCACATCAAACGTCTTTCTCTATTTTGCTACACGATATCTTGTAATATCAACCAATGACAGAACTGCTTATATAGCACTTTCTTCAAGTTTCAGACGATATTCAGCAAAATCTTTTCAGATATTCCCATTTAAATTAGTCAATTTCACTTCAAGCTCGAATCATTAAATCTACTATTATCTTCAACTGATCATACTATACTATAAAAATAAAATCCCACTTATTTTACTGAAAATTTTTTTGGTGAGGTTGGATTCATTCACACGTCATTTTCCTTATGACTTCAGGAGATGTTTAGACTGTAAGATATTTTAATTCCTTGAAAATGATAGATGGTGATGATGAAAATATAGAAGTGTGACTGTATTTGGCACTCCTTCCAGTGAAAAACTCGCATCCTGTGTTATTATGGAGGTTTAGAAGAATAGTTCAAATCGTTTTACATGGTTTAATACAGATGGAGATAAGATTCTTAGCGTTAAATTTTGAATGATATTCCTTCTAGATTCTGCTATTCATTCCAATCAAATTTCTATAAATCCATCCAAATATGGAGTCATAAAGTTAAGAAGATTTCTCACAACCTTTGTGGTAAAGACTGGATTATTCTTACAGATAATTAAGATTCCTTTAATGCTATCCTGTTCAACCCCATCAATCTATTTTGAGAACAATCTGTAATTTTCATCAGAATTTCACCGCCCAATCTGCACTGCTTTGAAATTATATCTATGCGCTTAAGCATCTTATTTGTATAATCTCTCATCTCTTTGTTCCCGAACTTTATTCTGCTCTTGAGCAGTACTTTTCTCTTTTAAAGTATCCCTTGCTTGCCTAAAGCACTTGAGCATTTCTATATTTTTAAGCATAACTTTGCTTCTCTCTGCTCCTAGACATCATTTTGCTTTTGATCTTCCCTTCAGCATCTCCTTTATGCTGCTGAAACTTCTTTTCGACATCTATGTCAGCTTTAATATGTTGACCTTACTGTCTTTTGGATACCTATTACTTATATTCATGCATGGCTGTCTCTCAAGGATATTTTAATTCATCCAGAATAAATATCATTTTTATAATTATACTTATCAAAAATATTGAAAATTCTACTCTTTACCAGCACTTAAAGCTTCTAAATACCAAAATAGAAATTAATCAAGAACAAATACTAAAACTTAATTATTATGCTGCGTTATGTGAAGAATGGTATGTTAGTTTCTAATTTCAAAATGGTTTTATTCATACCCCTACATTGGTTACAGGGTAGCATAGGGTGCAGATGGGGTAGTTCTGCATTTGCGGATCTGCTCCATACAGAAAGGTTACCCTGTATGCAGCCTCTGGATACTGCACCCCTGAAGAAGTTGTCCAGTGGTCGCATGCATTTAGTTATAAATAAGTTTTAGCATTTGTACTTAATTTATTCAGGTGACACTTAATTTTTTAAAAGTGCAGCACCTCACCTCTTCTAACTAAAAACGATCTCACAGACCATCGTTTGGAAACAACTGCTTCAAAAAATCCATAGAGTTTAAAATCAACGTGCACCGAAAATAAATTTTAATTTAGCTGCAGGAGTCTTAATAGTTTCCTCTCATATCACCATCTTTTTTGGAGAGAGGGCGAAATTTTAACCGTAAATTCAACCGTCAATTGAGCCTCCACGTTAGGGATTTCTTTCAGGCCCGCACAGGGTCGCAGATCTTGCGCTCTCTATAAAAATAACAATTTTCTGGGAAGAACGGAGGATGAAACAAAAAAAACATCCGGAAAGAGAAGAAAGGCGAAAGATAATCAATGAAAACACAGGAGGATGAACGCAGTCATGCTATTTGTCATTGTGTTCACACAGAGGTGTCAGGTCCGTTCAGAATAACTTTTAACGCCTGTCTTGGTGGGCTAATTGGATTTCCTATCAACCGTGCCACCGGAAAACTGACAACTCAACTCTTCTTTCATTAATCACCTACAAAGTGGGAAAAGTTGCTATGATTGTTGTCAGAGATGGTGGCAGCAGTGAATAAACAGTTAAGCTTTCCGAGTGTTCTTCCGAATCTATCGAAACAAAATACTAAAAACAATAACGTTGAACGTTCCTGTGTATCGGCATTCCGGCATACCGGTATATTCCTGTATCGGCATGGGATTATTTCAGACGAAGTAATTTTGCCACGAGTTTGACACATGAGTAATCGTTTTCATTTGAAATTACTTCTTGAATTTATTTTGATTACATTCGCATTAAATGAGATGATTACTTTGGAAAATTGTCTGCGAAGAAGGCTTGAGAAATCTATCATCTCTTACATTTTATAAAAGATAAAACATAATGTATCTAGGTACCTAATTGTATGATTGATAGAACACGCTATAAAAAGATATAATATGAATACGTAATATTGATGGTACCTTTTCATTACTGTTTCCTGAAACAGTAAATTTTTTACGGTGTTAGTTTAGATGTTGGTAATAATGTTGAAATTAAGATTTAAAATAAACACGTATCTTTACTCCGTAATTGTAGTTACGTTATTTTCTCTGCATATATTACATAAAGATGCTTTAGAATGTTTAAAATTCTTAAAAATGAAAGAATTTTTAAGAAGTTTCTAAGTGTAAAATTGGACTTTAAACTTTTTGTAAAAAGAAACGTTGTTAAGAACGATATTTTATTTTTTCTAATCAACAATGGCAAAATGAGATGTATTCTGAAACTGTATGAACAGTTTTGTAATTTAAATTAATTAAAAATTACTAATTTTTCCAATCATTTCGCTTATTAGCCCTAAAAATTAAAAATTCACAAATTGACAAAAATAACTGATACCAAAGGAATTTAATATTAATGTAAAAAATTTCTCTATTACCTACGATCTGTGAAAGAAAGGGTTAAAAATTGAGGGTTTTGAATTTCATAATCATGCAAACTTTTGAGATTTTTAGTTCCAATTCAAATTTTCACACGAAGAAATAAAATACTTACTTATAATTGAATTGTCAGTTTGAAGAAGGGAATAAGTCCAAAAAATGACAAATTGACTTTTTGTGCTCGAAACAATCTCCAAGCTTTGGGAACATGGGAGAAAAGAGGGGGGAAATTACTAACCCCTATAGGGAGATATCAACCCCTTGAAGTTGTGAAATCGATGTCCACTCATTGTATTTTTTAAGTTGATTTGGAATTAAAGTTAATTTGTCTTTCTTTTCATATTCTTTGTGCTGTAAACTAAGTTAAGATTTTCACTTAATTTAATTTTTTTTCAAACTTTTTTATGCAGGGAATGTTTGACTCCATTCATATTCACTCACTCCATTGATACTGTTTTAATAACTCAGTTTCACTATAATTTTGAATTTAATTTGTCTTATTCTTTTTATTTCACCCTTTTGTGGTGTAAACTAAGGATAAATATAATTTAAATGTGAATTTAAGGGTTTTTTAAAGATTTTTTCATCAGAAAAATTTCATAAGAGGGGAAGAAGGGAATAAGTCCCTCCACTTTTTTGACTCTAAAATATTTTTGAATATACATATATTTGTTTGGATGGTTGCTTTGTTTTGTAAATAGGGTTTTGAACTTCCAGTAAAAATTTGGTGGTTATACAATGAAAATTCCATTTCTTATACAGTTTTTTTCGATTTTCTCAAAACTTGGTTTTCACACTTATTTCCTTCTTTCAACTGACTATTCAATTTTACTGAAATAAAATAGACAGCTGTTTAAAACTTTTTCTCCATTTCCCGTGTACTTATTTTCTGAAATGGAAAACATTTTGATTTGTAAACACATAAATCCTAAACCAAATCTAGTTTTCGTATCGTATCTGATAATCAGTTCGACTGTCAATATTTGACCGTCTAAAAACGTTTGACAATTCAACTGCCCTTTAGAATTTTTCTAATGGATTTCTAAAGCGATGACATCTTGATTTTAATGAGATCTCGTTTCTTCAGAGGTACACATTAAAAAAATACCATTCGAGTAGAAAGGATGATGAATAATTCATAGACCTGCACAATTTCCTTTCAGCAACTATAAACTTTGATAGAAAAGTTCTTCTGGAAGAAAATAGGTAGTTGGATAGTTCCTTCTTTTCATTCTAAAGGTTTTAAAGCACTAGAGGTAAAAAAGCCTAATTCTCCTCAGAACATATTTATCAGTTTCCTTTTCAGCAATCGTTTCTAACAAATATCACTTTGTCATAGAAAAGGGGGCATAGAATTATTTTTCGCTTGATACCACTAGTCAACAAAATTGAACTTGCTGAATTAAAATATGCAAGTTGTTTTTCTCCATTACCCTCAGTTTTTTTGTGACAAGTATTTTAATTTTGAACTAAATGTTGCATTTTACATATAGGCTTGGTATAGTATTTGACTTAATTAAAGTGCAAAGGTTGAAATTTTCTTCAGTGTATAGGATAAAAAATGTTCCAAGTGCCAAGAAGTAACCAGCAAGAAATCTAGCTCCCAATTGTCCCAGCACCCCCAACTTTTATGTAATTATTAAGGATCTAATGGTTATGACTCAACAGCATCTAACAAAAATTATCATCATGGACCAAAATCATAGCATAATGAAAATGTTTGAAATGAAGTAAAAAATCTTAGTTAAAGCCTCTTTAAAGAAAATAACTTTAAATTGAATAAATGCAGTTTACGTTTTATTCATTTAGTTAACTAATAAACAAAGATTGTTTGCGAAATTTTAAAGTCTTGAAAAAATGCCTCCCGACTCATAGTTTTGGAACCATTCATTGGTCTAGGGAACGTGCTATCTTTATGAACTGATGCTTTGCCAAAAAAGAGTTTCAATAAGATGTTACAGGTTAACATCTCACCCAGTAGGTCGATGATTTTCAGAAAAATAATAATTTGAAAACTAAAGTTAGCCTAAAGAAAAATTTAAAAATTTTGAAGTAACGATGTAAACAGATCCATTGGATTGTATTGAACTCCCTGCAGCCTGAATCCTATATTCTGTAGTGAAACACGAAACAAACATTGCATGATTAGAATGTGATTTAAATCTCTCTTTTACTAGAAAATGATTGAATTATATTTTATTTTCAAAATAATTTAATCCGCTCAGTTTGAAGTTGTTAGGAGCGATAACATTGATGATCTTCTTTAAAGGTTTGTTTGTATCACAAACACTGGATTTCAAAGCACCGTTAATGACCCCATAAAGTGAATACGAGAGATCATTAAACCCGGGAACTTTGAACTAGGCAAGAAGCAGGTTGGGAAAGACCATTATAATATCTTTTGAAACCCGCGAGGAAGATAATCATTGGTCGAATAAAATCACGAGGTCCGTATAATTAATTCGGAACGGCCATCGATTGCAGAAGATCTAATAGAACGGCAATAATGGGGCTAATGAATAAACGAATTCATTCTGCTTTACCTGCGACTTTGACTGAGGGCATAAGCAGAAACAGATTGCCCACGCGAATCGATCTTCGCTGGGTGGAAAATTTCGGAGGTTGAATTTCTGTGGTTATTACCAGAAAGCAATTATCGAGAATCGCCTCTCGAATTACCCTCCATTAAGTAAATAATACCTTCCCAATCTGGCAACAGGATGGAAAGACGGTTGCTACCGTGGAGTTATTATATAATAGAAAGCGATTTGAATATGTCTTCCGATGGAAGAAGAAGGCTAAGCGGCTCATGGAAGAGCAAGCGAATGCCTCTGGCCCTATTTAAAACCAAATTAGTCACTATTTCAGAAAACCGTGTCCATCATCACTTTACCACTTAGACGGAGTGTTAAAACAACTAAAGCACCATTTAAGAACAAATCCTAGTATCCAGCTGGTGCTCTATAACAAAAGAAACTAGCAGATTCATTAAATTTAAACCCCTTTTTTCTGTCAGCCATCTTTCCACCTTTAACCACCTTAAAATGAGCATGTTACAACGCAATACATACTCAACCATTTTAATTTGCTTGAAGATGCCCCAAATGTTTCTGATACACCAAAAGTGCCTCTAAAAAGAATGACTCAAATAGATTAAGAAGAGTTTAGTATCTTAATATGGAATATTTTCACTGAACGTTTCTCCATAACGACCAAAAAGGTTCTCAGAAGTAGTCCCTTCACATTTGACAAACCGCTTTGCTTTGAAAAATCGGAATTTAATGAACTAT
The DNA here is from genome assembly GCA_024610705.1 of Tetragnatha versicolor. Taxonomy (NCBI): domain Eukaryota; kingdom Metazoa; phylum Arthropoda; class Arachnida; order Araneae; family Tetragnathidae; genus Tetragnatha; species Tetragnatha versicolor. Next base: position 5,487,798 of record JANDEH010000022.1, read on the forward strand.
TTCGGGTAGTATGAAAATTATTTTTACTGAAAATTTCCACATTATTTTTTATCACATAGGAAATCGTAAGCCCAAGTGAAAGATCATTTTTTCTACTCAGAAATTCACCCGTCTATGGGGCTTTTTTATTTTTCCAATCACCATGTTGTCACGCTTGTCACCCTGCCAACGCGCTCTCTGTATATATCTCTGTATACTTCTATGGTTGCCACCGAAAGTTTCCGGACGGTATAATAATGGACGCTCCATGGACCGGCGTTACTTTTGAACAAATGCCTGAAGCGGAAGAGTCTTTTCGTACCTCGAACTTAATTTATATTTATTTACGGTAACAAAGTATCAGCGGAAGACGTATTGTAATTATGTTTGTCGCAGAAATGCATCAGAAATCGTTGAATTTTAATGACGATTTTTGTTAAATGTCGCTGGTTCCACATGATTGTTTTGTTCATGATGATTGTTTTGCTCAAACATGTTGATTGTTTTGTTCAAACATCGGTTTTAAATTGATTTTGTTGGGAGTGTTTGGATATATTTACCCCCTCAGAGCAATTTTCTGTCGCTGTTTTTAAATTAGAATAAGCTTTCAAAATGTGTGTGGGATGTTTTAAGAAATGTCTCTTTTTCCTTTCATAAAAAAGCAAAATTTGAAAAATCTTGAAACAATGCTGCATGATTTCAAGTACTGTATTCAGTTTTGACGCAATTTCGTACTACACATATATTATATGGAAATAATATTAAAAAGTAAACAAATAAAGAAGAACTTACAAAACACTAATTTTTAGAACTTAAGAAACATAATGATAAAATGGAAATTTCACGGCCCCTGTAAAGAAAATTTTTGCATCAATAACTTAGCAAATTTAAAGCTGAAATCTACCTCTATAGTCGGGGTCTCCAAACTTACTTAGAAGGAGGAGGACCCTGGGGAATAAGTTAGAGACTTCGGGGGAGGCATGCTGTCCCTGATAAGTTTGAAAATATCCATGTCCATTAGGGTGGTCCACTTTTCTATGGAAAAAAAATAAAGTGTTGCCAATAAAAAATAAAGTAAATTGCCACGGCACCCCCTCAATTTTTTAGATCTACAGAGAAAACTATTCAGGCAAAGTTTGGGCTCTGTACCTTAACTAGAGAGCGATGACCAAGAGGAGTGAAAAGGTCCAAATTCGAAGATTTTTATACAAAACAACTAAAAAACCCAAGATCATACCGTCTCATTCTGTTCATGATTTTTTAATAAGAAACTACTAACTTTATAGATATAATGTTCCAGGTTTTGTTTTTTTATCACCTTTATTTTGGTTGTAGTAATTTTCTAAAGTCCAAAGAACTTTTGTAAAGTTGTTTTTCCTGCATTTTTAAACAGCTAATAACTCTAGAACTACAACTTAAAAACCTGAAATTAGTCCCCTTTTGTTTGTAAATTTTTTGTCTTTAATTTAATATGAATCATGACCATCATTTTCAAAAAGTTTTTTTCAAAATTTAAAAAAGTGAAAAAAAATTTCATGAAAAAAGTTTTTTGAAAAAATATTAAAAGCCTTTTAACTCTTAAAAGGAACATTACTACCAAATTTCAAGTTCAAAATAAAATTTAATCATGTGTAAAGAAATAAAAATATTTGAAATTTAGGCAAATCCCTAAACTATCCTTAAATTATACAGCAAGAGCGATTCACTCATGGAAAATTCATAAACTTGCTTGAGGGTGTCCTTTAGGGTGGGTCATTTTCTTATGGCGAAAAAAAATTTACAAATTCTATCGGGCACAGCAAGAAAAGGGTGCCAAATGGTCTCAAACTAACATGTGTAAAATATTATTACGTTATATTAACTCTATTTGCCTCCGGATTGGCCTCAAATAGAACAAAAATATGTAATTTTTCATATTTTTTTAAAGTTTTGTAAATTAAATATTTTTGTCGATATGTCTTTCAAGTTCACAAATAAGGGTATTTAAAAGCAATTTTAATCACATTAGTCACCTTCATGCATTATTAATACAAAAACAACTGCCAATGTGGCAATATAATAAATATGCTATCATTTAACAAGATCCGTAGAATATGAATCTCTTTTTTGCCAACAAACAGTGGATTGTCAGTGGTACAAATTTCAAGTATTGGTAGTTCATATACATTCTCCCCCAAGTTTGGTCAGTATAAAACGGTATTTTTAATTTTTCAAAATAGAAACAGTTGAATTTTTCATAAATATGCCGCGCTTTCGAAATTCAGCTGACAGTTATTTCACTGGCTGGTCTTGGGATCCAAATATGATCGCAAAAATATGTTGAAACAATTGTCGAATGGATAGTTCGTTCATAGACAATATCAGTTATGATTCACTCAGTCATGATTTACCTAATTTTTTGCTATAGCAATAGACTGAAACCCAGGCCCATGAAATTATACTTCTTTGAGGATTGACTCATAATAGCTTCTTAGCATTCCCTTTTGCGTTCATAAAAGGTAAAATATCTCAAATTTAACAGGATAATTACAAGTAAGTTTTGAAAAGTAATGTAACTGATTTAAAAACTTATGGAATAATACTGAGCTTCAAGCTAAAAACTGGGATCTACCGCTCTTGTTAAGAAAATATTTAAAAATTTGACTCTTAAAATGTGGTTTTAATTTATTTTTGGACATGAGGGAATCATATGGGGACACTTGGGATGGGCTATTCCTAATATGCCAAGAAATTTCAAGGAAATCTCAACTTTTAAACTATTATCCAAATATTTTCCTTCGGGTTGAAACCTATAACCCAAAAAAGCAAAAGGTACCCACCTTCTGACATATCCATTTTTATTAAAAATTTAATGTTTTTACCATCCTACTCAACCGACAATAAAGGTTTCACACATTTTAATGATTCAAGCAAGAAATTTTTGATTGCCAGTTCTAACCATTGAGATATTTCAAAATATGTTGTATTACAACTCAAGTATTTCAACTCTGGTTTCATTTATAATTATTTTATAGTCTTCAATGATAATTTTTATACCATTGTGCACATTTATATTCATGACGGATTTGTGCAATCGAAGTAAAAGCTTGATTTTCGTTCGTCCATTTTTACATGAAATTACTATATTAATCGAAACTTTTGAATCTCTAGTAAAGTCAGTTTTGCTATATGCTTCTCCAATATGGAGTATAGCGTACTTGGACAAATTAGAACGTGTTCAACTTGCATTCATAAAAAGGATATATAACTTGAACCGAAACACACCGGGTTATGTAATAAGACGGGAAACCGGTATTTTTCCTATAAAAATAACCGCAATCAAGTCTATACTTTTATTTTGGCAAAAATTACTAAAAATGAACGAGGAGAGATTAATGAAAAAATGTTATATAAAATTGGCTAAAAACAGCGACAATACTAATAACCCTTATAACTGGGTCTCGCAACTGAGGCATATTCTTAACACCTATGGCTTTTCTGGTCTTTTTTATAGCCCTGTAAACATAATTTCAGGATCTATACCAAATATAATTGAGAGAATAGCAAGCAATCAATTGCAGGAAGACTACAATAAAATTATAAGTTCAACTAATTTTTCACATTACAAGTATTTTTCATTGGATTTTCTTCCATCCCTATACTTTAAAATGAATCTCAACATCTCTATTGAGAGAACTATCTTTCAAATTAAAGCTAGTATGACTGTAAGAGACATAAATAATAAACCTTTATTTTATCCAAACAATCAAGTTTGCTCATTCTGCAACCGCGGGGAAAATCAGGATGTATATCACCTATTTAGTACCTGCCCAACTTTCTTATACTACAGACAAAAATATCTCCTTAGGTATGTTGGCGGGGGAAATTTTTCTCAAACTAACTTTCCCAAATGGTTTGACATAAAATCATCAGAAAAGCGTTTTAACCTTGATTTATTTTATTTTATTAAGGCAGTTCAATATTTTGTTCAAGAAATTGATTAACTTACTCTCTGTTCATTCTCAATTAATATATTTAGGTATTTAAATTTGTATGTGTGTATATTGTATACATGTATATTTTCTGTATGTGTGTGTTTCTCTTTCTTCTTAATAGCTTCTTTTGTTGTGTAACAATTATTAGAAAATTTGTCTTCCAAATTATTTGTATCTAATATTATAATTCTATTGATGGATAATATATATTTATTGTAGCTATATGAATGTATGTAGTATTGGTGCATAGGCCAGTGGCCTTTACTTCCAATAAAATTTATTTATTTATTTTATTTATTTATATTAATCGAAACTTTGAGGCCAATCCGGAGGCAAAAAGAGTTATTATAATCGAATAATATTTTACACATGTTAGTTTGAGACCATTTGACACCATTTTGTCGCTGTGCCCCTGGGAAAATGTGAAAAAAATATTTTTGACCCACCCTAGTGTCCATATGACTTGAAACATGCAAAAAATATCACACAAATGTTAGTTGTTTTGTATAACAATATTCGAATTTAGATTTTTCACTCCTCTTGGTCATCGACTTCTAATTCGAATACAGAGTTAAAATTTTGGCTGTGGGCTTCTATTAGCTGTTCGAAAAAAAGTAGAGGGTGCCCAGAACTCTACCTGAAAAAAAAAAGTTTTTCTGGCCACCCTAATGTCCATTTATTCCTTTCAGTTCTAAGCCGCATGTGATTACTATTGAATCTTGTGTAAAATTAGGGGCGGCTAGGACTGTAAGAGTTAAAAGGAATGTTCTAGAAATGTTGGGGGTTCTGTCCATGCCCTCAAGATAGATAAAATAAACCTTCAATTTTTTCAATAACAGTGCGATCCAATATCAATTGGGATAAACAAATTGAAAATAAAAATCTCATTTAAAGTGTAATAAGAAGTGAAATTTAAAAACTCTGCATTTTTATTATACTTTTAACTTTTGAGTAACTTGGCTTTTTAACATCCTGCACTTGAAAAACTTATGAACAAAAATATAAAAACTGTTTACATCCATTTCATTCAGATGCCAATAAGTATAAAAGTTATGTAAAGTAATGAACTCTACAAACCTTTATTCAACCTATTTTTCTCAAAGAAAATAAAATAAATTCCCTTTTTCAGTAACATGTCTCCATGCGTCTCTAAAACCTCTATTTGCTTATTACTCTCTCCTAAAATCAAGTTCGATTTAGTTCCAATCACATTCAGAATCCCAAATGAAAAGTGATCAAGAATTTGTCTACAACCATCTTCGTAACAAATTGGCAGACGATTGAGTTTGACGGCGGGAGGGACGGAAAATAAAATATTAAAGGTTCCAAAGCTCCCCCAGCCCCCCTCAACTCGGTGATAAGTCTTGGGACACTTTCTGCTTCTGATTGGTTTCTAAGTCTTCCTGCTATGAAGTGAACTCAATTTGGCTCATTGTTTACATCCAAACCCGAATCACCTCTAATGGGGTGCGAGATTCTGTCACAAGAGGTAATAAAATTCCATTATCGAACAAACTCGAGTATTAAATTGGCGAATAGCTGAAGACATTTTCAGATATTCCCGGGAAAAACAGACGAAATCATCTATGATGCGCTCCTCAACCTAATATAACATAGCCCACGCTTCTAATAAAATAATGATTTAAATACGTCTCTCTATATAAAAATAAAGTAATAGGTAGTAGCTGTTTTGCCCGCTTTTCGCTCTTAGTATTTCTAACTCTCATAATTCAAAAGCTTTATTGGACGATAATGCATGTAATTTTTAGAGATATATGTTTGAAGGCATTGTGAATTATATGAAAGCTTAATTGAAGTGGGGATATGAGTTTTAGAGTTACTTAAGAACAAAGATATAACTTAGTTATAAATGCAAATTTAGCAAAGTATGCAACCACTGAACAACTTTTTCAGGGGTGCAGCATTCAGCAGCAGCATACTGGGTAACCTTTCTGTATGGAGCAGTTCCGCAAATGCAGAACTCTGCATCCTAGGTTACCCCGAAGCCATACGGAAAGGATACCCACTATGCGGCTGCCGAATGCTGCACCCCTGAAGAAGTTGTTCAGTGGTTGCATACTTATAACTAAAGTTGCATACTTATAACTTATAATTTACATTTATAACTAAGTTATATCTTAGTTCTTGATTGATTTCTATTTTGGTATTAAGAAGCTTTAAGCGCTAGTACAGAGTGGAACTTTCAAAAATTTCAAAATTTAAATAACTGTAATTATAAGAATGATATCTAAATTTAGAGTTACTTAGAAAGTCAAAGCTAAGATTTTTCTTGAGCTTCTCGAATGGACCGAGGTGTAAGTTACAAATTTTGTCATGTTGAATGTAATGATAGAATTTTACTAGGCTTACACCAATTTTTCAGAGATAAAATTTTAATACCCTTTAAATAAGGTAGAGTTAATTTTGAAAATTTGGTACCAAATGTTAAGGTAAAACTGATTTCTATGCTCTACGTAAGTAGAAAAATAATCACATAACTACCAGCCTGGTACTTTTTTAATTGTAAGTTTGTTTAGTTTGAAAATTTAAGTTTTTCTGTACTAAATTTTTTTTTATTTTAATTACATATTGACGTCAGATTAAAATTTGGTTTGTACCAGCTAAAAGACAGCTCAGTTTATTTAACTGAGGTAAATTTTTGTATCTTCTTATTAAAATGTACATTCTGTTTTGTAAATTTTAGTTGATATTGGTATGAAATTTGAGATCTTTCAGCAGTAATTATACGAGGGTTGTTTTTTAATTAACCTCCGTTAATTTCCAGAAAAAAAAGTAGTAGGAATTTCGAAATAATTTTGGTACTGATAGTTAGATACATCCTTCAGGTTCAATTTGCCACTTTACTGAAAAAAATCGGACATTTTTTTCTATTTTTTATCGATTTTAGAAGCGCGCTCCTCGAACTGTTTTCCCGCCAACCCATAGAGAATTTTGCTTTCCCCTCATTTTTCTCCAACTACGGTAGGTCAGAAATAAAAACAAATGAATAATTAAAAATAAAACTTTATTAAAGAAGGTTACTTACATTTTTGGTTACTTTTCCACGTAATTACCTTGGAGATTAAGGCATTTATCATACCTTTTCACCAGTTTTCCAATACCATTTTCATAAAAAGCTGTTTCCAATGAGTTTAAGTGGTTTTTGACGCTTGATGAGAGCTCCGCGTCGTTTCGGAACCGCTTCCCTCCCAGCCAATTCTTCAATTCAGGGAAAAGGTGATAATCACTTGGGGCTAAATCAGGACTGTAGGGTGGGTGGTCAAAAATTTCCCACCTAAACTGTCCGAGAAGTCGCTGTGTTACAGCAGCACTGTGTGGACGGGCATTATCGTGAATGAGAGCAACTCCAGAAGTCAGCATGCCTCTTCTTTTGTTTTGAATGGCTCTCCGCAACCGTCTTAGGGTTTCACAGTAAACAGCTGCAGTAATCGTGGTTCCTGGCTTCATGAAATCCACAAGCAATACACCTTTATGGTCCCGAAACACGGTACACATAATCTTTTGCCTTTTAAAGGATTGTCTGAATTTTACAGGCTTTGGGGAACCTTTGTGCATCCATTGCTGTGATTGGCGCTTTGTTTCGGGTGTGTCATATTGAATCCACGTCTCATCTCCTGTCACAATCGATTTCAAATAATCTTCTCCTTTAGAGGAATAAAGGTCCAGAAATTGCAGAGCTGAAACCATTCGTTGAGTTTTATGGTCGTCAGTTAACATCTTTGGCACCCAGCGAGCACAAATTTTTTTATAGCCTAATTTATTCCTCACAATAAAATAGAGAGAGGATCTTGAAACTCCAGGAAATTTCCTAGACAATCCACTTATCGTAAACCTTCGATCTTCTCTAATCACTTTGTCAACACGTTGAATTAGGCTGTCAGTAGCAACTGACTTGCGTCCTCGACCTTCTTCATCATGCACATCAGTTCGGCCTTCTCTAAATTTTCGACACCAAAACCGCACACTTCCTTCACTCATAAAGTCTTTACCATAAACAAGGCTCATTCTTTCATGAATTTCTGTTGCAAAATTTCCTTCTGCTTGCAAGAAACGAATAACACTTCGAATTTCACATTATGCAGGAGAGTTTATCGAGTCAATAGATGTGGTCATTTTGATTAAGCTGCATTTCAAAAAATTATGAATGTCTAAAATTCGGCAGATAAAGAACAATAAGTTTTTAAACATGCGCAGTTGCATATTGCGATTAACACCTGCCCGACTATTGTTTATTGTTTCTGCCTGGCCAGCTGATCGCGGACGGAGCGAACGGAGAAAGGGGAAAACGAAATTCCCTATGGGTTGGCGGAAAACTAGTTCGAGGAACGCGCTTCTAAAATCGATAAAAAATAGAAAAAATGTCTGATTTTTCTCAGTTAAGTGGCAAATTGAACCTGAAGAATGCATCTAACTACCAGTACCAAAATTATTTCGAAATTCCTACTACTTTTTTTTCTAGAAAAAAACGGAGGTTAATTAAAAAACAACCCTCGTAATACAACAGTTTCATTAGAAGCTATTGCCTCAATTAGAACATATCTATTATAGGCATAAATGTTTTTTATTTCGTTTCAACATTTAAAAATATGCCATATATCTCTTACTAAGGATTGAAAAACCTTTGGACTAATGCAGGCCAATCTAGGTACCGTTTATCGGCAGCTTCACAAAAAATGTACTCACAAAAACGGCACCTTCACAAAAATTCTAAAATTATTTTTTAATGATAGACGAATTGTTTATGGTTGGGATCCGAGGGTCCCGGGTTCGATTCCCGACACCGCTAAAGACCCACCGAGTATATGCGGAGTACGTGCTCGTTAAATCTGTGGGTCCGAAAGTCCTGTGGTCCGTCATGGCGCAGTTTACCATGGGTCCAGGTGTCTGGAGACCATTTCTCTCCCATTCAGATACATGGCAAAATTTTGGAGGTGGCGATAGATAGTGGCAGCATCTGTCATCTCATGAGGCAGAAGTCGGACTCCTGCCATTTATGGGCCTCACTTTCTCAGGAGCCGCACCCTCTTTGCCTTGAATCCTTGTGGAGCTTGGGTAGTACCAAGTGGCACACGACAACAACAACATTGTTTATGGTTAAATTAGTCTTTAAATTGCTATAAAACTGTAGCAATAAGTAAATGTTGTTTTTATTAATCTTATAGTTACCCTTAAGAAAACTTATAAAACAATTTCACATTAATTAAGAATCTTTTACAATTTTTCACAAAAATTAAAAGTCTGTGTAAGTTTTTCACAAAAATGGGGGTTAAGGGGACACAAGACATCTCGACAGCCAAAATACGTGAAATTTAGCTTTACCGATTTCTTTCAGAAATACAGGGTGTATCTGAAATGGTGCAACAAACTTTCAGGGGTGATAGAACTCATCAAGACGAACAAGAATCGGTGTAGAAAGGGGGGTCCCAGACCAAATCCTAGAAAGTTAAAAATGGAGCGACACCCCAAAAAAATCATTGAAAAATTCAATTTGTAGAAGAACTACTATTGGTAAAAACTTAATTATGGTCTCAAAAATTGTGGTTGTGCGCTAACAGCTGTTCTGGAAACAGCTCTAAAAAACTGCTTGCGCACCCAAAAAACAAACTTTAAAAGGATCTCAAGCGTTTAATATTGATTGTATTTACGTGAAACTTTGGATTTAAGGGTTTTCAACTATGATCTTTCAGATTATCAAATCAAAAGAAAGTATTTCGAAATACAAAATAAGGTTTTGGCAGAGTTTTTACATATTTTGTGTTTTTTAACTTTTTCCATAATAAAACAAATTTTAAAGTGAAGACTTTTGAGGTAATTTTAAAGATCATATTAAACCACAATTTTTGAGACCATAATTAAGTTTTTACCAATAGTAGTTCTTCTACAAATTGAATCTTTCAATGATTTTTTGGGGTGTCGCTCCATTTTTAACTCCCTGGGATTTGGTCTGGGACCCCCTTTCTATACCGATTCTTGTTCGTCTTGATGAGTACTATCATCAATGAAAGTTTGTTGCACCATTTCAGATACACCCTGTATAATTAAAAATGCATTCCCATCTTTAAAATTTTTACAGAAGCAGTCAAGATACTGTAGTTTATATATAACACTAAAAAAATAAATATTTTAATATTTAAATTTATAGCTAAAATGGACTTAGTTTCTACGATACATATTGACTAAGTGTACATTTAAAAAAAACTACTGCACATTTTACTTTAAAATTTGGACCAGCTATAGATTATAAGTTGATAGATAATAATAAGCATCCTTTTTGTTTTAGCTACACAATAATTAATTTGAAAAAATTTTAAATTTAGGTTTCAAAAATCCATCAAATTTAAGACATAAAAAACCTTTTTTCTATTGAAATATAACTCTGATTGGTTATTCAGAGGATATTATTTTAGAAATTAGTAAGGTTTATATGAAGGGAAAATTTGGAATCTCTAACTATAATAGATTTTTTTAAAAGTGTACCAAAACATCAAAAAAATTGAAACTGAGAAAAATGGAATAAAAGTTTTAAAGGCTTATAAAAAATGCTACAAATACAAAAGTAAACGCGTTTTTTGACGGGTTTTCATATTTCAAAACTACACATATTATATATTTTTGGAAAGGTAAGATTACATACTTTTTTTAAAAGCAAAATTGGAAAATCGAAAATTTGATGCATTTTGTCATGTGTCCCCTAAAGTTTAAAATCCTGGATTAGTCCCTGAGTATAAAGCCAAAATAATTTATTATCCTAATTCATATTAGTTAGTATATGGTTTCAAAGAAAGTTACGCTAGCTAATGCAAAAGTTTTTTTAAATATCTACGGATAAAATATACGTTAGAGAGAGAGAATACAATAAATATATTAATTTTCCTTTTAAAACTAAGCACAAATTCTTTTTAAAAACTATAATTGAATAGATGCCTGGAATTATGTTTAATATTAATTTCTAAGACTCTTATTTAACCTTTGGGACACGCGTGCTGAAAAATTAGAGCCTCTATCTATTTTCAAAGGTTTTTTGCTTCATGCTTAAAATGAGGTAGAACCTTATTTATTTCTCGAGTAGCTGTTTTAAGATGCATGAGATTTTAATCTTGGCAAGCAGAAAAACTTTATTAAAACTGTAGCACTGCTCAAACTCGTTTTAGCTTTATTAAAACTGTTAAATTATGAACGAGTTTAACACCAAAGCGAAGAACGACGCTGATGCATAAACTGAGCTAAATTTCGTAGCCACCTTTTCCAATTTGAATTCGCTAAAATTATTCTAACACTAGAATTGTTTTCAACATTTTGCAATCTAAAGATAAGCGATCTCTTTAAACTAGCTCTCGTTTCAAAACTAGAGGAGATGATTGTCTAAAAGGAGATTTAATTTTGAAACATAAATATTTTTCAAGTAAACTGAAAGTAATTTTATCTCGAAAATCATACAGAAATACAATAACATGAGATATTTAGACTTAATATTTCATCTCGGGAACATTAAAGCATATATTTTATTAAAAAGGATAATCTCAGAACTTGTTATTAAAAAGAGAAAAATTATAGAGCCTCGCATGTGCATGTTGTGACGCCTCTAAATTGTTAGAACGAAATTTGTTTTTACTTTCCTTGTCGAGTTATTACATAAATGTTTGCTTCAAACAGTTTTGTTAAAAATTTCTATTTTTGAACTTCCCTAAGATTTGAAATAATAGAGGAGAGGAGGGTAATTTGGAATACCATTTATATCTTTAAGAATAACTTAACTGGTTTTAAATGCAAACTCATAAAATCATTTTAAAGGACATACTATAACTAATGGTAATGTAGTGTAAATGGTGGAATAAAATATTATTGTGGATTAGGAATTGGTTGATAGGTAGGAAACAGAGGGTGGAAGTCAAGGTAATTATTCTCAGTGGGCAGAGGTCATGAGTGGGGTGCCACAGGGGTCAGTATTGAGGCCAATTCTCTTTATAATATTCATAAACGTATTAATCAGGACATTAGGAACAAAATCAGCATCTTTGCTGATGACTTAAAAATTTGTGGTAGGGTAGATACTCAGGAGCAGGTACAAAATTTACAAAGGGATCTTGATACGTATTATATCGCAATGGGCTGAAAAATGGGGTATGTCCTTTAACATAAGTAAATGTCAGGTACTTCATATGGGTCGGGGGAATGGTAGGGCAGAATTTTTTCTGCAAGGGGACAAAGTTAAAGAAGGTAATATGATGAAAGATTTAGGGGTGATAGTAAATGCGGACTTTAAATGGGTTCATCAGTGTTCATCTGCTAGTAAAAAGGCTAATAGGATATTGGGATACATTAAAAAACTGTTTCTTCAAGGTCCGAGGATATTATTTTGCCACTATACAGAGGCTTGGTGAGACCTCATCTAGAGTATGCTGTTCAGTTTTGGTCTCCATACTTAAAGAAAGATATTGATTCAATTGAAAGGGTTCAGCATAGGGCTACTAAAATGGTCAAGGGTATATCCAGTTTAAGTTATGAGGGAAGATTAAGGTAACTGCCTGCGTTGAAATCGTCATTTTCGCCCAAAATATCAAATTTTGTTTTATTGTTTTAGTTTATAGCCTGTTTAATAAGCTTTCCAAAACTACCTTACCTTAAAATCTGAGTAATCTAGAACAGAAGTTACAGCTGTTTTAGTACCGAGTAGTACCAGGATCAACATGCAATTTTAAACTTATAGAAGCCGTATTCTGAAGAATGACATTTTTATATATTTCGGATCACGGTAACAGTGATTACTTTTAAACTACTTAAAATATTCTGATGCTTTTTTTCTATTTCACTCTTCATATTATAACGCATGTTATCTTCTACAATCTAAGAAAAATATTTGAATTAAGGTATTTTTTTAAAGTGTGTAAACATGATTTAAATGATTTGTTTCATGAATTTTTACTTTTTTCGATTTCAAGTGCCTGTATTTCTTTTCTATTTTAAAAATCTCAGATTTTTTGTAGATAGTAACACATATTAGTGTCTTAGGATCAAAATTCTGCAAAAATTTTAATTGTACCTATAAAAGAACATTGTCAGGAGTTGTTGGCGCAAGTTGAAATTTTAGCCTTATTTTCATTGAAATTTCTCGATATTTTAAAAAATAATTTTTTTTAATTCTTTTTTGGATGATTTTCATTGTTTTAGAACATTAGCTCTTAGAAAATAGCAATTAAATAATTATTTAGTTAATATTTAAAAAAAAGGCCTCCCAACGCAGGCAGTTACCTTAAAGAAGCTAAATATGTTCACTCTAGAGAAAAGAAGGATTAGAGGGGATTTGATTCAACTTTTTAAAATGGTAAAGCAAGGGGACACAGAGGGACTAGATTTCAATACGGGTAATAGAACAAGGGGTCACAATTTCAAATTGAATAAAGTAAAATTTTAGACGGATTGTAGAAAGCATTATTTTAAAAGCATAAATTGTGTTAAAATAGTATTGCTTTTAAGCCTATTTATTCTATGTTTGAGTCTATAAGCCCATAAGAACAGCTAATGCATTGAATCCAAATTTCTTTGTGTTGATCTTTGGAGAATTTTCCGTTACAAAATATCTTTGTTTAAGATGCTTCAGCATCTTTTTTTTCCGGTCCTTTAGTTGATGACATGAAGTAAATTTTAGATGACACATTAGAATGGACCTAGTGTTCCATAATATCCGACACACCTTCTTGGATGATGAACCATTTTATTTGGGAATAAAACATTAATAGCTAAAAAACGACTAAAGCATAAGAAACTATTATTCTTTTACAGCCGTATTCACCGGTAACCTGACCGGTGGTCAGGTCAGGAAACCATGGTTACAGCCTCTGATTGGTGGAAAAATAATTCAATATATTCCTTCCACCAATCAGAGGCTGTAACCATGGTTTCCTGACCTGACCGCCGGTCAGGTTACCGGTGAATACGGCCGTTAGTGTTGTGTACATTATGCTTAACAACAAAGTTAAAGTCTCATAATTACTGGTAGGTTAAAATCTTTGAACATTTTTACCGGCAAAACTTTCGTAAATCCAAAAACTTATTTTGTTTTGCAGCGACTGTAACGACAACAACCAGAAGTTTACTCTTTGTGCACTGCATCATGGGAGTCTTCCTTAAGTCTTTCATGGTATTCCCATGTGATCACAACCCGAGAGATGGCTGAAACCTTGATATTCCATATTATCCATAAGACATTATTATACTTTCAGTGTACATTATGGTTAACAACAAAGTTAAAGTATCATAATTACTGGTAGGATAAAATCTTTGAATCTTTACCGGCAAAAACTTCCGGAAATCCCAACACAGTAGACTGTTTTGCAACGACTGTAACGACAATAACCAGAAGTTAACTCTTTTTTCACTGCATCATTGGATCCTTCCATTGGATCCATCATTGGATCATTGGAAGTCTTTCGTGGTATTCCTACGTAATGACGGACTGAGAGAGATGGCTGAAACCTTGGTATTCCATATAGGGCAGACTAGGGATACTTGATCCCCACTTTGGTTTTTAATTGTTTTCTCAGCTGCAAATCATCACTTTTCAGAAATTTTTGGCATGAACATTGGTAACACTATCCTCTACCCAAAAGACAAAAAAAATTACTAGAAAGTAAACAGATACTTTTAGTAAAATTAGTTTTTAATTTTTTTATAAAGGGATCAAGTATCCCAACACCTAGGGATACATGATCCCTTCGTGGGGGATACTTGATCCCACTCAGAAATTACGTTATTATTAATCATACAAGCAATTTACCTATATATTTCGTTTACTAAATATTATTTTAAAAAATAACCATAATTTTAATTCATTTTCTTAGGTATTAATAACAATACAAACATGAAAATTGTACATAAATAGTAAGTAGTTTTATTAATGGAGCTAAAACTACAACGAATAATGCAAATACTTTGCAATAAAAATCATAAAATCTTTTTACTTCTTGTAACAATAATTGTATTTGTTGAAAATAAAAGTGGAGGTGTATACAGGTAAAAGCATTACTTGGAAAAAAGAAATCTTAGCAAATGTTTTCAAAATCAGAAAAGTCAAACACAAACATTAGAGTTGATGCAGTTCTTGAAGTTCCACTCATCCTAACTGGAGGAGGCAACTTAACACAATCATTTTCCTCTACAACACTTTTGTCCTTTATTTCAGGAAAAATAAATTGGTTGAGTGAGGTACCTTTTCTTTTTAAGAAGTTGATTTCGAATCCTGAAAATCCAACTTTACGTTCTACTTGACCAACATAATGGGAAACCCTCATTTTTGTGGCAAATCTAACTAAAACAAGATCATTTTTATTTAAAGAAGGATCATCTACTTCAGCTTGTTCAACCTCATCATGTAAGATGTAAGAAGGATAGAAGTAAGAAGTAAGGGGATACTTGATCCTGGGATCATGTATCCCTCGAAAGAACGGGATCAAGTATCCCTAATATGCGATTCTTACAAAACATACATTTTTAATAGTAAATAATCAAAGGATGCTCACTAATGAAATTACTTAATTGTTAAAGACAGCCTATACTTTGAAATTACACTTAGTTTAAGTTTTTAAGTTGCATATTACAGACAATACACAAAATAACATATTTACCTAGAAAAAAAGTTTTCCATGCAAGATTCAAGCAATCACTTCTTGCGCTGATATAAAATGACTGAAAAAGATGTAGTGTTGCCAGTTTTTGTGTACAAGTATAACTTAAAAATTGTTGCCAGATTTCAAAGATCTGACATTTCATTTTAGTGCATTTTTTGGCTAGGGATCATGTATCCCTAGGGATCAAGTATCCCTAGGGATCAAGTATCCCTAGTCTATACCTGACTATTCAATAAACCCTCCTTTCCTCTACGTATAATTTATGAAATTTGTTTCCACAGTTTCATCCAATTATTCAGAATGACGAATAATAAGGTTGTTTTTTAAGTATTTACTTTGAAAAAGAAGAGTTTTTTTGCAAGGATAACCTAAATTAAGAAAAATAACGTAACCGTTAAAAATAAGACAAAAATAATGTTCTTCAATTAAAGGTATTTTTAGTTTTTTATATGGGCAAAGAAAACAAAGTAGTAGTTTAAAATTTGCTTTTAATACACATAAAAACTTACATTAAAATGAATAAAATTAATTGGATTCAATAGTATAGATTTCATTAAATGTGATCTTTATAAATTAATTATAATGCAATTTAATGGAATTCCGTTAAACTTATAGTTAGCTAAAGATCCTTTATGATTTCGCACAATCTTTAATGTAGAAAACTTATTTACAAATTGGTATATTGTCCAATAGAGATAATGAAAATTTACATTACTTATCCATACTTTGCATTCAATTAAGCATGAATGAATTAGAAGTTTTCGTTACTAAAATCCTTTTAATATATCAATTTAGGCTTACATTATTAAATTTTTAGTTTTACATTCAGGTGAAAGCGACGGAACAATTCAAAATCCGAATATTTCTAAAAACGGATCCAATCAACAAGTCAAACTAAAGCCTAAACAACTTCAACCTCAAAAACTGCCGTTTTATAAAACGAACATTAACATCTCCAAATCACACCCATTACGAATTCAATCGCAACGAACAAAAAAACACCTCCAAGAGTAATAAGAAATAAAGCCTCAGCATCGGACTAAGCCACCGGGAAAGTATTCCGGTCCATCTGTGGCAAAGTCCTAGAGGAACTCTATCAAAATCAAATCTCCGCTACACCTTTCAATAAATCCTCCCCCAATCCTGCGCGGAGGCACATTGATTGAACTCCTCTCTCTGCAGCGGCGGGTTCGCATAATTGACTTTACACCCTTGGGACCCGAGCGGTGTTTATAGAAAGAATTCGTTAAGGGCCCCATTCAAAGAACTAATGAGTCATCCTTTGTGTAACCCTTCCTCTTATGACGGAGAGAAGAGAGATCTTTCTTGCGACTTTTTTCTTGTTCTTTGATTGGGTGTGTTGGTATTTGGAACGCTTTTCTTTGGGATTTGGTTCCGAAAAGGACTAATTGAAAAATTTATTTCGGGAATTGTTGACGTTTTGATGGGAAAAAGAAGGTTTTTTGATTATGGAACTGGTTATTTCTTTAATCGCTAGACTGATAAAAACTTCCATGCTTTAATGAAAAAGCTGTGTACTGTCCAGGCTTGCCAGTTGACCATTTGGTACAGGTACTAGCTTTTAGAGTTGTTGAGTTAGTACGAAAAACTGCCAACTTTTTCTCTCTATATTAAAAAAAAATACTGTCACCGCTGCCGCCGCCGCTGTTTCAGAAAATTTAATTTTTCGACTCTTTGAACTCTCATAACGCAAAAACTACTTGATAGAAATTTATGAAATTTGAAAAGTTTGTAGAAAAATATTTGGGGCACATTCTCAAACAAAAAGCTAACTGATGCGATAATTAGTATTGGGGTATTTTTAAGGTCAAAGTTGAAGTTTTTCTTTTTTCGCAGCGTAATCCAGTTCAGCGAAATCTATTCGCAGCAGAACTAGGATTTTTTGCAGCCTTATACTCTGAAGTATGAAGATGTGCACTACGTCACCCTTTTTTCGAATTTCGAATTTGGTTTAGAGTAATTAATTTTTTAATTTTCGAAATTTTTGACACTTTTTTGTTTTTTTCTATCTAAAATGAAAACTAATCACGGTATCAATATGAATTTTCGAAGTGTATATTTGGACGGCCAAAACGGCCAGTGGCGCATGCGCTGTAGGTCTCGTGATTACGTAGCAGTCTCGGCGCTTAGTGATGGAACCAATGGAACGCCGAGCCGTGGAAATTAGAGTAGAGTTTAGTTCAAAAAAGGCCGTCCAAATATACAGTGCCTATGATTTTTTAAACACTTATATTATTATTTTTTAGAAAGAGATTGGCTTTCAATTCTTTAAAAAATTCTAATTAGTTTTGGAATTATTAAGCATCAAAGTTTAATTTTTTTCATAGTTTTAGTAGGTCTTTATCAGACGTGTTTAATGTTTTTTTATTTTATACTTGCCTGTTAACTGTCTCGAGCACGGATATTTTAATTTAAAAGTTTTGAGGTGCAGATTTTTGCTCTAAGTTTGCTAGCGATATAGTATAGACTTGGTTAATAATCTTTTAAAGTTACTTTGATATTTTTTGAACTACTAGAGAAATAAATAATTTAGCTTTTTCGAGTGCTATTTGTGCCGATGGAAGGTAGAGGATTTTCGGTAAACTGGTTTTTCTCTAATAAAGATCGATTGCAGATATTACAGATCAAATACAGATGCAGATATTACAGATCAAATACAGATGCAGATATTACGATCAGCTGCATAGCAGTTACGGGGGTTGGTGAGCGTAAGCGAGCAGGGGGCGGTAGCCCCCTATCCATTAAATTATTGATAATTTAAAAAGGAATATTTCAGTGATAGTTTTATTTTGTTATTTTCGTAGTAATGATATGAATTAAATTATTGAAAAGTTTGAGAGATAAAAAGTTTCTATATTAAATGATCATTAACTATACTCTGTTCATTTAGAATTAGCGCCTAGACGTAATGTATTAGAAGCAGTTATTATTCTAATTATCGTGGAAAAATTTTTCTTCTGCAATGACAAGGCAGCCTAAGCAGAAGTAGTTAAAATACAGTAAAACTCGGTCACTGAAGTGGTCTGATGAGCGTTATTAAACATTATTGAGCGTTTTTTATCCTGTTTCAGGCGCCTATTCTAAATGAACAGACTAAATAAGCAGACAAGTTCCAGGTTGTTCTGGATAGTTAAGATGAAACAAGCGAGCTCGCGATCTTCAAAGAACTGTGAAGCAGTTCCGGGGGTTGGTGAGCGAGCAGGGGGCAGAGGCCCCTAGTGTTATAAAGAAATTAAAGCTATATACTTAGTTTTTATTATTAACCCTGTCCTTATTTAATTCGCTTATTTATCAGTCAAGTATATTAATCCAAAGAAAATACTATAGACTTATCTAACAAGAATTATTTTACCGAAATTTGGGAAATAATCAATTATTTCATATTTTATGTCACAAACTCGTGTTGTTTTTGTTTATTAGAATGTTGCTTTATATTTTAATTCGATGGAATTTTTTATCACATCTTTATTTTAGTTAACAAATTATAAGATTCCCCTCAAAAATGTTATCATCTATAAAAAAAGAAGCCAGATTACTTTGCGGCACGCAACTTGAATTTTGATTTCGATTGCGGTCCTCTAGTACTTAAAAGTTAGAAACCCCTGTTATAAATCAAGAAACTATAGTCTCAAATATTATAACAGGAGCAGCACATTTACTGTTTTTAAAAGAAAAAATATACAACAATTCTTAACATATAGGGATACTTCAGGTAACTGATTAAATAGTTAAAAAACAACAATTCATATTACGTATTCCAATTTCCCTTTTATAAAGTATTTAAAAAACGAGTAGTAAATGTTTTAAACAGTGGTTAGAATATTTTAATAAGTTACTTGATATTGTAGCCAAAACTTAATTTGAATCGTACATAAAAAGCTATTTCTTCCTTTAGCCTTTCATAGAACAATATCTATCCGAATGACTGAATTACTTAGTACGATTATATTCACTTATACTACCGTGTCTAACTATTACTAATAATTAGTTATTGGTTTTTCTTTTTTATAGAATGGTTATGGAAAGAATAGTTAAGTCTTCTGATACTTTAGAACCATCTATTCAAATTTATGTCGGTAAAGGTTGGTTAACACATATGGAGTAAAAATTCAGAAAAAAATTGTTTTGCAATAAATGGACGCTATTCCTGTTACTAACTTATCCATATAGTATATCACATTTGTCACTTTTAATGCAGTTGTAAGTAAGATATATCTTCTTTCATCTCTAGCTGGTGTTTAGTATTAGTTTGGAATTTTTTCGTACATAAATTAGGATGTCTTGTAATATATAACATTTAAGATAATCTTATAAGATTGTTAAAGTATAATTACCTAACGTATAAAAATGTTGATTGTTTTTTTATTAAATTGTGGATTGGAAGAAATATTGTATTGTAAAACTAGTGATTAGTTTATTGTTGAATACATATGAATATGAAGAGTAAAGCTTAAATAAGTAAAATATATTCTCCATGTAAAAAATACTTTATTTTTCATTCTCTCTAAGCAAAGCAAGTTAACTTATAGTCTTTATTTATCAGAAGTATTTAGAAAAACAAAATTTCATTCCAGTAAGAGAAATAATACCTACCTCGGATTTAATGAAAATGCTTGCATATTTTACCTCCTCTTCAAGTTTTTTAATTCGTGTATCTGCATTTTTTTCTCCATAAACTGAAGGATACGTTTTGCGTTTGATTCTTTCGCAAAATATAACCACGAAAAAACCTCCAAACCAGTAGAACTTTTATTTCATTGATTTTTTAAGCCTTCGCAAAGAACAAAAACCTTTCCACGCAGCATTTTTTCTCATAAAATCCTTAAGAAAAAAAATTATTTCCTTGATTCGCAAAGCGGACGATTTTTCCCTCGCTTTCACGCAACTCGGATTCAAATATGGCGAAAATATTCATTTTTCTTATTGACATATTAGTTTCCCAAACTGGGACCCTGAACTCCGCTTCTTCCCAGAGAAGATATTAAATTTTGGACCTTTCTCTCCAACCATAGAGATAACCACGATAGAGCGCACATCGAAACTCTATATGCGTAGAAGGCCTTATTCCAACTCAGATATGACGTCATAAGCGTGGTGCCTTCGATAATGCTATGCCTATGTATGAGCAAGGATCTCTTTTATGCATATAAATGCTCTATAAAAACTACCATGTTAAAATTAAAATACTTTCCTGTGGAGAACTCGGAGAGGGGATAGAGCATGGCCTTTTTTCTAGGCCTTTCACCACTTTTGTGACAAAAGCTGCAGGCGTTTAGCAGTTACGACTGATAAGAATAGCGTAAAGGATAAAAATATCATAACGGATATCACTGGACACCCTGTATCATTTCATTCTGTAGTGTTTTGTGACAAGTTAGTAGATCAGTGTAGTGTTACACGATAGAAAAGTTATTTTCTACTATACTTCACAGCAACATTTCCTGAACCCAGTACGTCACTACGTGGAAGGAGAAAATGAGTAAACACAAAGCCTGTTGGGTTGATAGAAGGAATTTGTGAACGTGAATTTTGATGAAAAGACACTATTTATGCATGGGTTTAACGAAGTAATCATATTTTAAAATTGACGTTCTTCGTTTCACTCGAAATTCAGACACCGCAATGGGAACCACTTTGTTTGTTAGAGACGTAGTAAGTTCAACTTAAGTTGCTGTCTAGTATAGGAAGTTTCTACTCGTGTATTGGATTCTTCACGGTACGGACATTTTTTTGACACTCAACAGGTTGCCATGTAGGGTTGCAACGTTGATGCGCTCTATTTAAAATCTATCTCTATGCCCTCCGTCTGTCATTTTTAGAATTTCAGACTAAGCTCTTTGACAGATTTTGCTATTTGACGAAAGTTTTTTGCTCAAAAACTGTCAAACCAGAGATTTAAAGTTCGTAAGCATAAATTAGTGAATGACAGATGTTTTAAAATCCTACTACTTCTGAAAGCTTCGTCTATTTAAAAGTAGTTTTTGATGTTAAATATTTTTTAAAGATTTTTTTTGCAATGAAATATTTTAATAGTTTTTTTTTCAAAGATCTGTAATGAGAAATTTAAATGGCTGCCAATCTTAATTACAATTTAAAAAATGTTAAATTATAGATGTAACTGAGTTTATTTGCTTGATAATATTCCAAACAGACATAATGAAAACAAATGTGAAAAGAAGACAATTACAATTTTATGAGGAGCTGTTTCTTAAAATGTTTTTATAATACGAAATATAAATGATCTTCTTGGAATAATCTAAATTAGAAGTTTATAAATCATATTTAAGATTTAAACGTTGTTTTCAAGTTGGAAAATTCTAGAGGAGATATTATATTTCATGGCATGCTTCATTTTATACAATAAGTAAGATAACAATTAAATGAGAAATAATCACTCTAACTAATGAATAAGTCTAAGAATGTTCTCTTCTGAAATGAACCCTGGAATTTCAAAATTATTTCAGTTAAGAGAAAAAAAATTACTTTGAACACGAATAACAGTTTATGTAACATAAAAAAGTTTTTGCTTTATTTAGAAGCTTTTTTATTTTTCTTAAAATTGTATTGTAATTGCATAGGTTAAGAAAATTGAAAAGATAATTGAAAAAGCAGTTTCGTAGTTTTCTTTAGAATATGAAATTTTAAATGTTATACACACACAAAAGTATTTTATATGAAAGTTATTTGGTTACAATAGGGCGTCAGACAATTTCTTAAACTTCCATCACACACGTAGAATTAAAAATCCCATTACATGTTAGACATAAATGAAAACTTCTTTTTCCTATATGATTTGTGGTTCGGGATTTAAATGTTACTCATTAATTTAGTAACCAAAAAATATAAAGAGGGTTTAAAAAAGCCAGATAACATCTATTTTTATGAAGAAATCAACGTAGAGTTTTAAGTTATGTTCTTCAATATTTATTTCATAATATTCTTTTTATATTTATAGCTATAGAATTCATTTTTAGAACAAAAAAATACTTTGAAACTTTCCTAGACAGTAAAGAATCTTGTAAAAATAAGTCAATGCTTAAAGAACTGATTTATTGAAAGAAGTAAGGAAATACTTTCTATCGTAAAAGACAAAAAATCCAAGTCTAAAATGCTTCTTACCCCATTTTTGAACTACTAACATTTTTTCCAAGTTCTCTAATTTTCTCCAGGGTGTTTATTGATTCGTAGAAATATTTTCCCAAAAAATAAAGGCAGTTTAAACTCGTGCACTATTGTAGCTTTAATCCTCAACTGCTTTGTCGAAAAGTTTCTCTTAAACTCCAAGAAATACATTCAGAGGTTTAAGAAGTTCTTTCGCTATCTAAGTCAAACAAAGTTAGTTTATATTTTTTTGCTTTTCTAAACTACAGTACTACTTTACCCTCCTTGTTGCAAAATTAACGCACCGAGTTTTTAGGATTATACTGCTTTCGCACGTGTCCTTTTAATTAATTAATTAAAGAAAGAAACCAACAGAAACTAGACGAAAGAAACGTTTTAAACAGCCACAATAAAAAGATTTATAGTAAAAGCTGTCTTTACTTACTGTGGGGTTAATTTTGAAAATGAATCTCAAAGTTTACAAAAAAAATGAAAGTTGATTATTTAAGGTGTCGATCAGTTTAATTAAATTCTGGAATACTATATCAAAACTAATCCATTTTGATGATTAAATTTGATTTCCATATTTTTAAAAGCATTTTTGAGAGTCACATTTAATTAAAAAGTAACTAAATAATTAGGAAATCTTGATCTCATACTCAAACGTTTATCATTTTTCCCCTTTTTAATTTAATCTGAAAACTGATCATAAAAAGCGCTGTATAAGTAAAAATTGAATTTCCTGGAGGAAAACTGAAATAAAAAGTGACCAAATGTAGTCTTTTTAGACTTTTTTTTTTCATTTAATTAGTTAAATTCCCTTAAAATACTTTCCTGTAAAATGTTTGGAACATAAGAACATTTTAAAACCTGCAATTTTCCCACTTTTATGTCCCTATTGGGAACTTTGACAGTTATGCTTATTGCGATTCTTTAAAAAAATTCTTTATAAGATTCATTTCATGATTATGAGTGTCAAAAATTTATTAAATAAGCCTTATAAATAATCACACATTTTTTAGCTTACTAGAACTTATAAAGAAGGTTTTCGAAAGGAATTTAAAGTTGTATTTCATAAAACGAATAAAGATTTTTAGATGCGTTAGAATGGCGTTCCAGGCATTATATGGTAAGTGATAGAGAGAGTATTTTTTCAATGGACAAGATCACTATAAAAAATTTCCATTCAAATATGTGTATTGCTGAAATTTTTATTTTTATCCCAGAAATTTACCTGCTTTTTATACCTTTTTAATCTCAATTTATTTCTAAGAGTCATTCATTATACTTTCTGTTTTTAAACCTTCTACTAACAGGGTGTTTCGGATAAGTGGTACAATATTTTAAAGGGAGATAGGGGACATCTGGACGAGTCAGAATCACATAGGATTTGGGGGTCCCAGACCAAATCCCAGGGAGTTAAAAATGGAGCGACACCAAAAAAAATTATTGAAAAATTCAATTTGTAGAAGAACTACTATTGGTAAAAATTTAATTATGGTCTCAAAAATTGTGGTTTAATATGATCTTTAAAATTATTCTAAAAGTTTTCAGTTCAAAGTTTTTTTATTACAAAAAAAGTTTAAAAACCACAAAAAATGTGAAAACTCTGCCAAAACTTTATTTTGTATTTCGAAATCCTTTCCTTTGATTTAATAATCTGAAAGATCATAGTCGAAAACCCTTAAGTCCAATGTTTCACGTAAAAACTATCAATATTTAATGCTTGAGAGCCTGTTAAAGCATGGTTTAAGTCCGTTTTTTGCGTCCGCTAACTGCCGTTTTGGAAACGGCTATAGGAAACCAGTTTGCGCACGCAAAAAACTAACTTAAACAGGATCTCAAGCGTTTAATATTGATGGTTTTTACGTGAAAACCACAATTTTCGAGACCATAATTAAATTTTTACCAATAGTAGTTCTTCTACAAATTGAATTTTTCAATAATTTTTTCTCACTAGAAGTCTAGAAGGTAAATGTTTAGTAAAACTATCATATCAGACTCTTAAGAAGAAAAAATTTAACTATCCCTAAAAAATCACGCATTTATGTTGAGCCAAAAGGGATAGTTATAACTTCTTTCTTCTTAAGTGTCTCATATGATCGTTTTAATAAACATTTACCTTTTAGACTTCTGGTGACGGTCCGAAATACAAGACAAAAATTCAATTTAATTAGTTAATTTACTATTTTTTGTTAAAAAAATTCCCATCCCTTCAATACGCTCCCTTTAAAATGTCAGACTTTTTTTTACCAATAGTCTGTTTAAAATTTTAAAGAAGGTAAGTTATTTTATAAGAACCCTTTAAATATTCTAGCGTTAAAAGCGATGAGGATCAGTAAATTTGGAGATATATAAGAAAGTATTCTTAAAAGCAACATAGTCATTTCACAACATGATACAACTTACACAAGAGCAAAAAGATACTTGTAAAAAAACCCTTGTAGAGAAATACAGGCCTTTTCGTTCCGCTCGCAGGAGAAAATCTCGGGAAAAATGGAAAGCCCCCCCCAATTGGACCCAGAAAGCAGGATAAGTGCGGGTCCGTGACTCCGGGGCAGAAAAGGGGTTCGTTACACTCCGAGCACCTGCGTCACGCGGGGTAATTTGTGCGGCGATTGGGGCGGAATCATGTAGAGTTAGAAGGAATAGACCGTTTGTTAGATCCCATTTCCCCATATGGAAGTGGTTTGCAACTCGTATATTAATTTTGTAAGGAAAATCTATATCTTCTTATCTAAAAAATATTGATGCAAATATTCATCTGAAGCCCTCGGGATACTTAGGATGATCTCAGCAAAAGGTAGTTTTGAGAAATACTCCTTTGTAAGGTTGCCTATGAAAGAATTTCAGTAACTTCGGTTCATATCATTATCATACGTTTTAAGAGACATCTTAAAAGATGACATAATTTATGTATATTATCTGCAGGATCTAGATTATCTAAAAAAAACACCAAGTCGAAAAGTTGGACCACTTAGCCGAAAATTCATATTTAAGATATTTGAATAAAATTATTTTAATACTTATACTTTAACTACAAGTCCTCAATAGGTATCAATAATTGCTTAGTGCTAAGTTATTTTTAAATAAGAAGTTTTTCACAGTTCATTTTGCATGGTTATAGGCAGGGGGGCCCATCAGCTCTCATTTTGCGTTCAGTTTTTTGACGTCACTGGTTTGAAAGTTCTCCGCCTACCGAACTGAGTGGCCAATCAAGATTGTTAAGGAAAATCACGGAGATTTTTCTGAAGTAGAAAGGGAGAAAAGTAAAACTCAGGGAAAATATAAACAAGTAGTTTTCTTCTTCTTATGGAAATAAATGCTGAAATTAAAGCAATATTTGTTGTCGCTAGCAGCCTACGCGCTGTGTTGTCGTCGGTTCGATTCCGGCCTTACCCTTTCCCTGGACTGGGTGTATTTTCTCTCTCTCTCTGTGTCAGTAAAACAATTATGTTTGTGCCGGTTTGTGCCTTGACGAAGGATTATAAGCGGATCCTTGGGATCAAGCACACAAACCGGAAAATATATGTAACACCAATCCATGTTATTGCTATGGATACATAGTTTTACTGTATTTTTTCTAATTAAATACTAGTAAAACTTATAATCTGCATCATATGATGATTATTTTGTTTCCTTTTTGTTAGGATCAAAATATTTTAGATTAAATATTGTTATGGAACTAGTGTTTGAGACTTGTAAGGAGATTACAAAGATACTCTTGACGGTGATTTGTGATTACGTATAGAAAAATTTAAGTATGAATTCATTGAACACTTCCTATTTGTTACAGAGTATTGTGTAATTTAGTTATGTTAATACTTTATAGTTAGTAAAAGTTTGATTTCATTATTTTATGTTATTCATTTCTTTATGTTCGGAGCGTAACGCAATCCCCACCCTACAGCTGAATTGAGAAACCGTAATAGCCTAAAAATTCCCTCTCGGCCTATCAGAAACTAACAGTGCAGTGCGTTGTGGCCGCTCTTCCTACTCTAGGATCTCTAGTTTTAAGAATTAAAGATATAGTATTATATTGGATTGGAGTTACATATATTTTCCGAATTGGAAATCAAGGATCAAGGAATTCAAGGATCCGCTTATTCGTAAAGAAGACACAAGCATCATTTTTATTGACAGAGAGAGAGAAAAAATATACCCAGGGCAAGGCCGGAATCGAACCGACGACATGTACAAAGCGCAGACTGCTAGCGTATGTATCGCATCATTAAAGAAAAAACTCTTAACATAGAAAAGTCGTACAACTAAACCTGTTGAACCGAAGATGAAATATCCATCTCTGAAACAAAAAAGTCTATAAAACTTAGTGCCTCTATTTCAGTCCCACCTTAGTGAATGGGATTGGTTAATAAGACGAAAACCACTGACGTCACTGGTTTGAATCTTACACGCCCCTTGAATTTTTTGTTTCTATGAGAAGAGCCAACCTAGTATTCTACTAACCTTGTGTTATAGGTATACTACCTTTGGCCATATTAGTTAACGAAAAGTTATCTAGCATCCCTTTTCTCCTGAGAATATCCAAGTTCTTAAGCATCCCTTTGGTTTTGAGTTCTCCTCTTTAATATATCGTTTCTTATAAAATCCTTTTGCATTTCTGCGTTTCTTCGATCTTCAGTCTTTTTCAGATCTTAAGCATTCTTTCTGGGAGGAATTATAATATACTTTAATTCCTTTCGTCTTTAATAACACAAATAAGAATAATACAATTTGAAAAAATACAGATAGACCCATAGTAGGGGAGAACGGGGCACATTCGCACAAAAAGGGCATTTCGGGATATTTCTCTGGATCTAGATGAGATATTGAAACAAACTCGGATTCAAATGAAAGTTAAGACCTTTCCCGATATTTTAGAACGATAATTGATCGCATTCATCTAGAATTTCTAACCTATATAATCAATCTAAAAAACGAGAAATTTCGTGCGAATGTGCCCCATGGGTGGGGCAGTTTTGTACACGTGTGGGGCACATTCGTACACATGCAAAAAATTATACAATAATTATTTTTACGAACTAAAAAGTTTATGGCACTTTAAAGTAAGGATAAATTAAACGAAATATTTGGCACTTTTACATATTTTTCCTCTAAATTGAAGATTTTTTTACGAAAAGAAAACAGCTTCAGAAAATATTGAACATCTAAGTATTTGATGAGGAAAACAATTGTTGTGATGAAGAGTATATTGCACATTGACATACTTAACATAATATAATTAGTTAGAAAAAGTTTAACCAATATTTTAACTGTCAGGTTTTATTCGAAAAGAAAAGTGAACCAACAGCTCACTTATTAACACCTGAAACTGACGGTTGGGGAACTTGTAATACGATGCTATCTTTATGTATGAATGTTGAATCATTTCTTACTGGGAAAATAAAAGTTTCGTCATTAGTTTTAAAGTTCTTCATCATTAATTCTAAATAAGCACCATTCAACTCAAAATTTTCTATTTGACCAACATAACAAAATTTTCTTTTTAGTAGCAAATTCTACTGGAAAAAAATCACCTAAGTCCAAGTCAATTGGTATTAAACAATTATCAGGGACATTATTTCTTCAAGGTTCAAATCTGGGTCTAAATTCCTTAAAACTGAAGCTTTTTTTAAGATGTTATTTTCTATTATCACCGAATTTTGAAACAATTACAATAAAAAACAATTAAACTTCAAGTTATTAAATATACTGCACTTATAAACATATAAATCACTTTCATAATCAAAAATGGGAAAGATGAGGCACATTCGCACTGTCCGAATCTGCCCCATCTTTTGGTGTACGAATGTGCCCCATCTACCAGTTCAAGCTTACCACGTCCCAACAAGATATTTATAAATAAAGCAGGGAAATAAAACCTTTCTAGAAACTTACTTTAGTAGTGCCTCAACTGAATAAAATGCTGAATGTCCACTTGAGATTTATTTTTGATTGATATTTTACGCCAACAAAATGACAAGAAAATTTACTTTGCTACTTCTAACGCTAGCAAATTTCTAGTGCGTATACAACAAAATAGCTCAGGGCTTTGAAAATTCATGCAAGAGGTGGTAGTCATGCATCCATTTACTGTTATTTTTTTCAGATTTTTAAATTAATAATTACTAGGGGAAATGCCGTCTGTCCGAATGTGCCCCATGTGCGAAATAGCCCCACTCTCCCCTACATATTTTTTTTGTATTTCTTCATACTGGCACGTAGGGATAACAGTTCATGCACTCTCTATTTAGCGTTATCTCTATAAGCGGAATGTGACCATTGACTGATCACAGATTTCAACTGCTTCCTTTTGGTTAGGTTGGTCCTTTGTACTGTATTATTATTGCTTCACTTCGTTGCATTCTAAGAAAATTATCTTTCTTTTCTTAACAATTCTTTTTACCTTCTGTAAAAACCACATATTACGAGGGAATTGATTTCTCTACCACAAAAATGGGGGTAATCTTCAAAACCTTATTTATGAAAATTTCTAAATTTTCTAGCGACAATATCATGGTAAAGATGTTTAGCAGAAGTTTTATCGATTTCTAATTGTTTGTATATTTTAAAAATAACTTCATGTCATGTGTCCTTTCTTTTTTCTGAAGTTAACGTAATTTTTATAAGAAATTTGGGTCAATATAAAACAATCAAAGGGAAAAAATCGGAAATCAAGGGATAACAAAATATTATTAACTTTTGTTAAAAATATTTAGGGATCGACAAAATAGCACGTGAGGCTGTTTTTTTATTTTTCCTTGAGAGCAAAAAAACACCAGATCATTAACCCCCTTTTATAATAATCCCGTAAGCTTCAGTCCCCTCCTTTTATTACGTACACAACTTTCAATAACGATCTAATTTATAAATTAAGAACTTAATTTTAATGAAAAACTTGGAGCTTGAAACAAAAAAAGCTGTTATCTTACTTGTTTATTAACTATTTCATTTAAACTGTTTTTGTAACTCACTCTAAGTTTTCTAAAGCACAATGTATTTAATGTTTCATCACTCACATCCCCTCCCCCTTGTCATCTATACAGGTAATAGGAAGCCCCCTCCCTTTAGGGGCTTACGGAATATTTGTGAAAGACCCCTTATATACATAATGAAATGTATATAAAAAGTGATATATTTATAGAAACAATCCATACATAAACCATAGTAACTTTTCAGAATCCAAACATAAACTCCTATCTTTCAAATAGGGTGCTGTTATGATGGATTTTTTTATATCAAAATAAAATGAGTAATGTGTTGTATAATTTATTCATGTTTTCAACCATAAGCTCATGTATACTTTTTTCTAAATAATAATTTCATTTATTCTTTCGAAACAAAAGTTTTTTGAACTAATATAAAATTACCATGCACTAGAGATGAACTCTCTCTTAACCACGAAACCACCATCATTAAATAAATCTCTATGGAATAATTCACAAAGCAGTAAATTTCTGTAACTATCAGGCCCTTCTCGTCTAATGAATCTCTTGTAATCTGACCAGAAACTAGTCCTTGTGAGACTAGTTTACTGGACCTGTAATTAAATTCCTAGACTTTACATTAAATTCATTAACTACATAGTTTTCACACATCAGAGCATAGAGATCCCCCAAATAGTATATATATTATATTTGATCTCTATGCATTAGAGTCATGAACTTGAACATGAGTTTCAATCTGTTTTCTGTAAACTAAAAAACAAGAATTTTTGTTCAGGATTTAGTGCTATTAGCTTGAATTAATGTTTGCTTATGTTGATAAATTTTTTTTCAAAGATACACTAGCGGAAATAAAAATCCCAACACCAAGAAGGAAAGGAGATATCAAAGTAAAATTTATTTCTATGATTGCACATAGTATTAATGTGAATTGATTAAAAAATCAGCCTTCCTGGATGTTAGGGGGCCGAGAAAATCGGAGAGGAGTGTTGTCTCCATAGGTGTCCATTACCGCCGTCACACGTCATGGTATTGAGTGACAGGGGATCTAAATGACTTTTGAGGGATTGGAGGACCATGTTGCCTCCTCAGGTAGTACAAATTCATATGGTGCACCAGCGGACGTTGCATACCGGGCTAGGTGATTTCTCCTCTTTCTCCGGACATGTTTTGTGAGTGTTGGTTCTTACGAACGGATAGGGCAGGGTAAAAATGCAAACTAGGGGGTTAAGAAGAAAGCTTGGACATTGCACACAACATGTGGTTGTGCATGTTTCTCTTGAAATTTGTCCCCAGGACAGGTCTGAAGGTAAGGACGGTCTACCGGCTGCAAAATCTCAATGACGAAGCTCTAGTTGGAAAAAGTACTGGTGAATCATACTCAGAAGTTGCAGAAATGGAATCCAATGCATCCCCACTCCGTTACCCTGCATCACCACTCCATGGAACGATTAGAAAATCATCAGCTGAGTGCGCTCTCTCCATTGTGTCTTCAAACTCATACCCAACCGTCGTGGTACTCCAAACCTAATCAGGATTCTCTCATAAACACAATGTCATGAAATTGGGAACTTCATTTCCTTATTTCGTGCACTATTGGAAACAGAAATGCCCATTTTCAGCCCCTTGTTTATAGACAAAGATGTAAGAAGCTATGCGGACCGAACAGACGATCCGCAGTACTGCAAACGACATCCATCCCACTGCCGCTTGTCCTCAGTATGATCTACCGGTATTTTGGCCAACCAAAGCTGCTTCATTGAAGTTTTTTAGCCGGTTGTCCGTCCTTACCTTCAGACCTGTCCTTGGGACAAATTTCAAGAGAAAAAGGCACAAACACATGTTTTATGCAATGTCCAAGCTTTGTTCTTAACCCCCTATGTTGCATTTTTACCCTGGCCTATCCGTTCGCAAGAACCAACACTCACAAAACATGTCCGGAGAAAGAGGAGAAATCACCTAGCCCGGTATGCAACGTCCGCTGGTGCACCATATGAATTTGGACTACATGAGGAGGCAACATGGTCCTCCAATCCCTCAAAAGTCATTTAGAGCCCCTGTCACTCAATACCATGACGTGTGACGGCGGTAATGGACACCTATGGAGACAACACTCCTCGCCGATTTTCTCGGCCCCCTAATATCCAGGAAGGCTGATTTTTTAAGCAATTCACATTGATACTATGTGCAATCATAGAAATAAATTTGACTTTGTTATCTCCTTTCCTTCTTGGTGTTGTAGTCCGGTCGCCAAATGAGAAAATAGGCTTGAACCTGGAAATGGAGTCCAACTAATATTTTATGATTGATTCTAGTACTTTTTGATGTACTGAAACATAATACGGCGGGTGCCAGAGTGGCACCTTTGAGCAATTCAAAATATCGAACGGCAAAGTTCTCGGGGTGAAAAAAGTAGAAATCGGGTGTTATTTTTAGGAAAAAAATAAAGTAGTCATTTTTTCAACGGATTTTAATGTTTTTAAAGGTGCTTAATCCGAATTAGATTTTTCAGCCAAATATTCGAACGGCTTCTTTGAGAATTTTCGAGATTTTGTCAAAATTTCAACCCTTTCTACGGTTTTATGCTTATAAAACAAAAGTTATGGGTTTTACAAAAATATTTTCAATTAACAAATTAAAGTTTAATAAACAAGCTACAAAAAAGTCAATTGAAACATTTTTGTCAGACAAATAGTTTTGCCGCTACAGCCCGCCAAAAGAAGATACAATTTTGGACGGATTGGGAAAAATTCAGGATGTAGTACCTGCATCTCGTGATTGAATGAAGTTTGGGAACCTACAAATGAGTGTTTTTTTAATTCGTATGATTGATACTAGTACAATTTTATATACTGAATCATGATATGAAGGGTGCCAGAGTGGCACCTTTTGTCTATCTAAAGATGAGCTATTTAAAGATGTACAAGATATGATAGATGGCAAAGAATCAAAGAAGGTGCATACGTTTCACAAAGAGGAAGGTGCAGCAAGAATTAAATCTGATGAAGAAGATAGGCAGAAAATAAGAAAAAAACTTAAACCATGTGTAAACCCTTTTGTCTTTGAAGACCACCCTGATGGTATTGTTAATATACATAGTAGCCGTATTGGAAACACGAAAGTAAATGGGGATGATGCCATCTGCCTTGGAGAAAAGCACGACAAAAATTTGAGGAATCACTGCCAAAAGGATTTTATGTTCCTTTGAAAAAGGAAGTTGTCACTTTGTCAAATGACAAGAAACATATGATGATACAACATATGAGAGTTTATAACATGGAGACTATCTACGCACGAGCCCTACAACTGATGACACGTAATGTTGAAATATGCAGCCTCACAAATTTGTTTGGTTATGAATTGTCTCCAGTCCCGTTAGCTTTATTCAATGAATTTGGGGACATGAATCCCTCCTCCCAGAAATCACAATTAATGAGTTTATTAAGAGTTCAGGTGTCACCGAAGGTGGAATTTGTTAATGCATTAATTATAGATGCTAGTGCTCTTTTGTGGCATGCTCATTAGGGTGGGTCATTTTCCTATGGCGAAAAAAATTTTTTACAAATTTTATCGGGCACAGCAAGAAAAGGGTGCCAAATGGTCTCAAACTAACATGTGTAAAATATTATTCCATTATAATAACTCTTTTTGCCTCCGGATTGGCCTCAAATAGAACAAAAATATGTAATTTTTCATATTTTTTTAAAATTACATAAATTAATTTTTTTGGTCGATAACTTCTTAAAACTCACAAATAAGGGTATTTAAAAGCAATTTTAATCACATTAGTCACCTTTATGCATTATCAGTACAAAAACAACTGCCAAAGTGGCAATGTAATATGCTATCATATTAACAAAAGCGAGGATTTTTAATTTTTAAAAGTATAAATAGTTAAATTTTTTATAAATATGCCGCGCTTTCAAAATTCAGCCGACAGTTATTTCATGGCTGGTCTTGGGATCTTAATATGATCACAAAAATTTGTTGAAACAATTGTCGAAGGGATAGTTCGATCATTAGACAATATATCAGTTATGATTCACCTCAGTCATTATTTACCTATTTTTTTGCAATAACAATAGACTGAAACCCAGGCCCATAAAATTATACTTCTTTGGAGGGAGGATTGACTCAAAATGGCTCCTTAGCATTCCCTTATGCGTTCATAAAAGTTAAAATATAGCAAATTTAACTGTTTAAGATAATTACAAGTAAGTTTTGAAAAGTAATGTAGCTTATTTAAAAACTTGGGGATAATACTGAGCTTTATGCTGAAAACGGGGATGTACCGCTCTTCTTAAGAAAATGTTTCAAAATTTGACTCTTAAAATGTGGTTTTAGTTTATATTTGGACATAGTGTCTCATAGGGGGTCACTTGCGATGGAATATTCCTAATATGCCGATGAAATTTCAAGGAAAACCCCAACTTCTAAACTATTATCCAAATGTTTTCCTTGGGGTTGAAATCTATAACTAAAAAAAGGTACCCACCTTCTGACATCCATTTTTATTAAAAATTTAATGTTTTTGACATCCTACTCAACTGGCAAAATGAGTTTCGCACATTTTTTTGATTCCAGCAAGAAATTTTTGACTGCCAGTTCTAATCATTGAGATATTTCAAAATATGTTGTATTACAACTCAAGTATTTCAACTCTTGTTTCATTTATAATTATTTTATAGTCTTCAATGATGATTTTTATACCATTGTGCACATTTACATTCATGACGGATTCATGAAATCGAGGTAAAAGCTTGATTTTCGTTTGTCCATTTTTACATGAAATTACTATATTAACCGAAACTTTGAGGCAAATCCGGAGGCAAAAAGAGTTATTATAATCGAATAATATTTTACACACGTCAGTTTGAGACCATTTGGCACCCTTTTGTCGCTGTGCCCCTGGGAAAATGTGAAAAAAAATTTTTTGACCCACCCTAATGCTCATTGACCAAAGTTTGGTACAGAAATCACAATTAATGAGTTTATTAAGAGTTCAGGTGTCACCGAAGGTGGAATTTGTTAATGCATTAATTATAGATGCTAGTGCTCTTTTGTGGCATGCTCATTGACCAAAGTTTGGTACAGTAGAAACTTACATCCACAATTTAATTGTGGTTAGTTGCAGAACAGGACACATACCTTGTATTTGATAGGTATTTCGAATACAGTTGCAATAATATATTGACCAAGTCGCAATAGTATATTGACCAAGTCGCAATAGTATATTGACCAATTCATGCAATAAAATACAACTAATGACCCTGATTTGGCAGCAGCTACTAAAACATAAAAATTTTCTTCCACATAAATTGGTCATTACTGGCACTGATACAATCCCAACTGAATTACAAACTCCTGGTGTTGTAATTCCTCGCCCAGATTTGGAAACTCACCATGAAGAAGCAGATGTCATAATTGTACAGCAAGCTATTTTCTGTCAAGGTGTGCAACGAACAGGATCAAAATTTTGTCTGATGACACTGACGTTTTTATTCTTCTTGTACACTTTTGCAGAAGGCTCAATTTTAAATGCGCAATGTGGATGGAGTCATTTGACAAGGTCAAGGTCACAGATATAGCAAAAACAGTTTACAACCTAGGAACCCTAGCAAACTCATTGTTAGCAGTGCATTGTCTCACTGGTTGTGATACCACTTTTGGAATTGGAAAATCTAAAGCTATACATATTCTGAGATCTGGTATTGAAATTAAGCATTTAGGTTGTGTAGAATCTTCAATGAAACAATGCATAACAGAGTGCACAAGCTTCATCGCACATTGCTACGGCTACAAGAAGGAGGCTCACAACATGTCAGATGTTCGATACAAAGTGTGGGCATCAAAGAAAATTCCTCCTAAAATTAAGCACCTCCCTCCGACAACAGAGGCATTTGAACTCCATATAAAACGATGCCATTTGCAAGCTTGCACCTGGAACGCAGCAGCATCTTCGTTCCCTCCACCTTTGAATCCCACTGATTTTGGATGAGCAAAGAATGAAGCAACGCACTCTTTGGTACCCGTTCAACTTCCAGATAACAAAGGGTTGGCACCATCAAAATTGCTGAAAAGTTTAAGGTGCAGCTGTTCAAGTGAGAAGCCATGTTCAACAGCAAGGTGCAGTTGTGCACAAGTAGGTCTGCCTTGTACAGAATTTTGCACGTGCGAAGGTGGCCAATTGTGTGGCAATTTGAAAACTAATGAAGCCCAATTTAAAGATAGTGGACAG
The DNA here is from genome assembly GCA_024610705.1 of Tetragnatha versicolor. Classification (NCBI taxonomy): domain Eukaryota; kingdom Metazoa; phylum Arthropoda; class Arachnida; order Araneae; family Tetragnathidae; genus Tetragnatha; species Tetragnatha versicolor. The sequence goes on from JANDEH010000022.1 coordinate 5,523,700, forward strand.
TGAAATGTCCACTGTGTAAAATATTCTATAATTTTGAATTAAAGTAAAAGTAAACTACACTTCCTATTTACTACCTATTTCTAAACATATTTTATATTGAGTTTCTTTTTAATCATGTTGAAAAAGTAGTTTACCGTTATATCACAAAGTATCCCAATAATAAACATTTACTGATATTTAATTTTGGTCAGGCGACTCCCTTTCACTAGCAATAAAATAGGTGTTTTTTTATCATCCAGTGAATTTTGACCTTCGATACTTAAAGTTGACAAAAGGTGCCACTCTGGCACCCTTCATATCATGATTCAGTATATAAAATTGTACTAGTATCAATCATACGAATTAAAAAAACCACTCATTTGTAGGTTCCCAAACTTCATTCAATCACGAGATGCAGGTACTACATCCTGAATTTTTCCCAATCCGTCCAAAATTGTATCTTCTTTGGCGGGCTGTAGCGGCAAAACTATTTGTCTGACAAAAATGTTTCAAATGACTTTTTTGTAGCTTGTTTATTAAACTTTAATTTGTTAACTGAAAATATTTTTGTAAAACCCATAACTTTTGTTTTATAAGCATAAAACGGTAGAAAGGGTTGAAATTTTGACAAAATCTCGAAAATTCTCAAAGAGGCCGTTCGAATATTTGGCTGAAAAAGTCTAATTCGGATTAAGCACCCTCAAAAACATAAAAATCCGTTGAAAAAATGACTACTCTATTTTTTTCCTGAAAATAACACCCGATTTCTACTTTTTTCACCCCGAGAACTTTGCCGTTCGATATTTTGAATTGCTCAAAGGTGCCACTCTGGCACCCGCCGTATTATGTTTCAGTACATCAAAAAGTACTAGAATCAATCATAAAATATTAGTTGGACTCCATTTCCAGGTCACATGGCATGGCGACTGGACTATTGGGATTTTTATTTCCGCTAGTGTACATTTAAAGCCGACAAAATTAACTATGTAGTTATCACAATGTAAGCATCATTGTTTTTACCTAAAGCCCTGAATGAAGCTACGATACTTTCCAGGCTTTACGTCCAGGGCTTTAGTTTTACCAAGCGTTTTTTTTTCGGATATCTTATAGTTATTTTTATGATTTCGTTCAGTTAGAAATTAGAATTGATGATGGAATTTATGTTTGTAAAAGGAATTAAGTTCATTATATTTTAGTTGATTTAAAAATTATTTCTATAAATTACTAGGATAAATAAGAACGTTATTTAAGAGTTTTTAATTTATAAGTTTTAATATAAGGAACATTTTGATTTTAAAATATTTTGAAGAATTACTAACAAAAGAAATAGGAAATTTATTTGATAATTTGACTAATATTTTTCAAAATAGTTCTCAAAGATTATTAAATTATTTTATAAAGTCGTTTTAAAAACAGTGTTTGATGAAATGATTCAAAATTATTTCTATTCTGAACGGACTAGATTTTTCTCGTTAACAAATAATGTCTTAAATATTTTACCCATAGTTTTCAAAGTTAAAATTTTTATGGCTAAATATGATCTAAAGCATTTCCCAGATTAAAAAAAATTAATGAGTATTTTAGAATGCAATAATGAATTAGAAAAATTTAGAGTAAATGTGCCTAGAGGCAGACTTATAGATGCTCCGTTTAACATAGCTGCTCACTTTTACACATATTAGCCAGCAAACATACCAATTTAACTATATTAACGTTTTCTATTAACCTTTTTTAGCTTAAATCGGATGTGACATCATACCTTTTTACCATTACAATTTTCTCGAAAACTATGAATCGTAGATAGTAAGTAGTTCTCATGGAATTTTTCATGCACTCTACGCAAATAATCTGGCTATGCAGTGTTTGAGCGGACTTGTTTAAACAACCCGTATACGTTTCGTCTATGTGAACACCAATTTATGAAATCTTCTTTGAAAAATCGATGATGCCAAGCCTTCCAAATCATTCAATTCAAACCACACAATCGCTTTAGTTAATTTCAAATCCACATTAAGCTGATGTCCAATTCATCTCCATTGCTTCACTGTTAATCCCCTCTGTTTCCAACAACGGAATGAAATACTTCAAATGCAGACGGGCAATCTCCGGTTCCAGTTACCAGACTTTTACTCAGAGGAATAATTGCCCAACAAGTTGTGTAGAGCATCCTTCGCATTTTAAGGATTACTCGAGTTGTATCCATCGTGATTCTGTCGATTATCCCTGGATCAATGACGGCTTATGATTCTGTAATCGGCTTTGCAGAGATGTTTCAAATTCAAGGGAGGGTTTTGGAATTTAATATTTATCGGATATTTACCGGGAGGAGAATTGGCGTAGCATGAATATTAATGCCGTTAATTTATGAAACGGATATCGCCTGAGTTATTGACCACTTTTCCCATTTCTAGAAGGGAATTATTTATCAAGATGTTTGCAAGGGCATCATGTAAAACCTTGCTTCAAGTTTTAATGCATTATAAATACATAAATATTAATATTTACGGTATTTTATTACATGAATATTGAACATGAGAAATGAAATTAACATTTATAATCAGTAATGAATACTTATTCTGAAAGTGAATGGTTAGGATATCTGATTGGAAGATTTTAGATTCCTCTAAATTTTATCTCTTTTACAATATCACGTATATTTTGAATTTAAGAGAACTAACAGATTTAGCTGGTTTCAAATTGCTCTTATTTTCAAAATGTTTGAATGGTTTTGTATTTTATATGAAATTTACTGGCTGTGAAGCCTTGGTGTAGAAGAGAGGATCTTCGACAAGTTGACTAGGTGCGTAGAATAAAATTTAAAAGTAAAGAAAATTTAAAAAACTCCTGCGTTGGATAAAATTCAGATTATCTTGTAATGGAATCAATGCATTTTTTTACTCTAAGAAATTGGAACTTAAAAGGCTAGAGTCGACTAAAGTTATATTTCAATGACATTTGTCATAGGGAATGATTTTCCACAATGCATTCGATGATGACATAGAACCGAATAACCATATCGTTGAATTATCATCTTTTCAGTCATCTAACGTTCTGTTTGACTTGTTTCGGTAAGTTGTTGACATTTAAATGCCGTTGAAATATTTCTGAAACTTCAACAACGAACTTCCAGTAGTTAAATGTGAAACTCTTTACTTTTACTCTTGCACTTTTTACTGACACGAAATACTACCAATAAATCATCAAGGTATATCAAACAACTACAACGATATGCGATTTTCAACTTTAACAGATCGGTTCAATAAACAGGAAAAATTTTCTAGATCTAAAATATTCCAAACATTTTCTTTTATAAAAACGTTCGTGGTCATTACAAACATCTACTACAATGATAGTCATCAGTTAGATGTTCCTCTTCTTTCCCCGACCCCCTGTTTATTTTAATTAGATGGGGGTATAATGAGTGGTAAGGGAGAGTTTAGTAGGCACTTTTCCTGCTCCTTTCTTCTATCGTTTGGAGTAAATGACACGCATAAGAGATGGAATTTCTGGAATTCTTGTGGTGTACTTGTTGCTTAGCAGCACGCTAATAATGAACGGTACGAGAATTGTAGAAAAAACTATATTGCTATACTGAGTTTCGAAAACATTAGAGTCACGCTCTAGCTATATTAACGAAGATATTTAGTTATTAGCTATGTGTGTGTAAGGAGAGGATGAGGACAAAAACATCCCACATGAGTTGTGAAAATAATGTAATCAAACTGTCACGTACACAAAATAAAAACTGCTATTTTTCACTAAAAATCTGGTTTAGTATATTTTCTCCCGTACTTTAATAAGCGCACCGGGTCTTACCCCCCAAAGGTAGGGTTTAATTAAGTTGTAAGGATACACATTGTTTATTGAGTGGGTGAAAAGCTAAGAAGTACAATTTAGGAAAAGTTCAATGAAGGTGAAAAGGGCACCCCACGAAATTAAAATATTTCTTATGATCTGTGAAGTCGTGGAGGTGAGTTGGCATATTTGGCGAGAAGGAAACTATCAGACTTTTAAGAAGGCACTACAGGGTTGCCAGAGTTAGAAAATAAAAGCATTATGTTTAAAAGTCCCGAAATTATCTCAATCAATGTAAACTATCATTTAATATTGATGAAAACAGATAGATTTTAAAACATTAAGTTTAAAACGTTATTTGTATGTGATTGGTGTTACTTATTTTGTCGATGCAAAACACATCCTTTTCGCATAATTCTAGGAAATTACTCTTTTCCCCTATTCGAGTTCATTTTGCTTGAACATTGTTAATTATCATTGAATTGTATATACTACAATACATCTCAAAAATTTTTACGAAACACTCTTAAAGACAGTTACAATATCGTTTTGCGTAATATTAATTCTTAAAATTTATTTTATAGAACTAATTAATTTAATTACACTAGTCGACAAATTTTAACTTTTTTTCCCTAACAAAAATGAAATTAGGTATTTCCGACTAATTTCAGGATGTAGAATTCCGAAATAGTTGTGAAAAAGCTGCAGCACGTACAGTTTTGTTGTTACAAATATGGCACTAGTTCTGTAAAAAACGGAAAAAAGCGTCGAAAACACTCATTTTTAAGAATTAATCTCATTATTTTAGCATAAAATACTATCATAATTAAGATTATATACATGTTTCTGACAATTTAAAACTAAAAATCATTAACATTCGTTAAAAACAATGCAATTTTATCACTTTTTGTCTCTTAAATGGCGTTAAATCTCCTCTTTCAATGAACCAAGAGCTGTAGCCCAAAATTGCTATTCCTCAGTGACCTATGTATCCAGTAAATGTCCTAAGGGAATCTTTGCCCTTGTTTATGATTGACTTCAGTGAGATTTTCCGGAAATAAGTTCAAACGTGGATGTAAAATATGAATTTTGGGTGATGCTCAACATTCTATGACTTGGTAAGACTAAAGAGAATCTTCTATTGGGATTTAAACATTTTTATCGGTCCTATTTTCTAAAAATCATCATACCACTCTCCTAAAAACCATTTTCGAGCTTATAATGCGTTTTATTAAATTTTCCTTCATAAGCAGGGTCGAGGTCCATACTGACTTTGAGTTTGCCTTCAATAAATGGCGAAAAAAGTCCTTTTAAATACTTTTTGAAATGTTTTTTCTGTATTTGTCATAGATATCAAATAACTAAGATAATTTGAATGTCCTCTCCATACTATCGGGATAATAATTTGTATAGAACTACTATTGACTCTTACGCACTTAAAAAGAACCACATTCTAACTTCTGCAACTCACGTAAGGAGCCCAGATTTCATTTTAGTCACCTATTTGTACCCAAATCAGTGGGGAAAAACCTTTTCCCACTTTTTCTGTAAGATATTACCGTTGAATTGTAATTTAAACCGTACCCAAATTGAGCAAAACGTATTGTACATAAATGTGCAAAATTTACACTGAAAACTAGTCAATTTTCAAAATTAACTGCAGTACAAAAACATCGCCACACTTTTAAAATAATGTCTACATACTGGGATACTAGAAATAAATTAATTGGAGGGGATTGCAGGGTTGCTATTGGACAAAAATGACGCTTAAAAAGCAAAAATTAAGAAAAAAGCAGAAAATCGAAAATTTTTGTTACGCAAAAATGGGACGTGGTGGAACTTTTTTACTTGCAGATATTTAAATAACTACATGAGTTAGTAACAAAAATAGTAATTTGGTTGTTGTTAGGAAACCACTGTCGACTAGTGTTATTATTCACTATAAATAAGTTTTGAGTTCCCTCAATGATTTTTACGTACTAGTCTCTAAGAAGAAAATAACTAACTTATTTAACACCACATTAGGTTTCAATTCAGACTGAACAATGAAATAAATTGGTACCAACTGCAAGACATTATGTTTGGAAAAGGAGGTCTTCCTTGGAGCACAATAGAAAACGAAGAGATCTGAAACGTGTTTATTATTTAACTAGGTTCATTTATTTTCCGAACAATCTAAAGAATTGGATTCCTCTTTCCCTCACATAATTGTAGAAGGATAATTAAAATCTAGAGATTCGGGCATCAATGTCTCGTAAAAAAGCAATTCGGTTCCATTTCAACTCGAACAATGTTATTTTACTCATTTGTATTCCCGTTCAATTACTAATTATTCATTCTGAATGAATGGTATTTAGTAGAAGAAAGTATTTAAACAAAGTAATTAACCTGCACTAACCTTGTAAAATATTACTTACCTTCAGGAGTAAGTAGCCTTTGAAGATTCGAGAGTGTAGATATGTTTGATCAGAGAAAAGTGGTTCACTGTTTTTAGCTACAAAAATGAATGGTTAAAACAAGATTTGCATGCGTCCTCTTATGCCAAGTTTTACGAGCTGCAGGTATCTCTTAATCACTTGAAATGTCATTCATTTACACATTTTTCTAGATCTAAATAGGGAGAATATGTTTCATATGGTTCCTAAAGAAAGAGAAATAAGAAAAAAAGGGAGAAAGACAAATAATCATTTTATAAAAGTTTTTATTAAATTGGGGTGAGATTCGGATCTGAAACAGTAAAAATACACTACAAACACGAATAAAAGAAATCTAGATGTCAAACTACATTTGAAATATTATATACATTAATCAAGTGCAGATATTTATAGTGGGGATATTATAATTAATGACTAGATTAATTAACTTTGTAAATGCAATAAAAAATCACATTACTTAAAACTTAGAAATTCAAATTATACATATTTTTTTCTTGAATGGGTTTTGCTATTATTTATGATAATAAAAGCTAGTATAGAAAAACAATGCAATTTATAAAATATATTTTATTTTAGGTGAATAATTTTGCTTTACCGGTTACAAAAAATGGAAAAGTTTATTTTGGAAAATTAACGTGAAATTTCTTTCGTCACATGTAAGACAAATAAATCAAACTTTTACTGTACATTTATGATATGTATGAAGTGAATGAACATATCTATTAAATAGACTCAAAGGTATCCTATTTGCTTCAAAAGAAATTACAAATATAATAAATAAAGTATTTACATTATGAGATCTGATACTTTAATAATATAACATAACAATGTTTTCATGGATCCTTCTCTCATTGAAGTAAGAGTTATTTTTAGTATGCTTCTGAAAATATTGATAACTAAAACGTATATAAAGGTATGGCAAACGTTGAAACTAACTGCACACATCTCACATCACTGTTGAAAATGGTCCCATATTTCTTCAATCTATCATCGTAAAGTCAACCCAGCACTATGAAAAATAGTAAGGTTTGAAAAGGATGGTATTTTTTGCTTTTATCTTATTTTCAATTAGAAAATATAAACACAATTTTAGATAGTTTTTATTTTCATTTTTTAAATAATTTTAACTTCATACACTGTTTGCATGTTTATTTTCTTTCTACTTATTAAATAACTAAAAAGCAAAAAGTACTTAAATGTTATTGGTTCAAAACAAAATTTTTGGTGAAAAAACCCAAACATAACAATTATGGAGTTTTAATTATGGACAACATTATGATTACATTCTTACCATAAACGTTTACTATTCTAACAGGGAGTTTCAATTTGAGGATCCTGGGTTTACTCTTCATGTATTTCCCCTAGACACATACTTTCAATTACAAATTATCATTTTAAGAGGAGGAAAATTAGATGGGACTAGTTTCAACTCCTGTGGAGGAAATGCAGAAAATAAATCTTTATACGGCCCCGGTCGTTTAAAGTTTCCAATCAGCTACATTTTCTTTATTATTTCCTAAATAAGACACAAAAAATTCCATCTCAATATCTTTAAACCTCACTGAGGTATTAAAAATTAAAAGTTGGTGACTTACACCACTTTATAACACCCATTTTGAATTCAAAATAGGGTTCATTCACATATTTAAAATGAACCTGTTTTTATGCGGTTATAGGAATAACTTAACTTATTTGTATCCCATAAAAATTTAAACATGCATATCTCAATGAGTACTTATGAGTTAGAATTGTTTGTCTTATTCAGGAAATAATAAAGAAAGTTTTTCAATTTTTAATTGAAAATTCGGAACTAAGTAGACCGTATAAAAATTTATTTTCTGCATTTTCTGAAGTAGATGCCCCTTGGAGTCGAAACTATCTAGTCCCATCTGATTTTTCTTTTCATAATATGAAACATTGCAATCGGAAGTACGCGTCTAAGGGAAATGCATAAAAAGTTAGCCAATGGCACACTCAAATTGAAGCACTTTCTATGTAATTTAATTAGGAACCCACGAGATGTATTTATAAACAAAGTATTGAACAGAACTTTACCCACTTCTTGAAAAGAGTTGCCGTCCCTACTCTAAATGGTGTTACAAGCACATCCAAAATTCTTATGTGAACTCGAGCTGTATTGGGAGGTAAGAAGACAGTCTAGTACTGATGTGTCTGGTTGAAATTTATCTTATGATGCTATGTGCACTGAACCGTTCTTCGGCATTTCTCATTTGGGGAGAAGTCTTTTTGTTATTATGATTGCTGTGTACATCATAATCTGATGAAATGTTCGGCAAGCATGATAAACACTGAGTAATCAAATCTGCATTGTCATGCCTTCAGTTTATTCTTTTCATTGTTATGATACTGATTGTTCTCCCTGAGGCATTCCACCGGCTCAATGATTCGAACTGTTCAGAGCTGAAATGTCTTGCGCTAAACAATATAGCTTTGGGCATCTTAAGAGTAGTATGATATGAATTGTTTTTGAACTCTTTCAAGACGGTGAACATAGATTTTGTCGAGGTTGATCTGAACTGTTAAAATGCACTGACTGTCCTTACGTGGCGTACAGTTTATTTATTACAGTGCTAAGCATTTGATCCAAACTGAATTGTCCCGAGGAACTAAACCAGGAATCTCCAAAGTCTTAAGACCAAGGATCAGGTTTATTTCTTTATGAAGTCCTACGACCAGACTGAACTAGACTAAATTTTCAAAATGCAATACCAAAAAGACAGCTACTTTATATTTTAAATATCGTTTAGTGATGACATAAGAAGGGATATTTTGTTTTAAAATTAGGATATCCCATACTTTATATTTTAAGCAAGCCAGGTCTCACGCGAGTTATGGCCTTCCGTTTAAAATTTGGAGATCCCCCTGATATAAATAGTTAAAATTCTTTAAAAATATCATGTAGTACTTCACTATGCTTCGAACAGTGCCATGTTAGGCAATTCTGAACCAAGTGATCGCATTGAGCTGTCCGTATTCGGCGTCGATGCAACAAAACGTTGCTATGAGTCCTAAACATCTCATATGCGAAAAGTTTTGAGTTGAACTCTCCTGATGTTCTGTTTCTCTACTGGGCTAAAAAGGTTAAAAACTCTCATAAAGTCGTTCTTGGCAGTCCTAAATTCGTCATCTTAGAATCAAAGATTACTATCTCCGAAAAATCCCAAAGCTTAGTCCTTCAGTTCTGATCGGTTTATTGGCGTTGTTAAAGGGTTGCTTGCAGGACATTGTTAACCCTTTCAGTCTTAACCGCTCCGAATTTTCCATGGTATTCAATAACAGTTTTAGACGGTTGCAAGTTACCACATCAGGTGCAACCATTTTCTGTTGTCCTCTGGTCTGAATCGGGAATATTTTGAATTGCAAGGGAGAAGCTTGTTTGATTGGTTCGTACATCATGAGCTGGAAAAATTAAAACCAATCGAATGAGCTTCTCCAATGATCTGAAGCAATTATTATTACCATTATTTGATTGGTGGATTGGTTATAGGTAGTGGTTTAAATTGGCGTCTGGTCACCAATGATCGAGATCCCAGAAGTTTGTTGAACGAAGATGGTAGTGTTTGATTTAAGGTAGCGAATTGTCCTGATGCTGAGTCCCCCATCCGCTGAGCTAAGTCCTGAACTGTCCAGAAGGGTTCGGGCTAGAGCAGACCGACGTCCTTGGGGCTGTAGACTCTGTAAAAGCTGAAGTAGGCAAGAAAAGGGCAGTAGAAGGCGAGCAGGGTGCCGGCGACCGAGGCGACGTAGGCCCATCCCACGCGGCACTGATCGGGCCCGTAGGCGCGCGCCTCGCTTCCGCAGTGCAGCCGCCCCACATGCGTGTCCAGGATCAGCGGGTACAGCAGCAGGCTCACTGTCTGCAGGAATCCTGTGGAGAGAGAGAGGAAATTAGAGAGTAGTTAGTTTGCCCACCATTTAATTTATTATATACATCAGTGCAAAAACTTTCGATTTGGTTTTTCCCAGTTCCTATAGGGAGCGTTTTCATACAAGATGCTGTTACCAAGGGGGAATTTACAATCCGCAAAATTGCGCCTGCGTCAAAAGTTAAAATAATAAGGGAGATGTTATAAGTATGTTTTAAAGTTACTGAAGCAGCACTGGAGCAGTGGTATGTTGATTGCTTAGAATTTGGCTGTTCCTGGGTTTTATCCCCGGTTATTATTTTATTTTTTTTAAATCTTACATTTTCCTAGAGAAATTTCAACCAACCAATCGCAGTAGACTGCTAAAAGTTCCCCCCTTGGCACTAGCCTCTTGTCGTTTTCACTTACTCGTTTGCGGTACGGCATTCCGGCGAGGACCCAAAAGTACCTAAGTGACCTAATAATTGCACTTCCTCATTAGCGTTTGGTTTTGGTTCTTGACCCAATGAAAATGACATAATTTTTGTCCGCCTGGGATTCGTAATTTGGTAAATCCTGATTGCCTTGCCTCAACCAAACGCAAAAGCGAAAACGCTCTTTAAATTTTTCTACACTGGTTTAATTTTTAACCTAATGTACTGTTGAACCAACGATAGTAAAGGGTACGTGAAAGTAAAAGGGTTACGTGATTTTGACAACGCTGGACTGGAACTAGTATTTCGGAGGGGAGACAGGTGGAAGTTGAGGGGTAGTTGATCGAAAGAGAAAGAGACATTTGCTTGTATATATGCGGTGAGGTTTCGAACCCCTCACCTTGGACTCTCCACCTAAGGTGAATAATCAAGTGCCCAGCTCTCTGTAGCTTGTGCTAAGGACATCGGAACTGAACGGAAGTGCTGAATCCTTGTAGCTTATAAATATTGCTGTTCATTTTGTTGTTGACTACGTTTTACCAGATGTTTTCTATTTTATTTCGCCTGTGAGCGATTTTAGCCTTTTTACTAATTCTTAATAAAGTTATTTATAGTCAAAGAATCGATCTTCTTTAGTGGTGACCCCAGAGACGTGTGCCAACCCACGTCCGGAGATTGCTGATTTCATGCCTGATTAATATTGGAGATCGCCCTTTTTCCTTCCGATATTTGGACTTCGTCTTTGAGATGACGCTTGAAGAATCGACAACCCAACCTCAGCCCCAGGAACCAGGGATGAACCCGCCTGACGCTCAAGTGCATCATGTGGATCTCAAGCTTCCCCCCTTTTGGGACAAACAACCACATCTTTGGTTCGCCAATATCGAGGCTCAATTTAAAGTTTCGGGTATAACCCAGGATAGTAAAAAATTCTACCACGTTATTTCTGTTTTGAATTCTGAGATTTTGAGCTATGTTAGTGATATAGTTTTGAACCCACCAGCTATCGAAAAGTACCAGACTTTAAAAACTAGGTTAATTTCTGATTTTTCAGATTCCGATCAACGTAGGATAAAAGCCCTTATTTCGGAATTAGAGCTTGGAGATGACAAGCCCTCGCACTTGCTTCGTAAGATGCGACAGATGTCTGGCAACCTTGGGGAGGAATTTTTAAAAAATCTTTGGCTTCAGCGCCTACCTTCCCAGGTTCAAGCTATCCTTGCTGCGTCAGACGACAGCTTGGAAATATTAGCTCGGAAGGCCGATAATATCCTCGATACAACCGGTCCTGGAGTGAATGAGCTACATTCCTTCAAAACGCCGCAAACGGAGATAGCGGAGTTAAAGGCTCAGGTAGCTGAGCTCAACGAAATGCTGGAACGTTTTTCCTTGAGAGATCGAGATCAACAAAGTGGTCAGAGGCACAGGTCTTTTTCCCGACGGCGCCCACGCACTAGATCGCCCACCCCGGAATGTTGGTACCACAGGAAATTTGGAGCTGGGGCTAAGAAGTGTTTTTCTCCCTGTCGACATAGGGCAAGTCAACCAGGAAAACTAAATACAAAGTCGCGTTTCCTGGCGCAATGTGACTTCAGGCCAGATAACAGAAGTCGCCTTTTTGTTTCGGACCCCCAAACAAAACTAACATATTTAATTGATAGTGGCAGTGACGTCTGCGTAGTTCCAGCTCACGGGTTCCCCAAAGGGAGGTCGGATATAACTTTGTATTCAGCGAACGGTTCAACCATAAAGACGTATGGAGTAAAAGTTTTGAATTTAAGTTTAAATTTGCGACGGAAATTTCAGTGGCCGTTTATTTTGGCTGACATTAAAAAACCTATAATCGGTGCTGATTTTTTGCGCCATTTTGGATTATTGATTGATCTTAAAGATGGCTGCCTAAAAGATCCTCTTACTAATTTAACAACGCATGGCAAGAAGTTAAAGGATAATACCCCCCAGGTTACTTTGATCTCTAGTAATTCCACTTACAGTGATCTTTTGAATAAATATAATGAAGTTATCCGACCTTTACCCGGGGTGAAAGACGTTAAACATAACACTGTCCATAGAATCATCACTCGAGGCCAACCAGTGTTTGCACGCCCTCGACGCTTACACCCCGCTAAATTAGCTGTAGCGAAGAAGGAATTTGAATACATGTTGGAACAGGGAATTTGCAGGCCAAGCAGTTCAAACTGGTCAAGTCCCCTTCATATGGTCCCTAAGGACGACGGAAAAGATTTTCGGCCAACAGGGGATTATCGAGCCCTAAATAGAATTACTGTTCCCGACAGGTACCCATTGCCCCACCTGCAAGACTTTTCTAGCTTATTGCACAAGTCTGTCATATTTTCAAAAATAGATTTGGTGAGGGCCTATCACCAGATCCCTGTCCACCCAGAGGATATCCCAAAAACCGCTTTAACCACTCCTTTCGGTCTTTTTGAGTTTGTGTGCATGCCGTTTGGTTTATCCAACGCTGCCCAGACTTTTCAAAGATTTATTAACGAGGTTTTACAGGGATTAGACTTTATTTTTGTTTATTTAGACGACATCCTCATAGCTAGTCGTTCCCAGGAGGATCACAGGAGTCACTTAGAATGCGTTTTAAAACGTCTTGTGGACTACGGTATCCGGATTAATTTAAAAAAATGTATTCTGGGAGTGCCGGAACTACCCTTTTTGGGTTACTTGGTGAACCGACACGGTATTAGGCCCCTACCCAAGCGAGTTGAACCTATTCTAAATTTCAAATTGCCCAAAACAATTAAAGAGCTTCAGCGTTTTCTTGGATTGCTAAATTACTACCGTAGGAATGTTAAAAATGCTGCTCAAACCCAAGCCCCTTTAAATGACATGCTTAAAGGTAAAACAAAAAAAAGGAATAACTCTCTCGAATGGACGGAGATCCAAAAGTCGGCTTTTGAGGCTTGTAAAAAGCAGCTCGCTGATGCTACCATTTTGGCCCACCCCGACCCAGAAGGTCACTTTGCCCTTTTCACCGATGCTAGCAATACAGCAGTCGGTGCTTCTCTTAACCAATGTAAAGCCAGTAGTAAAGGAGGCAGTGTTGAGCCTTTGGCATTTTTTTCTGCAAAGTTATCACCAGCTCAGCAGAAGTGGTCCGCCTTTGACCGTGAGCTATACGCAATTTACGCCTCTATTAAACATTTTAAACATATGCTCGAGGGACGACAGTTCACAGTCTTTACAGACCACCGTCCATTGACTTATGCTTTTCTTCAAAAGGCGGACAAATGTTCCCCCAGACAGCTGCGTCATTTAGACTTTATAGGCCAATACAGTACAGACATTCAGTATATCAGTGGTTCAGACAACATTCCCGCGGATATAATGTCGAGAATAGAGGCTATAGAAATTCCGCAAACATTAGATTACACTGCAATAGCACTGGCACAGGGTGAAGATCCGGAAATTAAAGACTTGATAAACTCAGACTCAACCTTAAAGTTCCAAAAAATGACTTTACCCGGAGTTAGTGTAGAGATTTTGTGCGAAACATCCACCCAGAACGTACGCCCGTATCTTCCCTTGGAATTTCGCAAGACAGCCTTTTCTACCCTTCACAATCTCGCCCACTCGGGTGTTAAGGCTACGGTCAAATTGGTGACTTCGCGTTTCATTTGGCCTAACATGAGGAAACAGATCACTCTGTGGACCCGAGCTTGTATTCCTTGCCAACGCGCAAAAATTCACCGCCATACCAGCAGTCCGGTGGGAGAGATAAAAGTCCCTGACGGTAGATTTGAGCACGTACACATGGATATCGTGGGACCCCTTCCACCATCAAATGGTTTTACATATTGCGTAACCATGATAGACCGCAATACGCGATGGGTGGAGGCTTGTCCCGTGTCTGATATTTCTGCCAAAACAGTTGCTAGGTCCTTTTACGACAACTGGATTACCCGTTTTGGTGTCCCCAGGATGGTCACAACGGACCAGGGTAGACAATTTGAGTCAAATCTGTTTTCGTCACTAACAAAATTTCTAGGCATAAAACATATTCATACAACCGCTTATCACCCCGCGTCTAACGGTTTGGTCGAGAACTGGCATAGGACAATGAAAGCCTCCCTAAAAGCCCACTTAACTGACCGCTGGACTGAGGTCTTATCAACAGTGCTGTTGGGACTGCGGTCAACTTTTCGGGAGACAATAAAGGCTACAACTGCAGAACTGGTTTACGGCACAGCTTTGCGCTTGCCGGGAGAATTTCTGTCTCCTTCTCCGACTGATTTTCAGGCAGCAGAGTTCGTGCAGCAGCTGAAGGATTCCATGAGGAGGTTAAGTCCTGTCCCGACTACCAACCACGATACCAAACGACGCCCTTTTATTTCGACCAACCTCCAGAAATGCGCCCAAGTTTTTGTCCGACATGACGCTGTCCAACCTCCCTTAAGGCCCCCCTATGATGGCCCTTTCCTGGTGCTGGAGCGGGGTGAGAAGGTTTTCAAACTCCAGGTTGGAGGCAAAGAGAAGTTCGTGTCCATTGATAGAATCAAACCAGCATTTCTCCTCAACCCTGAACCAAATGAGGATTCCACATCTAAGGTCATCCACCAGCCTGCAAATACGGAAGGAGCAGACGTCAGACGGACGCGTTACGGACGCCAAGTTCGTTTTCCAGTTCGTTTCCAGTCATAGCGTTAACACTGGGAGGGGGTATTGCGGTGAGGTTTCGAACCCCTCACCTTGGACTCTCCACCTAAGGTGAATAATCAAGTGCCCAGCTCTCTGTAGCTTGTGCTAAGGACATCGGAACTGAACGGAAGTGCTGAATCCTTGTAGCTTATAAATATTGCTGTTCATTTTGTTGTTGACTACGTTTTACCAGATGTTTTCTATTTTATTTCGCCTGTGAGCGATTTTAGCCTTTTTACTAATTCTTAATAAAGTTATTTATAGTCAAAGAATCGATCTTCTTTATATAGAAGCAAGACCCCAACTTTCGGCCATGCTAAGTCTGTAAAAATCACGTGACCCTTTTACTATCGTTGGCTGATCAGTATTGAATTATTCAACAAAATTATTACAAAATCCACTAGGGATAAAATGACCAAAAATACAGATTTGTTGTATTGGTTGGGTGATAACGACTTCATTACATAAAAAAAATATTTTATTTACACAGTTTGTTATTTTTGAATATAGTTTGTTATTTTTCAAAAATAATTTACACGTGAATATAAAATATATTTCTCCCGCGAGCTCGTCATCTAATGATCTAATACGAAAAGAAAAAGATTCTGTTTGCGCTTAAATTATGGAGACTAAAGCCATCACTTATAATTTATAGTAATTATCTCCGGCTAATTGTCATATAGCTGTAGTCTTTTTCAAGGTGTCAAAAGTGATGTTCAAACACGGGATTCCTCCTTAGAAATGTTTAGCAATGCCAATATAGCAAAGATTTTATTCATCTTACGTTTTTGATGGAAATTTTTACGTGACTTAAATTTGTATAATAACAATAATTGTATGATTTAATGCAAGAATTTCATAAATAATTTAAAAACAGAGATCAGATCCTCTGTTTTAATGTGCGTGGCTTCTTAAAAGCTCTGTCTGGTGTGAGTATCTGTATCTGTCTGATATAATCTGTGAGTATCTAACAGGCGTTGCTGTGACTTTTTCTATTAATTTTACTTTTTAACTAATGAAAGAACTTATGATATTTTATTTCTTTACATGTTAGTGCAAATAAAAGTTTTAATAATCCTATTAAAAAAATGGGTAACATTCAATTCTTTTAGTTTTAAAAAATATTATTCAGGAGGAAAATATTTTTAATACATTTCTTCACCTTGGATGAACCATTTTCGCTAATGAAACTATGCATAGTTGTACATGTATACATAGTTGCCGGTTAAGAAATTAGCCATCATCCTTAGTTTAGAAACAGACACATTGAAAAACGGTGACATTCCTTTATTCAACCCCCATTAAAATCCTTTAATATTCTCTAAACTTGAAAATGATTTCACTGAATAATCAGAAAGTAACGCTATGATTGATGCTTGATAAAAGAAATGACATTTATGATTTTCTTTTCAGTCGTTAAAATTTGGCAACCGCTCAAGAAATGGGAAGAGAAAGAGGAAGAATCCATTTTTAAAGTTGAGTGGAACGTTGATTAATCATTTTACATTATATATGGTTTAACGTCTCAACCACTAGATCGATGAATGCTATTGTTTTTCGTTTTCAACCCTGGATATCGTAAGGAAACTTTAAGTCCTCCGTTAAAATTACGTACACCGGATGAATAACACGAACAACTGAATGCACAAAGTAACAATTCAATCGTCTTTTATAGTTACCCTTATCACTGACCTTGAGCAATTAAGACTGAAAATAAGAGTAAAAGCACATGGCATTGTATAAAACATTTCTTAGCAGTCATTAAGTACAAATCAATTAATTTTTTTCTTACAATACACCAACTTTCTAAAATTAAGGAAAAAAATGATAATACTGTAAATTAGGAATAATTTTCAGTTAAAAATGTATAAACACATAAAATTCAATTATTAAAATTGAATAAATTATTTTTACAGATCATTTGTAACTCATAAGGGTTAATTTTGTTGTATAGACGAGTTCAACTATATGACGTCACCAAGACCCTAGAGACATCCGACTTTATATGATTACAGGTATAGCTCAACATAAGATTTATCTTCCATGTCATGGAATATACACCGGGATTGCTTGTCATGTTTGGTCAACTTCTGGTTAAACTCGTCATCGTCTATATTTTTTCAATAAAGTAAATATAATTCATTTAGTCTTCAAATTTTCGAGGAAATATTTAAAATCTTAGAAAAAAAGTAAATTACTTTCGAATATTTCAGGAAATTTGTTGAGCAGCAAAAGTATTTTGTATTTATTCTTAAAAAGGGTCTTCTAACACTTTGAAGGTGTTTAGAGCCTTAAAATACCGTTAATTGTTTTGCAACAATAATGATTATTAATTTCTTTCATTAACCGTTTGATGTTAAATGTTTCTCTCGACCTAAAAAAAATTGAAAGTAACCCCTTGAGATAACTATGTCAAACAGTAAATGATAGCATTTCAACAAAATAAAAATTTGATTCCGAAATCAGAGTTTCCAAAAACGCAAACAATTTCCCGTTACGAAAGCGATTAAAGAATGTTCGGGAAATAATTGAAAATGCAAATAGTTTCCATCATTTCATCTTTAATGATATCCCAAAGGATTTGACGCAATTAAGGAGCGATGAGTACATTTGCGGTAACTTTCATTTAGAGGGAATCAAAATCAAAAATGATGAAACGTCTTCTCTATCTCACCTTTTTCTTCACAAGGGGAATAAATCTTAGGCAAGAATAGCTTGAAATGAAGATGTAATTAACTCAAAGCAAAATATATCCTGCCGATGGAAGCAAAATAACACTAATGTCTTATTTTTATGATGAGCAAAATGAGATATAAACCATTACTTCTAATCATCTGAACAATGAATCACTCATTCAACACTAAAAGATTTCAATTAAACTCTAAAAAGGGACTGGTTTTTACTTCCCGTTTGATTACAAATCAGTTAGAAACTTTGAATCTTCAATCCGCTTACACTAGGGATTGATGCCGAAATTATTAATTTGGGGTATATTGGTTTCGAGGAGATATCTTTAAGAAAACATTTTTATAGCTGAGCGGGAGAGGCTTCATTTTTATAAAGGAGCTTTAAAACGTTGAGGGAAATTCTTAATTAGTGTCGTAGTTTGAGAAGAAGTTTTTGAGAAGTGGTGACGGTGAAGAGTTTCAAGTTTGGCGTTCGAGTTTTTGGGTGGCTTTATCTGGTGTTGAGGTAATGATGGGGGAGTTTTAAAGCAGCAATTTTCAAGTCGTGACTAGGCGTGCAAAATTATCTTAAATTTATGAATACATTTTAACGATCTAATCCCTTGGAAACTGGTGCAACTATTGCACGAAAGATGGAGATATTTTAAAAATTAAATATATCTCCTGAAAATTTATGAGTATTCTTAGTTAAATAAAATATTTATGTGCAGAAAAATTTTGAAACAAAGTAGATTTTTTTACTATCCAATCATTAACATAATTATGACTAAAAAGCATTGCCAATGAAACAAGTTTTGAATAGAGATACGTAGGTGTCAGAAAACTTATATCGCTAATATTAAAAAATTAGTTAGCTTATTGAAAAATTACGCTCCTGTGCAAACAAAGTTCTTTTAAATGAGCATAAGCTGTTAGTGTTAATTATAAACGATATATTTTTCATGGAAAATATCCACCAAGATCCTAAGTAAGTTATATTGGTTCATATAATTTTCGTGATCATGTTATTTCACACCTTGAATCTACCCTTGGTAGAGAAGTATTAAATAAACAGTTTCGGGATACCTTTTCTTTACTTTATTTAATAAATTTCCCAACGGGATAAAACATCCGGTAATTCAATAAATTTGTCTTCTTTATTAATTGCAATAACATTAAAGAAATATTTGAATCATCCAGATAAATAATTAGCGTCCTTTATTAATTAAGGTACTTTTATTAGCTATGTTATAAGCTCTTCTCATTTCCCGTTGAATTATTCTGAAGAATATGAAAGTGCATAAGAAAAGGAAACATCTATTTGAATTTGGTCTTATATTGATTTGAAAAATGCACTCAGAATAAATTGAAAACATTCTTTGGAAATACAAATAGAAGTAAATCCTTCTTATGTACAGATTTATACTGTTTACTGACAAAGGACACAGTAATGAAATTTTATGAAAATCTCTCTCCGAGATGCTTTTTTACAAACGAATAAAGTTTTCGGCATGAAATCTATTGGATAATAAACAGTGCAATCAGAATATTCTTATACTTGATTGTTATTTTCGACCTTATTATAACTTCCCTTCACACTTTTTATAATATATTTCAAATCGCAATACTATCCCATAGCATTTTAAAAGTATATACAGGGTGTTTCAAAATTGAGTTGCACGGCTTTTATTCGGAACCAACGCCTCCTAGGGTCATGGAAGTAAGGTCTACCCCTAGGTAAGTGAGCCTGGATAATGCACTGAAATTACCTACAGCTCCCCTAGCGGCGAAATTAAAAAGTTAAAAAATTAATTTAAAAACTAAAAGAGATAGAGCAAAAACCGCAGTGAGAGTATTGTTTATGCCAACGTCATGAAGAACACACTGAAAAAAATTCATGAAAATATCTTAATTATTCGCCGAGATATAAGCATGTGAAAATAGCACTTCTTCAGGGGTCAAAAAAGAAAAAGTTCGCATATTTGCAAATTTTTCAGTGTTATTTTGTAGTTTTGTGTTTTTTTAGATTAAACACGAAATGTAATCAAAAAATCAAAAAAAATTTGCAAATATGCGAACTTTTTCTTTTTTGACCCCGGAAAAGGGCTATTTTCACATGCTAATATCTCGGCGAATATTCAAGATATTTTGATAAAAAATTTTTAATGGATTCTCCAGGCTCACTTACCTAGGGGTAGACCTAACTTCCGTGACCCTAGGAGGCGTTCGTTCCAAGTAAAAGCCGTGCAACGCAATTTTGAAACACCCTGTATATTTCTAAATAGTCTTCTTTCACGTGCTTTCGTTAATTCGTTTTTAATCAATTTAAGAATATATAAAAGAGAAATTTAAACATTTAAAAACGCATTTTACAGATTTATTCATACTGACTTATCCAACTTCGAAAATTCCTAATTCTAAAAATAAACCAAAATGTATGATAAGTTATGATTTATGAACTACATCGCTGCTAAGGCAAAAATTTTGAAACGTTATGTTGTGAACAATTTTACTCGTGTTATGGGTGAAGATTTTTCACGAAAGCTGTTTCTATCGAAATAAGATAAATGGCTTTCGTCAAGAGAACAGAAGGTTTTTTCTTTCGAGGGATTTGTTTCTGTAATAATTGCTCTGATTTTAACTTTAGTAAAAAGTACCAAAATTCACCTAAAAGTATTATCAGTTTAAGATTAGCATATGTATTTTTAACTCGTGTTTTGATTATATTTATGACTTTAGTTTGACATTTTAATATTTACAAGTCTAAAACAATATTCGAACTATGAATAAGGAAGTCTCATGTGTCAGATTTTCTTAAACATTCAAGTGTTCCGGATGGTTTTTTGTATGGTAAAATGAAATATCTAGTCAATTTTAAAAAAAATGTACAAGTAATTAAATATTTTAACTTAAAGTCGAGAAAAAAAACACGTGACTGAAAACACTTAGTGAAAACACCGTACGATGACGTCAACAATCATACCATCAACTCCACTGCTTTTCAACAATGGTCACCGTTCTATGACGTCACATCCCAAACTCTGCGTTTTCACGCGCTTCGAAAAAGGGGATTTTTTAAATTTTTTTTCAGTCAAAAAATTTCTCGATCGGCCTCAAATTTTAGGTAGTAGCTTATTTTTGCATGAATAATCGATTAAAAAAATTTAAAAAATCATGCAACTTCCTCATTGATTATTTATTTGATCTTGACATGGCCATCCAAAGATTATGTAGAAAAGTTGGCTCGGGAAGGGTCAGTTAGATAACTATAAGGCTAAGCGTGCACTACAGACTTTTGTCACGGTGACTGAGACAAAATTATCACCCTGGCTATTGCAAGAAGCTAGAGCGCGTGCATTAGGCGACGAGACTCTTGGCCGATTGCCAAGAATCTCGCCATAGAAATGCATTGCTCTCGAGTGACCTAGTGTTATAGTCGACAGAAGTCTCTAGTGCGCTCTTAGCCTAAGAATAGGTTTCCAAATCCATAGCTAATGGTAGATCATAAAATATGACTAAAGTATGTTATACTTGCGGTAGAAACATGTTTTATGAGAATTTACACACCGTTACTTTGTTTTAAAAAAAAAGACAACATGTCTTGCAAAAAACAGTTATAGAGACAGAAAAAAAATTATTTTAAGAATCTTCGTTATTCAATGGACTTGTTTCTGAAAATCCAACATGGAAACATTAAATTAATTAACATAAATTAAGTTATAAAACATTAAATTAAAAGAAACAATATCACAATAGGCATTTTTTAAAATTACACAAACATAATTTTGTAAATCATTGTAATACACTGAACAGTGAATGGTTGTTCAAGATTTCAATGAGTTGACTTGGAGTCTAGACTAGACATTTTATGTTTATCAAATTATTCAATAATATTATATAACAAGCTTTTTGTTTGTAATAATTTCGTCGTAGATGCATTCTTAAAAAAAGCACATGCAAAGGAGTTGGAGAAAATTATTAGAAAATGTCATTAAAATGTCTGGAAAACATTTGTTTGTCGATGGAAATCTAATATTCGACATTAGTTCTATTTTACAGCTTGCATGAATATTGTTACTAAAATATTGGTTATATATGAAGATGGAGTCTTCCGGGCTTGTAGGCCGTAGTCTAGAATTGGAAACACCAAACGTTTCGACCCCTTCTACGGGAGTCATCATCAGTGGATAAAAGTTAAAAATTTTATGTTTAAACCAGTGTTTCCCAACGTGGGGCGCACGCCCCACCGGGGGGCAATATCATTTTCTAGGGGGGCAATTTGAAAATTTTCAACCAAATTGCCCCCCAGGTAGGGCCAATCCAGGGGGAAAATTAAAAAAAAATTTTAAAAGAAGTTTATCAAAATCTGATCCTATTACCCTATCTGAGAATGTATGTCTAAAATCTGGACCAATATGTATCAAAACCAAGTTGAAACCCTGTTTTTAGAGTAATTTCCAAACCTTTCCTGGGGGATGTCCCAAGATATCTTCGTTTTAGACCGCTTACATTTGAAACTTTTTTACATTAGGTTCATCAAAATACAAATCTTACCTAAAAGTTTATATCCAAAATTTCCCAACTAGGGGTACCAAACTAGTTAAAAAACCTGCTTCCTTGAGTCAAATTTCCAAAAATTTGCTGGGGGAGGTCCCCCAGACCCCCCTTCGTACATAGAACTTAATTACTCGTAACTTTATTTAGTTCTTTAGCATTCAAATTCTAGCTAAAAATATGTTCTGAAAAGCTTCATTAGACTTATTAAATATACATAGGAGGGAGGGGCTAAGAAATAATTTTGGCTCCCTTTCAAAATATATTTCTATATATGCCACTGAGACCGGGGGGCATGGAAAATTTAGAAAGGCTTTGGTGGGGCATGGGCTGAAAAAGGTTGGGAAACACTGGTTTAAACCGTCGATGTTGACGACATCGACGGTTTAAACATAAAATTTTTAACTTTTATCCACTGATGATGACTCCCGTAGAAGGGGTCGAAACGTTTGGTGTTTCCAATTCTAGACTACGGCCTACAAGCCCGGAAGACTCCATCTTCATATATAACTCCGGCCGTAGAAGCCTTCGTAATGTTATTGGTTATATAGTTTTGCCGTTAGAGCAAAATGAAAAACTCATTTCTGAATCTTATGTTTAAATCATCCTGTGTTAAAATTATCTGTTTTTCCATGCGTTCTAACGAGAAAACTATTCTACGGAAATAAAAGTTGACTAGTGCATTTTGTATAAAATTTTATTTACTTTAACTTTGTAACTAAGAAAATTTCCGAAAAACTTATATTTTTTTAAATATAAGCGAAAATCCGATGATATGAATAAAAATGTTGCAATGTTTAGCAATTTTCGATATGAAGTTAGCCTTCTTCGTGGAAGAAAACTAAATATTCGGAATCAGCACCCCAAAAAACATCTAAAACCGTCGAAAAAAGAAACTTCTCTGGAAATTTTTTTACTGCCGATTGACAGTATTACTATTTTTGAGTTTTTATTGAATTTTAGTTAATTTAAGACAAATTCCACATTTTGTCATCAGAATGATGTTTTTTGACCCTTAAAACGTAACATTTGACCCCCAAAATGTCTTCCTATCCTTAAAAGAACCGAAAATAGGCCCGCGGCAGCCATTTTGTTTTTAACCGGAAGTCCCGAACGTCACTTCTGCCAGAGTGCTTCTGGTTGATTTTGGATTCAGCATATTGTTCTAAACTATATTTCCAACAATTTTGGTGCCTCTTTCACAATCTGAACGATTCGGGTGTTTTTTCTCCCTTTAACGGAAAAATTACCTTGAAAATGCACCACAAGTTTATAAAATACGAATTTGATAAAAATAATTTAGACTAAAAAGATTGATATGCTTTAAATTGCTTATAGAGGTAGTGATAGGAAGTATATGAAGCTTATATCAATGTAAGAAATTTCTGGGCTTCTTATACGCACCTTGGTCAGGGTAAGTCATTTCCATACGTTTTTCTATTGACTTCGGAGGACATCTTCAATGGTACAACGATCATCAAAAATGGAAAAGGCCTAAATTAAATTTAACTTTGCCCTTTTAAATTTTTGACGACGGTCCGTTATAATTACGGTTTTCGTAATTTTACATAAAGTTCAGTTTTTTCTCTCGTTTCATTTGTTAGTATATTTTTTAAGCTCGTCAAAACAAAACGTTCAAAGAAAAGATACAAATCCCAAATTTTTCATTTAACATTCCTTCGTACTTCACTGAAGGGATCTCATTTCCACTGTTATACCGATTAGGCTATCTTGTTTGACACAAAAAAAATATCAGATCGTTCAGGCATTTATTTAAAATTGCCCCAATCCAAAGTTATTTGTAAAGAATCTTCATAAATACAATTTTTAAGTGAGAACACGCAAAAGAGAACAGCGATTTAATTTTTTCGTCTCCTCTCGAACGCGTCCCGTCTCACTTTCGGCGACACTCTAATTTCTCCCTGGACAGGGAAATCGTCGCAATTTCCCCCCACGAAACCCCCTTCGAAATCCCTCAGACGATTAATCCTTGCGGTATCGGGTTCCGGAATCTCTCGTTTCCCGCGCTTTTTAAAAGGCGTCATCGGACACTCGGGCTCGTTAATTTCCGGCGCGCTTCGGCATCGCTCGTAAATCACGAGGAGGAGGCTTTTAGTGGCCGAGTGCGGTCGGATAAGGGTTCGGTGGTCGTCGGTGAATGAGAGTGTGGGAGCAGAGTGCACATCGGGTTAAGACTTAGGTGGTTAAGTGGCAATGGCGAATACGATCGTACTGAAAGTGATGGTAGTTTTGTTGTAAAAATAAAAAAATGCAGAATTTACTGGGAAAAATACTGTGAAATTTCTTCATTTCTCTAAAAAATACCTATCTCCTACATTGAAACAGAGTTTTAGAATTCTTACGTTATGTTTTTTTAAAATACTAATTGAACAGTCAGTTGGAAGAAGGGAATAAGTCCAAAAATCAAGTTTTGAGAAAATCGGAAAAAAACTGTGTAAGTAATGGAATTTTCATTGTATAACCACCAAATTTTTACTGGAAGTTCAGAACCCTGTTTAGAAAACAGAACTATCATCAAAACAAATATAAGTAGTATATTCAAAAATATTTTGCAGTCAAAATAAGTTGATGGACTTATTCCCTTCTTCCACCTTATGAAATTTTTCTGAAGAAAAAATCCTTAAAAAGCCATTAATTATATTTATCCTTGGTTTACACCCCTAAAGGGTGAAATAAAAAGAATAAGACAAATAAAATTCAAAATTATAGTGAAACTGAGTTATTAAAGCAGTATCAATGGAGTGAGTAAATATGAATGGAGTCAAACATTCCCTGCATAAAAAAAGTTTGAAAAAAAAATTGAAATTAAGGCAAAATTTTATTTTAACTTAGTTTTCACCACAAAGAGTATGAAAAGAATGACAAATTAAATTTAATTCCAAATTAACTTACAAAATACAATGAATGGACATCTATTTCACAACTTCAAGACGCGATATCTCCCATAGGGGTTAGTTACTTCCCCCCCTTTTCACCCATGTGTAGAGCATAAATTGGAAATTGTTTTGAGCACAAAAAGTCAATTTGTCATTTTTTGGACTTATTCCCTTATTCAAACTAACGATTCAATTATCTCTGGCACTATATTTTGCCTGACTTTTTATTACTTTTATAAAAAATTTGGCGTAGAATGTCCTAATAGGGACTTTGTGCCATAAAATCCCAAATAAACAATCAACATATCATACTATAAATATCTTTAACCCTTTAAGTCCCGTCCCGACGGGACTTGTAAGTCCCACTTCCCAATGTTCCGAATTCGTCCAATTTTCGTCATGTAAGGCCAAATTTAGTTTACTTATAGTTGAAGTTACGTAAACTTGGGGGCCGTTCAAATATTACGTAAGCACCTAAGGGGGGAGGGGGGTTGTTCTTTGCTTATTTTTGCTGACAAGGGGGAGGAGGGATATGAGTGATGCTTACGTAAGATGGTGCATTTTCGAAAATCTCTTGTTTCTTGCATAAATAATTTCAAGATTCAACCAAAAATAAATGTAACAAAAAATTGAATTAGGAAATCTGACGTAAGCACTTTTTTCTGGAGATGGACCACCCTAACATTTTGAAATTGTAACCGAAAAGTAGTGTTTCGACTCATTTTTGAACCTTTATAGTTACACCCAAAAAGAACAGCTCCTTGAACAAGTCACCTAGTTTTCAAGGGAAAAAACAGTACTTACTAATAGGGATGTCAAAATTTCGGGGGGGGGGGGGTCCGGCAATTTCTTACGTAATTATGGTGGGGGGGTTTGAGGTTTGCTTATCTTTGCTGACAAGGGGGAGGGGGGTTAAAAATGACCAAAACAGTGCTTACGTAATATTTGAACGACCCCTTGACATATTTTGGATGAGGATGAGGAAAATAATTTGGGGCATAAAGGGGTAAAATTCCTACGTGTTAGGGCATGGACAGATTTAGAAGTAGGACGCTGGGACTCTAGTAGAAACCTGAAAGGGGATTCTGCCTCTGGTTGTATTAAAATCTACTAAAGCATTTATAAAATTAAATATTCTGTAAAAGTTGGGGGGTCGTCTGTTAGTCCCCCTGTCGGACCCCCTGTTAGTCCGATCATTCATTAGGGGCCACAGTAACTATACACAATTTTCTGGAGTTTCATACCTCTTCCCCTCCCAACTGTTCTAAGTTGTCATATTTCAAAATGTCTTTAAAAATGTCACATTTTGAAACATAAAATTATGCCCGATTTTAACTTTATAAACTTTTGTTATAAGGCAATTAGTAACTATTTTATAACTAATTAGTTAAACCCGAAGTTATTTAATGCTTCTTTAAGCATTGTAATAGCTGTAAAAACACCTGTTTAAGTGTGATACTACAAATTTAAAACTCCCTCTTGTCACACAGAATTTCGCAATCTGAACGTCCTCTTTCCGAAAAGTGTGTGTCGCAATTTTGAAATGGTTATGAATGGAATAATCATATAATAGTATAAAATACAGTCACGTGTCTATGTATGAATTGTCCTTTATTAGAGTGAAATGAATGTGGGAAGTCTAAGGGAAGGTTTGCCTTAACCGGCCCTTGCGTTATCTTGCTAGACCAGTTAGGGAACGTACCCATACTACGTGACCCATTTTTTACCATTTTTGAACCCCCTCCCCCCCCTTGGTGACCATCCGTAGTATATGCCAAGACCCCCCTCCCCCTCTAGTTTTCACGTAGTAATTCATAAATACGGTTTGCCATCATTTTTTGCAAACAGAAAGTTCAAAAAAATTAATTTTGCTTAATTTGTCTAATTTTAATAGTTAATTCGGCTTAATTAGTCTTAATTTGGAAAATTTCAATAATTAATTTGGCTTAATTGTGTCGTATCGACTAGAAGAAATTGACTACGATACGAAACCCTAAGCCCCCCCCCCTCCCCCCTGTGACCGAGCGTGGTATTTTGAAGACCCCCCTCCCTCCCCTGAATCGGTCACGTAGTATGGGTACGTTCCCTTAGACTATTCACAGTGAAACAGATGAAAAGATGTTACTTTTGTTTTTCTTTGATTAGTCAATTTGTCTCACAGGATTGTGGTACAGCAAATATAAGTACCGACTACACTTTAAAGTAAGTAATCCTAGTAGAACCGACTACACTTTAAAAAATAGTAATCCTAGAAGCCAGAGAAACAAGAAGGCACCTCTTGAGAGCTGCATGTGGGCTGATTAGAAGGGAAGGGGTATTATCCCACTGAACGTAGTTTTGAGTAATTTAAAGTTTTTTTCTAACAGCACCTGTATTGTTCCTTATGGAGAAGGGATTTTTTAGGCGGCTATTACATGTAACTTATTGAACTTTTGACTTGCGGCTACCACAAAAGGTACAGGGCTTTAAAAGAAAATCCAAATCCACACATATCAAATTTTGTATTTTTGGACCAATACCACTTTTTCATCCTGAGCAGCTCATATACCACAGTAACTTCAGAAATAAGAAAGCAGGTACACGCTCACCCTATCCCTTCCTCACTCTACTGACCTCCGCCATAAAAGCCTCCGTTTACTATCGGGGCCCATTTTGATGACGGCGGCCGAGCGGACACTCCCCTCCGAATGGATGGTGCTTGACCCTTTCAATCGCTGTTGGGACTGGAAGGGTTACAGCACTTGGAGGCGAAGTTATTCGGTTGGAACGGCTAGGTATCAAGCGTAACAGGCATTTTGGAACGTTAATGGAAGATTCCGGTGCACTTCGTCTCCTGTAAGACTGGTGGCTTCTTCTTCTCTTATTGTTTGATGACCGAAAAAAGTATCTTGTTGCTCCCTTTTCAAGTGATTGAGTTGGGTGGATAACATCTAAATGCCGTTCCTGAATTTTCTTTTATTTTTCTCTTTTGTTCTTCCTCTTATTTAGTAAAGAATTATTTATAATAAAACATAATAATCAAAGACATTAAGCTATAAGAAATCGGACTATACTTTCCTAAATCCCTTATTCTGTATAATTCCTTCCTTTCCCTCAAAATAAAAAAAAAACATTAGAAAGTTCAAGTATAAACTAATTTAAAAAGAGTAGATTCGTCTCACATTATATATTTTTATGCAAAAAATTAAGCATTATAATATCACATAAGAACGTTTTGCACAAAAAATATATCCCAATGAAAGCGAGAGGAAAAACTTCTGAAAAGAACCTAAAATTCAGAAGTCAACAGAAAATCCATAAAAATAATGAAATACATTACCAAGTCTTTTTCAAGATTAAATACCTACTAAATTTAAGTACAGCAAATCAGAATTTTCATGTTTTCGTTTATAAAATCGATTTTAAAACTTCTTCAAACCATCTTAAATCTGCAAAAAGTTTGATTAATTCAAGCAATTATTGAATTTTCAAACAATTTCTTTTAAGTAAAATTAAGAGCATTAGCTATACTTCCTAATTCCATAAGAAAAATAAATTAAATAGTTATAAACACAATACATGGCTGGGAGTTTATTAGTTTAATATTTTAATGAGGGAAATATTTCAGCAAAACTATTCAAAGTAAGCACCAAATGCAAGTTATAATGAAATCGTTTTAATGACTACAAAGCCATCTTCCGAATCCAACACGAACTCTAAAGCTTTATTCATTTATATTAAATTAGTCTTACTGATGAATTTAGTAGGATGTTATGGGGAAAAATATTATCAGAGAAAACTCAAATACTTTAAATAGGAAAACCCTCTTTGTGTTACAAAGACAAGTCGAAATTTGGACGTGTTTAAAATTATACATTTTCTCCCTCTAAAAATAAGGTACTTATAAAAATCTCATACCTAATAAAATAGAATAAAAAACACAAAGAAATATGTAATTGTTTTGAAAAATAACAAAACAACTGAACTGTAAAATCTGTTATGCTTAAAAGTAATTATGAAAGCTGTTTTTATGCCGATCTCTTTTACAAAAGAAATAACCTTTCTTTAAAAACCATATAAATCTTAAGTACTAACTTAACCCTAAAAAATGTATCCCTACTCGCAGTCTTTAAAATGTTTAACGTCAGTTCAGATTTCTCGTTTTTTGCGGTAAAAACTTTCACTCTGATGTTTGCATAAAGTTTTATCTATTACCGGAAAAAAGGCGTGCTTAGGGTAAAAACTATTTTGTGGAACTTTTTTTCTCCAAACAATCCGTTAAAAGAACGGGTGTTCATTGATTTCAAGTAATCAGATCTTTTTTGGCAAATTTCGAGTGCTCTCACTCTTGACTTTCTCATTCGATTTGACTTTCTAAAAGAACGTTGAGTAGTTTCGGAGATGCTCTTTACGTGGAAAGTTTTTTTCTACTCCTCAAGTAAGACACTTTCTTTTCGCCTGCTACGTATCGACCCTTTCCTACTTCCCAGAACTTCAGTTTTGAACTTCAATATTCTGAGCGAAAAAGTCCTTCAACAAACTTATTGCATACAAATGAAAAACACGTATATTCCTGTTTCCTTCCTTTAAATCAAATGGGGAATCTATGTGCCTTGAATACTGTTATTCAACACTTACCGTTCGTTATCCTGGAATTAGAGAAGCAATATTTTCCGACCTCCCGAGTTTTCGGCTCAAATAATGTGGAAAAATCGATTTTGTGTGTGCCCAATGCTGATTGGAATGTTAAATTTGATGTTGATGCAAATAGACGCAATAGATAAACCATGATTCCAAACTTTTATACATTCTTATATTGAGCAACTGAGAATAGCGGGGACCCAAAACCTAGAAATCACAAAATTTGAGGTAATCACGTGGATTCTGGAACCTTTTCTAATCCTTTATTTAAGTAGTTCTTTCCCCAAATATATCATGGAGGATAGTGGTGGTTAAGAGAGGTGTATCCTCAAGGAGACTCTCAGAGATAAGTCGGAAGGTATAAATGCATTTATTCGGGACGTCCAAAGAACAAATAACAAACTGGAGAAAAGGATTGTACAAAAAGTTGTCAACCGGCCCAATATATACATCTCGTTTCCATCAGCTCAGTTCGCTTCAACACTCCTGGCCGTGGCATTGCAGATCTCCCTTGCGGCACTGAAGAGGCAGGTTGATTCACTGAGCTATAAAACAAACTGGAGTGACAACCTCCGATACTATAACAAGCGACCAAACGTGCCGGCGCGGAAGGTTAAATTGCCCCGATTGCACGCAGCAATCGGCACTGAGCTATAAAACAAACTGGAGTGACTAGTGAGCTTGCTGAAACCGCATCACACCACGGAAAGGATTTCCATCTTCTTTTAATTTCCCCATCTGTTAGCCCAGTTGTATACACAGAATGAAACGACCATTCTAAATTTTTCTCATAATATTTTAAAAACAGGCATGGGCAGATTAAAAGGGGGTCATGCAGGGATTGCCCCGATTGCTTCTAGCCCCGAATGCCCCGATTGCTGCAAGCAATCGGGGCAATTTAACCTTCCGCACCGGCACGTTTGGTCGCTTGTTATAGTAATGGAGGTTGTCACTCCAGTTTGTTTTATAGCTCAGTGGCAATCGGGTCATTTGGGGCTAAAAGCAATCGGGGCAATCCCCGCATGACCATCTTTTAATCCGTCCATGCCTGTTTTTTAAAATATTATGAGCATAATTTAGAATGGTCGTTTCATTCTGTGAATACAACTGGGCTAACAGATGGGGAAAATTAAAAGAAGATGGAAATCCTTTCCGTGGTGTGATGCGGTTTCAGCACGCTCACTAGTCAGTCCAGTTTGTTTTATAGCTCAGTGGGTTGATTACGGCGAGGCTTGATTACAGGAGTCGTAATCGAGCCCGCTACAGTGGTTATGTTCACCTATTGATACGACTCTGATTTTGGATTTTCTCGGCTCCCTGACTTCAAGGAAGGTAGTAATCAGAGAAATAAATTTGACTTTGCACACTAGAGACTTCCGTCACGGTGACTGGAACATAACTGTCACTCGAGCGCAATGGATCTCTATGACGAGATTCTTTTGGCAATCGGCCAAGAGTCTTGTCGCTTAATGCGCGCACTCTAGCTTCTGGCCATAGCCCGAGTGACAATTATGTTCCAGTCACAGAGACAAAATTCTCCAGTGCTCTCCTAGCCTGATACGTAAATGTGGGATTTGATGAACTCTTTTGGTAATTTTTAGGTTTACCTCTTCAATCCTACACCAACTCAAGTTTTCCGTTACTACACGCTGAACATTTTTAAGGTCAAGTCTGGAAGATGTAAAAAAACTAATTTTTAAGATTCTAAATGAAATTTATATTAAACCCAAATAAGGATAATGAGATCATATTAAAAGGGTAAATCTTTAAACGAATAGTCTTCGAATTGGTAACTTTTATCCATCCTATAACTATTTAATAAAAGATTAAAATGCATCGAAACCAACAAGCTTGTAATTACAATTTTTTAAAACCTTTACTATAAATGTTAAGGTTTACTTTTTAGTTTGCAGCTTTGATAGTTCGAATTAGACCCTTTTGATAAAACATCCACGATTTTCACTTTATTTAATGTGGAAGAATATTTCAATTAAATAAATGGGCATTGGTCGAATGCACGATGGGATAGAAATCGAAATAGAGCCTAGGGCTTTGCTTAAGTAAATATTTTCCTTTTCTAATAAATGAAATACTTTCATTGCAGATTCTTTTCGGAAGTTTGAAAACAACTGAGCAAGATATTGAAGAGGCATGTAATCAATTTTAAAGTTTTTAAGTGATTTAAACCAAAGTTTAAGCAATTCCCTTTTGACTGAATATAACTCAGTCAAAGTTTTTGCTTCAACTAAATAAGATCACGTATTTATACTTTAAACTCTCCAACCAAGATTTTCTGCTTAGGGGTTTTGTGCATTTATTTAACTTTAGAAAACTTTACTGATTTTTGCTAAAGTTAAAAGCGTTTTGTTAAATTGCAGCTAACGAATTAATAGGTCGAAATATTTTCACTACACTTTAAATCATGTATTATTTTTAACCGGTAAGGAACTAGGAGGAAGTTGTAATTTATACTCTCAAACACTATAAATAAACATGCTTTCTTTAATAGTTTTACTTTCCTTCTTCATACGAAATACAACATGCACTTTTTCCTATGGAATTCCCGAACATGCCAACTGTTCAGTTCAGAAAGAGCAAAATGAAAACAACAAAGACACAAGTTTCTTTTGAAGTGGGAATTATACAGGGTGATTCAGAAATAATCATCAATAATTGGGGGTTAGGTAGAGGGGACCTAGACAAGCATAATTCGAATAGGGATGGTGGGGCGCAGCCTTACCGTTAAAGAGCTAGGACCTAATGTAGTGCGAGCGCGTTTCAAAAGGCTGTTTTTAGAAGACCCGTGTGACGAAACAATACAAAATAAAATGAAAAAAATTATTGCATGAGGTACAAGAGTATCCGTACTACTTAAATCCTCAATGTGATAGAAATTGGACCACTTGCTAAACAGTGGGGTGAGTTTTAAAGCGTGCAATATTAATCTCTTAGTCAAACAATGGAGTTCCCTTAATGGTATTTAGAAAAATGATGATCGGGGAAGGAATTTTCAATGACCAAACAGTTTCAATGATCAATGTTAAGATCATTGAAAATTCCTTCCCCGATCATCATTTTTCTAAATACCATTAAGGGAACTCCATTCTTTGACTAAGGGATTAATATTGTACTTTTGAAACTCATTCCACGGTTTAGAAAGTGGTTCAAATTCTATCCCACTGAGGATTTAAGTAGTACGGATACTCTTGTACCTCATGCAATAATGTTTTTCATTTTCTTATGTTTTGTTTCGTCACACGGGCCTTTTAAAAAAAGCCTTTTGAAACGCGCTCGCACTACATTAGGTCCTAGCTCTTTAACGTTAAGGCTGCGCCCCACCATCCCTATTCGAAATATGCTTGTCTAGGTCCCCTCTACCTCCCCCCAAATTATTGATGATAATTTCTGAATCACCCTGTATAAAAACGTTTAATCTGTATGAGTTCTGTTTAGATAAAGTGAAAATTATTGGTATTATATTTCTTAGTTCAGTCCTCTCCAAGTCAAACAATTTTTTTTCCATTTGCTTATTTTTATATTTTTCAAACAAAAATAATAATTTTACTGCCATGAACTTTTTAACAAACCTTTGCACCTTTCTGTAAATAAAATTAATTTAAAATTTAAAAATTATTTGAGAAATTTTTTAGTTCCAACTTATAACTAACTATATATATTACTAACTGATATGCCCGGCCTTGCACGGGTGAAGAGTATAAATTTATTATTTGAGGAGTTTGCTATCAAAACCAGCTCATTCCATATTTTTCTGAAATCCACTTTTTAGCATATTTTGAAAGTTTAGAGGGTCCTTCATAACCTGGAGAAGGGATATAGCCAACTTTCCAACTTTCTTAAAAGCTAAAATATTATCACCTTTTAATTTTACATCTTCGTTTCCATGGAGACTGTTTTAACAACAATGGTATTCCATAAAGCTTTTAAAATATAAAAATTAGAAAAAATCTCAAATAAAAATATGGTTAACTATATTAAACTTTTAAATTTCGTGGAAATAGATTTTTAAATTAGTAATATAATTTTTAAATAGACTTGTACCTAGTGTCTCTATTAAAAACTTATTGTTTAGCATTAAGTTTTCTTTGTAACAATGGGGTGAACAGATCTCTTTTGGAGGAGAAATAAAGCTATTTCAGCAAAATGACCATAAAAAGAACAAAAAAGGGGTCAAGGGGTCATTAAAAGTTTTCGAAACATAGCCTATGTTTTTTCTGGAGTTTTTTTACGTAGGTATACCAAGTTTGGTGCAGATCGGAAGAAAACTGTGGATTTGTATAAAAGACAAACACATATAGCCACACTTGATTTTATTATATTAGACTAACTATTCTTAGATTTGCAGGGAACAATTTTCATACTATAATTTTTTTATAATGACCCCCCTTTTAAAAAACATGATACATTTTTAATTTATTAAGGCTATGGTACACACCAAAAACTAAAACTAAATTTTTTTTGTAATTCTTAACCTACACTCTTAAAATTTTCAGAGTTTGTTTATAAACATGATCAAACACCACTCACAAATTTTCAAATAAAAAAATTGGTTAGTTTTTTTTAAATTTAAATTTAAAGAAAAAATTAACTAATTTCAAAATGTTCCATGCGGCTTAGTTTTTAAAAATGTTTCAAAACTTTACTTGATTTGATATAAATAGTTAATGGTTTATAAGTTCTTGTATAATTGGGAATGACATAAAATATATTTTAAAAAGTATGGCCATTTACGCACTTTTTTTTTTGAAAATATTGTAAGAATTGTATAAATTTCATTTATTTTGACGGATATTTTTTTTCACACAACTGATTTTTACAAGACTAGGGGGCTCTGCCCCCTGCTCGCTATCGCTCACCAACTCCCGGAAGATCGCTTCGTTTGAAGATCGCTTCGTGATCTTAGCGAGCAGAGCTCGCTTGTTTCATCTCAAGTATCCAGTAAAACCTGGAACTTGTCTGCTTAGTTAATAATCATTTAAAATCGAAATGTTTTATCTCTCTAACTTATCAATAACTTAATGCGGACCATCACCATGAAAATATCAAAATAAAACTCTTACTAAAATATTCCTTTTTAGCTTACCAATAATTTAATCGAAATGTTTTTAAAAAACATCCAGCAAGTCTACTAATTATCATCAACCATCTTAGAGAAAAAAATGTCATTAAAAAACTTTTAAATTTATAAAATGCACGTGTGTATCTAGTGAATCATCGGGAATAAGAAATCAGACTCATAAAAATCAGCGGCTGTTTCTCTAGTGAACGACCAGAAAGAGAATTTGTATCTTAATAATTCTAAAACTAATTCGAATTTTTTAAAAAACGAAACGCCAATCTTTCTATAAAAAATCATTGCATGCGTGTTTAAAATATCATAGTTTTTCTTTTATAACGAAAAAACTGAAAAAGGGTGAAAATTTTCGAAACTTTAGAATTTAATTACTCCAAAAATAATTCGAAATTCGAAAAAAGGGCGACGAGGTGCAAAACTTCATACCTAAGAGTATCTGTCTGCAAAAAATCATGCTTCTGCTGTAAATAGATTTGGCTGGGGGCGAACTCGCAGCAGAAAAAAATTATTTTCGACTTTGACAGTAAATAACTCCAGAACTAATTATCTAATTAATTAGGTTTTGGAACCAAAATGACCCCTCATACATTTGTCTACCAATGGTCAAAATTTCATAATATTCCTTCAAATAGTTTCTACGTAGTTATAGTTCAAAGTGTTCAAAAATAAAATTTTCAAAATCAGCGGCGGCGGCGACGGCGGTGACGGTCACTGTTACTTTTTTTTGATATAGAGAGAATCTAATTTTACACTAAAGAAGGATATTTTAGGGAAAATTAAAAAAATTTAAATTAAAAAAAACTAACCAAGTTTTTTATTTGAAAATTTGTGTGGGGTGTTTGATCATGCTTATAAACAAACACTGAAAATTTTAAGAATGTAAGTTAAGAATTACAAAAAACTTTTAGTTTTAGTTTTTGGTGTGTACCATAGCCTTAAACCATTACTAAGAATGATCGCATTTTATAAGTTTTCAAGACCATCAAACCTGCTCATCACACCACTATCTCATAAAAGATACCATAATAAAATTTTCCTCTCCTTTTTCCCCTACTCTTCAATAAACCTACCCTGTATAGAACCCAAGAATCACCACCCTCTGAGTACAACATCAACCACTATTTTTTCAATATCCAGAAAGCATTTGCATAATCAAAAGAGAGCTCAACACGCGAAACTTAATTTTGCAACATCGAAATCGATTTCGCGAGGAGAAAATCGCTATAAATATTCACCGGGCGAGCGCAATTTAATTCAAATAAGGAAAATTCCCGAGCAAAACATCACACAGACGAATGGTTCTCCCGAACTTCGGAACATTTTCTGGAGTAATTTCGAAACCCTCAGACATTCCCTCCCCCCTTGTTTACTTTCGAGCCATCCCATCTGTGACTTCCTTCCTCTCGCGTCGCTGACGTCATCGGATTTTCCAAACGAACGGATCGCGACGATACCAACATTTTTGCCGTAGGGGGGAAAGGAATCAGAGTGCGCGTCCGACATCTTACTTCTAATGAAGAGAACGTGTCACAACATTTGGTATTCTGTCTCAACATGGGGAGCAACATTTTTATTCCAAATGTGCTCCAATGTGTGTGTGTTCCAAATGTGTGACCCTTTCAATCCTATAGACCGCTCGAAATCACCCCTGAATCCTAAGGAAAATTTGAGGAGTCTAGAAGGGAAAGGGTTAATAAACGATATAAAACCTTTCTTTTTCAGAGTAAATTTTAAAAAACTTTATAAGAACCTAATCTTTTGAACCCCTTCATAACGTGGAACTGAGTGTTACCCTCAAAATTTAAATATTTCATTCACCGGGATTCAAAAACTCTCCCTTTTACTTTTCAAAAAGCTACATCGCTAATAGTTAGGATTTATGAAGCTCCCCCCACTTGAAACTAAAGTGTAGTAACAACCCAAGGATTTAAAAAATAAATCATACTTTTATTTAAAAAGACGTATACGTCTTTTTAATAGGGTGGGATAAGTCACTCTGTGTTTGAAAGTATGATTTATTTTTTAAATAATATTTTAAAAACAATAATTGAGTTATATGATTATTTACTGTGTATATTTTATTTATTTTTTATGATTAAGTTTCAGCTTAGAATATAATTTATGATTATCAATCACATATTGATGGATATTTGGATTAAATTTCTTTACAAAAACATAAATGTTGTTTTGAGAAGTTTTTTTAGCCATTTTAACGGAGATATTTTATTAAATCATTTTCTTTTAACGTGAAAGGGTGAGGTGTTACAATTTGTTTTAGTGCATCTAATAAGTCATAAATCACTACATTTCATTTGAAAACTAATAAAAAATATGAAATAGCAAAATAAAGTTTATAAAGCTATTCCACAAATCATTGGCTGATTAGTTTTCCTTTATATCTTCCCCTTAATCATTTTTAAACAAGGAAATATAAATGAGTCATTTTAAATTGACTTACATATTTTTATTAAGAGTGAACTATACCCTTTTTATGAATGAAATATTAATTATTCCTAAATAAAGGGATATTAATATTTTATTAAAAATCTAAAGTAATCATCATAGTTTTTATTTATGTGGGATTTGAGAAAAGCAACTATCTTCCATTGTTTTTTTTTTCGTTTTATTCCTTTTCTTTTGACACGCGTATTTGGTGCTTACGATTGTTTTTTTTCTTTTGTTACATTCCTCTTCATGAATAAATTCTTCTTTTTAGATTTAGATTTCGTCGGCGATGGCCTGCGAGCGGAATGTTAACCGCTCCGCTTTGTAATAATTAACGTACCCCTAGAGTTATTAAAGATATTATTTTAACGGAACCTAGTCATCTCTTTGTGAGTGCTGTAGGCCATCTTACAAAACATCGTGGTCTAGACCGGGATCTTACATTTAAAAATTTGGGTTTTATATTTTGGACGGTATTTTATTCATATTGGATTAGTAATTTAAAATAATTTTCTAGCTGAATTCTGTTAATATGCAAGGAATCGGGGAACTTTGCCCTCTGGTGTAATGATACACTGAGAGAAATGACAGTTTCAAATTTGAGTAAATCGATGTTCTCATTTTGGTATGAAACTTTTTGTCTCAAATATGACCACCCAATGCTTTCAATTTTGAAACACCAGACATACTCAGATTGAAACAATTTAATATTCACCATTCAAATTATGATTATTTTTAGTTTATATTTGAAAATTGAAATGTTTGGAGTATATCGAAAGCAACATATTAAGTTGGAGTGATAACGTGTTACACAACGTTGTGACGTCGCACTGAACTTACTACTTACTCTACTTCCCACGTCATAGTAACATGGCTATATGGTCATCATAACTGTAACACATTGCACCCTCTTTATAAAAATGTCATGTACGAATAAGAAAATTAGTACACGATGCTTTATTTTTGAGTACGTGCACATTCTCAAAAATGAGTAAATGCATGTTTCAAATTTGAGTAAATTTGGATCGGAGCCTGTTTGAGTGCGTGACATTCAGATTTGAGTAATTTTTACTCATTTTTGAGACTGTCGTTTCAAGAGTGAACATTTTAATTTTGGCCAGGTTATTTATAGCTCAGTGGCTTTTTCATACACATTTTGGTGAAAATGGTCTAAAATATCTTAGCATTTTGAGGTTTACTTCCTCATTTTGCGAGAAAAAAAAGGCCACCAAAGCGGAACCCCCACTTCTAACCTCTACTGACTTCGGCCGATGCTCGCTCTAGCCACTCCCGCCTCTCCGCATCCCGTTGGGTGGCTGTTGTGCTTTCGCATTATTCAAATAAGTTTTTCTGGGTGACAAAGCCCTTGCCATTAGGGACGGGTGTTCGGAATCAGGTGGTGACGAAATTGCGAGACCGGATTTCAATCCTCGGAGTGTATATTGTTACAACGAGAAGCTTTTCTTCTTTTGTCCTTGAATCTTAACATACTGTGTTTGTATGAGTGTCTCCGGTGCCTCGGAAATGTATAGGATGGAGGGAAGCCGTTACATTTTTCATGCTCCCTTTTCCTGTACACTTCAACAGTTAATAATCCCTCGCTACTCCTTTAACCTAGGGGGGAAAAGATTGGCGGCGTATGCCCATATACACGATACCACTTGTCCATAACTATTCGACTTGTGTTATACACTCAAACCTGTTTTTGTGCGAACCTTTTATGTGCGATTTTTTTATTAGTGCGACATTTTTTGTGCGATTTTTCCCTTCGACTTTTTTTGTGCGGTGTATGAAAATTTCAAATTAATAAAAAAAATCTTGTATATCTGGCTACCGAGACATGCATGGGTCTCATGAAACAACAGTCGTCGCCAACTACATGGTAACTGCAAAAAAAAGTCTACGGTAGGTATAGAAATGGTTTCTCAATTCAGCTGTGGGATGGAGATTGTGTTACGGTCCGAACATAAAGAGGTTTTCAATACAGCTATGCTGAGGGATTTTCGCTACGGTCCTACGCGAAACTTTTTTATGCGGTCCTGAAAAAATGATTTTTTAAATGAGCAGCGAAAACTATTTTTTATAGTTACTCGCGAAGTTTGGTGCGAATTTTTTATGCGATTTTTTTCGTACGGTCCCTATTCCTCGCACAAAAACAGGTTTGACTGTATTACGAATTGGGGGCCGTTCAAATATTACGTAAGCATTGTTTTTGGTAATTTATGATCCCCTCCCCCTTGTCAGCAAAAAATCAGGAAACCGCAACCCCCTTTTTATTACGTAAGAAAACTCACCGCCCCCTCCTTAGTTCTACTTTGGTACAAAATGCTTAGCAGTTCAGAGTAAAATTTATTTTTGGTTGAATTTTGAAGTTATTGAAAGAAACGAGATATTTTCAAAAAATGCAGTGTTTTTTGACATTGTACGTAACCATTACTCTTACTCCCTTTCCATCAGTCCATCAGGAACTGGCATCATATGACATCAAAGGTAGTGTTATAACTCATTTTTTTATATTTAGGATCTTTGAAAGACACTAGAAGAGTTAACTAATTTTTTTCTAGATCATTTTACAGCTCTTCAAGTTTTACAAAACGAAAAATATTCCAATATCTGTAGTCTTTTAACATCCATCTTTTTCAGAAGCAAAATTATTGATTAACACAAAAATTAATACAATATTTGGAAGAAATTCCTAAAAGAATAAGGCAATTTCAATAACTGCAAATTAATGATAGAAATCATGCTTCTACACTTAAAAGTATGTTTATTTTAGATTAATAATTCTTTAAGAAATTTAGAGCAACCTGAAATCAAATGGATTTTAATGAATTAATTTCCAAGAGATACGTGTTTTAAATAAAAATGAATTCAAACATTTCTTGAAAAATAAAAACATCCAATTCATCAGGGAATAAAAGGAAAAAGCTGATTTTAATTTTCCTTTTAGAAAAGTATTTCCAAATACATTTATATATTTCCTATATTTTTTAATGATTCTTAAAAATTTTTTTAAAGAACGAGACTGCAAAAAAAGGATCAAAGGACAACATAGTTTTAAATCTTGTTTTTTTTTCAAGTAGTAGATAACTTTCATGAAATAAATATTCTTGAACAACTGCTGACATAAAAAAGTGAGATGAAATCAAATGATGGTGATCAAAGCTTAAAATTCTTAAATAAAAGTGCTTCAATATTGAATCAGCTCCTTTTTCACTTTATGGCTAAGCGTAGCAAATCCTTTTGAACTTAAAAATCATAATTTAATTAATTTACTTAACTCTTTTTTGGATATGTATTAAGAATTTATTTGGTAAAGAAAGTAAGTAATGAAATTAATCCAAATAACTTTGTTAATATGAAATTATACAAATATTTACTCAAGCTAAACAATTTCTTAAACAAAAGTAGACTATTGAGTTGATATCATGTTCTTTAATGTCATTATGAATAAACTAATTGAAAATGTACCAGTTCTATAAAATGTACAGCAGATATAAATGTGTTTGTTATGTTCGTCAAACATATTAAATTTTGCCCCCCCCAAATAAGTCAGATGAGATATTGTCTTTAAAGTGAATATAAAAAATACATTCCATGGCCATATTAATATCTCCGACATCGACTTAACAAGTTATTAAAAGGGCAAAGGCATAAAAATTAGGTTAAGAGATTTTTAAGAGTATAATAGATTGACTTCATTCTTAATTGACAAGACCAGGTTATTACAAAGCGTTTAACTGGAAAACTAGTTTGGACTTGTAGTTTGTGCCAAGAGGAATGAAAGACGTTTGGGATTGAAAGTAATTAAAGTGGAACTTGTGATGAGTTTTGAGAAATGTTGATGTTGTATTCCTTGAATAAATTATCCTTTCGTGAAATGATTAGAGTAAATTTAGAACAAAACAGTGGAATAGTTCATATTGAAAGATTTGATTGTCCATGTTTTAAAAATATTGTATGTATATAACATCTTAAAAAGTTAGAGGGGCATTTGAGAGATAATTCTTTTCGGTATTTAATAAGAAAAGCATGACCATTCTTTAGCTGTCAACAAGACACTGTTAAATATTACATAATTTTAATACAATCTCTTATAATACGATTAAGGACTTAAAGGAAAAATATGATTATATTTTCAAAATTAGAAGATAGTATTCAAATCGAAAAACATACAGAATGTTTCAGATAAGTGTTTCAGAACTTCTAGGACGGTTATTTCACACCTCCACGACTCAGAATCACCTAGGAATGGGGGGTGGAAATGACCCCCTAGCGACATAGGGGTTTTTATCAGCCGGCATGGGAGGTGGTATAATTCACAATAGAAATTGACGCGTAACTTTTCAGATAGGATTAAAACCAGCAAAATTATCCGATTCCGGCATTTGTTACATAAAAACCAATTTAGTAGCTGAAAATTTAGCCCTTTATTGGTTTTATGGAATAATACCTGAATCGATGGTTTTAATTCGATCTTAAAGAGTTAAGTGTCGATTTACAGAGGGAATTTTACAACTTCCCATATCCGCTAATAAAAACAGCTAGGTCTTTAAGGGTTCATTTTCGACCCCTTATTCCTAGGTAATTCTGAGTCTAAGTGTGTCCTACCCCTTCTAGAAGTTACTTATCTGAATATCATTAATTACTGTAATTACCCTGTATAGCATTAATACTTAAATTTAGAAGTAAAAAATGAATAACGAATTTGAAGAAATAATTTGATAAAAGTACCAAATTTGGATCACCAGTTAAAGCTTTTTATTAACTTCTTTAAAAAACTATTTTGTATGAGCACGTTGAATTGCTATTTAATAATTTTAAATTTTCCCGTGGAAATTGTCAAATATTGATTGGTCGCTGAGAAGATAGATCTTGCAAACCGAGGATAATAATAATATGTGCAAATAAAATAAAGTGGTGATTTTTAACAAATTAATTAGCAAAATGTGAGTATCAATGTTTCCTTTAACTCACAATCGAAATAAGCCTTCCAATAGGCTATCTTCATAAAAAGCACATGTAAAAAGTTATGGATGCTTTCTTTTCGCATTTCGTGCTTCGTCGCTGTTATAATACCGTATACGGAAAGCGCCCTGACGTTTCCCGAAAAGAGAGGCATGCTGCATTATTCAAGGACTTCCGTAAACATGCAACCGGCTCGCACTCCGTTCCTCATGAAATACATAATTCAAATTCCTCTTTTTTTATTCTCTCCCCATTTCTCTTCTACCTCAGGAACTCTTCCTCTATTTGCTGTGATTGCGGATTATGCGCATCTCCAGGACACATGGGAAATTCCTCTTTTTTTTCTGAAAATTCGTGTGACAGATGACCACACAAAGGGGGTTATGTTGGTTAGATTTAGTAAAGACCGACCCAACTTCGTTATTTTTCTGTCATGGTCGCAATGTTTATGTCGGTACCCAAGAAGCACAAACGTTCAAGATTCGTCCAATTTTTGTCATGTACAGAGAAATTTCGTTTACTTTTATTAGCAATTACGTAAACGAGACATATTTGGTATGAGCTGTAATACTAGGTAGTTATTCATCAATTAATCTTTCTGGTCCTATTAGCTGAAATGCCCGGCCTTGCACGGGTGGAGTTATAGCTTTCTTTTTAATACAAATTATTAACCTTATTTTCCTGGATGAAAGGTATTAAAATCCATCCACTTGTCAAGCATTATAATTTTTGAATCATTTCTACATTTAACCGCATGATCCCCATAAAAGAACAGAAAAAATAAGAAAAAAATCCCAAAATTACAAAAAATATGCCCATTTAGATCCCGTGATTATAACAAATACAGGAACATTTGTAAAATGCAGGATTTTAATTAACTTTTCTGTGAAATTATTCAATAATTAAAGCATATTTTCCATTTGCAATTTAGAAAAAAAAATCAATCTTGTTAGTTGAAAGGGATTTAACATTTTCAATAGGTTTTTTTGTAAACCAAATTTCTTAAAGCTACAATAATATGATCATCTTTTGATTTACATTTTTGTTTCCATGGAGACAATTTTCACAACAATGCTATTCCATGAAATTTTTTTAAAGCTAGATAAACTTTCAAATAAAAATATTTTAAAATATCCTTAATAACCAGTTATAAAATTTTAAATTTCGTTTAAGACTAGAGATTAGATTTTTAGATTATTGTTATAATTTTTAATTTGACTTATATCTAGTTTTTCTTTTAAACTTGTTATTTTGCATTATGTTTTTTTGTAACAATGGGGTAAACAGATCTCTTCTGGAGGAGAAATAAAGCTATTTCTGCAAAATGACCATAAAAAGGGTCAAAAGAGGGTCAAGGGGTCAATTAAAGTTTTCGAAACAAAGCCTATGTTTTTTCTGGGATTCTTTTACGTAGGTATACCAAGTTTGGTCCCGATCGGAAGTACACTGTGGATTTGTATAGAAGACAAACAAACACACACACACAAACACACATTCAATTTTATTATACTAGGGAGCTACCGCCCCCTGCTCGCTATCGCTCGCCAACCCCCGTTAACTGCTGACGCAGGGCCTTTCGGATCTCTTCGCAATCCCCACAAAATCCTGCTCACTAAAATTATTTATTTATAAAACATTCGTTATAACAATTAGTAGAAAAAAACGTCAACCAACTTTCCAGAAGCACACTCCCTTAAAAGTTACCAATAATTTAATCAACACGTTTTCCTTGAAAATAGCCATCAAGTCTGCTCGTAACTATTGTTATTCAATATTTACAAAAACGTTCAACAATGAATCTGTTAAATTTAATTTAAGTACCTACTAACTCGTCAAAATGTCTAGTGTTTTATCATTCAAGTTTTAGTTTTTAAACCGACTTTTTAAACAATACAATTTAAGCTATTGAATATAGTAAGAGAAAAAATCTACATTGCACTCAATGTTTACAAACAATAAATTTTGGTGTGTGAAATTCTATACTTTAATAGTATATCTGTAAGTTTCTGGAAAACTCTTATCAGTCTTTTAAAAATATTTAATTTAGAAAGTACATATTTTGAAGCGCATTTTTAAAGCGGGAAAGGAATTATTTTCATCATTAATGAATAGCGTCGGTTGGTCATTGTGATTGGAGGTATAATAAATTGTACGACAGTTTCTTGCTGTTAACTGCAACCTTATCTGTAATCCAGAAAAATGGAAATATTTTAGAA
The DNA here is from genome assembly GCA_024610705.1 of Tetragnatha versicolor. NCBI lineage: Eukaryota > Metazoa > Arthropoda > Arachnida > Araneae > Tetragnathidae > Tetragnatha > Tetragnatha versicolor. The sequence continues at coordinate 5,568,335 of JANDEH010000022.1, forward strand.
TTGAGAATTTTTTTAGAAATTCTAAAGGCACTTTGCACATCCTCAAAAGAATCCGAACAGTTTGATACCAAAAACATGTTATACGGATCAGTAATTAAAAAGCCTTTCTCTGGAAACCATTTACAAAAACTTTTTTTTAGAATAGAGAGATTAGATAAGTGACTTCTATTAATGGAACCTCCCACTATTTGTGAGATTTTAGCTATATTTGTCAGTGATCCCCCTCCCTTATGTTAGTTAACCACATATTTTATTGAAATTTCTTTGATATGTTGATGCATTTTTATTTAGCATTTTTAACTCCATTATTTAGTTAAAAATTTGTTATTTTTTAGTAAAAGGAAATATTGAAAAAGAAGTGCATATTATCAGAGTCAGAAGTTGAAAAGAAATAGATTTTAATTGCTCCTCACCGTAAGTAAGATTCTGCCGAACCCCTCCCATGTTTATATCGAGTTCTTGTAATAAATGAATCGCATACACAGAAAGAACCCACCAATGTTAAAACTGAAACAGTTTTTAATGTCCCCCCTTCCTTCTAATAAGGAATACATATATTTGTAGAATATCTACCGTAGTTTTTCAATTTTAAAAGTGTAATTTTAATGAAGAATTTAAGTAAAAATATTTTTGTAAGAAAAATTTCAAAATTAAAACAATGTTAAGTGAAGGAAAAATTATTATCAAAACAAAGAAATATTATTTTTTTATATTCCAGTAACATTTTTCAAAATCTTAACTGTGAAATAAACGTTATGTTAGGCCTTACTAAGATAATGGGAAACTTTCAAGTGTTAGAGAGTATTTATAGGGATAATACAATACATGCTGCATCAAGATAACCCACAAACTGCACAAAGATTAGTAATGATTTTTATTCTTTATTGGATTTCCTCCCCTGAATTTTAAAAGATCACATCTACCCTTTGTAAAAAGAGATTCACACTATGGAAGCTAGATTCACTGCAGTAGTATACTTTCTCAAGAAAACAAAAAAAAAGTATAATTTGCAAGAACATGTATACGATTTGAATTTTCTCGTTGCAATCTTTCTCCGACTGTTCTGATAGTTAACCCAGTTCCTCGCTTTTCATTTGTACGCAAAAAAAGAAACAACAAAGAGTAAACTTCCCGGGAGTCATTTTTCAAAACAAAATGAACCCGCCCTTCTCCCCCAGTCGGTGGTAATTTGTATCCGTTCGCTCCGCAAATGGTGATTACCCTGATGAAACCGTTTTATCACTTCGTTCTCCGTTATTTACCGAGATTTTGCTATTCCCTGTTTCGTGGCATGTTCCCTTCGACGTGATAACCGTAAGGATAAAAGGTAAACAGAAGGAGCATGATAGCAAACCAGAAATGACTGGTGCCAAAAAGAAAGTTCTGAAGGCTTCGTTTATACTTATCGGATTTGTCCCCTATTAGGGGACAGAGGTGCTTTAAGTATGACCTTGACCATAGAGCTTTTGGGGTCTGAGGTAGGTACTATGATTAATGTTTATTCGTTGGATTATAATAATACCCTAAGTTTGGAATCCTCACAAACATGTTATGTTCACTGCTATCACATCGGTGTTAAATCCTACGTCATAAAAGGATTCCACCAATCAGAGTAAGTTAAAACCTAATTTTTCTTTCTTTAGGTGCTGTTCAATACTGACGTTCATGGCTGTGAATTAATTATAATTAATAATTATTAATAAGTGTGAATATGTTGTTATTAGAGTAATACGACCAAGTCAAGATTTGGCCTGAAGTCCTGTAATAAAGTTTTAGTTAAGGAAATTAAAAATGTGTCATGAAAGGAAAACTAACAGAAAATTCCCGAATGTAGAGGTTCTTAAAATGAGCAAGGATAGTCTTGACCCTTCCATCTGGAGTGGTTCATTAAAAAGTTCGTAAAAGAGCATGATTTTGTAAAAGAAATTGATAGGTACATAATTTGAAAGTTTCTAAGTATTTTAAATAATGATTTTAAAAATTTATTTGGAAAACTCTTGGTTTTATTATATTTCGACCGATTAAGTTTTTTCTATACAGTATTCCCTTCACATTGCTAAATCCGTGACATAGAATATGTACACATATTTTTTTTAAATGATACATACCTTTTCTATTTAAATGGTAAAAGAAATTTTTTAAAACCAAATTAATTAACTGAAACTAAAAACACCCAGCTCCACTGATTTCAGTGCTATCATGCAGACATCAGACACACACACTCCTTCTAGTTTTTAAAACTCTATAATGATAACGACTCGTGATTTATAGCTACCGTCTGGCTGTTTTTCCCGCAAAGCAGCTGTTACGCGATTTTCTTACTCAGCATAGCGAATCAAGAGTTCTCTGCCAAATTCTTTCCATTATCATAGGATGATCCAAATTCTTTCCAATGATCATAGGGAATTCTTGATAGTAGATAATTTTAAGTTTGAGGCAGTTGATAGTTTTACCTATCTAGGTTCAGTTATTAATACTGTTAACAATCCCTCTGAAGAAATTAAGTCCCGAATACAGAAGGGAAACAGATGCTACTTCACCTATCAGCATCTTTTTAGAAATAAGTTAATACCTAAAGAAATAAAGCTTAAGTTGTATAAGACAATACTAAGACCAGTTGTAACTTATGGTTGTGAAACTTGGACCTTATCTCAAAAAGATTTAAATAATTTAGAAATTTTCGAAAGGAAAATTCTCAGAAAAATTTACGGCCCGATTATGAATGATAATGGATTCCAAATTAGAACAAACAGAGAATTGGAGATCCTAGTAAAAAATGAAACTATAACCCGTTTTATTAAAGGACAGAGACTGGCTTGGTTGGGTCACATTGAAAGATCGGATGACAAAAATAGAGTTAAAAGGACATTAAATTGGAAGCCAATGAGCAATAGACCTAGAGGGAGACCCAAAATGAGATGGTTGGATGATGTTCTTAAAGATCTTAGAACAATGAAAATAACCAACTGGAAAAAAAGGCGTGCAATAGAGTTGCCTGGAATAAAGTAGTACAGCAGGCCAAGGCCCATCAAGGGCTGTAGGGCGACCAAAGAAGAAGATTCCCTTCACATTGCTAAATCCGTGACATAGAATATGTACACATATTTTTTTTAAATGATACATACCTTTTCTATTTAAATGGTAAAAGAAATTTTTTAAAACCAAATTAATTAACTGAAACTAAAAACACCCAGCTCCACTGATTTCAGTGCTATCATGCAGACATCAGACACACACACTCCTTCTAGTTTTTAAAACTCTATAATGATAACGACTCGTGATTTATAGCTACCGTCTGGCTGTTTTTCCCGCAAAGCAGCTGTTACGCGATTTTCTTACTCAGCATAGCGAATCAAGAGTTCTCTGCCAAATTCTTTCCATTATAAATCAACGCCATCTCTCTTTTTTGCGGGTATCACGACACGGTTTTTGGTTTAGGATTTGTAAGAAAAAATCCTGAATGGAAAAACAAACAATATAAATATTGTTTGCTATAAATCACCTTCTCTTTTGACGTTCTGAAGTCAGGAGGGATTTCAGATAAACAACGGATTTCACAACTGACATTTTAAAGGAGAGAATCTTTGATCAAAATTTCATCAAATATTTATCTGTGCTCAGAGTAAGTAAATAGCGTGTTTGAACTAGTTATTGATCTTGCATTTTTAAGACTGCAAAATAAGAGACTAACCCTTTCATTAAATACAAGTGATTAATCTTGCAGTCTTTTTTGTCTAGTACTATTTATCAAAGTTCAATATTTAAAACAAATGTTTATATGTGCATATTTTTAAACCATATTAAACAAAGAAAATTAATAACATATGTTAGTAGGAATGTTTTAATATCTCCTATGTTTTAATGCAACAATGTTTATCTCCTATGTTAATTTCTCCTATTTATAATTACCCACACTATGTTTGTACTTCCGAAATACGTTATAATGTTTGCATCGTTACTGATAGCTTCCTGTGATTAAAATAAATAAGGTTCTTAATTCAACATAGTTAAATTCCTGATTCCCAAACTAAATTCCACTTTTGGGATGTAATTAACTATGTAATTAGTTTATTTTCTCTCTCTTTGATAACGAAATGAACCTAATACATATAAAGTGTAGTAGCATAGTCTTATTCTGTATCATTTATCCCTTTTAAGAAAACCAAAGAAGTAATATTACACCTCGTATAAAGATTTTATCAATGTATACTATTATATAATATGGCTTGTAACTTGCATCCCTTGGTTTCCCCATTCACATTTCACAGCCGTATTCACCGCAAACCCGACCGGCAGTAAACCAGCCATCAAACCTCTGACTTATAGGAACATTAGTTTTCCTTCTTTCACTAGAAAAAAGTTTGACTGTCAGTTAACTGCCTGTCAGGTTAGCGCTGAAAACGGTCATCAGAAGTTTTCCCCCATTATTATGCAACACTCTTGAAACTAAATTTTAACTCAAATTCAACTTATCATAAAATAATAAATAGTTTAATTATCCCATCAACTATTTTCTTCCAGAGAGCGCGAAGGAGAAGCTGAATGAAGAGCATGGACGTGGGCATATTGCTCTTTCTACTCCTCTACTTTCTCCCTTTTGTATACTAAACGCTGCCCTTGTAAAATAACCCCCTAGTGCCTTTATTAAACATACAATCTTAACAGTTTGTTTATTAATGTTAACCCCCTTTAAATCTATAAACGGGAATATTGGTGAAAATAAGGAAAATAAATAAAAAAAATGGTTAATGGTTACATTATATTCCGAAAGGAATTTTTTTAAACCAAATCCATAAAAAAATTTTAATTTTATAGAATTATAAAAAGACAATAATAAATTTTTGCACTTCTTGGAAATGCCAGTTATTTTGCCAGCATTTTCGGTTAAAAAGCTTATTTATGGTATTTGTATAAACATGGCAGTTACAACGTTGGAATTAAAAAATATATTTAATCCTGAAATAAAGGAAATTAGCTATGTTTTTCCAAACAGAACTCCTATCCCACAACAACTCTCAATAAAATTTCCAAAAAAAAATTTTTACTAATGAGGAAGTTGCATGATTTTTTTTTATTTTTTTAATCGATTCCTCTTGCAAAAATAAGCAACTACCCAAAATTTGAGGCCAATCGAGAAATTTTTTGATTGCCAAAAAAATTAAAAAAAATCCCCTTTTTAAAAGCGCGCGAAAACGCCAAGAGTTTGGATGTGACGCCATCTTATACTAAACATTGTTGTAAAGCAATGGAGTTGATGGTATTATTGTTGACGTCATCTTATAGTTTAAACAATAAACGTTTTCAGTCACGTGTTTTTTTCTCGACTTTTAAATTAAAATATTTAATTACCTGTACATTTTTTTGAAAAACTGACTAGATATTTCATTTTACCATACAAAAAACCATACGGAACACTTGTTTGTTTTTGAAAATCTGACACATGCAACTTCCTTATTGTTGTATCTGTATGTAATTTTAAACCAGGATGTTCAAGTTATACACCTTTTACTTTGTGGATGGCCCCTGATTCGATCCAGAAATGGGAAGTTCACTCTCTTGAAGCGTTGACGTGCATGCGATCCGGTTTCGAAATTACATTAGGGATTTGATAATCTCAGTTTCTGTAGACTCAGCTTGCATGGTTGGGTTTATTGCAGTAGAGATACATCAGCATGCTCTACTGATATTTTCAGGTTTTGTGAAATTTAAAGCGTTCGGTTGATGGTAGTTATTTAAACCAGTTTAAGGTACTACTAAGATGAAAGTAAAAAAGACTGAAAAATAGTAGTTCGGTTTCAAAAAGAAATTAAAAACTTGAGCTGAATCTAAAAAGCTTTCAAGTAACAGTTGTTTAATTACATCATTAAAACATCATTTCCATTTAAGTCAAACCTTATGTATTTACTCATAAAGGTGACCTAATAGTAGTTACCTTTTTCCCCGTTTTATCTTACTATAGTCGTGAGAACTGTTACAAATGAGTAATATTCGATCAGGTTTTCCTTTAAACAGTTTATAACATTAATCAAGTTGCAAAAAGAAAAATTGACTACGGGTAAGATAAAAATTACGTATGTCATCATCTCAAAATAACTTTAAAAGTATTTACCGTATTAACTTGTCTGAATATTCTTAGTTGTCCCATCATAAGTAATTCCTAACAATTTATAAAAGTTTTTAGACTTTAGTAAAAATTCTGTACTCATGTATATAGTAAACACCTTCTCTATTTGAACTTTAAATGACAATACTCATGTAGAAAAAACGAATTTACGAGAACCCACTTTTTACGTAACTATTCATTATCTTTCGTGATATTTATCACATTTAATTTGTATTTATTGACCAGTGATCGAGTGTACGCTTAAACAAGAAGAGTTTAAATATTTCAAAAGTGTTTAAGGCATTTATCAAATTGCTGGATATGTTTTTTTATTATTATTTTTCATGTATAAACTTTATATTTCATTTTAATACTATAAGAAAATTGATGGTAATTCCTACGAAAACAAAAAAAACTACATAAAAAGGCATTTAAAACGCTAAGCAAATAAGGCAACATCTAATACTTTAAAAATAAGCTTCGCACATTGTTATTATTTTATTGAAAAAAGCTAATTATAATCTCTTATTTTGATTCAAGTTAAAATATTCTTTGCATTGAATTAAATTTGCTAAAAGCTAACTTTTGCATTTTTTCCTGAATTCTTGCATGAAAAATATTTTCATTACGCAGAATTAAGCTGCGTATTCATATATTAGAATGAATATAATAGATACTCATTGTGTTTTTTTTTCAAAGTAAATGCAATCATGAATTTTGTTTATTTTCGAGTAATTCAATGTAATGGACAAAATTATTTCTGACACATTAAATAGAATCTATTATATTCTCCCAGATGTATTCATCTCTTTAGAAAAAAAGAGAGTAAATAAAGCTTATTCTTTCTCTTTTTAAATAGGTTCATTAAGCATACATATTTCATAATAGTAAATGTTCCTTGCTTTGTTATTGTGGTTAGAATTTTTAAAAGAGATGCTTTATATTACTTTCGAGCTAGCTAATTACCTCTACTGTACACCCCAAAAATATGAATAAAGGATAAAAAAATAATTTTGAAAAGTTGCTGTAGTTTTTGTTTTTAAAGTTTTCAAAATTAGTTGCTATTTTTTTCTAGAAGGAGCAGTGGTAACAGAAAAAAAAGCCGAACTACAACATTATTTCTTTTTACATAGAAGGTAATAGAAATTTTTACATTTTTAAAACCTTTGTTAAGAGCCATAACTAAGTTTTTGTGATTTCTTTTTAAAAGGAATTCCATCTTACATATGAGAGTTTTTAACTTTTTTTGCCTTTATTTTCCATACAGTTTTTAAAGATACTCGTAGTTTTGTTTTTCTTGCTGAGATTGAGAAATTGAATTAAAGGGTAATTTGCTAGACCTCCTAGACCTATTGCTACGAAATATCAGCCGACGAATTATTGGTATAATACAGAGTGTTTCATAAGTTTGTTTTGCGACTTTTATTTGGAACCAACGTGTCCTTGGGTCACGGAAGTAAAGAATCCATTGAGATGACTTACAGCACCCCTTGTGGCGAAATAAAATAGTTAGAAAAATTACTTTAAAAACTGTAGGAGATAGATAAAAACCTAAAGAAGAGTATTGTTGCCAACGTTATGAAGAACTCACTGAAAAAGCTTCATAAAAATATCTTGAATATTTGCGGAGATATTAGTATGTGAAAATACCCCTTTTTCAGGCCTCAAAGAGAAAAAGGTCGCAAATTTGGAAGGTTTTTTTCAATTATTTGATTAAATTTTGTCTTCATTCAACTAAAAAAACACAAAACTACCCCATAACACTGAAACGCTGTATAGCTCAGCTATATAGCCCATATAGCTGTATTACCCATAACGCTGTATAGCTCAGGCTGGTATAATAGGAACGGTTTTCTATGTACAGATTTCGTGGTTCAAAAGATCAATTGAAATTCATGGCTGTTTTCTGATGACACTGAGATAAATCATAAATAATTAAATGAAACAGAAAAAGGATTCCAAAAAGTTATTTTCTTACAATTTTATCTAATATTATAAGATTATTTTGATTTTAAAACTAGGGAGCTACCACCCCCTGCACGCTATCGCTCACCAACCCCCGTTAACTGCTTACTTTCAGATAGCTTCGCAATTCTCCCAAAACCCTACTTACTGACAACTACTACTGACTACTAACTTGACAAAACATTAGTAAATCCATTCGTAATCCAAAAAATTGAAGTATTTCAAATTTGAGATTTTTTTTTCAATTCTAATGACATTTTGCACATCCTCAAAAGAATACGAACAGTTTGATACCAAAAATGTGTTATACAGTTCAGTAATTAAAAACCTTTCTCTGGAAACCCCGTTCACTAAAACATTTTTTTTAGAATAGAGAGACTATTTCAAAATCATGCGGGCTGAAATAAAGGCTGGCTGCCGCATTTGGCCTATGTACCGTATTTTATGCAGGCCTGGTATAGCAGATAATATTAGTTTTGTATTAAGTTCGGTCTTAATGAAATAGCCGATGGCAAGCGGAGTTCATTGTTATGCCCGTTTAAATAGTGTGAGGCAATAACATCTAAGACTTGTCTTGTTGACTGACCTGCATCGTATTTATTTGGTATGAGAATAACATAAAGTAGACCTTAGAATCAGCTTCACGTGTATGAAAAGGATGCTGTCTCTAAATGAAAATTGGACTTTAAAAACGATCTAAGTACCGTATTTAATCTTTATGAATTTCAATCTCCATGGGAATTCACATAATTTAAGTCATCTTTCGGGCTAATTTTTAACTATTAAAAATTGATATGGAGCTAAGCCAAATTTATAGGTTGTTGGCGATGGTACTTAGATTGGTTTTTCAGATTTGACTCCTATTTTTATTTTGGGCTTTTAGCTTGTTTTGATGTTCATTCTTCAAATATCTCCGTTTATTGGGAAAACGAATGTGCTCTGTAAGTTTGATATTCTCACATAGTATAAACTAAAAACCACGTATTCTGCTTCCAACCATCACTCAAATTCTAAGCAACTTGTATTGTGCGTAAGCTGAAACTGAGGGCGGATGGCCATGGTAACCAGTGCTGATCATAATATAGGGTAAGGTATGGTAAAATGGATATAGGAATTTTAAAAGTTATATTTTTAAAATTAAATGTTTTTTGCAGGCTGATTTTGTATGATCCTTAATAAAAATCAGCATGTCAGAAATCATTAAATTTTGTAAACATAAACTGTTAAAATACCTATATACATTTTACATAGATATAAGAATTTTACTCCACCTGACCTTTCACAATTTTAGGTTCTGTCGTACTGTCGTTAGTTCTTAGTATTTCACGTTTCTACGTGAAACTAATAGAAAACAGAAACTACAGAAACTAATAGAAAACCAGTATTCTTCAATCGCAGAAGGGAACAATTCCCCCTTGTTGTTACTATCGTATCGCGATCGGCTAATGGACTAAAGATAGAGAGGCTATACTCACCGGCGATGACATACGCGTGGGCGACGAGGTGTGAGCCAAGCCTCCTGACCCTCCCTCCGTGCAGTAGACTCGCGATGAGGAGCACCGCTCCGCACCCTTGGAGCACGCAGCCCGCGCCGTACAGCACGCACGTGGCCTGCCACGCTCCAGAGGGGAAGCGCGCTGGGGAGAAGCGGTGGCAGCGGAACCCTTCCTCGCGCTCGCGGAAGCACACGCTGAACAGGCCGAGGGTGTAGTGCAGCGCCGCGCGGTCGTACGCCAGCACGCTCGGCTCGCGGCTCGGCTCGGCGCTCCGCTCGCGCACCAGCCACTCGGTGCCCGCGAACCCCGCCGTGCAAGTGAGCGTCACGAGCAGTGAGAGCAGCGTCCACAGTCCGGCCACGGGCCACGAGGTGGCCCAGCGGGCCCCTTCTTCCAGCCGTCGGTGCTCCACGACCTCCTTGCTCCAGAGCGGCGAGCGGAGCACCACGTAGTCGCTTGCGGGAGAAGAGCACTCGCTGGGGGCCATCTGGAAGTACTCCATCACCTCTTTGTACATTGTTTTAGATGGGAATGATGTGAAGCGGTGGTTATACAACTTGAACAGTCACGGTGTGTGGAGTAATCTCAGTCACGGAGAAGTTTCTAGAGGGAAATTAGTCATGGGGCACTTTTTGAAAAGGTAATTCACTCACGTCATGGAGCACTTTATACAGAGATCTTCTACAGAGAAATCCTTTTGGAGCACTTAGAGGGAAGTTAGTAATGAAATACTCTTCTAGAAAGAAATCCGTCGTAGAGCACTTTCTAGATAGAAATTCGTCATGGAGCACTTTTTTGAAAAAGTAATTCGTTTTGGAGTACTTCCCGCAGAGATCCTCTTTATGAGAAAGAGGTTTGTGGTCAAGACTTTTTCTAGGGATTTTGCTGCGTAAAGCACTTTTCTAGAAAGATATTGAACACTGAACACTTTTTTAGAGAGAAAATAGTCGCAGGTCATGTTTCATGTGAAGCAGTTCTTTCTGGAGCACTTACACAACTTGGAGCTCTAAGTGCTCCGAGAGAGTTAGGGAACATTTTCATAAAAGGATTTCAATGGTCCTAACTCACAATTGTAATAAGTAAAAAGTCTAAAACTTGTTCCTTACAACATTTTGAGACACGAGTAATAAAAAAGTTAAAGTGTTTTAGTAGATGAAATTCATTTTTCTCTTCTTTTCACGAGTCACAGAAAATTTTAATGGACAGTAAAGTATCAGTTGCTTTTTCAAGTTTAAAACATTGTAAACAAGAGTATTTTTACTTTCATCTTATTCAAGCTCTTCTTCATCTAGTCAATTTTTATAGTTTAAATTTCAATGTTCTGAAAATTTCGAGACATCAATAGGCTAAAGTAACATCACACATTCTAATCATGAGGGGAAAATCTCATTGAAATTCTTAAAGCCGTTCATGAAAAGCTGTCATCCACAATTTTGAGCATATTACACGACATGAAAATGATTTCATATCAACTTTATCCAAGCATGTATTTTAACTAAACTACTCCACAATCGTTATATGAAAACTTCAATTAGATTCAATGCGGCAAAGATGAGAAAAGCCCCTTCCGTTACCAGATTACAGTCATTTCCAGTTACATTCTGCACCACGTAATCTCACGATTATACCCCTTATTACTATTATTATTCTTACAAAACGCTCCAAAATCCCTTAATTTCGCACGAACAACTTACTAATTAAAAGCCCCTTTTTTCGCGACAATCTCCCAATCTGTCATCCTCGACCTCCTTTCGCATCCTAATCCCTTTAATTAGTAAGAAGAACGGAAAAAAGTCCTTAAAGAACCTATCTAATTTCGGGTAATTGTCCCCGCCACAATAACAAGGGGATTTGAGCAGTCAGCACCTCACCATTAAGGGCAAAGGGCTATGTATGTGTTAATGAGCAATTATGAAGCATTAACAGCCCCGGATTTTACAAACTTCTCCCTTTTAATGACGCAACAGCGATAAGACCGGAGATTAAGCTGCTGAGCACGTGTTTTCTTCCACGGTTGACATTATGTCCGGTCTAGGAGGTTTCTTTTGAGGACACCGGACAAGGGGATTATTTTGTAAGATGGACACGCGTCCTGGGCTAATTGAAAGATAAGCTTAAGATGTTGTCGGGAGACTGTTAATGTTTTGATAATATTATTAATGAGTAGTTGGTGAGTAGATTAGTGATTTAGTGTGGAATAAAAACTAATGTAGTGAGAGTTTTAAGTAGCAGGGGGAAATGTTGTTGTTTTACGTTTTTATGGTTAGAATGAAGTACTTTTTAAGAGCATTAGTAATTTTACAGACTATCAAACTTAGGGATATTAATTTCAAAGTTTAAATAAATAAGATCTGGTCGTTTAAATTAAAAATAACGTAAAATAGCTAAAAAATTATCTTTTTGCTTCAAAATGTTTTTGAGATAAAAAGAAGAAATATTTTTCCCCAAAATTGATAATTTTTAATCACTATTAAATTTTAAAATTATTTTAAAATGTTATCATAATAATAAAAAGAACTGTGGTTACCTGTTTAAAAAACTCTAATTAATTTAATTATAATCAATAATTTTATCACATTCACCAATTTATCTGAAGGTATTCACATATTATTAAAAATTTAAACCAATTTTAATTGTTTTTAATATTGAAAATATTGTAAAATAAAGCAGCTAAAATTATTTATTTTCTATGGATAAATAAGCTGTAAATAATTTTAAAAAGTATTGTGCTTTGACTATCTTACTTCATGAAATTCAACGAACTCTAGTTAGCCATTGGATGAAAAAGTAAGACAAAATATAGCTTACTTTCACCTCCATCCTTTTAAACAAAACAAAATCCTTTAAAACGAAAGCTTTCTTCAACGAAACACACTGACTAGATAGGCAAAAACTTTCTTGGAATATCAATAGTATTCTTCCATACCCTGGCTGCTAAAGGTATATCATTGCCTTGTACTCAAAAGATATAATTTTCACGAACCTAAAATTTTCTTGGGATCTAATAAAGAACACGAATACTTATTTAGCACGATTAGATCAGAATCGCTTCATGAAATTACGTAATTCAAAAAACCGTTCGTGTCTTATAAACACAGTCGAAAATGGACGTTTGTCACGTTGTCACACACTTTTTCAACGCGAACCTCAATCAACACGTCTTTTCGCGAGCTCGTGGTGTCCGATTGGTCGTAGGCGTTGTTCCTTCTTTATCTGCTCGAGTTTACACTCCCATTGATGGGCTCTCTGTTGCGAAAACTCCTCTTATTCAAGCTTGGCGGTTTTCCCGCGAGAGAGCGCCAATGTGCGCCGATTTGGCTTGTTCTCCGGGAGAGGGGAAAGCGGGATGGTTTGGATGTGAGAGGAACCGCGTGATGAATGATTTCAGAGCCGGATTGTTTGAATTCCATTCTCAGTGTTAAATGGAGACTGGTTTCTAAACCCTTATTAATATAGAATACCAGCCCTTTACATGCAATAGTAGAGCGTTATGTTTTTTAGTAAAAGACAAATTCATTTTGATTTAATTTTTATTTTAACTAGAATCGTGGTTTTAGTTGTCATAAATTTATTGCTATTACAATAAAAAACAACTATCTCGATATATCAACTAAGAATAAATTATTGGAAATAGAGAAATAACGTTTTAACATGCATTAAGATCTACGTAGTTATTATTTTAGTTAAACTTGGACCATGTATCATTAATAATGACTATCCACCTTTTTGACATATGTAGTTAAATTTGGTAATTCCTACTATAATTGAATTTTGCTTTGTTCCCATTAAACATCAAAAAACCAAACATCCACTCCAAAAGAGTTCTACTCAGTAACATAACCAAAAGTATTGCATATTTTCTTTACATTCAATTTATCCTAGCTTTTTTTAAATACTTATAGTTCCATAATCCATTTGAAGCAAAATATTGAACATGTATAAAATGTATGTGTTTAATTAAAAAGGCTAGAGTTATTACCAATTAGAAGACGCAGTAAGTATTAAATACCTCTAAAATATTATAAATGTATAATATTTGACTTATGGAAAATGGCCAATTTCCAACGGTTAGTTAACAGTCCATCCTCTAATTGTAAAATTTGAAGTAATTCTTATTACGTAAAACTGTGGTTATGTAATAAATAGATCCTGTCAAAATGTCTGGAGATTTTATCCGTTAAAACCAAGTAAAATATAAAGTTTGTTTCACTGTATACTAACAACAGTCAAGGAAAAACCAGTTCTACAGGCACCATTATTTACTCACAAACTGCAAAATATGTTTCACTGCATACTAACTACAACCAAGGAAAAACTGGTTTTACAGGCATTTAATATTGTAAAGTTGCTTTTTTAGTCAAATTACAACTGCAAAGGAAAATTTCGTCAGAAAAAGAAAAACAATTATGGAGCATTTATTAAAACTGTACTCTAGCAAGGAAATGAAGTGTAACAGCGCTTTTCAGAAGTATAGGACACATTTTAATTGATTTACCTGTAAGGGGGAGATGTTTAATTAAAAAAGTTATAACTATTTCAGTTATCTCTCCTACAAGTGTCCCTTCGAAATCAAACTTTATCTGTTTTTTTAAATAAAAATAATAATTTAATTTTTTAAAATAACAAAATATAATAAAAATAATTTTATTTTCACAGTAATTAACTTAAGGAAATAAATCTGTCCATATTTAAATTGAAATGGTGTTTAGGGTATACGAGGACAATACTACGCATTTTTGGAGAAATTCCTAGGGATACATTAAAAACATTCACCAATTTTAAGGGATATGCGTTTTAACTGTTGATAGATTAGTGCATGATCTTACCCAAGATGAAAATTCAGAGTGATATCTCAACTTTCACGAGTGAAAAAATGACTTTAAAAAGGATGAGCTATTATTTGTATTGAAAAACGTCTAAAGTGCGACCTTTTACCCCCCTCTTCCCTATGTTATGAAAAAAGTGCGATTTAAAATTTAAAAATATTGCTGATGTTTCACGAGAGGCTTAAAATATTAAGAAATTATTGTAAAAAATACGCAATAAATGAAAAGGTGCAATATAGAAATTTTAGGGTGCAAATTAAGACATTTTAAGAATGGAATGATGGATGTTTACTTAGCCATAATCTAATTAGTAAGTTGTACGATGTGATACAACAATTTAAAGATCTTAAATTACAGTTTGTGGTCGCAAATTTTACATACAGTGGAAATAATAATTAATAGTGGAAATTCTTAAACCTTTTACCTAATAATAATTCTTACTTAAGGATTATCATTATTTAACCTGGAAAAAGTTTAAAATGCAATACTTAAATTTAGAATATAAAGTATTTTACTTTAAAAGGCATAATGACTCACTTCTAATCTTGATAATAAGCTACTTATAAATACAAAATTTTTTGCATGGTGCTTTTGAAATTCGTGGAAAGAAATCCCAAGTGTAAAAAAGAGGACGTCACTATTTTTCTCATTTACTAGCCATACGAGTACTTATACGCAAAAAAGTAACTAAAAGTGGATCTTATGCTTTTTATACTAAATTACTCCAATTAAACTTTTTTATGACAACTAAAACATGCTTAAAAAATTTAGTCGCATCAGAAAAAGGAAGGCAGATATTTTTACGTAAAGAAATCCTTGTAATTGCGTTTCTCTTCTTCCTACGCAACCTATTAAAGAAATTATCTTTGTTTTCGTTGTAAAAAATATAACTACTTCAACAGTTATAAGGCTTGTTGATCAGCTAATCTAATGTAGCAAACATGATAAAGTTTGATATTTCTCAGAATTTATTTTGTTAACCCTGCTTTGATATTCCGAGAATTAATGTCCTTCTCTGTTTAATTCAAGCATTCTTTTCCTGTGAATATGTAAACTAATTCTATTCTGAGGTCTTCTTACAGATGATAATTGCAAAAGTAGATTTATTTCAAATATTTATTTAGGTTCATTTGATTTCTTTTAGATAACTGGAAAACTTTGTTAAAAATAGTTGAGGTTAAGGTTATTTTCACGAAAAAAAACTTCAGAAATTCTATGAAGGATGATTTGATTTTTTTTATATTTCACATAAAATGCTGTTCTTTTTGAATCCAGGAAAGAAATATTGAAAAGGGAAAATTATGAAAGCAAAAGGATGCAACTTCTTTGATGGCATGTATTTTTTTTAAGAATTAGTGTCGAGTAGTGTAGTTGACTAAAAAAGTTTCTATTTAGGCTGAAAGTGTTTTCATCTAAATTGTTTTGAAGTTCAGTTACTGTATTTGATAATTTATGAAATAAATATTACTCCTTAGAACTGTTACCATCAAACGGGGGAAATGCATTCTGTATTTAAGCCTAAGGGTATTCAATGTTATCATTGAGAAAAGAGTTGTATGAATGTTTAAACAAATTGGTTTAGTGATGAGGCGACTCCATTAATTAATCAGAAGGTTAATTGTTTAATGAATTTATTTACAAGATTGAAGTTGAATTATGATTACAGATATGTATACTATTGGAAATCTAAATCTCAGATTAAACTTTTACTTTGCATGAATGAGGAAGTTTCATATTTTTTAAATTTCCGGTTTAGGTGTATATTAATACAATATAAGATGTGAAAAATCCAAATCTGCAATCCAAATTTTCCTCAAAAATTTATTTACTGAGATATAGAAGAAATAAAAATTGAAAAAAGTCGTAAACAAATGATGCAATCGCAAACGCTCAAAAATCAAATTTGACGTCACTCGACACTAAACAAAAGGCAATGTTGATGTTTATTCATTATTAAAATAAAATGTCTTTATGACCTCATGGATCTGGCCTAGTTTCACTAGACCAGATGGGGATTAGTCCCACTTAATAAAAATATTTAATTCTGATTATTTCCATAAATATTTTAATTTTAAGGGAAAAAATCTTAAAATATAAGAATGTAATGTTTTAAAATTAATTATTAATTTCATAGCTGATTTAGCTTTTATATTGGCAATTATAGAGCTTTTCTTATTAAAAATATTTAATCCTGATGTTTTCATATTTAAAATAGTGAGTCAAGCAGATCCACTCTAGTAGAGAAATGGAGAAATAAGCGTTTTCAGCCATAAAATCGTTAATTACTTGTAAATATTCGATTTTCGAACTTGGAAAACTTGGTAGTGATCGTCCTCACCTCGAGATACATCTATATACCGAGTTTTGTGTACACCGGCTACGTAGTTAAGGAGGAGATGTGAGTTGTATTCGTTTTGACATACCGAGTGACATCACTAATCTGAAATCGCTGTTTTTCCCGCCTTTTCCAGAGCGCAAACTTTAAGCCGCAATAAAGGAATGAATAATGATCAGAATTAAAAAATATCTCGGTTTTTGGGTTTTCTCGTAAGGTTGGATCTATTTAAAAAATAAAAAAATATGAAACTTCCTCATTATTTTTATGCGAGATCCCAACAATGCGATCACGCATTTTCGTTTGATAGCATGGAGATTATATGTAATTTAATTTGCGTGAAGCAAGCGCGATGCTGATCACATTGTTGGGCCACTGCACACTCCCATCGCAGTGTCACCGAAAGGTTACAAATCGCTTTGGGGGTTTCACGATTCTTCCTGAGCGAGTAGTGGTTGCTGGAGATGATGCTAAGCTTGAAGGTTATCCACGGTCTACTTTAGATGAGTCTGTGTCTGTCCCAGCTGGCATTGGTAGTTGATGTTCCGTATTGTCGGTTGCTGCTGTCCTATTGTTATCCCTGCAGTCGTTTGCAAGAAACACTGGCTTGAGGCGGTCAATCGATACGGTACACTTTCGACCTTTAATATCGATGTCGAATGTTTTTTCGTTTTGTTTTATTACTTTGAACGGTCCATCGTATGGAGCTTGCAAGGGTGTCCGAACTGCGTCATGGCGTAACAGGGCATGTGTGCAGGTATGGAGTTCCGGATGTATGAAGACACTTTTTTTTCATGGCTGGAGGTAGGAATAGGACGGATGTCCGCAAAAGATTTATTTAATTCCTCCAGCAGCTGCTTGGGGGAGGATGTGGGGATAGGTGATGGCGTAATGATTTCTCCAGATAGTCGAAGGCTTTTTCCGTAGACCAGGTCAGCGGTCGTTGCTTGAATCCCTTCCCTGTAAACGGAGCGTAAACCCAACATGATTGTGGGAAGGGCCATTGTCCAGTGCTCGGTGTCACAGCATTTGAGAGCTGCTTTTAATGGTCGATGGAATTATTCTACCAGTCCATTAGCTTGAGGATAATAGGGCGATGAGCGAATCCTTCTTATCCCTAGGAGAATGAGCAGAGTACGGAATAGATGGATCTCAAATTGGAGTCCTTGGTCTGTTGTGACACACGAGGGTACGCCGAAACGTGCGATCTAAGTTTCGTAGAAAGCTTGTCCCACAGTTTCTGCACTGATGTCCTTGATTGGAACAGCTTCTGGCCAGCGTGTGGCACGATCGATCATCGTTAATAAGTAAGAGAAACCTCTTGATGGGGGTGAAGGTCCTACAAGATCGATATGTACATGATTGAATCGTTCAGTCTGCTCGGGAAAAGTACCTAGAGATGTCGTGGTGTGTCTACGCACTTTTGATTTTTGACAAGGAATGCACTCTCTGGCCCAATCTCTACAATCCTTGCTAATTGAAGGCCATATAAACCTGGATTTGACCAATTTAATTGACGGTCTAATACCTGGATGAGATAAATTGTGCAATTGATTGAAAACCTGTTTTCTGAATTGCTTGGGGATGTATGGTCTAACCGTTCCTGTTGAGGTATCACAATAGATAAGGGTGATGGAATGAGGTAAGGCTATTTTTTCATCTGCAAATTTTCTGACTTGAGTAAATCTCGTAATTCAGAATCGTTTTCTTGGGCTGCAGCAACGTCATCGTAGTTAATGGGATTTGGCAACGTTATGGCATTAATGAGAGAAAGCATATCGGCTACGATATTTTCGGATCCTTTTATATGATGAATGCTGGTTGTGAATTGAGATATGTTCTCTAATTGACGACATTGTCGGGGTGAAGTTTTGTTGGAGTGTTGTTTAAATGCGTAAGTCAACGGTTTATGGTCCGTATATATTGAAAATTCCCTTGCTTCGAGCATGTGTCTGAATTGTTTAACAGAAGCGTATGCAGCGAGTAACTCACTGTCATAAGCACTGTAATTACATTCGGTTTTGGAGAGTTTTCTGGAGAAAAATGCAAGAGGTTGACACTCCTTTTCAGCTAGCTGCATCAGTGCTCCGCCGATGGCGAAATCCGAAGCGTCTACCTGGAGAACTAATTGAGCGTCTGGTTTGGGATGGGCTAATAAAGTTGCGTTAGAAATTAAGTTTTTGCAGTTTTGAAACTCTTTTTTAGATTTTTCAGTCCAGTTGATAACTCTTTTGTCATTTTTCTTGCTACCTTGCAAATAGCTATTGAGGGTTGTCTGGTTATGAGCTGCATGAGGCAAGAAACGACGAAAAAAATTTTATAAACCCAAAAAACGACGAAGTTCTTTAACCGTTTTAGGTAGAGGGTAATTTAAAATTAGTTCCACCTTATCTGGTAGGGGTTTAGTTCCCTGCTTTGAAATCTGGTGGCCAAGGAAAGAAATTTCTGGAACCCCTAAAATGCATTTGGACGCATTGATTGTTAGGCCATAATCATTTAATCTTTTAAAAACTGTGCGAAGATGATTTTTATGGTCAATTTCATTATCACTAAAAATTAAGATGTCATCTATGTAGACATAACAAAATGGTAGATCTCCCAGGATTCCGTTCATAAATCTTTGAAATGATTGAGCTGCCCCACAGAGACCGAAGTTTAGGTATGGAAACTCGAATAATCCAAATGGTGTGCTGACTGCTGTTTTGGGTTATATGATCTGGATGAACGGGAATGTAAAAGTATGCCCTAACAAGATCGAGTTTGGAAAAGATGGATTTACTATATAAAGCATTTGAGAAATCCTGGATATGGGGTATTGGATAACGGTCTGGTATAGTGCAAGCGTTTAATTTTCTATAATCTCCTACAGGTCGTATACTCCCTGAACTTTTATACACTACATGTAGTGGGGATGACCAAGGAGATTTTGATGGTCGGCAGATACCGTGGTCCATCATATATTGGAACTCTTATTTGACAGCATTGTGGACCTTTGGGTTAAGTCTTCGCGACTTGCAGTGTACCGGAGGTCTCGTTGTTTCAATGTGGTGTACAGTATTATGTTTTACCGGTTTAATTGTCTGAGCAATAGTTGTCAATTCGGGAAATTCAGCCAAAATTTTTAGGTAGTGGTTTTCACCAGAAATTAGTTTGATTGCAGATTTGAATTCAAGTTGAGTTGGGACGCCCGGCGTGGCAAGATTAGTGACGCTGTCTATTAACTTACGACGTTTAAGGTCTATAACTATGCCGTAGTTCTTTAAAAAATCTGCACCAATAATAGCTATGGGAACTGAGGCTATTAAGAATTTCCGGATTTATTCTTGTTACATTCATTGAATTTCAAATGAGTGCTGTACTATCTACGCGTTACTAAAAAACATAATTTATTACATACTCCCTGAATTCAAATACAAGAACCCATAAAACACCTACTTCGATTTTAACCATCGCACCTGATCCTTCCACCCAATATCCCCCAACAAGAGAGAAAACCGTCTAAAATAATAACTTTGCAACACCGATAAAAAAATCCACACAATCATCGAAGCCATTCCCTCTCTCCCCGATCCGTTTTATTTATAAATCTTCTCCGCCAATGAATAAATTCTGACCTCAACCCACCTCATCCATACAGTTACAGAAGGAAAAAAACAACCTTTTTATTGTAGTAGGGCCCTCGGAGCACTTTTATTGCCCCCCGACAAAGAGATTCTTTATTTGCCCCCCCTAATGGTCCTTTTAGGAGGAATGCCCCACAAAAGCCCATTGACGAAGCAACTTTCTTCCGAATCTAGTTTTCGGTTTTTGTTGGCTGCCTCTTTAAAGCCAGGGAAATCGTTTGCGATGGATGCAACCACGCGGGACACAAAGAATCCCCTCCCCCCTCCCCTAATGCGTGTTCTATGAGGGATGGCCGGCACGGATCAGGGGTTGCATTGGTGGAAAAGATGTTTTGATAGACGTGTTAATTTCGACTTAAGATGGATAGTTCGTTAGTGTTTTCGCTTGGAGAGGAATGAAGGAATTATAGATGATAAAAATATGATAGATTGCTAGTTTCATGCGTAGAATAAAGGTGTTTTACTGAGAAAATTGTTCGCGACTTTTTTAAGAAAATGTAGTGGAAGCTCTTTCAAGGTAAAGTGTTTGGATTGGTTTATGTCAATGTGTGAAGATCCTCCACACTTCCAGATGTTTGTTTTCCTCCGAGCCTGGGAAAAAAACTATTCTAACTTGACCTTTGCCCCGGGTCTCGGAGGATGAGATACTTCCCCTCGGGTTAACGGCCTGTTGGGGGGGTATTTAAAGGGTCACGAGAAGTGAGGATGGAATTCGTCATTTTAGGCCGTATTCAGAAACTTTAACACGAGATGGAAACTAGACGGGAACGATGCAGAACCCTCGGTCACTTGGAAACGAGGACTTTCAAGATCTCGAGTGATCATGCTGCCATCTGTCGAAAACGACTCAAGTTATTATACACTGATAATACAAATTTTTACAGGCACTAGATGTCCATTACTTTCATAATATATTAATGTCTGAGGACTTATTTTGGTAATAAATAGCTGTTTTAGATTTTTTGGAACTATTAAACAGGGCCACAAAAGTGTAAAAGCAATCGGAATGCGCTTCGAAACTCAGAACAATATGGCAGACGGCAGCTGTGGAGTAGAAATATCTCGTCCTCGTTTCCATCTCGTTCCCGTCTGGATTCCATCTCGTGTTAAAGTTTCTGAATACGGCCCTTTGTCTTGAAAGAGAGCAGATCTGCTTGGATCTCGCTCTGGATGTAATGTGATTTTTTGGACGTTATTAAAATGTTTATACAAGAACCTCTGGGTGGTTTGTTTGTTTGTGTTCCTCGGATAGACTCGGATAGATAGAATGACAGAACCCACCACCCCTTTTTAAAACCGTTTGGGGTGGAGAACATCACACCATGTATGTGTTGAATGAATTTAGTTTTTTGTTGGGTAAGATTCAAAGGGAAAAATCAAAGGTGTTGAAATTTCTGTTGGAAAATATAAGGTTTTCTTTTTCAAGATAATAACCGGGAATATAACTAGGGATACATGGCATGCTAATCCAGAATCCTGCCATTGCTCCACTGGGGATTCAATAACCTTGAAACTTAAAAAGTATGACAACTTCCTTATTGGGTTAACTTTTGACGCAGGCGCAGTGTTGCGGATTGCGAAGAGCGACAGCCTGAGACTAGAGTCTACTGCAGGCATGGCCAACCTGCGGCCCGTTTAAAATAATTTTTCGGCCCGCGAGAATTTCTTTTGGTCAAAAGTTAAAGTTTTAGGGTAAGAAATTCGGACCCCCCGAAATTCGGAAAAAGTGTACCAAGACCCCCCCTTTAGTACTAGGAACTCAATTGTTTTTTAGACTTATTAAGTTCAGCCAGGTAAAAACCCTACCTAAAAATATGTTTTAAGTTATGCATTGAACCTATTAAATATGCATGGAGAGGCATCTGAGAATGATGTGAGTGTACTCCTTCCTGCTGCAAAAATATAGCTGCAATTTTTAGAGAAAATTTGGGTCCTCCCGAAATAAATTTCTATAAGCTCCGCCACAGGCTTCTTAGTTTCGAGTCATTTCAAGTGTTTTTTAACGACACCTGTTAAGTTCCGATGGATATACGACTGAAGATATTCTTGGGGTTGTTCCTAAAGGTAAATTTAAATGAATATTTAATTTATGAATCTGTCAAACTAAGATCTAAGAAACTCCCTGATTTATATACCTAGTTTATTCAATTTACTTCACTGTCACTGTCATTCACATTCATGTGGCCCACGAGAGTATTGTGGTTTTCCAAAGTGGCCCTCAACATCATTTGGGTTGGCCACTCCTGAGCTAGTGTGTATCTAGACGCATTCTAAGCGAATATTTCTATTTATAAGACGGATTATAAGTATGATGAAGTTTCTAGTAAGATAATGGAATAAAAAATATGGAGATTATCTATTGTGTTGTTGTTTACAATTCTTCAGCTGTAGATCCAGCTAGATTAACTCCATGAGACTATGAACCCTGGCGAAGTCAAACACCAGTTATTAGTATATTATTATTAGTATTAATCAATAATAAATATAATATTTTAAATACTAATAAGAAAACCCCCTATTAACCTAACATTACAAATTACTAAGAATCAATGTGTTTCTTCCCAGAAAACATTTTCAGAAACCCGTAAAAAATAAATTTATTTTTTCCAATAAAGTGAACACTACAGCAAATCATATTAGATCATTAATAAATTTCACAAACTTTATTCATCTACAATGTTTCAACTAGAACTTGGCATAAAATGAAACAGATAGGACTGGGAGTTCAATATCCTTACTTTAAAACCGTCTCCTGTCGAAAAAGTTTTAAGACAGATTTTTCAAGCAAAAGATTTCGAAGGAAGTCAAAATCAAAGCAGGAGAGCTGAGGATTTCTAGCCTGAAAATAAAGCATATAGATTTTCAAATCAGAGTTTCACAAACCCATCCCAAAATTTCTTTCAATCTAACTTATTTCAGTCTCTTGAGAAGAATTTAACCATGGGACAGTATAGAAAAGTTTCTTCTACAAACACCACTGTTCAATATAAAGTTCTATTCAATAAAAATAATGTCTTTTTTATTTGGTTTAATGCATGCTTTAGAGTTTGAAATATTGCATTTAAAATATATTCTAGAAAGATTTTGGTTTATTTGGTTGTAAAACTTAATAGAGAAGTAAATAAAGTATAGACATTAGATTGTTTTAACATGGATATTCTTATGAATGAAAGTTTAGGGATTTTTAACATTTAATCTTGCATTCATAGTTGTATTATATTTTTATACATTATATTTCCTTTCATCACATCACCCAACAAATTAAATGGCTAAAATTTAAACTAAATATTTAAATTTATTTTTAACTGTTAATTTAATTATTTCTTAATTGTTCTTTGGATCCATGTCAAACCAACGCAATAAATGCGGTTTTTGGCCCTTGATGTCTCAGATTTCCATAAATTTTGGTTTTTTGGTAGTACTTGTGCAGATTAAGAAGAAACCAGTATTAAAAATTATTTATTCCCAAAATTTTTTAAAGGGAATTTTAAAAGTGCCCAAAACTGTCGATTTTCGCAATTTCTTCAGTCACAAAATCCTTAATAACTCAAGAAAGAATTAAGGTAGAAAGTTAATTCATGATTAATTTTAAAGGTGTTTATATGAGCTTTATTTTGATATGTAGCACGTAGAATTTGAAGTTTTAAATTCATCTCCTGAAAAACAACCCCCTTCGATATTTTTGAAAAAAAATATGTTAATCTTTGACTTATTAGCTATAAGTAGGGAAAGGTCGGAAAAAATCGGGACATCAAGTTTATTTTTTAATTATTCACTTAATGTATGATCAAAACAGTCAAAATTGGTGCTAAAGCGATAAACTGGTTCCTTACGAAAAAAAAATTTATAAATTAATCATAAATAATAATTATAGGTCATAAAAGGACATTTTTAAGGTTATAAGAAAACTTGCATGGTATGATATAATAAAATTCTAGTATAAAATTTTCATCAAATAATAATTTAATTTACGCTCTAAGAATTAAACATTTTAAGAATACATATATTTACTCCCTCTAACCTTTGTTAGACCCTCTATATACATAAAAAATCTGCATATTTTAAATAAATAAAAAATACTAAAGCAAAAAATCCCGTGACCCTTTTACTATCGTTGGCTAAGCAGTACAGTTATAGTTTTCTTAACTTTAATGTAACAGTTATAAAAAGTCTACCGATTAATCTATAATAATAAAAGAGCTTTACGATTCATTCATCGATCGATCGATCGTTTCACCTATCAACGCACAGCAAAATCTACCGGGGCTAAAGACTCGAAACTTGGTGTGGTGAAAGACCTTACGGTGTATACGCGCACTAAGAAGGGATTTTTCGAAATTCCTTTTTTCTGACCCACAGGGGTGCTTGGAGTGATTTCTACGTTTTTGAACCTAGCACCGTCCCAAATAACCCCAGATCTTTGTAATTTAGCAGGAAGGTACCTGGATACAATATCTAGAAAGGCATTTTTGGAATTTTCAATATTCGAATTTTAAGGGGTCTGTAAAAAATTCAAAAACCTGTTTTTGCTGAGCATAAACAGAGTTTTACATTTACGAAGGAAAATATACTAATAATTTGATATTTCGAAGCGACCTGTTGGTAATAGATTCTTAAGAATATTTCAAAGAAAGTAATTTCTGGATTTTTCGATATTCCATTCTGGAGGGGGTGCACGGGGATTTGAATATTTACTCCCGTTTTATGTTTTTGCATTCTAGCACCCACATTATTAATGCGATTGGTATGAAATTTTAGCATGTTGTTCCTCACACAATCGGGTAGGTTTTCAAAAAAATAATTTCTTGAAATCAAAACATTCTAAGCTGTCTTTTTTGGCCCTTTTCTAAATTCTTATGCGTAGCTTCAATGTTAAATTGATAACGGTTATTGCTCCTTCCAAGAGACGCAAAACCACTATTGTTAGAAATATTTATTTAAAAATATTTTATAGCAAATAGAATTAAAAAAAAATCTGATAAAGAAATAATTTGTGATAAAATAAATTTTAAATTTTAATTAAAACTATTTAACCGAATTTTCCATTGAATAAATATTTAAAATAATATTTCATCAGAAGCATTTTATATAGTTGATGTCAATAATTCAAATGATGTTTACTTTTATTTCATGTTTGAAGGCGATTTTTTTAATGAATGAGTTGGTAATAAATCAACCAAGGGGGGTTCAGGGGGTCTCCCCTTGACCTTTTATTTTAATTTTTAAAAACGGTTATTAACACTTTAATTTGAAAGGTTTTTTGTTTTGTTTTAGATTTCAGGGTAGTATTTATTTTTTATTTGCTTTGAATTTTATGAAAACAGCGGGATGAAGGGGGGGGAAATAAATATTAAATCAGTAGAAATCGCTGTTCAATAATAGACCTTTACTTTTATTTTGAAGTGAAGGTGGTAGAATTTGCCACAACAAGTCATTACTAATTGTAGAAATGGAGTGAACAAAAGATATTAAAGAGAACAATGATATAACACCTTGAAATAAGGGGGTTAAGAGAGTCTTCCACCAACTTTTTTCTAATTTGAAAATATCAGTCTGACGCCCTGGAAAAGCCTTTTTCCCCCGAGCGACGGCGGGTAATATCAGCTAGTTCAATATAAAAAAGCAAAAATACTATAAAATGGAAATATTTTTAAAACCAGCTAAGCAGTGGGAAACTATATTTATGAAACTGAATCAAACAAAGCATTCTACAGCGGAAATTTAATTTGAAATAGGAAATATATGAAAGGTAAAGGTAATTAAATAAATAATTTATAATGTTTAAAATCAATCATAACACATATTTCATCATCTTAGCTAAAATTCTGATTTAAATAAATACAGTTGAATTCCATTTAACGTGAATAATGCTGTAAAGGACTGGTGTTATGAACAAGGGAGAGTTTACGATTGTTTCCTTCATAAAAATGTGTGAAGTTAGAATAATACATAGATCATGGTAATTTTAAAGCCAGAATCTCTTTTCCAATTGATACTTATTTTTACCTTTAATCTTAAGATCCCTTAATATTTGTAAAAAATGCAGTTTAAATGAAAAAAAAATCTACTTAAATTACGTTTTATCCCGAACATATAAAGTTAAGTACAATATAAAACTTCTTTAAATTCTTAAAAAGAGCGAGGATTTGTGCTATACCAAGACCCTCTATATGGGTGATTCTCTAGAAATGTGAAAAATTCCGGTCCAGGGGTCAAAAATCCATGTATTGTCCTAAAATTAATTTTTCTTTCCAACATTCTGATAAATAGCCTTATGGTAAGTATGGCACATAAGTATAAAAAATTTTGAAAGCAAAATTTAAGGAATTAAAACACTTGAAAGCTCAAAATTTCATCATTTCGGCTTGACCCACTACTGGCATATGCTCAAATTAAAGGAATTTTAGTGTACTAAAAGCATATTTTCACCCAATTTTTTACATCATATTATTAATCATATCTTATAGTATATGTATTTGTGGAAGAAATTTTTTTTGAATTTTTTAAATAACATTTTCGAATTGAAACATGGTTGTCCCAGGCAATAGCGTTATTTACCGGACATGAACATTTTAGTTAATTATGAGGCATAAAAATGACAGAATAAAGCAACTCTTCTTTTAAATAATTAATTAAAATCAGAACAAGTGGATATTCACTTTTAGTGCAATTATAAAGTGTTTTACTTGGAAAGTTTTTACTTTGAACTGTTCATAACAGAGCGTATACTTTTAAAACGTCATTATCCTGTTCCCATATCTCCTAAACGAAAAGGAGTAAAAACTTGAAATTTAGATTTGTTAGAGGTATTATAATTTTAGGGTGAATGTGAAATTTGTAGCCCTAAATATGAAAAATAAAAAAAAATGGCAAAGGAATTACTTATAAAATCATCATTTTCCTGGCGCGTCATTATCCTGTCCTCCATATCTCCTAAACGAAAAGGAGTATATTATTGAAATTTTGATATGTTCTGTTAAGTTGTTGAAAGTAAGCTATTTATTCAAACGTAACAAAATATATAAAGCAATGAATTTAGATACATTCCTAAACTGAAGTTCAATTTGTTTTTTTTTCATCGCGAGACACCATAGCAAATCACGTGCCATAATCTTGAATATCTTTCTTAGGAGCACTAGTATAAAATACTCCTAGCACTAGTACATAACACTCCTCCCCGTCTAAGATGTTGAGTTCCGAGATGGCGTAGATGTTTTTCGCAAACGGGAAGAGCTTCTATGTGTGGATGTATTAGTTGGTATCTCGCAGCTTGGATCCGGATCAGAGTTCACTTCTGGAGTTAGTGCAGCAGATGTACTAACCTCCATGGAATCCTCATTGTTTTTGAAGCTTTCATCAACGGATTGTCCACACTTTTACCGCCACCTTTTCCCCCTCTTTAAACTCACGTTTAATTGATTCATTATCTTCTCTTTCTCCCTGTTTCTGCATTCTCTTAGGTTAGGTTTCAATAAATCTAGCCTGGTTCTGATACATCTCTTCAAGAATAGGAAACTCGGGGTTTCACCTGTGAGGGAATGTGGAGTGATTCGGTACTGCAGTAGATACCTTTGAAGTTTCGCGTTGATATCTCCGGAATCCTTTTGGCTCGCTCTTAGAGATGCCTTAAAACCTTGAACTAGCCTTTCTGCTTGTCCATTAGTAGCAGGATGATAAGGTGCTGATGTAATGTGCTTAATACCATTCATTCTCAAAAATTGTGTGAATTCATGGCTTGTAAAGCTAGCACCATTATCGCTCACCACAGTCAGTGGTAACCCATACTGTGCAAATAGATGACGTAAATGTTCCACCGTCAAACTGGATGTCATATTTTTTACTGGAATAACTTCTACCCATTTTGAATAGGCATCAACTACGACAAAAAACATTTTCCCCACGAATGGTCCTGCGAAGTCAATATGAATCCGTTGCCATGGACCATTTGGCCATTCCCATGGGTGTCTTTTGATTTTTGGTGGTTCATTTCTCGTTGAAACACAGGCAGAACAATTTTGCACAAAGTTCGTGATGCTTGCATCGATTCCTGGCCAATAGCAGTAACTCCTTGTTAGAGCTTTCATTTTTACGATTCCTGGGTGTCCTGTATGTAGTTCTTCTAAAATTAACTTTTGATACTTCTCTGGAATATACACCCTATGGCCATACATGACGCAACCTTGCTGCAAAGATAACTCCGATTCTCTTCCTTTCCATGGAACCGGTAAGTCAGATCCTGTACGTAAAGCTTCATAAAGTTCCACCAGCTTACTATCAGTCTTGGTAGCTTTTGCAATTTCCTTGGAAGTTACTGGCATCATTTCTATTCTATCGATGTTTGCGATATCTGCGTCAGTTACTCTTTCCCCTTCGTCTGATTCTAGTGGCAATCTGGATAAAGCATCGGCATTCGCATGCTTTTTGGTATTCCGATACTTGATGGTGTAACTAAACGCTTGTAGAAATAAGGCATAGTGTACCATTCTTGTTGCAGAAAGAGAGGGTAAACTCTTATTCGGAGCAAAAATTGATACTAATGGCTTGTGATCAGTTACAAGATGAAAATGACGTCCAAATAGATACTGATAAAATTTTTTCACTCCCCATACAATGCTTAAAGCCTCTTTATCAATTTGCGAATAATTCCTTTCTGTGGTTGTCAATGACCTTGAAGCAAACAATATTGGTTTTTCAGACCCATCAGGCATTATATGGATCAGAACCGCTCCAATACCAACAGGTGATGCATCTGTTTGAAGAACCAAGGGTAACTTTGGATCGTAATGGCACAGGACTCTTCCAGATGCTATTTCTTGCTTCGACTTTTGAAACGTATTTTGACAATCTTTGTTCCAAATAAACTTGTTTCCCTTTTTGAGTAAATTATTTAAAGGTGCAATTGAAGTTGCTAAATTTGGAATGAATTTGCCATAATAATTAACTAATCCCAAGAAACTTTTTAGCTCTGACACATTTTTCGGAACTGGTGCTTTTAAAACTGCTTCAATCTTTTCTTGAGTTTCATGGAGTCCAAATCGGTCGATTCGATGACCACAGTAGTTTACAGATTCTTTGAAAAATTCGCTTTTATTCTTGTTAACTTTTAATCCATGGTTTGCTAACCTTTGCAACACCAACTCTAATCTTTCTAAATGTTCTTTATCATTACAGCCAGTTATAGTGATATCGTCTAGAAATACATGTACTCCTGGTATTCCGGATAACACCTGTTCGATACTGCGCTGCCAAACAGCCGGAGCTAACGCGATTCCAAAATTCATTCTTTTGTACCTGAATAGACCTTTATGCGTATTAATCGTTAACAAATGACGATCTTCTTCTTCTACCATCATTTGTAGGTAAGCTTCAGTTAAGTCGATTTTGGTGAAAGTTTCTCCTCCAGCTAAATCCGCAAAGATATCTTCAATTCTTGGTAGAGGATACTGCTCTATGTTCAGGCCTGGATTTATTGTTACCTTATAGTCTCCGCATATCCTCAACTTACCGTTTCTTTTCAAAACTGGAACAATCGGTGTGGCCCACTCACTGAATTTAACTGGTTCTATTATATCTTCAGACACCAGTCTCTCCAGTTCTGCTTCTATTCGCTCCTTAATAGCAAATGGTACTGGTCTGGGTTTGAAAAATACTGGCGTATACCCTGGTTTCATTTGTAATCGGCATGAAAAATTTTCTAATTTACCAATTCCAGGTGTGAAAATTTTCTCATACTTCAGCAGTAATGCTTGCAAGACCCTGGTTCGGGACTGTTGTTGATCCGAGTGAATGGCTTTAATTTCTCTCCAATCCAGAGTGAACATCCTCAACCATTCTCGCCCAAACACTGCACTTACTCTTTCCTTCACTAAGTATATGGTTCCTCGACTCCTTTGGTTCTTATACTGAATTTTGACATCCGCCTCCCCAGCAGGTATAATGGCAGAATTATCAAAATTTCGGAGAATCATAGTTGTAGGATTAATTGAAACTTTAGGACATAGTTTCTTAAAATCATCGATATTCATGCACGTGATTGCCGCTCCAGTGTCTAACTCAAACTGACATTTCTGGTTCTCTAGAAGTATGTCAATCATAATGCGATCCCTTGCTTTTGAACTCGATTTCACTTTGAGCATCGAAGATTCTTCAGTCTCAGATTCAATTTGTCTCACCGGTCTATTTTGATTTATTTTATTTTGCTTCCCCTTAGACCGACAGAGCCTCGCCAAATGCCCTTTTTTCCTACAACAGCGACATTCTATATCTTTAAACGGACACTCGTGTGCTAAATGCCTTGTACTGTCGCATCGATAACACCTGAGAGGTTGAGATTCTTTCCTAGGCACTGTTTGTTTACTCATTTTGTCAACACCGTTTGAACTATGGACTTTATTAATAGAAAAAGTTTTGCTTTGCATTTCTTGCACATCTCTTTGAGCTGATTCCATAGCAAAAGCAATTTCCTTAGCTTTAGCGTACGTTAATTTATTTTCAGATATAAGTTTCTTTTGAATCCCTTCATCTTTTAAACCCATTACTAGTTTATCTCTTAGCATAGTATTCAGATTAGTGCCAAAATTGCAGTTAATTGATAAATTTTGAATTTCTGCACAATAGGTAGCTATTGACTCACCTTCTCGTTGCAATCTTTTATAAAACCTGTATCTTTCGGTCATCTCCAATGGCTTTGAACTCAGATGATCTTTTAAAAGATTCACCATCTCTTCAAATTTCAGTTGAGACGGTGCTTTCGGTGTAGCCAGCGTCTTCAACAACTTGTAAGTAGAGGCACCCATTACACTCAAAAGTGCTGGTCCTTGTTTCGCATCGGGGATTCCATTGACGTTAAAGTAAGATTCCAATCTCTCAACGTAGCTGGTCCAGTTCTCCGTTGTGGGCTCGTATGATTCAAAATAAATGTTGGATCCCATCCTATCGTCGCCAAATTGTTAAGTTGTTGAAAGTAAGCTATTTATTCAAACGTAACAAAATATATAAAGCAATGAATTTAGATACATTCCTAAACTGAAGTTCAATTTGTTTTTTTTTCATCGCGAGACACCATAGCAAATCACGTGCCATAATCTTGAATATCTTTCTTAGGAGCACTAGTATAAAATACTCCTAGCACTAGTACATAACATGTTCGAGGTATCATCATTTTATGGTTATTGTGAAATTTTCAGGTCTAAATCTGAAGAAATAAATAAATGGCGAAATATTTATTTTCTACGGTGTCATTCTCAAAGTAGCAGCGGGCGTGCGGCCACTCTGACTCAGCGGGCGTACCGAAAATGCACATCACTGTTAATCACCGTAAAATTTATATAGGAATTTTTTTCCCACACTAAATGTATTTAAACTTTACTGCCGCTTATGGTATATCAACTAGGACGTCTTCATCTAACATTTTTAAAAAATTCAGAAGTTTTGAAAGAAATTTTATTTTTGCAAAATTTGTGTTTTCATTTTTTTAGATTTCTAGAGAATCACCCATATACGCCAGGCTTACAACTCTTATTCTTGATGTTATTACTTTCAGCTATTTTTTGACGCCACAAACACAACGACTCATAAAAATTTTGATTTTCACTTTCCGAAGTATGAACATTAACGTTAAGATAAACATTTTGAGTTTTCAGAATAGTATAATCAACCCCTGGAGGATATAAATAACGCGGAGATAGATTTACGTATGACGTCACACGTCCGATTTGTAAGTCTATCTATACAGAGGTTATGGTTATACAATATAGTGCCCACACTGTATTACAATGCCCTGCACACGTGCCGCCAAAATATATCTTTCCAAGGTATTCCGACTTCTTTAACGGTCAATTTCGATATTCATCTCCACAGTTAAGATGGCGGAAAGAGAGAAAACGGAGAAAAACTCCATTTCCATCATCCTGCGACAAACTCCAGCAGAATATATATCCGTTCGCGTTGACCGAGCGGCGAATTGAGATGGCAGGAATCTTCTCTTCACTTCTTTTCATCCGGAGAATTCCGAAATTCAATTCGATTCAGCTCGATTTTTTGGGTGAAATTGAGAAAGGGGAACACGTGGGGTCTCGAGGCATAACGTAAGCTTTCGGGAAATTTTGGGAATGGATGTCTATGATTTGTATTTCGAGTATATAAACAGACTTGGAGAGATATCGAGTTTTATGTTTATTTTCTTGGTTGAAGTTAGTAGTTGAAGACTCGATGGCTGTCCTCGAAACTTTTAGTCGCTGTCAATGTTGGGGAATGTTTTGAGGTTAACTGAAAAATTTATGAAAATATAGGTTTTTATATGCGTATTTGTTTCATTGCAGCTCTTATTTTTTTCTTCCATTGGTGACTAGAAAGAATAAATTTTATTAAATATTGTTTCGGTTGCATAAAATTGTGAGGTCACACTTATGATTGAAAATCTACTGAAAAAGGTTTGATTATTTAAAATATGTGTCAAAGTATGGGGTAGTTTTTGAAGGTGGAAAATTTCTTACTGAATAGGCTATTTTAGCTGCAATGATAAATTAACGATCATTAATCACATGAATGAAAAATTAATGATTGTATTTTATTAACACCCATAAAACTAAAAAACAACATAAAAAATTCCAAATTAACTTTATATGTTTTTAAACTAGACGCATTAATAAGTAAGTTTAAGATAGATTTTAGAGGTTATATTTAAAAATCTAGCTTATTATTTAATTATACACTATTTGTTGGGTTTCAAAATAGTGGTAGCTTTAGTAAGTTGAAAACCTATATAAAAAACAGGAGGAAATTTTTCATAATCCATTGGATTAAGCAATCAATTAATGGTAGTCTCATTTTCTTGTTAAAGATGGCAATTGCTGAAAAGGGATAATATCACTGTGTGTCCATAGCTGTTTTGTGATTTCCTTTTGAAATCCGATTCCAAACTAACCCAAGGAGGCTCATCTATTAGATTCCAGTATATCACCAAGAAAGCACCAATTAGAAAGTAAGCAAATGCCGAGCAATAAAGGCGCCTATAAGGGAGAACTCTTTCGGTGGTAATCTCAACCATTGTAATCTGCAAAGTGGGTTCCAATGCATCCCGTAGGCTTTGTGGGAAACGACCTCCCCTTTTAGAACGCTTTGAGTTTCGTTCCAAAAGGCTCACGATTTTGGTTAGCAGAAAGCAAAGTAGTTCTTTTACGATGCATCTGCTTTCAACTCCATGGAAAGAGGCACTTCAAGAGTCGGTCAGAGTAATGAACTTAAAACAAACTTTCTGCGGATGGCTTTAAGTGGCTTTTTAAGGATATTGTCTATCAAATTTCATTGTATTTAGGGAAGTGTATTTGATTGGATGAATTTAATAACATAAAATGAAGAAATACATTTCGTTGTAGGTTTGGATATGTACTACAAAGATGTTTTATGTTGTGTTCTCTGTGAAATCCTAGTAATCTTTCTCACATTACACTTAATAAAAATTTTGTATCCGTATTCAGATAAACTATATTAGATTACTGCATGCGTCTCATACATAAAGGAACTGAGTACAATTTTCTTTTGTTCAGAGCTTACTCTTGTATTTTTTGTTTCTTATATCTAGAAAAATGTAAACGCATCAAACTCCATTCCATCAAAGTAAGATTTCGCTTTTGCTTTTTGTGCCATAACGTGATGGTAAAAGTGTAAAAAAACCTTTGGATCTTCTGGTAGGAAAAGTTATAAATAATTTAGAGCGTTTTAGGATCGGTATGAAGAGAAGTCTACAACAAATTTATTCCAAAGTATATCTATACTGAAATTGATCATGCAAACCCGTAGTGGTTTTTCAAAATAACGCATTTAACTAAACATCATATGACCATGACATAAAATTAAGGCGATGAAAAGAGTTTAAATAGTTGTTTCTTACTATGAATTGGAAAAAGCTACTAAAGTCTTATCTATCTTGAAAATAAGATAATCATTAACAACAAAAGTGAAGGAATCGGTATAATTAAGAAAGAATATTTGTCCATCCTTCCTATTTTCGTGGTTCAACTCTATTTAAAATATATTTTTATTGTAAAGCACCCTACCAAAAATATTCTGCGAAATTGCCTAATTGAAGGAAATTGAAACACTTCGTCTGCAGTTGCTTTAGAAAATCTGCAATTTTTTTAATACAGCTGAAAAGTCTACAGATTGGTTGCAAAATTTCTGTAAAAAATTTTCAGAATTACATACTCAAAAGATTCCAAGTCTTATTGTCACAAAAAAACTGCAGATTTCTTTGAAAAAACTGAACTTGAGACATATTTAACCTTTTAAATCCTAAGTCGCCCTAGATTACTATTCAATCCAATGGAAAATTTGGGGCAATATAAAGTCTGAAGGGGTTAAAGTAATTTTTTAACCCTTTAGATTTTTATATAGTAATTAAGAGATGAGATCAAACCATGCAACATTTAGTTGTGTCTTCCCTAAGTTTTTTTCTTGTTTATAAAAGAAAATTTCAGTTCTCTATTCGTCACAAGAGTGCAATCTTTCCCATCCCATCTTTTATAACAACAGTGCTCTGGCTCCCCCCCCCCAACACCTAGATGTTACTAGGCATTAAGTTAAGATAGGGGGTGTCAGTCTAAAGTGGGCACCCTGAACATTCGTCACCTAGTTATCAGTGTCCAGGGGCACCAGCTCTCTTTTCATCCTTGCTTCTTAACCGGAGGGGGTGTTCCGTGACTCAGAGATTTGGCTGCAAACCGGATTATCCCGCTTTGAAACTCGCCGCCTTCAATACTGTTATGATTCCCATTCCTGGTGCAACCGCTCATTTAGATTGGATATGAATGCACAAACTGGGGTCTGAATCATTTCGATCCCGTGAGTAAAGAGGGTTTTTTGTCAAAGGGATTCTGTGTTCGGTTGTTTTTTTAAGTTGAGATAATTTGACTTGTTGGGCTGTAGGTGAGGAGGGTCGTGTTTTTAAATTGTTGCTTTTGCGTCAGTAGGTATGACCCCTCTTCTCTATCTTGTTTTAACTTTTTTCCTTTGTAGGGAAAAACTCCGCAAGCCCCCCCCAACAAAAAAGTTAATAGCTTAAATTGTGATGTGGGTATGAACAAGATTTTATGCCTTCTCCAGAGTTTCATGAAATTTCTTCCAACAAATTGAATACTGAATCCGTATTATGATCAAAAAATAAAAAGGATTTTAATATTTTTAATAAAAAAAAAATTAGTTTGTTTTTAAAATAACTACTCCTCGGTGGCAGAAATTGCTTACGATCTCTGTCTCTCAAAGAAAAATTATTCGGTACTGAATAATGTTGATTTTTGGTAGATTTGAAATCCAACAAACCACAAAAAGAGCCAAAATTATAACTTAATAAAAAGGAATAGTAATTAAAAGAAACATATTAAGGATATTCTCCAATTTCTAAATCATAATCTGGTCTATTAAATCTACTATAAATCTAAGGAATTGGCCGACTATTTACACACTGGACAAAGCTATGGACTTTTACAATTTGTTCCTTAGGATGCAAGAAAATATTTTAGATGGGAAGCCACCTAAATTGGCTGCCATTTTGTAATTTTATAGCCAAGATCTTGAATTAAAGTACCATCAAGTTTCCAAAACAGCGTATCTAATAGAGATCAGAGTTGATTATAGATATTTTGTTAAATTAAATCCTTCTATTATAAAAAAATTTTTGGCGTGGCAATGAAAACTTTTTAGACATTTCAGGTAATAAAACATTTTAGGTAATCAGATGATCAATTTATCTTGATAATTATGTCTTAAATTTTAAAATAGTATCCAAATATCAAAAACTTCTTTTTAGATTGCTAATAACTATTTCTATTGATTACCGATAATTTTTTTACTTTTTGCGCTATTTCATAAATTGAAATGCTACGGGTACTCAAATTATTAGTTAATGTTTTTAAATCTTCAAATTAGGTTCTTTACATAACTTTTAACTAATGAAAATGGTATTCATTAATCAACATAAAAAGAATTGATAGAAACAACCACTTCCATAGTCGCTCTATTTTTAATTTTTAAAAACGCAAATCTTTAAAAATTGTTTTGGATGCCTTTTTTGAACTTTCAATTTCTATCTGAGATAAAGTTATTTTGATCTGTCTAGACTGTGTTAACTGAGAACCTCATGTTTTCAGCTAATCTATTTTCTGTAAAAATTTATTTTGTAAAAAATTCTTTGAATTAAAAAAATTTGAGTTGTGGTTTATATTATGTTTCAAATCATATATCTCTCTATTCTAAAAAAAAAGTTTTTGGTGAACGGTTTCCAGAGAAAGGCTTTTTAATTACTGAACCAAATGACACATATATGGTATCAAAATGTCCGGATTCTTTCCGGATTTCCGAGTAAGCCCTTCGATTTTTCGAAAAAATTCTTAATTTTAAAATATTTCCATTTTTTTAGATACCGGATAAGGTCGCAGTTACAAAGCAAGTACTGTCAATCAAATTATTATGCATCCAATCACAACGACCGATTGACGCCATATTTTAAGATGAAACATGTTTTTTTTCACCTCTTAAAAAACTACTTTCTTGATGAAATATCACTCAAAGACTGATAAAAACATATTCTAAAAACATACATGCACGCCATTTTATACTAAAATTTCACACTTTTTATCCAATATTTATAATTTTTAGTCTGATTTTTTTTGGAAATTAATTGCAAACATAGAGTGATGTTTTGTCTCATATTATTTTCAATTGCTTAAACGGTATTGTTTAACAAGTCTGGGTTTAAAAAAAATATGAATGATAAACACTAGGCATATTATAGTTACGAGTTACTTTAAAATAATGGTTTTTGTTTGGTCCAAATATTGATAAACAATTAGAATTAGTTATTTTTATAATCATAGATTAAACATAATTAAGATGAATATTTTTAAAAACATTTCGTTAAAATATTTGATAAGTTGTGGTTAATTATTCAAACTTTTAAGGGATATTTATTCATTGAGGGGATTTGGTGACGTATTTTTGCAAAGTTGGTTGATGTTTTTTCTGTAATTGCTTTATGTAAATTTCTTAAATTACATTGTTAATTAAATTGTTAATTTAATTACATAAATTACTGTAAATTGTTTTATAAAGTGTATTAAGTTCAGCGAGTTGGAATTTGTGGGAATTGCGAAGCAATTCCAAAAGGTCCTGCGTTAGCAGTTTACGGGGGTTGGTGAGCGATAGCGAACAGGGGGCGGTAGCTCCCTAGTATTTCAGAAAAATATTACCTTAAAACGCAATTTTTCAATAAAACTATTATACAAACAGCTCTTATTGGTTTTCTTTATATTTTTTAATATTTTATTAGCTTTAGCTTTTTACTTAGTTTATTTTTTAACTCCCTGAACATAATTATCTGGTTTTTATATATAGTCATCACAAATATTTCCCTAAATTATAAATTTTTATTTTGTATTTTTCAGAAATCCTATTAATTTACTATGCAGTAAAATTTGTCTCTTTACCCTTATTAAGAATCATAACTTTTATGCTAGTAAAATATATTTACTCCTTTTCTTTCAGTAGTTTATAAAGTTTCTGGGTTTTTTCTAATATATATTCTTATATATTTATTCTAGCTATTCTAATTCAAAATAAATTTCAACATTCATTATATTTTGGTTGTCTGATAATAGTTATCCTTTCATGATAAAAATGAAACTTGAAATTGGAATCTATTTATTAATACTTTTAGTCCTAATACATTAAATATTGAAATTTAATTATAAAATCATTAATGAAAAACCCTACTAATTTTTACTTGGTGGAAAATTCGTATAATTTCAACAACATCCCGAATGCTATGAAAGCGAGTAATTTATTAGTAATATAATATATTAATAATAATAATAGTGTATCATAGTTATTTTTCAAA
Organism: Tetragnatha versicolor; assembly: GCA_024610705.1. Lineage (NCBI taxonomy): Eukaryota > Metazoa > Arthropoda > Arachnida > Araneae > Tetragnathidae > Tetragnatha > Tetragnatha versicolor. The sequence continues at coordinate 5,606,573 of JANDEH010000022.1, forward strand.
ACAACATTTGTTATAATTTTTCCTGAAAAACTTTAAAAAAAACTAATATCCTCTTTCATGTGTAAGTCGTACCGCCAGGAAAAAAACCTTACTATACCTTACAATAATGATACGATTGTTATGGACACAGATTTTTGCATTGAATTTTAGGGGTGACGGTAATTTAAAAGTGATAAATAAACCTTCTTTGTGGTTAACATTTGGGTCTGTACTTCTTTTTAGATTTTGTCCCGAAGTTTTTCTCCTAGCGTGATGTCTATTATAGACCTCAGGTCGTCATACTAGACATTTCTTGTCACATAATTTATTTTTTAATAAAAGGTATCGGTATATGTAGATTTACGTAATTACACATAGAATTCCATTTTAAACTCAAGAACCTTCCTAAAACTTTACTTTCTCAAAGCTTTCCTTGAAAATAAACCATAAATTAACTTCAAAAGTAAGTTTGAAACTCCCCCACTTTCAACACCGAGCCCTTAATTCAATTGCGATGTTCAAATCAAACACCGTTTTATCGGGAGGGTCCATTATTCCCTTGGGGGAGCGACATAATGCTATTTGGCGGCGTACAAAAGGGCAGCTGGGCTGCTCCTTTGCTGCCCTGGGATCTACCCCCCCACTACCTCATTTGTCCACGGGTAGTGGATTAAGAACCCTATTTGAATCTCCTTTCTCGCTTGTTCCGCATAGAGGGGGGAAAGGATTAGAGGGGCGTGATGCCACATTCGCGGGGGAGTGATACTGTTTTTTTATATTGGGTTGTTATAATTGTTATAAAATTCTATGACTAGCTTTGACCTGTTACCAAGTGGGATAACAATTTATGTGGTTTTTATCTTAAGGCTGTTTTAAAAGGTAACTTAAATTGCAAAATTGTTATAAAAGTATCGTTTTGAAGAAAATAGAAATTGTTTAAAAAAGTATGATTTTTAGATTTTTGTGGTAGTTTGCTTTTGTTTAACTCTTAAAATATTCGACGGTTTTTAAAACTGGTTATCTTTTTTGTATTTTTCTACTTAAAGTTTGTTATACCTTTAAAAAAATTGCTTATTTTGATTTTGATTTACGAATTTTTCTTTCTATTTTAATGTCGTACTCAAATATATTTTTACTTGCATGAAAACCATAACTGTATATTAAAAGTGATAAAGTGGTATATAAAAGTAAAGTTTATATTCAAAGGTTTTTAAACTTCCTCTTCCTCTTAACAGTTTATGAAAAACTACTTAATTATATTTTGAGTAAATTACTATTATTGTTTCACAAAAAATCAATGTATGTCCTGACTTATTCTTTTTGTCTTTGGATAAAAATTTGAGCCTACGTTTAGTCGGATAAAATATTTTTTCTAGAAATTTCAATGCTTACTGTGTGGATTTTATTAATAATTTCACTAAACGACTTAATAAAAGTTTAATCTTTTATCATAATTAAAAAAATATTTTTATTTATTTAATTATAAGTACATTTTAGTTAATATTAATATATAGTTCTACATTTAGTTGTAAAAAACTACCCAATATTTCTTGTAAAACATGAAATATTGGGCAAAACTAGGAACACAAAATTAAAGTCATAAATCTTGGTGCAAACACAAAGTTATAGCTACACACATTTTGCAATTTCAGTACTTAAAATTAACTGTACGATCTATGAAATAAATTTTTAATTAGTGTTAAGTTTCGATTTTTTGCCAAAACCAGGAATGTTAGCTAGTACTCAGATGCTAAAGAATTAATTCTAATTCAAAATAAATTAGCTATATATTTTTTAAATACTGTTATGAAAGGAAAAAAATTACTTAGAGATAAACAACTTTATTATGAAACGCATCGATTCAAACTAACAATACTTTATTAGCTTTAAATTCGCTTTTTCGTAACATTCTACTTCCTTCAGCAATAATATATCGATAAAAAACTTCAACTCTACTGTTTATGCAGTGTTGAGTTTTTCGATAGCATTAAACGAAGACTGAAAGTTACAATTTATAAAAATTGTCATTAATGCTTAAAAAATCTTCCCCAAGTCTCTTTAGTATTATTGTTTACTAGATTTCTATTTCCAGTAATGAACAAAGTGTCTGGATGTCTTTTATGAACACACGTAATTATCTAGATTTCTCAATTAGTCAAGTCGAGTTTTACGATTTTTTATTGAAAAAGTAATTAAAGCATTTCATTCATTATTCTCACCAAATGGTCAATTGAACTATTGCGAACTAACGAGAAAAGAAACAATTCTAGACTTGACTCGGAGAAAATTTTTCTTCGCTGAAAAAAATTATCTTGTCTTTTTTTGTAAATTATCTATTAATCTTAGTAATCGTAAAGATGGTGCTTAGTGTAATTAAGTGAAAGGGAAAATAGTAATATACTGAGTGGAGGAATGATAATAATAATAAGATTATTTAAGTAAATAATAGTAATCTAAACTTCTAGATATGTTAATTAGAAAACATATATAGAAGTTAAAAACTTAATTTAATGTTAACTAAAACTGAATCTATCTTCTTCCACCACTAATGTAGTTTTCTATATCTGTATTTATGCAATATTTCCTTAACTTTACATAATCTTGAAAAGAGCGGAGGGTTTGTTCATATTTTCAGGTCAGTTTTTAGGCTTTTAAAAACACATGGATTTCCTGAATTACATTTTTTAAGAGTTCGTAAGTCAAAGATTTCAGTGCTTTAATTCGTTTGGGTTTTCCGTGTTTAAGTCATAAGTAAAAATGATATCTTGAATCTATGATACCTTGAATATCTTAAATACGTGTAGCGTATTACTATTAGATAAGAATAGAAAACAATTTTAATTTAATTATGGTGTTATGATTTGTGGTGGTGAATATATATCCAATCTTTAACCAATAATTTCAATCCAGAACAAAATATTTAAAATTCTAAATACTCAAATCAGCCCTAATAATTTTAGATCCCTTAATTTACTTTCTTTTTGACATAATGCATACTTCCGTATTTTTCGCCATAGTTATTTGTGTGATTTTAGAGAAAGAACTTATAATTCTAGATCAATTCAAACTTATCAGATTCCTAAATTTTCCAAGGATATCTATACTAGCATTTCTTTTACCTTGCACTCAAATTATTTAACAGTTTGCCTCTAAACTTAATGAGCATTAATAATTTATCTTCATTTAAACGAAATTTATTTAATTTCTTAATAAATGTCGACGATCTGGATCTGTATTTTCACCTCATTTGAAGCAAATTATATCAATTTTGTCCAGCTTTTTGCCAATTTTTAATTTATTAAATTTTTTTTTGGTTTTTCCTTCTTTTATAGTCTATTCATGTAAGATTTTATTTTTAGGTAGCCTGAACGGGATTTCTAAATTTATCCCCTTGGCTACTAATATGTACTTAATTTCTGTATTTGTGTTCTTTCCATGTGAATAAAGATTATTATTATTTAATCGCTTTTAAAGTACTTGAATATTTTACTGCTAGTGATCTTTAGCAATATTTAAATACTATTTTTTTCCAAGTACGAAAAATGTATTTTCAAAATTTTAGATATGTTTAGTTTTACTTTAGAGAATAGTTTGAATAATACAGAGAGTGAGAATTTTCATAGTATCTTTATATTAATTAAGATTTATGAACAAGAAACACTCATCCATGAAAAATCTTTTTAATCCAAGAAAATAGAAACAAAATATTTCAATAAAATAATAACTAAATATAGGTAAACTTTACTGGTACTGGGCTTACGCCTGTAGTTGGTCGACTTGATTTGTGTTGGTATTTGTATTTAATGTTTAATATTATGTAACATAGCATAAATTACCAAAAAAAATTATCCGGTTTAATAAAAGTTATATTCAATTCACCGAACCATAGAGACATATTGTAGTTGGAAATAGTTTCTCAACCAAATATATAACCCCCCAAACAACAGCCATTTCATGCTCGAACATTCACTTATTTTATGACCCAAAATAAATTTGGGGGGATTCTCATTTTGGTTCTCTTCCTAACCCAACGACCATTGAAAAGCCACTACGTTTTAATATCGGCACTCCTCCATGTGCGAAGGAAATGAGCAAAGTTGAGCTTGAACAACAACAGAGAAAAAATGAAAGTTGCCAAAATCTTTTCCTTAGAAACGTCTCTGAACCATCACTGAGCCTTTTGAAGATGAAAATTACCTCACGTCTTTTGCGGCGTTTGGCTGGTTTAGAGGAAATCTAGATGAAATCCGTTTTGGAATAGCTCTTTCCCACAATGTGAATAAGGAAGTTGAAGTCTTGTGTTTTCTGTTCTTACATTATCACACATTTTCGTCCTTTTTTTTACTGAAGGGATCTTTGTATTTAATGTGTAGCTATTTTTTAAACTATTTATTTGCTTTCTTTTACTCATACAATCTTTTCTTTTATCTCAACTATTTTTTCATTCTATTTTCTTTAACTCTTAATTTTTTTTGTTCAACTATCTATTCTTTCTTTCTCTCTATTCACCTTTTATCACTTTCACACAACCCATTATATTTAAATACTCCTTATATTTTATCAATATTTTATTTTAGACATTTGCCTGATTTTAACGTTTGCCGTTACCTATTTTTACCATTTTAGCATTATTTTACATTACCGTAATCCACTTGGACACAGTACCAGTTTTTGTCAAAATTTGGAAAAAAAAATTTTTTCTTCTTAACTAATCTATATTGTCTATCATTCTACGAATTTTAAAAACGTTTCATTGATAAATATCCAGGTTGTAGTTGATTTCATAAATATTTGAAAGTATTAAGGTCTCTATGGCTAATACTTTTACTCAGAATCACTGTTTCATTGTTTAAAATGCTAAGGCTTTTTATCTATTGGACCAAATCTCATGAAATTTTTCCTGACTTTTGTTAGAAGGGAGTTTAACAAAAGTTGGTATTTGTTTTATCATTAAAAATCGTAGATTTTTTTAAAAAATCACTGAATTGAGAATTTTAGCATTTTGGGGCTTTTTTAGCTAGTGATTCAAGAAAAACCACTATGTTTAGAATACAAAGCACCATAAACTTAAAATCGATGCTAACTTTTGTTACACATAGTTTGATGTATTTGAAAACCAAATTTCAAGAATGTAGGTCGATTATTGTAGGAGGAGTAGCATTTGGAAAACACCCCTTAAATTTGAAGATTTTTTACAAAAAACTCATAAAATTTGAATTCAAAGATGTATTGAGTTTGGAATATGTTTTACATAAGACAAAAATACATATAATAATAGAAAGAAGTAGTAAATAACTGTAATTTTAAAGATTTTGGCAAAAATGGTACTGCGTCCCCTAAACAATCTTTTTACTTCCATCCATCTTTTTTTCTCTACTACTTTTTTCTTGTAATTTATCTATTTATCCCTCTGTTTCACGCTCTTGATCTTTTTCATACCTTTCTGTGCTTTATTACCCATCTTTTTATGAGGATATTAAGTTTAAATAGTTTATATTATTTCTTTCCTTTTCAAAATTATCATTTTATCCTTTATCCTGTGTCTCCCCCTTTTTATGCCTTTCTTTCATATCATAAATTTTATACACCTATATCATTTTTTTTATAAATATATCTTCATAATTCCCTCTCTTTCTCCTAGATATTTCCTCTACTAGTATTTTTTCCAATTTCTTAAACCCTTTTTTTCCGCATTTAATGATTAGTCTAACTTTACTTAGGTTATATTTTTAGTTTTTTAATCTTCTTCTCCCCAATGTAATTATCATTTTAAACATCCTTCTCCATTTTTTGCATTCCTGCTGACCAGAATAAAAAAAAAATTACCACTAAATTTAAAAATACAGAATGAAATATGCATCCAATTAAATAAGGATTTGAGTTTGAGAAGGATTCGGTAAACTTAAAAAAAATAAACATAGTAATTCTAAAACAAATAGCATCAAATATATCACTACATCATCATCTATCATGGTGTCAGAAATATTTCTTAAAATAATATACTGAACTAATAGTAATTTTTGCTTAACTGAATAGAATTCACTAATAACAATAACCGTTTGCCCCAAAGGAGCCACTGCTTGTCAACGTGTTAATGGATTTCAATAAAACTCAATTAAATATTTTAAAAAATTGAAAGAATAAGATCCAAAAAATTTTTACCTAAATTATCATTTTAACTAACTATACCAAAATTTGTACACGTTTTTGGAATCTCGTTAAAGGTTGTAACTAACTGTTTTTAACACGATCTTTTTAACCCGAAAGCCACAGAAAAGTACCCCCCTTCAATATTCAAAATTCAAATATTCAAAAGGTAATATTGTTGAAAACTAAATAAGAACAAAATACGACCTTGCGAATAAGGCCAAGAAATAAGGCTTGAGGGCATACATGCATCCAGGGTCATAACTCGGTCAAATACGATAAGCCCTTCGAGGGTTCCCAAAAACTGGCCTGATCTCAGTAAATATGTTAAAAAAACTAAAATGTTCTTGATCCAGTGTAACTAGGCCTTTATCGGTTGAAGTCATGTACATACCATAGTTTATTTTTGGACCGAACAATTTTCCGGGAAAATAAATTTAAATTCAATCATCTCAACTCCTGTATAAAGTTTCTAGAATAAACTGGCAGAATGTAAGCTTTTCTAAGGGAGGAAAGTTTATTTTTAAGTAAAATGCGTTCGGATACTATGCTATAGAATTTTTTTGTGCGGGGTTTCTTAAGTGAAAGAGTTTTATCATGTGCTGAACACCCTTTAATTCCCTAATGATGAGATGAAAAATACTTTCCGTGAGATGGTTATTCATGAAATGTTGCCCCGGGCTTTAAATATTGACACATCACTAGTTTTCTTCTTCTTCTTCTGTGTTTCAATGGCACCATGAATAATTCACGGGATGCTAATAAAACACGTTTGTCAAGGTGGTTGGGTAGGCCATCGTGTGAAGAGTCGGATTATTATAATTTTAAATGAGTGATGTGATGAGTATGTGAATGGCCAAGAAGGGTATTTGTGGCTCGTAGTTAAGTTTTCACCGTGAAAAAAATAGTGTTTTTAAGCTGAATTTTACATCGTGTAAAGAAAAATGTGTGTATATGCCAAGAAAGCATGTTTTTCCAAAGATTGTTTGAATAAAAAAAGTTAGATACCATTAAAAATAATTTTAAAAGGAGGTATATGTTGTATATGATAAGGTTGTTTGTCATAGTGAAGGTATAAAATATCTATTAGCTTCCAATGGTTTGGCGTGACGTCATGTATCCTCACTTCCAACCTTTAATTTGGCATGTTATAGATAAATTAAGATATTGTCTGAAAATGCTTTCATGCCTAGAGGTTTAATAGTTTTACGTTTGTGTAGTACAATTTCAGAAGCTACAATTATAAACTTTTAGCCATCTAGCAACGTTTTCCTTAAAAATTATTTTTAAAAATGTGGTTTTATGTATAAAATAATTGAAAGATTTTAATATGCATGTAAATTTTACACACAGAAATCATTGTAATATCTATAAATGAAAGAATTAGAGAGAGGATGGGGATACAAAAGAAAATATTTTTATAGCACTCCTGATCACAATTTTGTTAGTGAATAACCCCTATAAATTAATATTTCATGTTAACTATTTCAATTTATTGTTCTGTTCTTACAGTTTCTTTTGAAAGGTATTTTATGCTATTAATATACTATACACACATTGCTACTAATTAATTTCTTTACTCATTTAGTTTTGAAAACAATACAGAGTTTAAAGTTTAAAAGAATGAGTAATGAATATATGTTCGTAAGAGTATTGTGTGATGTTCTCGGAAAGTATTTAAAACACACCATCCTCGGAAAAATATTCCAGAATCCATTCACAGGAAAATATTTAGATATAAATTCAGAGGTCTATTAAAAGTAACTTTACTGTTCAGAATACGCAGACTGTTATAATTTAAAAATCCACTTTCTACAAATAACCATCAAAGTACCTCCCAGGCTATTTCTCTAGCGTGACATAACACTAGATGACACCCCTTGACACTTTCAATGGGTTTTTACGCACCGTCCTTAAAACAAAAAGCCCTCAAAGGATTTCACGAGGGTAGGAAACCGAAGATCACCCCTAGGGGGATTACATCCAATTAAAAGGGATTAGGTGGTACGGCTCCAGACAGAAGTCATTATATTAATCAATGAAGGAATCGGGGAGATGACTTGGAAACGTTCCATTTTTCAAATCCTTTTCTTCGCTCTGCCATGGGGTATTGTTTCTTTATAGAGGAGGAATGGAGTACGATGCTACAAAAATAGAGCTCTGTTCGGTCGGTGTGTAATTAATTTGATTCAATCTTGTAGGTGGGTTTTTTATCTATCTCGCTTGGTTTGAGGTTATTTCTGAAGAGGGGGTTTCCCAGTTGTGGCTATTGAGAGGTTTAGCGTAAGAAGATCTTTGGTTTTGGTTGCGTATTGTGTGATTGTATATCCTCTTAAAATTTGTAGTACTTACATCAGACAAATATTCATTTAAGAGAGCGGGTTTGAAACTTTGCAATAAGTATTCATTCAGAAGAAAGTTGCAGATTTTCAAAAACAAACAAGTGTTCCGTGTGGTTTTTTGTATGGTAAAATGAAGTATCTAGTCAATTTTTCAAAAAAAATGAAATATCCAGTCAATTTTTCAAAAAAATTGTACAGGTAATTAAATATTTTAATTTAAAAGTCGAGAAAAAAACACGTGACTCAAAACGTTCATTGTTTAAAAATTAACGATGACGTCAACAATCATACCATCAACTCCATTGTTTTCCAACAATGTTTATCGTACGATGACGTCACATCCCAAACTCTTGGCGTTTTCGCGCGCTTTTAAAAAGGGGATTTTCGTTAATTTTTTTGGCAATCAAAAAATTTCTCGATCGGCCTCAAATTTTGGGTAGTTGCTTATTTTTGCAAGAAGAATCGATTAAAAAAATTAAAAAAATCATGCAACTTCCACATTGATTTCACATTGTCAAAGGGAGGAAGGATCTTGTATGACACAATGTACCAAGGGGGATCTAAGATGTTGAACACCATGCTTACTATCACTACTTTTAAAATATTTTTAAGGTTGTAAATTCTTCCTTAATTCGTTTTCTTTTTACATTCATAATATTCTGAATGTAAAGAAACAAAAGAATATTGGGTTGTTATATTTAAAATATTAAAAATCGTATTCACACACACAACGTTAAAATTTTCAAAATGCGGCATAAGAAAGAGAGAGAGAGAGAGTATGTGAAACCCTTTGTGAATGGTGCCTTAGATATAACGAAAGTAAGCGTTGAGCTGTCAGTAATAAGTTAGTAGTTTTGATCTCTTTGAGTTGGTATCTCGTTTGGATGCTTGAATTTTTGATAGTCTCATCCTTTACAAACTGAAGCTCCTCTAATAGCAGCTAATGCGATTTTAAATCATTAATAAATTCTGCATTCAAATTTACTGAATCGGTAAACTAATTTGCCAAATCATACAAATTAACATGTTTCTGTTGACAAATTATCTAATCATATTCAATATTTACTCATGATTTAACTCCCTAACTTCGTAAAGGCTAAAGTAATCTTTTGAAGTTTACTAATAATTTTGAGTTTAAGTGTCATTATTTAATATCTAGTTAATGCTCTTAAGTCAATACACAAAATCAACTTCTAGTCAAAACACTTTATGTCGTTTAATAAACCAAACTTAAAATCCGAGATCATTTTTGTTAAACAAACTGAAACCATAATGTGAAATAAGTCCAATAAATCACGTAGTCATTAGAATTCCCCGCTAATTGAAAGAGTGCGAAGCAAGAGATACACAGACTCGAGTTAATCCCTGATTAATTTACAACCAACTTAACTCAAAAGAACGGAAATGTGTCTCTCTGAACAGACCCCATTAGCAGAACACCTGAAGTTGTTGCAGCCAAGATCAATCAGTCCTGACCGGCCCCGAAGAGTCATCAGAACCAAAAACGATCTCGGCCGTCGTAGGACGAAACCGCATAATTGAATCTGGCGTGACGTTTCAAATTAACGTTTTTCCTATGATGAAAGTTGGTTTTAAACAGTTCTTGGCCGCACGAGAAAACCTGGTTAAAAGAAAGCGGGGGATTCTTACCCAATCACTAGGACGTTAAACGCAAATCTAATTTGATTTAAAGGAGGGATTTTCGTTTTAGTCTGTTACTTTTTTTGAAGAGAAAAGATTGGGTGAGAATTCTTTTCTCGTGGAAGTTTGTAATTACAATTTGGAATTTCGTTACCAAGTCTGACTTTTTTTATAATCGGTATCTTGAGTACCTCATCTGAGTCAAGTTTTTTTGTGGCACGTTGGAACTACTTTCAGGGGATTTCATTTTGGGTTCGTTAGCTTTTTTGTAATACTAATATATTATTTATTAATTTATTTTTCTTGGTTTTTTAAGTTTATCATGACAAACAATTTTATAAAAAATTAATTATCTAGTTAAAATATTTACTCTAAAAATAAACATGGTGTTTCAAATCTTCGTTTCACGGCTTTTAATTTAATTTTTGAAACGTTCCCTAGGGTCATGGAAGTAAGGTGTATTTCTAGATAAGTGACAGTGCTGAATCCCTTAACAGCTTATACCCCTAACAGCAATATAAAAAAAGTTTTTAAAATGACTAAAAACAAAAGTAAATAGAAAAAAACTTCACTGAGGAAATTGTTGACAATATCATGAAAATTTCACTGAAAAACATTTCATGAAAATATAGGGAATATTCGAGGAGATATAAGCATGTGAAAATAGCACTTATGAATTCAGACCTAAAAAAGAAGTTGCAAATATCCAAGTTTTATTCATTTTTTTCTTTATTCAACTAAAAAACACAAAACTTCACATTAACACTGAAAAACTTACAAATTTGCGAAGATTTTTCTTTTTGAGTATTTTCTTTTGTGAAAAAAGCCCAATTTTCACAAGTTAAATTGGACATCTTGGATGTGTTTTCAAAATTTTGGACCCCTCCCTTCCCCTTGGTGAGATTTAATGAAATTTTGCTGGACCCCCTCAAATCCCCAAGTTCCAGGGAATTTGTTCTACCCATATGTTTCGTTTTATTAGCATTACACTTAACATGCATATTACGAAAGCTTTGATACGAATCCATGATGAAATCCAAAACGGCCGCAACTTATAATTATCATGACTAAGTGGGTAATGACTCACTGTTTTGACTAATCTGCTCGTTTTTCCTACACTTGAGAGGAAAAAGTTTAGAGAAAAATGCATATTTTCCAAACTAAAAGTTGACGTGAGACTTAAACTAACTCCCCATCCCCTATGATAAGATTTGGGGAAATTTTGTTGGACCACCTCCCCCTTTTCAACCTCAGGTAATTTATGGATTTCCCTAATATCCCTTCGAATATTCACTATATTTTCATAAATTTTTTTCTTCAAGTTTTAACCCTACAATGCATGATTTTTTAAATTCACTTGAAAATCATTTATGTGTCTTCTATTATGGTGTAAATTAGTAAAAAAAATACTAAAAAAATTAATTTAATTTTTTTCCTACTAATTAATTGACAAAAAACTTTGTCCTTGTAAAATTAATTTGTGTCCCTTGTGAAATTAATTGTGAAGTGAAATAAAACCAAATGCTCTAAAAATATAAAAAAAACAACTTATCTTGTTAAAACAATTTCTTTTCAAGCTGAAAATTTTTTTTATTTTAATTTATATGGTCCTTTTATTTTGGCAATTTCTGTGTCTTGTGTCTATCACTAGCTACTAACAAATGTCTCTAAATAGTACCCCTGCTGCCATTTATTGGCAATCTAAAGTGCTATTACAATTAAATGTTATATTTATTGTACTTATTGAATGGTGTTGTCGTTTGGAAATGGAAGTTCTAGTAGAAAATGGGGGAAATGTTGTGTTGCCAAATGGCAACAGTATGCACTGTAGGGTTAAATAACAATGGCAACAGTATTCTCAATAAAGCCTTTGTTTTATCAACTTCATATTTTTAATTACTTACTTATTTCACCGCTATGGGCGCTAAGTAATATCAATGGATTCTCCATGGTCACTTACCTATGGTTACAGCTTACTTCCATGACGTAAGGAGACGTTGTTTCCAAATAAAAGCCGTAAAACGGACTTTTGTTGTTGTTTCTGATCTCACACATGATCTGACGAAGTCAGACCATGTCCAAGAATCCGTTGACAGAAAGGAAGTCATAGACGAGAAGGGTCGAGGAGTAAATATCCTTCCAGAGAAGGCCCATGCAGTCGAGGATGTGATGTGCCAAAGTCTGGTTGGTGTTGGTGGCATCTGGGACCGAGATGGAAGGTTTTCTCACTCACAGAGAAAGGAAGACATTTTATGTGATGGCTGGATAGAGACGGGGCACTAAATGGGACTAGACGGGACACTAAAATGGATAAAATAGTTAGGGGAATAAGTAGGGATAAGACCCAGTATGAAGAAATTACTTTTAAAAGACCCTGTAGAATATGACATACACAATAATAAATAAAATATATTCTCTCGTGTAATAAAGTTAATATTATAATCATAAAAATAATAATGAATGTGTAAGCAATACAGAGTAGAAATTTATTTAAACCAGAACATACATTTATTGTTGTAATATAAAATAAGCTTCAAAAGAGGAAAATGGTCTTATAACTTTAAATCTCTAAGATTTTCCTTTGGTTTGAAAAACATTTTCATTCACTCTAAAAATACAGCTTTTTTCCAACGTTTTAATTGTACAGATTTGTGTAAAAGTAATCGGCTGCTTTTAAAAATATTATTAAGATTTTGTTTTTAATCTGTTCTGTTCATTCAGTGGAAGTAACTTTTTAAAAGAACACAAATAAAGTTTTTAGGACTATTCAAAGTATATTTACTATTCTACGTACTTAAATATAAAAAAATTATATTAATATTTATTTAATATTTATATAACATATAAAATATTTTATTAATTTAAATTTTTTGTGTCATCTGTGTCATCTCTTACTAATCACAGATCTCTTATACTAATTTCGAAAACAATTACATTAAAATGTAATGCTTGAAAAATTCATACTAACAATGCTTGGGGGACATTTTTGGACAAACCATTGGAAATACGTATTTTTTAAATGTCTTCAATAAATTATGGATAGGATTGGAGCTGGAAAATTACGACATTCGAAGAGGAGAAAACTACTTAACTCGGCTCGTAAGTCACCGCAAATATCTTCTTTTTTTTCATATATATAGCCCTTTTTTGGCAGGAAATTGAGATTAAGAATTAGCAGTAAGATGTTGATGATACGAAAAACTCGTGAAGGAAAGGATAATACTAAATTTTTTAATAATTAAATTTAAATAAATTATTGACAAATCTGTTTCAAAAGAAGATCTATATTATTTTGTGAACTTACTACAACCAAATTTTTATTTGGTAATTTTTCTAACGGTAATGGTTTCTAATTAAGGTAATTTTTCTAACCAATTGGAGTTGCACACAAGTTTGAACATTCACTAACAATAAAAGTACAATAATTAAAAATTACTAGTGAAACAATGAATACAATATTACTACTAGTTATTGTGAATCCAAGACTCTTGATTCTTGACACTCTGCAATGCTCGAAGCTTTTTAGTTCAAAAATGCTAATTTCTAAATTACTTAAGTTAAGATTTTTTCAAACTTAACTCTATAGATAGAACATTAATAAATAGTCAAGATAATTCAGATGACAAATTTTAATTTATTTAAACACATTCCGTTATGAACTATTAAAAAATTATAATTCAACATATTTCATTAAAAATATAATTAAAATCTTATTGGAATTTCGTAAAAAGAAATTGACAGTATTAAAATATTCAATTTGGGACAGGAGTGAGGTAATTACATTAAAAACTTTAAAAGTTTAAGAAATTATGTTCTTAAGCTTTAAAAGGTATTAAAACTTTTTAATACTTGATAAGAAATATAAATGTACAATATTGATTGTAAATTGAAATGAATGTATAAATTATGGTTTTACTTCTTCTTTAGTGAACAGGAGATGCAAAAGATGGCAGCACAGCTATTTTTATCTTTAAAGAAGATATTCTGATGTTGGAGGAGTGAGAATGGGAATTGTTCATTTGTAAGTTTTTGGCACTATAGAATTTGTTTCATGAAAAGAAGCAAATCGTTCGAGAAGAAACAAAACGTCCTCATACAGTAAATACTTTTAACAAACATTTTAATACACTTTAAAGCGATTTAATAAATATGACTTTTTATTGTATTTACTTTAAGAATTCTCCCTTCATATATCATTACAAACCTTTCATAGAGAATTTTCTTATACTAGTCAAAAAATAATTCCTTTTATACATTTATTATTGTTTTAAGGGTATTTCAAAATTTTGATTAAAAAACCTATGCTTTCTTTATTATTTTAAAATGCTATTTAAAAAATCTATCCTCAGAAGCAAAATAATACCGACTTTTAGCTGAACTTTTTAAAGTTGAAAATACTTTTGGAAAACACGTCTGGTTTAGCACAATTCAAAAACTGCAAAACGTTTTACTAAAAACCGAAAATGGTATTATTGTTGTTGCTTAAGTATAAATTTTTCTCTAACATTTCACATTTTGAATTGACTCCAGTGGGTTGTAGAAACATGAGATTAACTAATACAAATAAGTTTTTTTCACATATTCAAGATCACAAATGATAAAACAGGTTTTTTCAGGAAAAAAACTGTAACAACTAATATATCTAATATAGTTCTATGTTATGTGTAAGTGTGTGGTTTGCATATTTTTCTGAAATAAAAAATATATTTTTACAAGGCTCTCCCTTAAGAAATTTCAGAATTCAAAATTAGGTGTAATGACATGGAAACTTCGAGAGACCTTTTAAGGAACTTTGAAGGGAGAGAAAAATTTTAATTTATTTAATAAAATTGAAATTATTCCCCATTTAGTTTTTGTGTATTATACGTGGAATAAGTTTATATCTATTTGCCTGGAAAATTCGTCTAAGTTCTATAACATTTTTGGTATAATCATCTCAGGTTTCTCGTAGTTCCATCTGTAGGGGGAAATGCTAAGAACTGTATAGAAGATATTTTAGTAATATACACAGCGGGAGAGTTTGTGAAGAAGAGTAATGGAAAGTTTGAAGTTTTTATAGGCAAAATTCATCTAGAAAATAATAATAATATTTTAAAAATAAACGAGCGTTATTTATATCTCTATTTCGAAATACACTTTTTGTTTATTCCCTTAAAATAATAAAGATTTAATGAAGGTACTTTTGAAATTTAGTTACTCTGGAATTTGAAGAATTTGAAAGCCCTATTACTAAGATTGTTATAGCTAGGAAATTTTGTAAATAGCAAAATTGATTTTAAATTTAATGTAACAAACAACTATTAAACGTGCTTGTTGTTTGTAGAATGTTTGTAAGCTCTTAAGGTAAGTTTTTTTTAAGATAAAACGCGCGGTTTGGGTCCATAAGGAAGTTATTTTGTCAAGTATGGTTATAAATTTATAAGTAATGATTTTCTGATTTTATTAATTAATGGTAGTTACTTTACATAAAGCAATATTGAGAACCGTTTTTAAAAGAAAAAAGTCTTTATTAAATGTATTTTAATTAATGAACCAGCCAATAATGTTGTCTTTGATCCAGCAAACTCTCCACACAACTTTAATAACATCCTTAAATTAAAAGGCAGGACAGTTCTTTAACAACATCAGTTGGACTGTTTGTGTTTATGCTTTATTCAGCTTCTATTCTTCAGCTAACATTGATTTTGTTAGGTTTAATTATTGTTTTATGGCGCAACAGCTAACGTTGATTTTTAAATAAGCGTTAGAAGAGTTGAGTCTCTTGATAATATCAATTTTCAGTAATTTTAGGTTTAATCCCACATTTTATACAAACAAAAAAATGTTTTAGATTCAAGCTATGCCATAGAATATTAAGAATAGATGTCAGTTCGTTAAGAAGTAATAACCGTGTGATAAATGATAAATTTCTGCAATGTGTAAGCCTTAACTTAATAAAATTTTGGAATTACCTACCATTCATTTATCTAATTATATTTAATTTTAATGTAACTTCAAGGGAAGTTTAGCCAAACTTTTTTCCCGTAAAGGAATTTTTAAATAAATGCTACCCATTCCTCAAATTATGCAAAAATTTATACAACCCGTTATTTCCCCACTAATTTATAATGTTCGGCATTAGTTAACTAAAAGTAGTTAACTACTAGTTGCAACTACTAGTTAACTAGTAGTTCAATTACTTTTGGTTTAGAAAATTAACGGCCTAATTTTGTGCTTAAAATATTGTTGTTCAGGCTAAGGGGGTTTAGAACCCTTAACCCCCCATATATACAACACTGTACTGACTAATATAAATGCAGTTTAGAAAATTTTAAGACACCAAAAACCTGTATACCTATCAAAAATTGGCGAATCTTTAGCCACAATATTTTTGCTATAGGTAAGAAAAAGTAATCTAAAATTTGGGGACAATATATAATGAAATTAAATAGACTAGTTAACTTGTAGTTAACTACTTTGGGAAATAATCAACTACTAGTTACAACTACTTCCAAGAAAAAGTAGTTAACTAGTAGTTACAACTACTTTTGCCCAGACTAGTTGGTAGTTAACTACTTTTTGACCAGTAGTTGCCGAACACTACTAATTTACACAACATTCACATACTTTGGATACATTTTATTCACAATATGAAACTTCTTGATAAAAAATATTTTATTCAAAGTGTATCATTGTTTCATCTTATTTTATTTTAAACATAATTATACCCAATTTAGTTAAAATATACTGCGAATATATGAATCTAAAATCCAAAAAGTCTATAACTTCAAGTTTTTTGAAAATTACGTTAACCTAAAATTTAAATTTCTAGTTTTTCTAATAGGTCAAAAACTGCTTTGTAACGTATAATATTGCAAAATATCCTTTCCTAGCACAATATTAAAACCAAATCATTATTCCAATAACATTTAAGTTTTATAAATATGTTTTATAAAAATATGAATAAAAGATAAATCTCTTTTGAAGAGAAAAGGGGATACAATTCTGTTTGAGAGCTGTTGAATCTGATGAAATAGAAATGAACACTCCTGCACGATAAAGAAACATTTAAAATTGTTTTTGTCTCACTAGAAAAGACAGTTTCTTCATTTTGAATGTATAAAGCTCATTTCTAAACAAATACTGATCAAAGATGCAGAATTCTCCGTACTCGTAACTTCCTTATGAATATCATGTATTGAAATGTCAAGTAATCTATTTGACTTCAATATCCCAACTATTCAAAATTAGTCCAAGAAAAGTAAGGTTTGAAGTGGAACAAATTGTAAAAGAAAATTTGATGGGTGATTCTTATAGGAAATTTTCGTAGAAAACGATGATGAAAAGTGCACCAAAATTAACCGTGTCCTTTAGCCAATATGGCGGATTTTCCAAAATGGATGTCAATCGTTTTTAACTTATAACTTCCTAAAAATCGTTAATAAAATTATAAATTTTGCAGTGAATGATTAGAATTTAGTAGTAAAATTAATGGGGAACTGTTTTTTTCTCTTAAGATTAGTCATTTATCCAATAAGGCGGATTTTCCAAAATGGCATCCACTAATGTTTATAATAAGTAAAATTATGATGATAAATTCGTAATTTTTATAGGATATGGTTATAATTAAGTCATAATAATATTCATATAAGTTTCCTCTCCTCAGTGTATCAAATATGGTGGATTTTCCAAAATGGCGGACAATCGTGTTTTACTTATTTGCTAAAAATCGTTAATAAAATAAAACTTTTGCAGTAAATTATTAGAATTAAGTTGCAAAATAATGTGGAACTGTTTTTTTCTCTTACGATAAATCAGTTATCCAATATGACGGATTTTCCAAAATGGTGTCCACTAATGTTTATAATACATAAATTCTGATGATAAATTCGTAATTTGTACAGGATATGGTTAGAATTAAGTCATAAAAATATTGATAAAAGTTTCATCCCCCTCAATGTATCAAATATGGCGGATTTTCCAAAATGGCGGCCACTTATTTAGAGCCTTTTTATTTTTAATTTTTATTTTCTTAATAATTAGAAATATTAAATGTTATTAGGTAAAATATAAGCAGAATACTTATTATTTACTAAAATTTACGGGTAAATGATGTTAAAGGTAAGTAGAAATTCAAAAATTACCATTTACCAACCAAGTTTGAAATATGCGGCCGCCTTTTTGGAAATTATTTCTATGTCTCGCAAAATCTTGGTTAATGTATATGTTAGGCTCAAACCCCGAAATCGCTCACTGAGCGAAAAAAACGACCACTTCGCGGAGTGGCATTTGAAAATTGCCACAACCCGAATTTCGGGTTGTGGTATTTTCAAAAACGCTCACTCCGCGATGTGGTACTTTCAAATTGCCAGAACGCGATGTGGCCTTTTTTCAATAGTACCACAACCCGAAATAGACTTTTGTAAAGATGGGATGCACTAATGTATGACGTTTGGCCAAGTTAAACATTCCCCAGACTTGGTTTGGCTGGTTTAGGGTTTTATATTACCATGCCCATTTAATACGCCGTTGACCGACAGATTCTCCTAAAGGTTTTGTCGAAATTTAATTTATAAGTATAATTCAATTTGTTCTTTTAAGACTTATGTACTTAATTTAGGTTTATTAAAGGGGGTTTTTTTTCGGGGGGGGGGGAATTTTAGTTTTAAATATGGAATTATCCTTGAAATTTCGGTTTAGTTTCTATTCAATTAATTTAAATTACATTTTTATTATTGTTGCATTGTTTTAAAAATGTAAAATTAATGAAACGCTTAATTTTGTGACATGTTTTCATCATTTTTTGATTTATTACACAAATAAGTATTTTTTAAAAAGTAAGGTAAAAAAAGTATAACTGATTAATTGCTTGCTCAATTTTGTGACATGTTTTCATTGTTTTTCATTTATTACACAAATGTCTTTTTAAAAAAAGTAAGGTAAAAAAAGTATAATTGATTAATTGCTTGCATAAAAAATGAGGGATTAATTTTTAAAGGAATAATTTTTAAACAAGAGTCAACTGGTAATAGTTATAAAAACAAATTTAATAATTAAATACCACATTTTGAAAATACCGCATCGTGGAGTGAGCGTTTTTGAAAATACCGCAACCCGAATTTCGGGTTGTGGCAATTTGCAAATACCACTCCGCGATGTGAGCGTTATTTAAAATACCACAACCCGAATTTCGGGTAGTGGCCGTTTTGCAAATGCCTCTCCGCGAAGTGGTCGTTTTTTTCGCTCAGGGAGCGATTTCGGGGTTTGAGCCTAACATATACATAACACAGGTCTGCAATGAAAAAGCTGTTTGAATTATTTTAGCCATTTCCTATGTATTTTGGTGTGCTGATAACGAAACAAATATTTAAAAAAATCCTATACGTCAGGATTTTTCACAAATTGCAAAATTATATTCGAATTTGCCCATTTTTCATGGTTTTTGTACATTTCTAGCTCCTTTATTTTAAAAAATTAGGAGCTGTGAATGGTGCACATAGTAGACTATCTCATCAGTACATTATAGAGATGGAAAATAAATTATTAGGGAAGCTTTAATCGTGCAATAATGAAGATTTTTTGTTGTATAGTTCAATTAAAAGTTATTGTTGCTACTCACAAGGGTAAATGAACCAAGAGGAGCTTCATAAGGAGGAAAAGTTGGCTTTAGTGTGTGTTTATGAGTTTATTTTAGTTATGTAATGATTTTCATGAAGAATATGGAATACAAAATTTATTTTATGAACCTATTTTCGTTAAAGTTGAAATAATGACTTATTTTACAATTTTACCTAAATTTTCAGGAAACATGACCTTCTAGGGCAAAACAGAGACCATTTTTGAACTCGGGACACCAAAAAATATAGAAACTAATGACCTTGATAGTAAATTAGGATTAAGAAATCTACTTCATAAGTGTACTCACTATTTTTGTGAAATGTTGCTAAATTTTCTCAATTCGTTACAAAATGCAATGTCTTAAAAATCAAAAGAGGTCATTTTTGGGTTCAGAACACCAAAACACATAAAAAATTATTTTCAGATAAAGTTTGAGTCGAAAAATAATTTTTTTAAAAAAATACTTTTATTTTCTTAAAAAATTGGCACTTTTACTTCAATTGTGAAGTAACGTAAAGTCCTATGATAAAACGGAGGCCAATTTTAGATTCAGCACATCAAAAAACATAAAAAACTATTTTATGGAAAAATTTGAATAAAAAAATTAAGTGTTAAGAGTCAGTTTTTCAAAATTTTAAGGAATTTCCCAATAAAACCTAAAAACCTGAATTGTCAAAAAACGTTAAGTCCCTGGACAAAATAGAGGGGATTTTTGGATTCAGCTCACCAAAAATAATAAAGTTCAGGTGAAATAACCAAAACAGCTTGAAAAAAGTTTTTTTTGCAGACCTGTGTAATTATTTATGTTATGCCAAAATAAAATTTATTTATATGTAAAAACGTTAAAAGTAAAAAGGATCTAAATAAGTATACGCCATTTTGGAAAATCCGCCATATTCGATACATTGAGAGGGAGGAAACTTTTATCAATATTATTATGACTTAATTCTAACTATATTCTGTACAAATTACGAATTTATCATCCGAATTTATGTATTATAAACATTAGTGGACGCCATTTTGGAAAATCCGCCATATTGGATAAATGACTTATCGTAAGAGAAAAAACAGTTCCACATTATTTTTGTTACTAAATTCTAATAATTTACTGCAAAAGTTTTATTTTATTAACGATTTTTAGCAAATAAGTAAAACACGATTGTCCGCCATTTTGGAAAATCCGCCATATTTGATACATTGAGGAGAGGAAACTGATATGAATATTATTATGACTTAATTCGAACCATATCCTATAAAAATTACGAATTTATCATCAGAATTTTACTTATTATACACATCAGTGGACGCCATTTCGGAAAATCCGTCATATTGGATAAGTGACTAATCGTAAGAGAAAAAAACAGTTCCCTATTGTTTTTGCAACTAAATTCTAATCATTTACTGCAAAATTTATAATTTTATTAACGATTTTTATGAAGTAATGAGTTAAAAACGATTGACCTCCATTTTGGAAAATCCGCCATATTGGCTAAAGGACAGTTAATTTTGGTAGACTTTTCACCATCTTTTTTTACGAAAAATTTCCTATAAGAATCACCCATCAAACTTTCTTTTACAATTTGTTCCACTTGAACCCCTTTTTTGAGCTAACTTTCTTGGACTAAATACTAGAGATGCATATATAGATTAAGTTAAAAAAAATTGGATCTGTAAAAATCTAAATTAATAATTTTATACATTTTCCTTACACATTCATAAAGCGAGAAAATTTTGATTTAAATCAATCACTGAGGATCAAAATGTGTTTTAATGTGCGTAAAAATATAATAAATGAACGAATAGTTTTGCTAATTTTTACTTTCTGATTTAATTTGATTAAAATTTACAACATAATGGAATACATTCCTCTATAAATTTCCACTATATGCAATTCTTATTTTAAAACAGCAAATAAATTCTTAAATTTCTTTACTTAAAAATTTTGAATACAATCTTTAAAATAAATATAGAGTACTTTGAAAATGTACTTCGGAACTTTAAAAGAGATGTTTTTAATACTTTTGTTATATACATTGGCAAATAAATCAGTTTATTTACGTTAAAAGGGTTAGTTCTCCCATAATATAAGGTTCTTCAAAGAAAAGTTCATATTCACTATCGCAACTCATTAAAAAAAAGAAAACGAAACATCTTCACTTTTAGAACAAATCAAAGGAAAATTATGATAGCCGGATCCTTTTGAAACTCTTCTTCTTTTTGCTGCCGTATTCATAGGCTTTTTTAAGGAAACTTTTTGCATATGGAAAATACTTATTCAAAGTTTTCTGTCAGTTTTAAGGATTTTCTTAAAATTAAAAGTAATCAAGTCTAAATTTAAAATGTATGGTTCTTAAACTAGGATACAGAAATGAGACAGATGCGTCAGTTGAAATTATCTGATAACTCGGATGATGTTCTATGGCAGTATTTGCCCTCTTACAATTTAACAATTTTGTTTTGAGAAATAAAAAACAAATAAGTAATTATGCATATAAAATTAGTATCATAAGTTTTTAGGCAAGTAATTTTTCTCTTAAAAAATTTGAATTTTTTAAATGAGACTAATTTTTACTGGGCGACAATTTGTGACGAAATTAGTTTAAATAAGGAACTTGCATGTGTCAGATTTTCATAAACATTGAAGTGTTCCGTAAGGTTTTTTTGTATAGTAAAATGAAATATTAGTAAATTTTTAAAAAGTGTACAAGTAATTAAATATTTTAATTTAAAAGTCGAGAAAAAACACGTGACTGAAAACGCGAAGTGTGTTTGCATGCACAGTGACGTAGAATTCCATGAGGCCAAATTGCAATTAAAATTGAATTTCTATGTTTTAGTTGATGATTTCTTTTTTTTTAATTGTCCGATATGAGTGCTTTAATAAATATTTACTTTCTATACACTTCTTGTGACGGTCAGAAATCCAAGGCAAACATTTCAGGCGAAGTCCATGTATTGTGACATCACTGTGCATGCAATTAGGCGTTTTCAGGTGTTTCGAAAAAGACGATTTTTGATAATTTTTTTTGTAATAATTTGTAATTTTTGTAAAAATTTCTCAATTGGCCTCAAATTTTGTGTAGTGGCTTATTTTTGCGTGAAGAATAGATTAAAAAATAAAAAAATCATGCAAGTTCCTTATTATAAAAGTAGGCATTTCCAATTGATTTTGACGTAATAACCACAAATAACACCATAAAAGTTCTGGTTTGGTTCTTGTTTCAGAAATACAGGGGGTAAGAATAAACTATGCTGCTGAATATAGTTAATATTGCAATTTTTAAACATTTCTCTGAATAACATTATAATTTAGGCATGAAATTGAATAATATTTATTTATACTGCCTCCAATCACACAACATATGAATAAAACATGTTATAATAAAAATATTTCGTCCCTGTTATGCAAAATTATATCGTTATTTTGATGGAAATTATAGCATTGTTTTTGCTTTGATACAGAAGGTTTGATAATAAAAATATGGACACAGACTATGTAAACAAGTAGCATCTTTGCAAAGAAAATTTCAAAATTAAGTCAAATAATGATTTTGCTTCGCAATAGTCGTAAGCTGCTATCCATTTCCATTGAACAGGCTGCGTGCATGAAAGATACTTAAGAAAGATAGATAAACACATTCAGAAGCTCCTAAATCGTATTTAGTTTATGAAATATGATTTGAGTGTCTGTACTGACTTGAAAGGGGCACTCAAACTGATACTTTCAACAACAGTTAACAAAATTTGGATGTTCGTTTGAGGATGGAACAGTAAGTTTACTCTACATCCAATAAAACCAGTATACAGTTTAACTTCTGAAATATACATACATATATAACCCTCTGAATACCACCTCTAAATACTATAGAAGTCTTACCATCCCAATACAAAAAATGTCATCTATAAGGTTTTTAAAAACTATTGTCGGATCGTTTGATCAGAGTTACTCAAAGATCATATTCACGATACAAATTGTGTTTTTATCAATGATTGATAAGCTGAATATCTTTAAAGACACAAATTCTATAACTAAAAGACTTAGAAATTATATAAACGTTAAATCAATTTGAATTGCTATTTTAAGGCAAGCTGTGATAAATATTGTACGTTCCCATTCGCATTCTTTAAGACTTCTGGTGAATGTCAAGACACTGATGCTTTCCATGCCTCTGACTTGTCTTTACAGAGATGCTTTCCTTATGTTTTTCTAATGGGCTCATTTTTCTTAATATAGAGTACTAGTGAGGATCTGATAGTCAACAAGTGTGGTATCCGTTTCCCAATATTGCCCATCTTTGTCATGTTAAGGTATTTTATTAAATTTAACACACATAACAATATTCTCCATGCAATAATGTTTGACATAATATCAACTTTTACCAAATAAGTTGATAAAAAAACAAACTTACGTATTAGAAAAATAAAAGTCTTGCATTTCAGATAGTGTATAGGATTGTGGGCACTAAATTAATGTTCATAGACACAGTTCTAAGCAATTTTTATGAAACATAAAGAAACAATAATACTTTCTTTTTTAGAAATGTATTTTTATTCCGAAGTTTAGGTTTAAGTAGAATAGCAATTAAGGTACTTATTTTTAAAATTAGTTTTTCAGATTCTAACATTTAGGGTCTACTCAAATTTATGAAGTAAATATTAAAAGGTGATTTTTTTCGTGCATTAAAAATAGATAATAGTCTTAAAAAAGGCTAAAATTCAAACAAATTTTAGAGTAAGAAATTTATTTCAGTAAACATATTTAATACAAATATTAGGGTATATAGGGGAGAGTATAATGTAATTAAATAAATATATATAATAGGGATATAATAGGGGAGAGTGGGGTAGTAAGATGCAAATTGGGGTAATAAGAAACAAGCAAGTTATTTTACTGACTACAACAATTCAAAATCAAATAAAGGTATTAATATTAAAGACTATTTTATAACCCCAAAAATTTTCATTAAAAATCTTTCGATATATATGCTCACTTAAAAATTAGTCTTAAAAAAGTACAATTCGAAAGTTATAAACAACGCTCTATTTTTATACAGGGTGTATCTGAAATGGTGCAACAAACTTTCAGGGATGATAGTACTCATTCATCAAGACGAACAAGAATCGGTATAGAAAGGGGGTCCCAGACCAAATCCTAGGGAGTAAAAAATGGAGCGACACCCCAAAAAAATCATTGAAAAATTCAATTTATAGAAGAACTACTATTGGTAAAAACTTAATTATGGTCTTCAAAATTGTGGTTTAATATTATATTTAAAATTACCTCAAAAGTTTCCCCTTTAAAATTTGTTTTATTATGAAAAAAGTTAAAAAACACAAAAAAATGTGAAAATTCTGCTAAAAACCTTATTTTGTATTTGGAAATCCTTTCTTTCAATTTGATAATCTGAAAGATCATAGTTGAAAACCCTTGAGTTTAAAGTTTCAAGTAAATACAATCAATATTAAACGCTTGAGATCCTGTTAAAGTTTGTTTTTTGAGTGCGAAAACAGCTCCAGAAAACGAATGTTCGGGGAGAATCTACGAGTTACGGATAGATAACCGCTAAATTTCTTTTCTCTCCCAATTTGGCGAAACATGCCAAGCTTCTACAAATCGCCAACCAAGCTAGGGCGATCTGTTGTTGGCGAAAGTTGGCGAGGAATCTCGTAACGCAAATCGTGGCGAGAAATTTAGCGAGCATCAATCCGTAACTTGTAGATTTTCCCTGAACATTTGTTTTTTTGGATCTGTTTTCTCACGCCTTTAACAGGATCTCAAGCGTTTAATATTGATTGCATTTACGTGAATCTTTGGATTTAAGGGTTTTCATCTATGTTCTTTCAGATTATCAAATCAAAAGAAAGGATTTCCAAATACAAAATAAGGTTTTTAGCAGATTTTTCACATTTTTTTGTGTTTTTTAACTTTTTTCATAATAAAACAAATTTTAAAGGGGAAACTTTTGAGGTAATTTTAAATATAATATTAAACCACAATTTTGAAGACCATAATTAAGTTTTTACCAATAGTAGTTCTTCTACAAATTGAATTTTTCAATGATTTTTTTGGGGTGTCACTCCATTTTTAACTCCCTGGGATTTGGTCTGGGACCCCCTTTCTATACCGATTCTTGTTCGTCTTGATGAGTACTATCATCTCTAAAAGTTTGTTGCACCATTTCAGATACACCCTGTATAAAATATTTAAAAATCATGACAAAACAAATCAAATGGTGTTTCTATTATTTCATTTTGTGATAATATAGGTTACTCTCCCTCAAAATCAACTCAATTTTTTTTGGCAAACTCAGTTTTTTTAAGGTTGGTTCCACTTCCTTATAAACTCAGCGCTACCCCTTTTCTTCAGATTTGAATGGTTCAGGAAATTTATGAAGACACTCTCGAACTTATCCTGGTCTGAAAGTCTGGACGTTTTCTCCGTTTGTAAAAATGTTTAGAGAACATTTTTATACGGTATATTATATTGTATTAATTTATTTTATAAACTTTCAGGTCCAATAAAATAAATTTAAACAAAATGGTTTTAAAACTGAAAACTGAAAACAGGTCTCTACTTACATTGGGGAAGTTATTATTGTATTGACATTTTATAAGAAGGAAGTGTTTGCATTAAAGTATTATGTTTCCTTAAAAATATTTTTAGATTTCTGTAATTTGGTTTTAGTTTTTCATCCAGCCCTGTTGATCCTGTACTTTTTTAGAGAAAATACTGTAATATTATCTCAGTCATGCCTAAAAGGAAAGGGTAAATTTATCTAGAATTCGCATTGTCATATGTTTATATTGATAGGCCAAACCTCCTCTATAGCTTAAATTATGCTTCTAAACTCAGTGTTTACTCTTACTTCATGAAAAGAATTCTGGTAAGATACTAGGATAAGTTTTTTTTAAGGAAGCCTTGATAACGCGAAATTTTCAGATGACCTACTAAACGTTTTCACAACTATTTTTCAATTCTTGCCAATCTTAGGCATTCTTATGTCATTAAGCTTAACAATTAGCTGAGGTCTGAATATTTACTTTAAAGATTGGAACAGTTAGATCTCTCAACATGCACTAGAGCAGTGGTTCCCAAAGTGGGTTCCGCGGAACCCTGGGGTTCCACGAAAAAATTTAGGGGTTCCATGGGACAAACTTCATTTCATTAAAAAATTTGAATGGTAAAAAAATAAGAATGGACAGCACCGCCCCCCTTGGACCCAAAAATGTTCTCAAAATGAGTTAATATCTTACTTTCACCAGTCGAATTTTAAAATTTTTTCTGGGGGAGGACCCTCAGACCCCGCCACGGTATCACAAGAGGATCTTGTGTGATACCTTTTCGAAAATCCCCAACATTTTGACATTTTTTTTCAAAAGATAAAGGTTACGGTCTGGAAAATTCCCCTCTTGGTCCCAAAAAGCTTTAAAAATGAGTTAAAACTCTAATCATGTATTAAATTTTGATATCATATATTAAATTTCAGGGTTCCACGATCATTGGCAACAAATTTGGGGGTTCCACGACCAAAATAGCTTGGGAGCACTAGAGGTATCCAGAGTTCAAGTTGAGAAATTGCCTACTTATAACAAAAAATATATTGCCACTTATTTTATTATAGTTTTCTTATTTTTCAGTTATAGACTAGATTTGTTTCTCTCATTTGATACCAAAGGTGACTTCTGGATTCCAACCATCTGTAGCAGATTTATTTTGTAGAGCAAAACCTTCTCGGATAGTATCGTTAACAAAGTTACGAAAAACTCTCTGAAACAAGTTTCATGAGAATATCGCGAATATTCGCTGAGATATTAGCATGTTAAAATAGCACTTTTTTAGCCTCAAAGAATAAAATAAAAAACTCCCAAATGAGAAAAAAATTTCAATTATTAAATTTTGTCTTAATAGAACTTAAAACATACAAAACTACAGTAACACTGAAAAATCTGCGAACAATTAATCATTTTTATGCCCAAAAAAGTGATGTTTTAACATGATAATAAATCCGCAAATGTTCAAGATATTCTCATAGATGGTTTTGCTATATCTCCTTTAGTTTTTTTAATTATTTTTTTAACTTTTTTATTTTACCTCTAAGGGTGCTGTTATTCATCTCAATGGATTCTTCAGGGGATTCCTAGGGGTAGACCTTACTTCTATGACCCTTAGGACGTGTTGGTTTCAATTAAAAGAACCAATTGAAACACCCTGTATATATTAACTTTAAATATCTGAAAAAAAGTTTAAAATACTAAATTAAAAGTATGTAGCAAACGTTTTTCATAAATTAATTTACAATCGGTTCAAAACCGATATTTCAAATTTTCTGGAATAGCGCAAACCTGCCATTAAAACTAGTAATTGTAAACTAAAAAAGGTAAGATTTACAGCAAAATAATACGTTACGTTTACTAATTATTCAACTGAGAATAAAATAATGAACACGACACAGGTTTGGGGTTTACACTTTAATCAATACAAATTTAAATTCATCGTGCAAGTAACAAAACAAGACTAATCCTTTCCATGGTTTTGAAAATTGGAAGCGTCATTTTGTTGTTATTGAGTTTTTCTAACTTACCGAAATTCCAAATCTCATAATTCTTTCTGCTGAATTTTTCTCATTTAAAATGTTTTTTTCTCACTTGCGTGGAAAAATAAAGGTCGTTTTACATGAATGATGCCACTCGGAGTTAATTAAGTCTTCTTATGCCTTCCAATGGAGAATCCCCATTAAAGGTGTCTTTACTCTTGGGATTAAAGGCATAGATTTAGAGGGGGGAAGTATATTTTCTGTTACAAATTGAGTTTTCTTACTTCCATAAATTTGAGCTTTGTATGGGGAGATTTCTCTAGTCCCTTATTTACATATTCGATTAAAAATTTAACTTGAAATTTACTTAAAATTATTTAATGCAATATCCTTAAGTTCAAATTTTTAAAATGGAAAATTTATTAATTACAATTTGATTTGCAATTGAAATCATATTCTCACAGGGATTATGTTCCACTCTTTTCTTTGTTTGAATTAAAATTAATACTATTTCTTTTTAAAAAAAAGATTTACTTAATGAATGAAATTCCACACATTAGGGGCCATCCATAAATTACGTGAGGCGTTTTTTCCAAAATCTGGACCCCCCTTGGTGAGATTTAGTGAGATTTTGCTGGACCCCCCCTCCCCCCCAAGTGAGATTTACCTACAACTTTTTAAAAATAATTTGCAGTATCTTATCTGTGTGTATCCCTTTCTCATACTTAAAAAAAAGAAAATCGTATAATTTCTAACTTAAAAAGATGACGTGAGATTTTAGTCGACCCCCCCTCCCCCTTGGTGAGATTTGGGGAGATTTTTCCAAACCCCTCCCCCTCTTTCTGACCTCACGTAATTTATGGATGACCCCTTAAGCTCTAAACTTAAAATTAACTCCTGGATCATTATTGCAATAAAATTAAAATTGTATATTTATAGTTAGAGTACTTTTTAAAGTTAGCATGTAGAAAGCAATATTTTATTGTTAAATTTCAATACATTTACACTACACAGTAAATGCCCTTTTCTTATTGCACTTATTTATACTTCACTTTTCCCTTATAAAGATCTTTATATTGTAAAATCTGTTATGCAAAAAATTTAAGAATAAGTGAGAAAGAAAACCCATAGGTATAAATGAGTAAGAATGGTTATTACGTTTAGAACTATCCACCTAAATATTGACATCTTCGGCTAAATAATGGTACAAAATTTTAATTTCTTTAAGCCATGATATTTTTTAGAATTGAGTTTAGATTACTCAGAAATCAGACTAACTACACAGTAAAAAAAGGCAATCCACTGTACCCAACAGCAACGTTTCCTGAACGCAGTACGTCACTTCTCGGAAGGAGAAAGTGGGTAAACACGAAGCATGTTGGGTTGCTAGGAGGAGTTTTGGTACGCAAATCGTGATAAAAAGACATTAAATATGCATGGGATTAACGACATAATCCTATTTTAACCGCGATGGGAACTACTTTGTTTGTTAGTGACGTCGTAGGGTCAACTAAAGTTGCTGTGTAGTATAGGAGAATTTTTTATTTATTTCTACTAGTTCGGGTACTTTTCAACATAGCACCTTAAAATAATTTTACAGACTCAAATTGTATCGTTTTGAAACATACCGGCTCTAACTATTAAAAAAATATTGAATTAGTTTACATAGTTTCATCTGATCGTAAACATATAAAATCTTTTAACCTGTCACCTGAATATTTTTTAAATTCATTTTAAAGCACATCTGATTCTTTTTATTATATCTTTCTATTTTTAAAGGTATTGCTTCCAGGGAAAAATAACACTCACTCAAGCACTAATAATACCGTGTATTCGTTTAAGTAAATGTAATTGTAATTTAATGTTCCATCTGGAAAATGGTGCTTACTTCCATTTGAACGGAAAATTGAAAAATACAGATAAGGGAATCCCTTATGTGTGTAATTCATTTTATGATCGTTAAGCATACCCAAATGGAAATATACCTGATGTAAATTTATTATGGGTAACCCAGGGATTCCATTTTGGTTTCTGGCGATTACTTAAGAAAGCATCTTATGTCCTCAATTTATAGAACAAAACGTTTAGTATACGTTTAAAAATACATTATTTAATTAGAATTTTAATTTCTTTGCATAGATTTGGGTTACAAAGGAAAAATATTTGATTATTAAATGAATATTTCATCCATGATAAATTTTATCTTAAAAATCCATACAGTCTCAAAAGTAAAATTTAAAATTAAGCATAATTAAATGTCAATTTTTATTACAAGTAAGCGGATGTTGTGTCATAAAAGAAAAATACTTAATTGATAATTTTGTGTAAAAAATTCATTACATGGCAAAAAAAAAGAACATTTTTATACTTGTTTGAATGAAGCCTTTGATTTTAAAGGTTTTTAAAATAATGTTCATTAGTGTTTATAAAAAAACATGAATGATAAGCGATTAAAATTTTAAGAACTTATAACAAGCTTTTGAGTTACTGTTACATTTACAAAGTAAGATATGAAAAATTAGATATTGGTGTATTAGGCCAACTCTACTAATCTTTTAAAAAACATAGTTGAGGCAATGCACTTTTATTTATCTAATATTGCTTGAATACAAATATATAATAGTAGAAAAAATATTTTCCTTTCTGTCAAATTAAATTCAAATTGAATTAAAACACGTCTACCTAGCCTCTGTGGGAAAATGTGCCTCACATTCAGTTCATAGATTGTACGTATTTTAGATAGATCCTTTTGTTAAATTATAAAGGAATGATGAAACTTTTAGCTTTGGAAATTATATATTCATAATGAATTTACGTCCTTCGTTTACAAATGAAATTTATGAATTATTTGATTTAGTTCTTTGATTTTAATTTTAAGTAAGCTGAAATATCCAAAAATGTATTTCCCCAGACAATTTTGAATAATACTTATTAGCTTAGGCGAGTTCAGGTTTTATGTCAAGCAAATTATATTGGTTTATGGCAATCTAATTTCAAATAAAATTGAAGGAAAATTAGACAGTGACAAAAGATCTATCTGCACTTAGAAGTCGAAAATTAAGTTTTATACCAAGCGAATAAAAACTCATTCGAATGTCGTATTTTCGTGTAGACAGGACAAGTGGAAAAAGGGTGTTACTGAAATTTGCATCCTAAAAATAGATGAAGCTTGTTTTTGTAAGATGTATAACGTCATTTTTCCTAGTCCAAATATTATGTTCCCATTTAAGAACAAACGAACTAACATTTTTGTGATAGCAATAATACTTTCATCCTGCAAATTACAAACCTCTATTAAGACAGTCTTTATACAGAGCTTTATGACATAATAACTGGTAAAGTACTTTTAAAGGGGCAGTTATGTGTTTATCTCTATTTTTAAACTATGATGTTTTTTAAAGCATGCATTTTAAGTTAAAATGGGATTTTAAGTTTTGCATTCAAACGCATTCAATCTGTTATATTTAGCTTGTTGAAGGAAAATTTCATTTGTATTATTGAAGTCAACATCTTTTGGCTTTCAGAAAATACACGTTTTGCGTCATTTATGTGTTAAGTTTAAGATTATACGTAAAAATCTTGGATTATTTATTATTTTAAATTGTGTCCCTTGACCCTGATGAATTAATATAATCAGGGTTGCCCCGTAGATGCAATTAACTTTGAGGAAATCGAACATTATGTACCCAAAAACACATTTTGATAACAGTTATTTATTGTCACATACCTAAAAGAGGGAACCATTAAGTCAAAAATTTTAATTCTTGTGGAACAAATCCTATGACTTCTTCCTTTTTTAAGCTGATAGAAATTCAAACCATCTTTAATGGATCTCATTCAGGGTGACAAAAAGGGTTGACATTTCAAAATGCGCACAAAGTGTGAATCTTAACACCTGTTATGTTAATGCATTATTTATCTTTATACCAACCGTCACGAAGGGTACTAGTCTATATTTGGAACATTTGAGAATGATAATTAAGACATCTCCAGTGACACTCGTGATTATCTTGAACACGCCATTATACAGAGGGACAATAAAAGTCTATATGAAGTACTCTCTGATACCCATGAATTCCGCCCATGACAATATTTGATTTGGACGCGTCGTGGACTTGATATCATCATTCTGATGCAATTTCACTCTTATCCACCTAAAGCAGAGCATTAATAAAAATTAAAAAAAAACTAAGATTCACTCACTTAAAATTAATTTTAAAACTTGTTTGATGGGAAAATGTTTTACTTGAATTTGTTAAGTAAAGCTATTGGAAACTTATTTTGTACAAACTAAATTAAACAGAAATTTAAGAAAAATAACTGATGTTTACACTAGCATGGTATACAGGAATATATTTGATGAAAATTGTTAACAAACACTATAGAGTTTATTATAATCACAATTTTTTTTGTTTATATCAAGTAGTAAATCTAAAAAAATATCACTCAAGTTTACACTACCATGGTAAAAGAATGTATTTAATAAAATTTGTTTAACCTTAAAGTTCATAAAAATCACCAACTTTTTTATTTTTTATTTAAAAAAACAAAAATTATAAATTGTTTCATAATAATTTAAATTTTTTAACCCGAGTATCTTTAACTTTAAAAAATATGTTCCTTTTTCTTCCTTAATAACTTAAAAATAAAAAATTTGTTGTAGGTTATTAGTAGTTTTTGTCTAAAAATAGTTTTTCTCATTGACTGCTGTCCAATTCCATCAAGAGACAAGTACATATATAATTTTTGCTTATAAATCATATTTTAAAAGGGTTAACTTCATGGAAAAGAGTGACATATCCAGTTTTACGATTTCTCTGCAGAGCAATTTATTGACTTAACAAAAGTGATGGGTCAATCCGAGTATTTAGACTTTAATTCCCTTTTCTTTCAAAATAATTTCATAAGTTTGTCAAAACAGGGCTTCAGACCGATAACTCGTCAATTATTTGAGAAGAACTTCAGTCCGTAGATTAGTACACTTCCCCTTCTGTTCTGTCAGGTACGCCGGATTTGAGCCAAGGACTGGAGTGGGGGATTTGAGAAGATCTGATTCGGGGTTCCATAAAGATCTCAAGAGGTATTGAACCATAGCGGTAACAGTCGAAGAGAGAGCTATTAGATGGCGACCCCGTGGCCAAAATAAGAGCGTTGCAAAAATAAATCTGTAACATGAGTACTGATAGTATCCGTGGGCCGTTTCTTTTTCCCTCCCCTCCCTCTCCCTCTTCCCAATTTTACACCTGTCTATCATTCCTAATTAATATTAATAATGATAATAATAGTAATAATAATAGAAAGAGAAACTGAAAATAGAGAGAAAACGACAACAATTCATCAGTAAAACAATGGAGAATTGCAGCATCTCTTAAAATTCTAAATATTCTATTTTAATTTATTAAAAATTCTCTCCTGATTCCAAAAATACGCTTGTCTTTTCCCACAAACTTTTTTTAAGGTAATTATGACATATTTTAATACAGAAAGCTCCTAATAATGTGACGCCACATGTGTCTCTTGGAAATGTGGGAAACGCCGTTTTCATCGAAACACTAGGATGTTAAAAAACTAGAGCTCAAACTTTCCAGTCTTTCAAAGCGGGATGATAACACCAAGCGGGAGCAAGGCACATTAAGGGCGGCTTTACACCACGCGGTTTGCGACAGCGATTCTGCGACATGCGATTCGCGACAAAAATTGACCCTCTTCCCTTGATTGAACAGCGCCATCTTTCGAGAGGTCGCTGAGTTACTGCGGTTGTCGCAATTGCAGAAAATCGCAGAATCGTGTCGCAAACCGCGTGGTGTAAAGCCGCCTTTAGGCTAAGCACGCACTAGAGACTTCTGTCGCGGCGGCTAATAACACTAGTCACTCGAGAGCAATGCATTTCTATGGTAGATTTTTGGCAATCGGCCAAGAGTCTCGTCGCCTAATGCGCGCGCTCTAACTTCTTGCAATAGCCAGGGTGATAATTTTGTCTCTGTCGCCGTGACAAAAGTATCTAGTGCGCGCTTAGCCTTAACGTCACAAGCTGTTTCAGATCAGACAGAAAATAAGATATTTTAATTAAAAATAACTTAAAATTTAGGGCTTTGAAAGGTAAATTAAAATGTTTTTGGAGGTTTTGAGCTGAACACATTAAGATTGTTACTGAACACATTAAGATTAGAAAAAATTTGACTGCAATTATGCATTAAAGTTGTTTCTGTTTTTAATTTAATTTACAGCTGTTTTTTTAAGAGGGAAATAGAACTGCAATTTTACGTTTTTGAAAAGGGGAATTTAAGAAATATGCCTAAAACATATTTGCGTTATTTTAATCATTTATTTAAAATAATTTTTTTAGTGGTCCAATAAGAAAATAAAGTTATAAACTTATTTCTTGTATCTAGAAGGGGTTTGGATATGCTTGGATAATGTTTAAATCCCTGAATTCTCATGACGAAATTTGTCATTACAGACCTTCCTTTTGAATGGCACTCTTTTGACTGCACTCACTTCAATAGGAGATTTTGGCTTTCCCTTTGTATATTACCTATGTGATCCGAACACTCCATGACGTTCCGACGAGGGGATGTGGGAGGATTTCTGCTCGCATACAATGTTTGAAAAACTTCTCTTTTGTACTCTGCTTTATTTCAAAACGTTGGAGGGGAAAGTTTTGAAGTACTCTCAAATGAACAGCGCAAGAATGAAAAAAAATGCTATATCTGCTTCAATAGAGAAACATACAGGGAATATATTGTTATAAAGTCAGATTTTAGTTGTGTTTAATTTTAGTGTGTTTTTTTATTTCAAAGCTGACTTTTAAAAGCATTTCTTTGTTTTAACGTGTAATTCGATAAGTGTCATTTGTAAATTCTCTCACACAACAATCGAAGGTTATAACTATCCCCCTTCCCTCGTCTTACAATCTTTTACATTAAAGTGACTCCAATATGACACACTTTTAAAATTAAAATTCAATGAGGAAGTTGCATGATTTTTTTATATTTTTTTAATCGATTCCTCTTGCAAAAATAAGCAACTACCCAAAATTTGAGGCCGTTCGAGAAATTTTTTGATTGTCAAAAAAATTAACAAAAATCCCCTTTTTAAAAGCGCGCGAAAACGCCAAGAGTTTGGATGTGACGTCATCTTATACTAAACATTGTTGTAAAGCAATGGAGTTGATGGTATTATTGTTGACGTCATCTTATAGTTTAAACAATAAACGTTTTCAGTCACGTGTTTTTTTCTCGACTTTTAAATTAAAATATTTACCTGTACATTTTTTTGAAAAACTGACTAGATATTTCATTTTACCATACAAAAAACCATACGGAACACTTGTTTGTTTTTGAAAATCTGACACATGCAACTTCCTTATTACAACCATATTTCAAACTTTACTTTTGTTTTGTTGCCTAAGATTTAGTATGTCATTCAATTAATTTTATCAAAACTAGAAGTGCACGCCAAACCTATTCGACCGTTGTAACAACAGGTGGAAAACGGGAAAAACTAGTTTTAAATTATGTGTCACAAATTTTAAAAGTCACCTTCCCTCTTGTTCCACCTTCAGAACCCCAAATCAACTCCCTAAACTCTAAACATAATTTGTGAATAAACCCCCCTTCATACCATATTAAATACAAAACCTTTACGAATGTTTGTATTTAAAATTAATTACATAAAAATTTTATTAAATGCATAATAAAAATGATAAGATATACTTACCCTATAAGTAGAGCAATAGGCAGGTTTTACGAATGTGGTCAATTAGTACCCACGAGGGTAAATATGTAACTTTTTTCAAAGGTGAGGAATGTTTAATAGGGAAGAGTGGTACCAGTAACTGACAGTGCAACAGTAGCTGACACTTTGAGATTTAATTCATAATAATAAGATTAATATTGTGAACTTGAAATAAATGGTGGTTTCTCTTAATATTTTAGACATTTATCTTTAACTTTATGTTAATATTTTAGACATTTATCTTTAACTTTATGCAGTATTTATTTTTTCTACCAAGGAGTTTTAAGTTTCTCATTTAGGGAGAGAATTTGAGAATTCCCATTAAGTGTCAAAAAACTTCTGATTTTCAGAGGTCGGCTTAGTGATGAAATTTAAAAAATACACTTTGTTCTGTGTCTAATTTAAGAAAATTTTTCTTTTGAACTATTTGAACACTAAAATAAAATTGATAACAGTACATGAAATCATGCTGAGCAATTATTTTTTTAATTATTTATTTATTTAAAATGGGGTGTCAGTTACTGGGTCACAAAAAATGAATTGCACCAGTAACTGACATGGGTGGCATTACTTCCGAAATAATAATAATACTTATTAGTATAATCACCTACTTTTTAAAAAATACAAATAAAACTACTAAGATAATTAATTAAATAAGAGACGATTTTAGGAAAAAAATTTCTGAATCAAAACTAACAAGCTATAAATAGACTGCAGTTTGGATGGATCATTATTAAAGGTATATAAACAAATAAACTTTTGAATAAATCCATTATTAAACTAAATTAATAAGATCTTAGTTTTTAGAATTCTATATTTGTCCGGTTATTTTCTATATTTTTATGTATACCTATGTTCTTCAACTGAATATTTTTGTTTAAATCAAATCTAAAATGTTTCTATACAATGGATATTAAAGTTTGATACCTATTGCAGAAGAGCAAAATAATTTTATCATAAAAAGAATGTCTGAAATGTTCAAATTATTGGAATTTTTAAGTTTAATATTTTGGTTGTTTTTTTTTTGTATCAGCAGCGGTTTTTCATTACATTTATACTAATAATTATAAGCCTATTTATTAACGGTATTTCAAAGTGTCAGTTACTGGTGCAGGACATGTCAGTTATTAGTGCCAAAAATTTTCCCGGTGTGTCAGTTACTAGTGCTGCTACCAGCCCAACTTAAAAAATATTTTAAAAACAGAAAATGAAACTTCATTTAATTTTTCAAAACAAAAAGTTTTTCCAGGATAGTTTTATAAAGTAGCTATAGCTAATTAATTAATTTTATTGCACTTAAAAAGGCAGTTACTGGTACCACTACCCTATATTTTCATTAAATTTTTTTCTGTGGGTTTGTCATGAAATGGTATCCAATTTTTTTAATGGAGGTTTTGTTCTATCTCCTTTAGTTTTTGAATTAATTAGTATTCCAAGAGGACTCCCAAGGAAAAGATGGAAAGTTGTTTTTCTTGAAGATACTAAAGTACTGAAAGTTCAAAACTGGAAAACAAAGGCTAGATCTTGAACTGTCTGGAACAAAATTGTGCAACAAGCTAAGGCGCACAATGAGCTATAAGGCTAAAAGAAGAAGGTATTAATGCAGTATGCGATCTACCAGTTTAGTTCAGGTGGATTTAGGGTGCATAACGTAAACGCAACTGTTTTTTTTAAATTCAAATATTTTAAATTATGAAAAGGAAGATCACTTGGATTCAAAACCATCAGTTGTGGCGTTGCCGTCATCATTTATCTTTATTATTTCACCAGTAGGGGTGCTGTAGGACATCTCAAATGATTCAGCATAGTCACTTACCTAGGGATACACCATACTTCCATGACCCTAGGAGACGTTGGTTCCAAATAAAAACAGTAAAACGGACTTTTGAAACACCCTATTGGACACTCGCTAAAAATTATGAGTTTGAAGCTGATAATATTTTGAGGATAGCTAAACATGTTTGCTTTTCCTAATGTTGACTCTATAGATTTATTCTGTTTTTATTTAAATACTTACTAACTTACAAATATGTATTATAATTATAATTAATTTTTTTGTGAATCCAAAGAATCCGGAAGTACGACAAGAGTTACGATGGAGTAGTAAATCTTTGCAATTTATGAAAGGGGGATGTTTTCTCGCCACTAAATTTGCCAAATCGTCACCATGCCTTACATTCTATGGATTTACCAAATATTTTTTTCAGTTAAAAAAGAAATGTACCTGAAAATAAATCAATAATTACTAAGTTTGTGTGAAGATAAACTTACCGATTTGGCAAATCAGATCCATTCGTCAAAACCAGCCAAATAAATTAGATCTTTAAACCGATGCCACAAAATCCAAATGAAACTCCTCTGCTTGTTGTTTTCGAAATTAAAAAAACATGACACTACATATTAGCTATCAAACCCTAACCTATGCTTGAGAGATGAAAGATAGGTAATTAAAGGACCACATAAAAATGGAATTCTTGATGTTTTAGTCACTGATGTAAAAAATATATCTAAAAATAAAAATAGGTATAATGCTTCAAAATTCCATGGTAATCCGGTTTTTCTCTTGTGTACTTGAAACTCTTTCTAAGATAAGATTGAAAAAAAACAAGGGGATACTTGTCGGACTACCTAGATCGTTTGACCTTCAAAGGGGGAAGCCATAAGCAGAGCTCTTACAGAACGTGTTTCTCTAAGTTACCTTAGTCTTGGTCCTCATTTTATCAACACCCAAGAGAAGAAAAGCTGAGTCTGCCTAGCCCAATCTAAAAAAAATTGGGGTTTTTTTAGCCGTACATT
The DNA here is from genome assembly GCA_024610705.1 of Tetragnatha versicolor. Classification (NCBI taxonomy): domain Eukaryota; kingdom Metazoa; phylum Arthropoda; class Arachnida; order Araneae; family Tetragnathidae; genus Tetragnatha; species Tetragnatha versicolor. The sequence continues at coordinate 5,645,346 of JANDEH010000022.1, forward strand.
CGTAAAATTTAAAATAAGTGTACCCCTAAAGATTATTATTAGGGGATTTATTTATCATCTCTTTCTATAGTTTCGGTTGGTTAATTTAGTTTTTATGGAGAATTAGGGATTTTCAGCTGTTATATTTAAATTTAGCAGTTGGAAAAAATCATCTTTAGCTTTTTCTATTTTAATTTCAAGAAATATGTTATAAAATTTATACTAATCACTACCCAGAATCTAAATATTTCATACCTTTCGGTGAAAACATTTCTAGTACATGTGCTTAACATGACTATTCATGCAGTTTTCACACTAATATGTTGATCAATTTGAACAAATTTGGCGTACAAAGGATTGGTTATCTGCGGCGCAAAATGAGAGAGCTACCCTTCCAGAAAGCACAATAGGTGCTTATCAAATTTGCCTCCCTCAGAAACCTGGCTTTGTATCGGGCCCAAAGACAAACACTGCTTTATTTCCAGAGAGTATTCAATAATCCAACGCTGAATTATTTACCAAACTTTTAAAAGTACTGCTGATTTCACTTTGGGCGGATGTGGGTCTTAAAGAGAAAATTCGTGCAGTCCGACTCTTAGAGATGACTAAGAACCTCAAATGATAACTGAAACCATCCAATTAAATTGTTTAAGAGGATTGTTTGATTATATGGTAACTGAAACAGTATTTAATAATCACTATCCTTATAGTTATGTCTTTGAAGGAAGTAGAAGAGGATATGAACTAATATTAACTTCTGAAAAAGTTCTTTCTAACTTCAGGAAAATTACAGTTCTTTCATTTAATGATGAGTAACACTTTTCAGTACACAGTATAGTGTTTTTGTCATAGAATATTTTCAAATACAGACTATGTTTTAAAATAAGTTACTCGCTTGTGTTCCCCTCCTAATAGAATATCCTCTTTAACTAATCTTAACTAATTTGAGCATTTAACTCTCCCCTTTCTCATTAATCGAGAGAGTACAAAATAAATCTGCATTGATAAATTATTCTAGAGTTCTTTAACTCTAAAGTCCTGATTTTTTTATAATACCTGTTCATTTTTATTTTTTCTGTCAAGCAATTTAGAGGGACCAAAATAAGTACCAAAAAAGTTTCACAGTACATTTTTTATGAGAAATTACTATTCAACCCTTAAAGATAAAATGTTGAAAAAAGAAAATATCTGGAAAATATAGGAGGAAACATTCAGATCATAAATGCTTTTAGTGTTGTGAGTTACATAACTGTATTACTGGATTTTCTAGAAAAATAATGATACTTCTGTTGAATAAATGCTATACTTAAAATTTTGATGCAAGATATTTATTTCTGTATAAAAAAATTTTTATAGTCCATTTAGAATAGACCACCGAAACAGGATCAACAACGCTCATTACTCAACTACAGTGACCGATTCTTTTACACTATTTTAACTTGTCATTGCATAAGAACAAATTTTCGATGATAATTACAATAGTAACTGCTTCTAATACATTACGTCTCAGTGGCCTATTCTAAAGGAACATACTATAATGATGTAAATTAATAGATACTGTAAGGAAACATTTGAAAACCATATTTTTTCAAATCTTTAACTAAGAAATACTATGCTATAGTATTTTTCCATGTTTAAGTTTAAAGTACAAATTAAATGAAATTATCACTGAGTATTTAATTATAATATAAATTTTTTAGATTTTGTGCTTGTTAACGCATGCTGTGTCTTATTGGACGCATATATATTTTTTAATTACTTTCCTCGTTAATGTTTTAAAGAGGGATAATTTTATGGTTATATGGTGTTTTGTGTGAATTATTTGGCAATAGTACCAAGGCAAAATTTTTACAGACACCGTTAATAAAAACATCTTTTTACATTTTCACTTATACAGTAAATATTTGGCAAAGAGGTTCAAGAAATCCTCAGATAACTTCATGACATGCTGTACACATTTTTTCATTGATTCAGATCATATTTAGTTAATAGTACCAATGAACACACAAGTAACTGGTAGTGACAATTAAAACTACTGATCAGCCAACGATAGTAAAAAGGTCACGTGATTTTTACAGACTTTGCACGGCCTAAAGTTGGGTAACCGGTGATAGTTGGGCTCTTGCTTCTATGGTGCCGCTTTGTAACTAGATTGAGAACATTTAGCTGTTTCCCTTTTTCTCTTTTTGCTATTGGCAACACTAGTTCGCCGGCTCTGCTGTTTAAGGATTGCTGATGTTTTCTCACACGACTCATTTTCAAAGCGTTATATAGTTAAGCGAAGACAATCCAATGAGACGACCAGTCGCTTTTTTTCTAGTGGCGTCCCCTAGCGATCGGGCGGGGAACTACAGAAATCTCAGAGCTCATTTTCCCCCATGGCATTCAATTGAATCGACGATGGCGAGTATTGTTTTGATTGATCATTAATTTCAGATCAACATCAACAATTATAGACTTGCTCAGGCCAATTCAAGATTGGAATTACGAAGGTAAATATTAAATATTTTTTTTAGATCCCAGTGAAAGATATCTTACTCGACAAATTATATATTTATTAGCCATTGTTTACATTGTTTTAAATGGAGATTTCTATTGTTTTTTCCAGTTGTAAGAAAGAAAGAAAAGATCGTTTGTTTTTTAAAATTTTGTGTGTATAAGATATTTTTTGCCGTAGTTATAAATTACGTATTACTTGTAATTCTTAATTGAAACAGGGATAAAATTATTTATTATTTTTGATTGTTTTTCTCGTTCTTATTTAGCTAAATTACGCACTTTTCTAGATCCTATATTTTAAGAATTCTTATTCGCTTGTTTTCTGTTAAATTAGAAGTACTAGAAGTTATGTTAAACTCTTTCGCATGAAAGTTTTTATCTCAGGAGATTAAATTTAGAAATTTACACCAAGATAAAATAAATATCATTGAATGCAAATAAGTAAACTTTTCAAATTTCAATGTGTCATTTAATTCAGCAATCAGTAATAGTATACTGTTAAATTTTTATCTGTAACTAGCGCTAAAGCGCTAGACCCGGCTTTGCCCGGGTTCCAGTTTTTTTTAATAAATATCACTTGGTGCGTTACTGATGGGCTTCGCCAGTCCATTTTTAAAGAACATTATTCTGGTGTGTTAATAGATGGGCTTCTCCAGTCCAATTAAAAAAATTCTTCTGGTGTGTTAGAGATGGGCTTCGCCAGTCCAAATGTGGAAATAGTTAAATATATGAGCCATTTTTATGTTTATGCTACAACAATGGATTTTAAACTACAACAATCGATATCATGCCTACAACAATCAATTTTACATCTTCTGTTGTTATATTTACAACAATGCGGTTTTGCCCTGAAGTTAGGCATGAAAAATGGGTTTTTGAGCATAAAATTGACCAAAAAAGTTATTAGGATGCATCGATTTTAAATTATTATTCTTCAGAAACCTTCCTTGGAGGGAGTAGATCAGCGTGGTATAGTTTAATAGTTAATGTAGGTTCGAAAAGTTTAAAACTATAAAGGACATACATACAAACATACATACAAACATACAGACAGACATTGATTTTTATATATATAGATTACTATTTTGATGTTGTGATCGCTTGCTATTAATTGTTTTTTATTTCATATAAAATGCTGTTCTTTGTAAATCCCTGGAACAAATATTGAAAAGGGCAGATTGTGAAGAATTTAAAAATGATGTAATTTAATAAATGTCATGTATTTCAAGAGTTGATGTCGAGTAATGTAGTCAAATAAACATTTTTTTTCTATTGATAAATTCTCTTCATTTCTGAGTTATCTTTTGATGACAATAACATAACCATTCTGATAGTGAAAAACAGATTACTGTATTTAGTAATTTTAAAAAATATTTCTCCTAAGAATTGTGACCATCAAATAGTAACAATCCAACTATATTTAAGTCACTGAATAAACATTGAATAATTGATAATTTTTTGTAGAGTGCTAACTTTTTTACAGTTCAGAACCTTCTTGTAATTGAGAGATTTAAATACAATTATTACAATTTAAATACAATTATAATATTACATATTATAAAATACAATTTTAAAGTTTTACAAGCTACTCCAACTCCAGGTGTCTGTTCAAGGAAAATTTACTACATTTTATTGGTACCTTCACAAAATAAATTTCTATAGGAAAGTTCTCTGATATAAGCTGTTTTATCCTATATAAAATTAATAAGTCATTCTAAACAAATTTCTGATTATTTTTTGATGTTTTGAAGATTAAGTATATGTTCATGTTAATTTATATTTTTTTCCAAGTTGATTTAAATTTTCTCAAAATAGGTAGTTTTAAAAAAAATCCTAAACAGACTCACACTTTTTTCTTATTTCAAAACTGGAGTATTAAAAATGTGTTTGTAAAATCTGTCCCATTACCCTACATATTGTAAATAACTCTCCAGTTTTCTTTAAAGGGACATTTTTAAGTTTCTTTGCAAGGATTTAGGTACTGATTATAGAATAAAGTATTTTTTATTAGAAGTTAGAGATGGAATATTTTGATATTCTCGACTGACCAAACATTTGCATATGCAACACCGTCAATCTTGCTTTAAGCTATCTAAATTCGAGAAAAAAAATACCTTATCTACTTAATAATTGAAGAAAATATTCACTTATAATATAAGCTTTAAGTACGAAAGGAAGACTAGAATAATGTATAATTTTATTAAAATTTTAATCCATGAATTATGTGAAAATTGTTGAATCTTAAAGAATTTCAATAACTGAATCAACTTGGTAGTATTTTACAATAAAATATCATTTTGGAGGAAACAATTGTGTTCTTGGGAAATTTTGGGCCTGAAATATTTCCTGCACCTCTGAAATATCCTATTAAGAATATTCGGATATATAAACTTCATATATGTTTCAATGTTTATTATATTTTGTAATCAGCAATGATACTTTAAGAATGAAAAATTATCAAATTTATGGGAAGCCCAATTTATTTTATTTCTTCAACAAGACTAAGCAAAATAAATTTTAAGGAATGGTAAACAATGCTAAGGAAGGTATTAACACGCATGCGCGGGCGGCCGCCCTCCTTCATCGGCTCACTCCCCGCCCGATCGCTGCAAAAAATTGGCGCTGCGATCGCTCAGAAAGTTGCGACCGCTGTTACCATGGGAGCGTCGTTGCTTAAGTGTTGATAGCTTTGCTCATTTTTAACTAACCTTTTTATTTACTTGTATTATTATTTACGCACGGCACCAGTTTCCCTACCAGCTCCTAATGAGCTTTGATAATGAGGTTATTTGTTATTGCTTTTTATTTTTTCTAATGTTGTTGTTGTCATCTTAATAAATTGAATCGTCAGTTTGAAGAAGGGAATAAGTCCAAAAAATGACAAATTGACTTTTTGTGCTCAAAACAATCTCCAAGCTTTGCCCTATACATGGGTGAAAAGAGGGGAAAATAACTAACCCCTATAGGGAGATATCGCCCCTCGAAGTTGTGAAATCGAAGTCCATACAATGAAAATTCCATTACTTTTTTTCGATTTTCTCAAAACTTGATTTTTGGACTTATTCCCTTCTTCAAACTGACGATTCAATTGTTAGTTTTGTTTTTATTCTGTATTTTTCGTTATTAAGAACATTCGGCACTTAGTTCACCTCGTTACACTTCTATATACAATCAAACGCCTCTTCCTCTTTCGATCAACTGCCCGTCAACTTCGACCTGTCTCTCCTCCAAAATACTAGTTCCAGCGTTGTCAAAATCACGTGACCCTTTTACTATGGTTGGTTCAGCAGTAAATAGCTTCTCAGTAAAATTTACGTTTCAGTTGAAAAATCTTTCACAGAGATTGGAAATTTGTAAGCATTATTATATGTTTCAATGATCATGAAATAATATTCTTTCAACCCCAAAAACCATGTGAAATAAAAACACTAACTACACAAGAGACAAAAAATGTTCTGTTGTTTTTATTTCCACTTTTTCATCGTTATCTACAGTTTCTACATCCACCACACACTGCTTTTGCTTCATACTTTTTATAAGAAGTTGGTTGATAAAGCAACACAACGCTAGAATACACAGGTTACAACTGATCTTCGTTTGTTTAGAAAGCTTATACATAAGGAACTTTATAGAAAACCAACAAAAAACAGTCTTCTGAAACGCAAAATTTTCACAGTTTGTCTTCCACCGAGTCCTTAAATGATGATGATGGCATGCTTATCGAGTGCGAAAAAAATATTTCTGATGCTTTGAATATCCGGGTTGTTTTCGTTTACCTGAAATGGAAAAAATTTATAGTTTCTTGGTGGCAACATTTGAGAAAAACAAAAAAGCGTGTTTAAAAGGTGTTTTTAATTGGATGATTGGTTTGATTTTGATCGATTTCAATCCTTTCATACATCTTTTACTATTCTTTATTTTATTATACTTTATGTATGTTAAGTACGGAGTAACTTAGTTCCGCGGCTGCCCGACGGTGTCGCGCTTTGACGTCAACACCTCCCCCTTGAAGAGCAGGGACCAGACCCCGGTGAGCGATAGGGAGGAGGAGAGGAGACAACTCAACGAGGACATCGCGGGCCGGAGAAACCAGTTTAAACCGGAGTCCGAGCCACGTTGACGCTCGCCGCTCGATTTCTACCTTACCTTTTTGCTCGCTCCATTAATTGTAATATGAACTAATTTGAAGTAATTGTAACCTACAACCCCTAGATTATTTGTATTAAACTACTTATTTAAATGTAATAGTCTTGCCCACTCCCTTACTTCCCAATTATGGGATCAACATGGGCGCTCGCCCGGTCTTACCCTAGGACCACGTTTTTGACCCTTCATTGAGTAATTTTATAAAAATACCGAGCTACCAACGATCTACTATGGAATCTCCAAGTGTGTCGCGATAAATTTTCATGGAATACCATTTGTGCCTTTGGATGGAAGCGGATGGAGCCAGCTCTTGATGGATAAAAAACAAGTGAGTTAAACTTCGGCGTTCGAAAGCATTCCCTGCCATATACCAGCTTTGAGAAAGTTTTTTTTCCTTTGAAGTCAAAATTTGATTGTTTGAAGATTGAAGATATTGATTAATGAAACTGTTCTCAAGATTGTTTATGGCGGATAATGCGTTCGAAGATTTTTTGAAGATTTTACTTTTATGTTTTTGAAGATTATTGAATAGTATTGAACAGCATTTTTGATAATTGATTTGATAACTGAGTAATTGAAGATAATTTTGAGTATATTTGAAATATATTGGAAGGCTTTGAAATATATAGTATAAAAGTTGAAGAGTGTAAATTTAACAAAATGTCAACCCTTAACGACATTCCAAGCGTGGCGCAGTCTTTGAAGACAGGTTCTAAAGACCATATAAAACTGTTGCATAGGCTAATTTTTGGCAACGATGGTGATCGACAGAACCGCGCCCGCTTGCGAACATTTCGGGGATTTACTTCGTCTAAGGTAGAAGCCAAGAAAAAATCTGCTGAGGAGTTTTCCCTCAAGGATTTAATTGCTATATGTAATTTGCTGGGAATTGATTTTTCGACGGAGATTGAGCCATGTCGAGAGGCCAGGGCAAGCAGTGCTATGGCTGCAAGGGATATGGACATATCCATGCCCACTGTCCCACCAACCCCAGACAGAGAAATACAGATAGGCCACAGGAGAACAATAGAATTACATCTGTTAATTCCTCTGTCACCAATCTATTGGAAGTGACTTCATGAAGAAATGGCCCTGATGACCCTTTTTTTTTCTCTTTTCTTCAATTTGTGTTTTATATTACTCCAGATGCGTATTTTTGTTTATGTTTAGTATGGATCCAAAAAAAAAAAAACAATAATTGTGATACTACACCTTAATTAAATGAAAAAAAATATGAATGTTATTGAACTCTCTGCGGCACGGGCTGGAACAGTCCTGATGATCATATCTGGTTGCGTGGAAGATTGTTTTCATTTGATTTTCTTTTTGATGACTTGATGAGACCTTGAAGAATTTGATGAAACCTTGATGAATTTGATGACTTAGCTTTGAAACCTTGATGCATTTTTGATGAAAATTTGAAGCTATTTGATGAACCCTTTGATGCCCTTTTAATGAAATTTTGAAGATGTAATGACCCTTTACTGCGACCAGAGTGTTCAGAAGCTGTTTTAGTGCGTGTCAGGAGAGTTCGAAACCGATTTTACTTCCGTACCTGTCCCGTACCTTTTGCTTTGCAGCTCGGATGCACCAACCCGGAGGACCGGTGTATCAGGATGCCCGAGTGTTAAGTACGGAGTAACTTAGTTCCGCGGCTGCCCGACGGTGTCGCGCTTTGACGTCAACACCTCCCCCTTGAAGAGCAGGGACCAGACCCCGGTGAGCGATAGGGAGGAGGAGAGGAGACAACTCAACGAGGACATCGCGGGCCGGAGAAACCAGTTTAAACCGGAGTCCGAGCCACGTTGACGCTCGCCGCTCGATTTCTACCTTACCTTTTTGCTCGCTCCATTAATTGTAATATGAACTAATTTGAAGTAATTGTAACCTACAACCCCTAGATTATTTGTATTAAACTACTTATTTAAATGTAATAGTCTTGCCCACTCCCTTACTTCCCAATTATGGGATCAACATGTATTTCTTTTTTTTATTATTCTATTTCTATTTAATTGTTTTATCATTCTTCTACTATATCTATTAGGGTATGTCAAAAAAATTTAATATTATCCTTGTGGCACAGCGATAAAAAGGTGCCAAATGGTCTCAAACTAACATGTGGGAAATATTATTCCATTATAATAACTATTTTTGCCTCCGGATTGTCCTCAAAATTTCAAGTAAAAATGGACGAACGAAAATCGAGCTTTTACCTCGATTGCACGAGTCCGTTATGAATGTAAATGTGCACTATGGTATAAAAAGCATCATTGAAGAGTATAAAATAATTAAAAATGAAACCAGAAAATGTAAGAGTTATTATAATGGAATAATGTTCACATATGTTAGTTTGAGTCCATTTGGCACCTTTTTTTTGCTGTGCCCGATTGAATTTGTAAAATCGCCATAGGAAAATGACCCATCCTAATATCTATGCAGCTTTTTTAAAAGTGATCATATTAAGGTATTGGGATTACTGGAATTAATTATATTATGATGTATAATACAGATTAAGAATAGTAGAATTAGATAATTAAAAAATGGAAGAGATCATAAGCTAGCTATTCCTCTTAAATATATAGCTAGACTACATATTATTATATTATTCCATTCCTTATATTTCTTTTCTTATTCCAAGCCAAAAACTAAAGATCTATTTACGAAAAATTTTCTATTCCCCAAAAAATAGAAATAAACTGATGAAAAGAGAAAAATTTAAAATTTTAGATTAAAAAATGGTTCACTATGCAAAAAAAATTCGATTTACAAGTGGAAAGTTAAAGACGCTTGAGATAATTTAACTTAACTTTTGAAAATAATCTGAATTACGAGAGTGTTAAGCGCAGTGTTGAGAGTAGATGACATAGGTGAAGTTCGAACAGGGAATAGGTAATACTGAGAGTTTGTAAAACCCTAAAAAACGGAAATAAGGTAATGCCATTGCTGGCTTTCATAGCGGAAGACACCCTGGCTAGTTTCGCCACTACAGCATGGCAATAACTTCGATTCACAATCACACACACACATTCCAGTTTTAATGCCCGTTTCCCAACCTTCCACTCATAGAGCTCTTTTCCAGAACCCGACCCGGGGGATATTTTTGCGTCTGCCATCATGAAAGAGAGAACCAACCCTCCATAAAGATCTCCATTTAATCAAATTTCCTTCAGAACGACATGAAAACATCCAATAAATAAATGCTCGGCTTTCTTGACATTCATTCCGAACTGGACGGGTTTCGCCAGCATTGTCAACTCAAGCCTGGTTACTTATTCACGACAACAATCGCCATGTCCTGGAAATATGTCTCGGGCAGCCATACCAGTGCCACCCGACTCTGAAAGGCTGGCAAAAGAAAGGATTATTGTTTGAAATCATCGACAGTGGCGCCCCCCCTGGACGCGCTTATATTCTAATTTTTTATGTGCTGTTCGAGTCTTCCTAGAAACCGTCCCATGCCGAGTGCGAAGGCTAATTTTAGAAGGAGGTAGTAATGTTTGATTGTTGGATTAGATCTATTGCGTGTATTGTTGGTTGAAGGGTTTAGAAATTATGTAGGTGTTCCAATTTTTAGTGATTCGTCTTAAGGGAACTCATCTTGAAAATAATGAATAAACGTGCCCTGTAGAAAACTATAACAGAAAGGACTATTTGACTAAATTAGAAGCAAAAAGTCACTAGCTATTGCGTAGATGGGTGAAAGATGAAGTTATTAATTCTGAAAGTGTATGCATAGTTCAACTAACTTCATCTTTGTACTCAGATTCATCACTTCAACTAAATTACCCTTTAGAAGCCTAGAGGAAATGAAATTTAGTATAAAAAACACCCAACTCAGAACAGAAGCTCTCCCGCATGGCTCCTAAACCACTCGTTTACTATATTTAACTGTATTTAGAGGAACTCTGATATTAATTTGTTGATTTGTATTCACAACTAGCTTGGCCCAAGGTTGACCTGGAAGCAAGTTTTTTGGACAGCTCAGAAATGGCTTAAAACTTGTTTCCCTTTTTGAGATCACCCCAAAGCCAGAAAAATAAAATAAATTCATAACATTCTTATGTAAGAAAAACCCCTCTTCTCAACCAAAAATATATTAACTATATATTTTTTTTAATCTGAACAGCTTAAATAGTTAAACAAGTCAAAATTTGATGCAACGGTTTTAATTCCCAATACAAGATATCCTGGTCATACAATGAGGAAGTTACATGATTTTTTTAATTTTTTTAATCGATTAATTGATTCTTTATGGCAATTACCCAAAATTTGAGGCCGATCGAGAAATTTTTTTAAAAATTTCTCTAAATTGATAGCAAAAAAATTAACAAAAATCCCTTTTTTCAAAGCGCGCTAAAAACGCTAAGAGTTTGGGATTTGACGTCATCGTACGGTGACTATTGTTGGAAAGCAGCGGAGTTGATGGTATGATTGTTGACGTCATCGTACGGTGTTTTCACTTAAGCGTTTTCAGTCACATGTTTTTTCTCGACTTTTAAATTAAAATATTTAATTACTTGTACATTTTTTTTAAATTGACTAAATATTTTATTTTACCATACAAAAAACCATATGGCCGAAACAATTGTATGCCAAGATTATCTTGTATTGTGGATTAAAACCGTTGCATCAAATTTTGACTTGTTTACCTGTTTCTACAAGGACTATTGCCTTTAGCTCAAATAGTATTTTTAGAGACAATATGTTTATCCTCCGGAACCTTTTTCGAATTTACTAAACCCAATGCTGAAAACTACTTTTTCAAACGCCTAAAAATACCTCACAGCGATATTTGCGTCGTTGCATTATTTGCATAACTTACCGTTGGCTACCTTAAATCAGTCCTACATGAAGATTAAAAAAAACCACGCTAGCAATTTTCCGGAATTTCACAGCACCTCCTTCCCTGAAGGGTTTCCATTTGTCCACTGGAATGACGGAGGAGTTATCGTTTTTCTGGAAGCAAGGAATGACTGAACTTATGCGAATGAAACAAAACTTCAGAATATGATTTGGAGCGTTTTTCGGACGTTTTCGATTTACTGTGAAACTTCTGTTGAGCGGTTTCCAAAATTTTTGCTTCTAAACTCGATTGAGTGTTCCGTCAATATGTAACTGTGCGGTTGTGTTAAAATATTTTAAGAGCAGTTCTTAGAGGCATTTGAATGATTGAAACTCTAGCAGTTGATGTTGTTTCGATATGGAATTTAGAGCTGTTTAAAATAATATTTAGAGTAAAGAATATTTAGATGTTTATCTTGGATGTTTTAAATGTATTCATATTTAAATATAGTTTTATGGATAAAGTTTCGGTCTACTATATATTTTATTTGAATAGTCCATTTTTGAATTTGTTGCACCTGTAACATCAATTTGATATAGTCATCATGCCAAAATCCCTAAAATTTTTTTCCTAGTTTCGAGGAAAAACACATTCTAAAAAACTGTTTAGTGAAAATGACCAACTAAATCAGTTTCGGTGTTTTTGAACTGGTTAACAAAAATTTTCTCTTCTTACAGTTTAAATATTTGAGAAACGTTTTACATTCTTTGATTTTATACAGGTTCATCATTCTTTAGTTAAAGCAAGAAAAAGTGTCACTTAGATATATGTGTTTGTTCTTTAAATTTGTAATCATAAAAATACTCTTGAGAAGCAAAATTTCCAATGATATTTCCCTTTTAATAGCTTTTATCTAAAACTAACGATTTTTGACAAAAGAATGAAAATAATGATTTTTAATGAATAACTAAATACTTTGTGATTTATTTATTTAAAATTATTTAGTTAATACATTTAATCATACGTTTTTTTATTTATAAGTTGCCCATAAAATTATACATGCAATTTTATAAGAAATTTTGATAAAAACTAAATTATTGAATTAATAACAAAAAAGGAACATTTACATTATATAAATCGCAAGGAATGTCCAAAAAATAACAATTGACTTTTCTCAAAACAATTTCTAAGCTTTGCTCTACACATGAGTGGAAAGAGGGGGACTAACCCCCATATAAGGAGATATAGCCCCTTAAAGTTGCAAAATCGATGTCCATTCATTGAATTTTTTAAGTTAATTTGGAGTTAAAGTTAATTTGTATCCCTATTTTTATTCTCTGAGGCGTAAACTAGACCAAAACAAATGAAATAAAAATAAAAGTTGTTAAATAAAAATAAATAATTTTGTAGAGTATTATAAAAATGCTCACAAAAAACGGAAAAATACAAAAAGGGAATGCATAATAAACATTTACCTTTAACACGTTACGAAATTAATTTTAAAAGAGAAATCCCCCAAAAAACATCGTTGGTTTTATTTCTTAAGTTTCACTCGGTAAAATTAAAAGAAACCCTTTCGGCATAATTAGGAATATTTTAATCCAATTTTCACTGCTGCTCTTGTGCGTTTTCAAGAGCAATGTATTGAAACAAGCTTAACCTAATTTTGGGAACCCTACGAACTAAAAACTGAATGGGTCTAGATTGCTTTAATTGGCTTACTAGAAGTACTAAATCACTAAGTCCAACAGCGTAATTATCTTTAACCCTATAAAAGTTTGAGGAAGCTGCACAAGAAAAGAAAACCAACTCTGTACTTATTATAATGAAGCTATGTTTATACAATTTTTGTCATTTTGTGTTAAGCTTTAAACACTTTTATTAAGTAGCAGACACCACTTTCAAAAAAAATTTTCGTAGTATGTAAAATGAATTCCATTAACAAAACTTAACTGCATTGTGTATCAAATCATAAATAATTGCTTAACGATAGCAATTTAATTATTTTAATGACTTTAACGTTAATAATTTTGTCGAATGCTGTTTAAAAAATATCCTAAACTGACAGCAAAATCTTCCGAATAAGACCATTTATCAGAAATCTTCGAGATTAGTTTTGTCTATAAACCAGGGTTGGCAAAAAACCGGGTTTTTTTAAAAAAACAAAAAAACCGGGTTTATTTGGTTTTTTTGGTTTAAACCAGGTTTTTTTGGTTTAAACCAAGTTTTTTTAGAATTTTTTTTATCAGAATAAGTTATCTTAGCATTGATGTTTGAAATTGAGTTGTAAATGAGACATATATTTCAGGGGTTGTTTATAATTGATAAATGATTTGTATATTTCAATTAATTAATTAAAATTAAATTAATTTGTTTTAAAAATAATTTTTGTTTCTAAAATATTCCAATTTGAATATCTAATATTATTGTAGTGAATAAAAATCAGTGTTAATTTATCTTGGATAAATGGTTGAAATAATCAAATTATTTATCTTAATTATATATGGATTAATTTATGAACTTAAGAAATTTCTTTAGAAAGAGAAAATTTTATTTTTTAAATGAAAATGAGAAGTAAAAGTGAAATGTAAACAACCAATGTTAATTGAAATTGGATAATTGATAAAGATAATTAATTTGATTAATTATTAAATGGTAAAATAATCAAATCAATTATATGGATTATTTATGAACTTAAGAAATTTCTTTAGAAAGAGAAAATTTAACTTTTTTAATAAATAAAAGGGAAATGTAAGCAACTAATGTTTATTGAAATTGGATAAATGATTGAGATAATTAATCCGATTAAGGAAATTAATGGTTTTTATTAATGTAGTAAAAAACCCCTACTGGTTTTTATCTGTTTATAAACAAACCAACTGGTTTTTAGTTTTTATCATTAAAGAAATCAACGGTTTTTATTAATTTACTAAAAAAACCAACTGGTTTTTATGACTGACAAATAAGACAAAATGGTTTTATTAATTAATTAAAATCCAAGCCATATTTTATCAGTGAAAAACAGATAACTTTTGTGTATGTTTAGTTACTCTTTGAAATAATGCTTCATTTTAAAGGAAATTAATAAATGAACTATCTCTTGCAAAATATAATAAGTTTAACTTAAGCATTTAAGGTTAAGTTTAGAGATAATTCAATAATTAAAACCATTAAATTAAAAGATTTCTGATGTTTAATCACCTTAAAATGTCGATGTTTTTATAAATCTGACCTTTTAATTTTGTGCAAAAGATTATACTTAATAACACTTTCTTTAAAAAATCCTGAAAATATTTTATAATTTCTAAAAAAACCAAGTGGTTTTTTTGGTAAAAAAACCAGGGTAAAAAAACCATGGTTTAAACCAGGGGTTCCCAAACTTTTTTGGCCCGTGGACCCCCTGACGACATTTTTCGTACCCCGTGGACCCCCTGTCTTAGAGACCGTTCAAAAAGTCCCTAAAAATCTTTGATTATGATTTTTATATTTCTAAGCCACGCATAAATTTTGTAATTTTTTTCAAGTGTTTTTTCGTGCGTTAATAATCATTTAATTTCACACTTTTAGATATTTTTTAAAAAATGTGTAGTGCTTTTTAAACTTCGCCATATCATATGGTTACTTGATATTTTAAAGGATATTATAGCAATCAAACATTTTAAAAGTTTGAAATAAAAACAAATCTTAACTTTTAATATCCCTACATTTCCAAGACATAAAAACTTTTATTATTTTAAGAACAAGTTTTGGTTGCAAGCTTTTCAAAGTTAATGGCTTAGGAGTGAGTTATTCTTTCACCAAATTATAAATTTCTGAAATAATTAAAATTAATACATGGCATGTTACCAAACAAAAGAAATTAAATTGTACAGTACAAAAATTTAGTTTTTTTTATGAAATTGAAAAAAGTACTTTTTGCAATAAAAAAGATATGTGTTGATTTTTATGCCTACATTAAGAAATATGTGCATTTACATATGATATTGAACAGAATTTATAAATTTTAAAAATAACTTCATGAGTTTTCCATAGAAGAAAAAAATACTGATAGGATTTTAAAAATTAGGTACCTGCTGGGTTCAAATCTTGAAAACACCCCTTTATTATTGAGGTTTAACAAGTTACAGATGAGAAAATGACCATCAATGGCTAAGGCTAAATGAAACAGCAGTCAAATGATAGTGTTAGTTTTAAAGTTTTAATTATTTATTAATATAACATTTAATTTTTAACAAAGATTCCATCTCCCCTGCTCGCGTTGCGAGGACTCAGCGATAACTAACTTTTCATATTACAAAATTTGATTATAAAAGACAAAATTTTTGAAACATCAAAATTTTTCATTTTAATGCGAAAATTGAAATTTTCCCCGTGGACTTCTGAAAGTTGCTGTGGACCCCCTAGAAGTCGCTGTGGACCCCCAATTTTCATTTTCATGCCTGTGGACCCCCTGGAATTCGCTGTGGACCCCTGGGGGTCCATATGGACCACTTTGGGAACCGCTGGTTTAAACCAATGGTTTAAACCAAATGGTTTAAACCGGCCAACCCTGCTATAAACACACGCTTTTTCAAAAATTTAATTTTAAATTTAATTTACTTTTGAAACCATTTTTACTTAAGAATGGAAATTTCATTCTGAATCTTATTTTATATCATCATTATAATTATTTCCTTAAATGAGTTTTTAAAGAGGAGTACTTAAAATATTAAAATAAATAATATTAAAACTACTTAAAATGTTATATTTTATTTAAATTGTACAGATTTATTCTGATGATAAATTACTGTTTTGAAGGTGAAATCATTAAGTGTTTAATTTTCTGAACTCTCAATAAAAATTTATTTTAAAAAGGGAAGAAGTATATTAAATATATCTGCACAAAAATTAGTGGGAAAACAGTTCTTTTATAAATTTATATATAATATGTTTCTATTTCTTGACTGAATAAAGAACAAAGTAAGGGAATTCAGGGTATTGAACAAAAAATAAAAGAAAACTACCTATTCAAATATTAAAGTAGTTGTAAAATTTGAAAATATCTCGGATGAATATCAACCTAAGTGAGTTGTAGAACCAAGATGAAAGAATTAATACAAATTCGTATCAAATGCAAACAATTAGTTCCAACAATGAAAAATTCAAGAGTAAAATTGTAAAATCGTTAAAATAATTACTAATTTAAATTGGAAGATAAATTAATTTCATTTTCCCACTTAAAAAACAGTTTTCTATATTCAAATATCAAGAGATCGTAGGTAGTTTTAACTCCTATTTTGGAACATTTCCCCTTATTTTAATCTTGGATATAATTGAAATTTGCATAAAATTATACTATCCTACTCAAAAATTAATTATGTTTTCTGTGGCATTTAAAGGCGCATTTTATCTTAGCTAGTGATCACTTCACCTACGCTTTGACTTCGACCTATTCTTTTCTAAAGTTAAAATAAATTCCGCTGTGCTACTTTATAAAACAGCTTAACAATGTATATAATAAGCCACACTTTACTAAACAAACTTCTCACTATTATACTAGCCTTGATCCTATTGTTATTTTGACAGGCTAGGGTTTTTGAGAGTTAAAAAAACATTAACTTTTTTTGTTTCGTATATTCTCAAATGCAACACCCTTTATTCTAAAACATATAGCGATGATCCTTATAGATAGGAAAGTAGCAAGTGTTATTAAAATGACTTATGGGAGGGTAATCTTTGGGAATTAAAATTAGGTTTGCAATTAAGGCACCTGATAAAAGCTGAAAGGAAATCTTTAATCAAGAATTCCCTTGGAGAGATTTTTCGCTAAGATTAAAGGAATAGGTGTATGTAATTAATGGTTTTAATAACTACGTTGTCATTTTGCAGTTTACAACTCTTGGCACTTCTTTGTTTTAAGCTTTAAGTATGAAAACTTGATATGGCAGGAATGCTACTCACTGCATGTTTGAAAATATTTTATTTAGTGAATTTTCTATGTAGTCTGAATTAAATTTAATCTTTTTCAGAAAAAATTTTTACTAAGGTATCCGACTGGTCTAAAATCCTCGTTTTTAAAAACATTTTATGATCTATTCTTGAAGCCAGTTTAATAAGGTTTCTAAAAACCTCTTACTTTTTATTGTAGCTAAATTATAAAAATAGTTATATCAATTTTAGTATCCAAAAAGCTATATCACACTGTGGCCGGAAAAATATCTTTACACGCGTTATGTGAGGAATGGGATTTTTGAGCAGTAGGGTTCACGGTAAACGTGATTTCTTCTATACTATTTTAAGTATGATTACAAAACTTTCTGAGTTTGTTGTTCATATTATTATGAATGTTTTGTTTTATTTTATCTAAAGCCAGTTCTTAAATAAAACGTTAGGTGGTTTTGAATAAAAAATCAGATTTTTTTGGTAAGTTTCCATAGAAGTGCTTTTGAACATCAGTATCTCTGAACCTTGTGTTAATGTTGAAATTTTTGTAGTTCACAACATAGATGTATATGTAAACTTCAGTTTCTGCCAAACAACATGTTTGTATCTTATTTAGAACTTTTATAAACGTGTTTGGCATAACGTGACAATTTGCCTTTATTTTCGTACAAATGTCTCAATATTTTGAAAAATTATCTTCAAAAAATTTTGCTTTTTAGTTTTTTTGTAGTTTTAAAACATATCCTATAACAAATAAATTTAAAAGTCCTAGACCAGTCGGATACCTTAAGCAGGCAATAATTTAATTTTAAAGGATTGCGACTTTTTTAAGTTATGAATAGTTTGTTTGGAATTTAATTAAAAATTATTAGTAGTAGTAGAATTATTATATCTGCCTGATAAAAATAATTTAAAGCAAATAAAAAGTAAATTTGATAAATACAAAATTTTAAGTTTTATTGAAACGGTATAAATTCTTCACAATTGAAGAACTTCAAATTGATACTTTTAGAACTTAAAAGTATACTAACCTTATGTAGTGTAGTAATAATTGTACTATAGATTTTCACTAGTTTAAATATATTAGTTTTCATTGGATTGGACATCAGATATCACTAAGTCCAAAATGTTACTTAACTATATCTATAGAGCATTTTAATCACATGACTCGAACCTAGCAACGGCCTTAGCAACAGATTGTTTGACCTATAGCGGTTAACAGTTTAAAAAAATAACTGGTCATGGAATGCTTCTATTGGAGCATTTGCAATCACATGACAGCAACAGATACCACCGCACCTAGCAACGGCCTTAGCAACAAACTTTTTGACCTACAGAAAGGAAGAAAATAGTAACTGGTCGTGACGTCACTTGAAAACACTCTATTGGGAAAACAGTAAATTACCAGTGCACAAGTAATTTAAACTAAAATATATTTGCTTCCTAGTTTTAAAATGTAGTTAAGGAAAAAAGCGGTATTAGAATTTAGATTAAATTAAGAATGTATTGCAAGTCTTTCGAATTTTCTAACAAGTGTTTTGGAAATGAGCTTTGAGAAAATGTTAATCTACTTAAAGAAAAGAAACTTCGGTACTAAACATAAATTGGAAAATAAAAGAAATGTACTAGTCAATCTTCGAATTCAATGTAAATGAAATCATTACCATTAGATTAGACACTAAAATAAGTAGAAATAAATATTATACTAAAATAATATGCAACGTAAATTAATAAGCCGGTCTGGTCTACCCTACTAAAAAATACTTTCCATTGATAAATATTTATTGAATATCTCCCTTGAAATTAAGCCTTTTTTAAAGAATATTAGTTATATACTTTATAGAATCACTCGTGGGTCTGGTTTAGTTTATTTAAACCTAATCGGGGGATCAGACAGAACAGAACAGAGAACAGAATCTAATTATGTTCTTAAAACACATAGGCATCATCTCGTACTAAGAAAGGAAAATAAAATTATTTGTTAATACCAAAACTACTATCTTTCACTGAAATTTTCAAAATATTACGATAAAGTGTTAAGGTGTCACTTTACAAGATTATTACCAATCTACACTAATTTAATGATTTATAAAACACACTATTTAATTTACTATGCGTAGTGGTGTTTGAAAAAAAGTTGTTTAACCTTAACCCATTAACGCCCAAATAAATTTTTTGTGGGGCGAATTGAATAAAAATCAGGAATCTGGTGTATTTTGCCTTTAATATGAATATTATGAACAAATTTTGTCAAAAGAGTCATTAGTTTTTTCAAAAAATGCTGATCTAAAAATAGATCACTGGGCGTTCGGAGGATATTTTTTGTCACAAAGCCAAGTATTAGTTTAAATTTAAAAAAATGCTTAAAATTATAAAATAAATATAAATATTAGTATTTCTCTTTAAAAAAACAAGTATTTATTCATAAATATGTGGAAAAATAATTAAATAGTAATAAAATTGAATAATTTACCAAAAATTAAGTACACAAATAGCCTATGTTGTAAGTAATTTTAGGAGGAAAAGGGGAAATCGAACCAAGAACTTGAGATTTAGATATAAATATATTATAGAAAATATATGAAATGACACAAAATTGTAACTAATAAGTAAAATAAAATGCATTGGGTTAATTTTTTGATAATTTTGTAAATTGTAAATTGGTTTACCAAAAATTAAAAACATTCATGAAATAAAATGTGCTTGTCTTTGTCTTACGTGGCAACATTCAAAATTGCTGCTTGTTTTCCCCGCTGACCTATTCAATAAACTTCTTACTATGGCATAACGTCAATTTTAAGATTACAAAGGCTGGATAAGGGCGAATTCAAAAAAATATTGTAACTCTAAATTTGAGATTTTCATAGTTCCTTGATAACCTTTAATTGTTTTATAATTTCCCCTGTGAAGTATTTCAAAACTATTTGTGTCATATAAAATACGTTTATGTGAATAAACACCAATAATTTTATACCACTAGTTCCAATGCTGTGCTTTATTAGGAATGAACCATAATGGCTTACCCTCAATTTATTCGACAGATTAAATTTTTAAATTTAATTTCCAATAATATAATTTTCAACTTCTCAAGAAAATCAATAGTTTACTTCATCTTAAACATTACTGAGAGTTCTCAGACACATTTTATCAGTTTTAAGTGGAAAAAACTAAATACTCGTATTGTAAGCAACACAGAAAAAATGAATGCCCGAACGCCCAGTGATCTATTTTTAGATCAGCAGTATTTGTACTTGATTTTTCACTAAATAAATTATTTTTGACTTAACTTTGCATTATATCCCAATAACTACATCTATAAAGATAAAGTAAAACTGGAAAAGGATTCATTTTGTGGTATAAATTTACTGTTTTCATAAAAAACGCAAATGAAGATAAAAAAACTGCGAAATGAGACTCTGAGACAAACTTTAGCCTATCACAGTCCCAAATTAAATGAAGCAAATATTAAAAACTCATGGTATTAGAATTGAGGGATGTTTTCTCTTGCCATACGTGCAGTTTTGTTACTGTTGGGTGAATTTAAGGACATTTTAAAGATAATTTATGACACTATGTTTAGCGATCTAAAAATAGATCACTGGGCGCTAATGGGTTAAGGATATTTTCCGATTTCTCTGGAAGTAAAAAAGCTATGGATTATCTATTTTAATAAAATTTTGAAGGATTTTTATTGTGAAACATCTACCATTAAGTTGAAGTATATTTAAAAATTAGTATAGAATAAAATACGCAAGATCTTCATAGAAATATTTGCAGAAAAAGGTTGATAAAAACAATAAAAAAATATTAATAACAATCAGATTTTAGTATATATTCTTCATTAGAAAATATGTACTATTTTTCTCATCTCTAACTTAATCGTGCAAAATTTTGGTGATAAAGTTGTAATACCTTCTTCCGCTGAGTTGCATTCTTTCTCGGAAGGAACCCAGGTCAGGTGATTTTCCTCTGTAGTGCAGAATGTAGTCTGGTAAATCCACTCCCATGGCTGCGGAAAAATACACTGGCTTTATATCGTAATGAATAAAGTTAAAGAAATAAAATGAGTGAAAATAACTTTCAATGGGATACTTGATCTAAGGGGACATCCATAAATTACGTGAGGTCAAAAAGGGGGAGAGGGGTTTGGAAAAATCTCACCAAATCTCACCAAAGGGGGAGGGGGGGTTGATTAAAATATCACGTAAACTTTTTTAACTTAATTATTACCTAATTAGGTGCTATGAAGCACAAAATGCAAACGAATAGGATAAAAATAATTTTTAAAAGTTGTAGGTAAATCTCACGTGGGGGAGAGGGGGTCAAGAAAAATCTCACTAAATCTCACCAAGGAGGGAGGGGGGTCCAGATTTTGGAAAAAACACCTCACGTAATTTATGGATGTCCCCTAATAACGGAAAGAGAAAAATTGTTTTGATCAGCATGCACTATATCATGCATTACCTTGGGGTATATGGAATTATACAGGGTGTCTCAAAAGGTCTAGTACAAACTTGGAGGGATGATAGTACTCATCAAGACGAACAAGAATTGGTATAGAAAGGGGGGTCACAGTTACACCGTTAAAGAGCAAGGTCCTAATGTAGTGCGAGAGCGTTTCAAAAGGACGTTTTGCCTAGGCCCGTTTAACGAAAAAAAACATAATGAAATGAAAAAATTTATTGCATGAGGTACAGCAGTATCCGTATTACTTACATCATAAATTTGATAGAAATTGGACCACTTTCTAAACCGTGGGGTGAGTTTTAAAACGTGCTCTTAGTCAAACAATGGAGTTCCATTAATGGTATTTAGAAAAATGATGATCGGGGAAGGAATTTTCAATGATCAAACAGTTTCAATGATCCATATTACGATCATTGAAAATTCCTTCCCCGATCATAATTTTTCTAAATACCATTAAGGAATGTGATTCTTTGACTAAAAGGTTAATATTGCACTTTTGAAACTAACTCCGCGGTCTAGAAAGTGGTTCAATTTCTATCAAATTTATGATGTAAGTAGTATGGATACTGCTGTACCTCATGCAATAAATTTTTTCATTTCATTATGTTTTTTTTTCGTTAAACGGGCCTTGGCAAAACGTCCTTTTGTAACGCTCTCGCACTATATTAGGACCTAGCTCTTTAACGGTGTAACTGCGACCCCCCTTTCTATAACAATTCTTGTTCGTCTTGATGAGTACTATCACCCCTCCAAGTTTGTACTAGACCTTTTGAGACACCCTGTATAAATAACTTTTGAAGCAAACTTAAGTTTTTGAAATGGTATCAATTAGAATTTTAAAATTTGTTATCATGTAGTAATCCCTTAAATCTTTAAGTCTTTCTGAGCTTAATTTTTACTTTTTTCATCTTGGAGGATAAAATAAATTTGTAGTTTTAGTTCCAAACTTCATTTACATGTTTACAAAAAAACTTATATAGTTGAACAAGTTTTTTGCTATGTAAGATCATTAGGTAGTTATCTTATTTTTTTAAAAACTCCCTTATAAATGATAGAAAGAATACGCTATGTTTTTTTACCCTGTCTTTGTTGAAAACATATATTTTATAAAAAATGGACCCTTAAAATGCATCTTCACCTAATTGAAATTGTTAGTTAATATTTTTCGGTTAAGGCATTTTATTGCAAGTTCTTACCACATTCCTAAAATTTTTTAAACTGCTTATTCGTCTCCAATTTTTTTTTATTGTTTAGTTATAATATTTAAAATTAGGGGCAGGCAAAAATACAAACACAAAATATAAAAATTTTCGTATTCAGTTTTTTTTCACAATATTTTATTAAAACTTTACCTAATCGAATAATTTCTTGTAAATAAAATTACATCTTGTCTGTTATTTTCTTTTATCATTATCATCGCAATCAATATCCTAAGTAATATAAAATCTCATTTCTGTTGTAAAAAATGTTTCCTTTTTAATGGCTGATATTTCGAACGGATACTGATACTTCGGCTTAGTCCCTTCACTTAAGCAACGGTTGAAGTTAGTACTACATAATTTGCGTTGCAACATTTACGGAACTTGTAATCCGAAACAATGGAGGCGAGTATTATATACTATTATTAGCGAGACACATATCTGCTTGCACAACTCCTTTTACAGTAAAAAATGTAGAAATAAAAATAAATTCAACGAAAATAACACATTGTAATTACAATTCTTTATTTTAAACGCAATATTTTAACATCTAAATTAAATCTTAACTTTTAAAATAACCTTTACGGGATTTCAAGTTAAAGAAGAAAATGAAGAAAAATTGTCGATAAAAATCTGAATGAATAAATCGTCCGAATATCCACCAACTATTTCGCCTTCATTGTTTCATTTAAACAGATCGAATGTTTCTTTAAATAAATATTTATTCGAATACCAACTCATTTAACACATTGAACTTGGTTTTCTAGAAACTGAAATAGGCAACGTCTAGATCAAAACCAATAAAGGAGCGCTCTCCAAGAGCAAAGGTTCTTCGAAAATTCCTCCCCCTCTTTTGTAGTTCTTAATCCTCAATATCGTTCCAAAAGAAGATTCGAATGTTTACCTCACCTGCTCCCCGAGAAGGCAATCCCGCAGGGAATCAGAACGAAGGAGAACATCAAACGATTATGTAGATATCTGAAATTGTTAAAAACTCATCTCCTGATATTGACTTACAAGATTGCGCGTGGTATACTCTTTATAATTTGCTTTTCATTATAACCTTCAGTGTTATTAAATGAGCTGTTAAGCATAAAAGTAACATAAGTCAAAATATTTAATATGCGTATAAGTATGGGCATTTTGCTTAGAGCTGTAGCAGATTCGTAACTAAACTTATGTTTCGGAAGAATGAAGTAAAACGTTAAAAAAATTCGTAAATTTTCTTCGGACTGAATGTCAAATGTTTGCTGATAATACTGAATTCCAAGCAAGTTCGTTATCCAATCCGAAGAAATTAAACAAGTAAAAGTATTTTAACTTATTTTGGGGCATTTCGGGAGACTTCGCGTAAAACCCAAAGAGAACCGAGCTTGGGAGGGAAAAAACAATTTATAAATACCCATTAAAACCATTGCATTGGGAGGTTGGTCTCCTAAACCTCCTCCCATGTATAATATTCCCGCTTTGTAGTTTCCTGAGACAACACAAGTATAAGAGCCGATCAGAAAATGTTTCCTTTGAAATCATTCTCAAATTTACGTCACACGTGAAAGGGGAAGAGAGGAATCTTATATAAGTGACATAATGGTGATCAAGAGGAGTTCAAACATGTGAAACATCTTACATTAAACCAGTAATCTTCACTTTTAATATATTTGACTTAATTTTCAATCATTAACAATAAAAATGTATTGAATGTAGTTTGACGCTGAAGCTGCGATACTACCGTATAAATTACCGAGATAAGTATTAAATTTATTGATATTTGACAACGACGATCCGCTTCATTGGTACAACCAAAATCTTTGCATAATTTCATTGATTCTATACTCTGCAAGTTCCCAAAAGGAGCTTTTTAGTTCCAAAAGAAATGAGTCTTGGTCAGTGGCTAGTAAGTATAACCGGAAGATTTTTGCAGGAGTTAATTATCAAGGAAAAGCACTGATAAAATAGACTTTTGATTCCGAATGTGATCTGAATATTGTGACTTGTTAATAGAAGGTACAGGGATTGCTTACACCTCTTTCATTATAACCAGCTGGTAACGCATCATTTATTTTAGAGTTGATTACAGGTGCACTTTCCATAAGACATAATATTATTGTGTTAGATTACATTAAATTTAAAATATGTATGTAATAATTTAATTAACTGAGAAAAACCCATTACGGGTTCTCTTTGTAAAGGCATATACGCGTAAGTTATTTGACTCAATAATAAACAAAATCTCGTGGTAGGTCACTTTTGACTTATTCCACTCTAGAAATCAGAGGTAAAAATGATGGAAAATGCTTGAAAGAACGAAAATGTGCAGGGGGGAATTGGTTTTCAAAGTCAACATATTTTTTTACAATATGAAGCAATTATATAGGAAGAAAATTAAATTAAAAAGAAAAAATTATTACAAAAATAAATAAAGCGAGTTACAAAGAATACACACAGAAACAAAGAAGAGAGACAATCACACACAAAAATAGAAAAATAATTATAAAGCACCTAAAGATAAGAATAAAATATAATATCATCATAAGATATTATTAGATTCTTATGAAATAATGAATCAAAATTTAGCAATATAAGGATTTGTGTACCTATTAAAAAAACAACTTTTTTTAAATGCAACTAATTCCATCCTATTTAATTGCATCAATTGAAATAGTAAATAGATATTCATAAAAGAATAATGTTCATTTCTGTACTTCAACTGATTACAATGACACTAAAAGAAACACTAGGAGTTTTTTTAGTTTGTTTTATTTTCTAAATATATATATATATATATATATATATAAACCTACCTGTTAAGGAAATATAAAAAGAAGCCTTCTGAGCTTTCCCAATTTACCAACCCATAAATATTGTCATTTTTCACTTCTTCTATTTGCTTTGTTTGATTATTTGTCCACGGGTTTTGTCTCACGCGATTCCTTTATTCATTTAGTTTGGAAATTAATTTTTACAAATTCCTTGTTTTCTTTATGAATAAACCTCATAAGCTATTATTATTCAGAATTTCACGATATGAATAGAATTATGTGTTCTTACTTTTTACCATGGAAGTTAGAAACTTAAATTTATAATGAAAATGAAATAGTTCAATTGGGGGGAAGATTGTCAGGCATTTAAATAGATTTTGATTCTTATTAAATTTATTTAAATCATCATTTTCGGTTTCCTACCTATACTTTCCTACTTGTAGAGTTCTAAATTTGGAAATCAAGGCAATTTCAATATAAATAAGGCCGTATTCAGTTTATCTGTTTTTATTAAATAAAGTAATTAATAGTATAATTATCATAATTTTTCTTTATTTAAATCATCATTTATTAAATACCATCCTTCTAAATTACTGTTAATGTTTTTTAAAAGTGATTAAAAATGCTGTGTTTTTTAACAAATTGAATAAAAAAGCACTCTCCATAGATGAAAAATACATAGCTAAATCCAGAATGTCGTACATATCAACTCTATTAAATCCATTCCTGGCGTCAAGAATAACCTAACCTCCTACTTCTTTCTCCAAAGAAGTTCATCATGTCATCCAATAGTATAACTCCAAAGGTGCGAAAAGAAAGTATAGAATGACTCGAAAAAACCTCCTAATTGACACGGCATAGTTTCTTTCCAACTTCTTTATACCCTGGTTTCAAGGTTACTAAGTGAATGCTCTCGGTAGAGAAAGGTTATCCTCGCACTCTAAATAGACGCAGAATATCTAATTATTTCACCCGACTCCGGCACAGGGTAACAAATTAATTTGAAAAGAAACTTAGTTTCCGAAGTACTCTGTCTCATCTGTCTCAATATCAGTTTTCTTAAGGGAATTACTGTAGTTGAATATACGGAAATTTCATCGTGGAAAATTAGTTGAAATAGTTTGTTGTTCATTGTTTTCTGCAATCAGCGTTTTTATTCTTGAAACATGTATCAATTATAAGGTTGGTATTATTTTTAGTAAACACTGATATAGTCCATGTAGGAAAATTGGAAAAAAAAGTTTTTGTGTTAAAATAATCTTGGTGCTATATTTAATTTTTTCACTAGTCGGAAATTTATTCAGTTCTTATTGCGAATTCTGATCATAAAACAGTTCTGAGATAATTTTTTATTGTAAAATTCGTAAAACGAATTAAACATACTTTTTGAATTTACTTTATTTTTACAGAGTAGAAAACGATTTAAAATCATATTTAAAAAAAAGGTTAGTATATAAATATAATGAAGCCCATTTAAAATCTTCATCATTTGAAAATTTTCAATTCTGTAGATTATGCTGATGGACTTTTTTATAACACTCTTCTAATCATTAATCATCAGTAAAATTTTAAATTCTACTAAATAGGAAACATAGTCCATTAAAAATAACTGCATTAAAATTTTTATGAAAAATATCTTCCAGTTTAAAAAAAGGTACAATAATTTCTCGAAAGTTATCTAAAAAATTGTATTATAATAGGTATTACTAATAGGTATTTAAATAAAAATAGATCCATAAAATTCATTTGTGGCATAATGCCTTAATGGCCGTATTCACCGCTCACCAGACCGGTGATTAACCGGAAGTCAAAAATCTGATTGATGGAAAACTAGTTTTCCTTAAAACTGTTAACCGCCAGTCAAGTTACCGATGAATAAAGACGTTAATTTCATACAATTTTAACTTTCGTTTAAAAGCGAGGTACTAATTCATCATGGAAAAAAGAGAAAAAATTTTCATAAGTAAATTCATGTTCCCTTAATCTGTATTGCTTTTATTTTTAATACATGGGAACTTAAACTTGCTCATGCTCAAGGTTACATATTGCTTAAAAGTAAACTCCCCCAAAAAGTTCCTTATTCCGGATGCAATCTAAAAATACCTCACTTCTTTTCGAATGCATAACAATTCAACTGAAATCCAGCACTGATGTCGTCTTAATACTAAACTCGAAATCTGAATTTTTCTTTTCAAGCCAGATATTTTCACAAGGGATTTTCCTGCCAATGACTATACTTGTCTTCTCCTTATCTTAACAGAGTAGAGAAATTTGCACCTTATCGGTGCTTCAGGGAGTAGCAGATTATGGCACATTGCACAGATCCCGTTTAGGGGGCTGTATAAAAATACTTTATTTCGTCGGTCTTTGTTCCAAAAAAACAATCAAATAAATGTTTGTCCCGCATTAATCTACTCATAAAAACTCTTTTACCTTCTTCAAAATTCTCATAGAAACTTTTGCAAGTGATTTCCAATTGTACTAAAAACTATTAGGTTAATATTCATTCTCTTAAAAAGAAGTATTTTAGGACTATTTTTTATTACATATTTTAGACACGTTGCTTTTTTATGAGTAATTTAGAATCCTAAATATACAAGTATTTTTTAGTGAAAATTTACGAAAATGATTTCCTTGAATAAGCTCATTTATTTGTTCGCTATTCTTAATAATTAGACGGAAATAGTTAACTTTGTTTAACTTCATTGTAACAAACAAACTCTAAATAAAGTCTGTCTTGATTATGTTGTTTTGGCTCCTATTTCTATTGCTAATTAATACCATTTGTTCTAAAATTGTTAAAAAGTTTTTAATTATTAAATTTTTTAAATATTTTTTAAATAAGCGGATAAACCAAACATTGAAATTTTGCAGGTGAAATAAAAATACAAAATCCTGCTTAATTTATCCAAATATTTTACATAAATTATTTAAATAGTTCTCAAAACAGGCTGCACCTTATCAAAGACGAAACTGAAATATTTTCGTGTCCTTTTTCATTATCACTTCATTTTCTGACTCAAAAAACTCAACTTGCATACAAAACCCTTTCCAAAAGAAAATTCAAAGATATACTTCATAGCAAAAAGGGTTTATCAAATACATATAAAGCAAAATTCCAATGATACGTTTACAAACTAAACCAAACTTCTTTTAACAAAGATCATGAGAGTAAAACAACGTATAACGTATAAATACAATTTCAGTTAGCATAAGACCCCTCACACGCGAAGAAGAAAATGGCGATACCCGTAAGAGTATGTAAGTGATCCTAACCTTAAATCAAGGGTCATGAATCTTCCTCTCTAGTGACAAGTGAAACTTAGGAGTTCTGCATGTACAGTTCAAAAACGAAGAATTTTATACTTTGTGTCTGTGCGTAGATCTTATCCTTTATTACCTCTCTTATGTAAAAAGATTTCCCAGTTTGCATGTAAAATTGCTATCGAAAATATTTTTCCCTCAGCAGCAATTATTTACAACTGTGATAGTCTTTTTTTGTTGAAATTATCATTTGGCTATTTATAAAGTGTAATTAACTAAAAAATAAAAGTAAAATATCATTCCAATCCCATTGCAACTAAGTGCTATATTAGTTTGTCTCTATGAAAAATTATCTTTACCAAGGTAACAAAAACATCATAAATATTTGACATTTGGTTTCAATGAAGATAATACTTAAATTATGTAAGAAAATATTATGTATAATTGGTTTGTAAAAGCTATTATAGAAAACTTAAGTTAATCACAAAAACATTTTTAAAACAGATTGTGATTTGATTTAAGTATTTTTTACTCTATTTAAGTTAAGCCTACTGTAGTACCATTTTTCACACTTTTATATTTAGGTTACCTAATAAGAAACTTTTGAAAAACATTACAATGGATACATGTATAGGTATTTTAGTATACTATTTTAGTTATAATTTTTTCGATTTTACTCTAAATTTCAATTTTAAGTACGACTAATTTGTAATTATTGAAATTTTCAGTCTTGATATAAATATTAAAATCCATCAAGTTATAAGTATGAAAATTTCTAATGTGTTGTATTTTTAATTTACTTATAGTTTTTTATTATTTTTTCTGTATTTTTATTACGCTGGGGAAATAACCCATAAGTAAACTCTTTCCTCTTTAACTGCAACAAAAAAATAAAGATAATTAAAATTTAAAAATATGCAAAAAAATTAAAAAATACTTCCAAAATATCTGCATTTTAACAATCATTTCAATGAAATAATTACTTTTTAAGATCATTTGATGTAAAACTAAAGAAAAATCGAAAATTAAAAGTAAATTTCACTAATGGTTGATGGATTAAAAATGAGTCAAATTAAAAGAATACCTATTGCTATATCTATCTAATCAAATGAACCTAGAAGGTACATATTTTTCTCAGAAGTAATTTCAATTTGTGCTTTTTTATGCGTTTTTATGTGTAAGTACAAATTAAAAACTTTCTTCACTTAAAACTATTAAAAATGTGTCCATAATGACATTAATTAAATCTATTTGATGTTTTTCCAATACTTTTTACGATATAAAAATGCAATGCAAATATGAACTTAATTGTTGCGGGAAAAACTATTGATTAAAAGGTCATGGCTTAAAAATTTGTTTTAACTTAATCCACAAAGTTAAGGTTCAAATTAAATAATAATATACTTGCATTTCATTTAACACAGTACAAATCCTTACCGAGCAAATTTAAAAGAAGAGTAAGATATATTAATATACAAATAATAGAAGTGCAAGTGTTAACGGTTGGTGGAATAAAAAATTTATATTTATTAATATTATTAATGTAGGAATTTCTAATCATTCTTATATGGTCTTTTTTTATAATGCTAATGTGAAATTGTAATGCATGATTTCGAATAGAGAAATATAATAAATTCATTATAATGTGAAAAGATAATACACTTGAAGAAACTGATGATGATGAAAAGGTAGCAAGATATTTGTTCCTAACTCTAGTATTTTTTCGTTAGATTTGCCTTCAAAAATGTCAGGCGCCACTTTTTTTATTCAACTAATCCAAATGTAGAATGCATTTTCACGACATCTTTGTAAATGTCAAGTAATGTTACCGGGTTTTATACCTAATAAATTAAATAAAGGTTTGGTGCATTATAATTAATTAGATAATTTATTAAGCTTAATCCATTGCTTGTAGAATAAAAATTGATTTCTATGGATCATAATAATACTAAATTTTCTTTACTATTTCTTTGAATTTCAAATTTAATTAATCTTTACTTATGATGTACAGATCATAGAAAAATTCCATTTTAAGAAAAAAAAGTTACAATTCTTTTTTATTAATTGAGATATTGATTTTGATTGGAGTGAAAATTTGTGCAATGGATAAAAAACTGAAAATTTGTATAGGGGACAATTAAAGCGAAAAATATTTCAACAATACTGCTTGATTTTTAGCTAACCCCTCCGACATTGAAAAACTAGAAAAATGAAGAAAGTTTAATACTTTCCTACATAGATACACTTTAAAATATTTGAAAATAGTTTATTATTTATAGAGGGAGTATTAATATTTTAATGTCAAAATGAGTAAGCATGAATACATAGTTCGAGGTATAATTTTCATTTATAACTATGGCGTATGTGAAGTATCTCGAAATCGAAGTAATAAATTCCAGGTGTCAATTTTTCGAGAATACAAGTTTAAGCGTAAAATTAAGTACTACTTTAAATTAAAGGAGTTTTTCATCATTATCGCTGGTTAGCGGACAATAAGTGTAAACTCACAACTCTCAAGCGTCGCAGTACTTGCCCTCCGCTCTTTTGCGTTGCCTTCCTATGCTGTGCTGGTGAGTCCTAACAAGGACGAAACCAGTCCATGGCTGGAAGCGACGCTTGAGAGTTGTGAGTTTACTTAAGTAGTACTTTATTGCACAAGGGGGTATTTTTTTTCAAAATTTAAAGGTTTTCGATAAATAAAAGTTGGTGATAACTAGTTTATATCGACTCACCAACTCTCTTCTTGAGGGTGTTCTGCCTGGAAGAGGTGGAGGGCCTGTCGTAGTCGGAGGAGGACTCGTCCGAAGAGTCCAGCAGGAAGGGCTTGAGGGGGAGGGCTTGTCCGCTCCACAGGTCCTGCTGGCTACTGGCGAAGCTCTCCAGGCACACCAGGCATACCCAGGACATCAGGACGAACCGCATCATCTAGGGAAGGACCACACTGTCACCACCAGCTTACAAGGAAACGACGTTTACAGGCTTAACTCGCAAAAACGGACGAAAATTTTATGTATAAGAAGAGGACGTATGAAAACATTATTGTGAAAAATTTAGCTGTGGAATTTGATTGGGAGAGGAGTAAATTAATATTGAAAATTGGGTTCTGAGTTGCTGAACCCCTTCAGTTAGGGGACGTCCATAAATTGCGTGAGGTCAAAAAGGGGGAAGGGGTCTAGCAAAATATCTCCAAATTTCACCTGGGGGGAGTCAATTCAAATCTCACGTCATCTTTTAGTTTAGAAAGTATACGTTTTTCTTTCATATTTTTTAGCACAACTTCAAGAAAAATGCGGAGTTAAGACACGTATTTGTATCAAAACTTTTGAGAGCTAATGCTGATAACACGAAAAAAAAGAGCTTTCAAAGAAATTCATGTTTATTTTATAAGTGATTGAGAAAATCTCGCGTGAGAATTTGAGGGGGGGGTCCAGCGAAATCTCACTAAATCTCACCAAGGGGGAGGGAGGGGTTCAGAATTTGGGAAAAGCATCTTAAGTTATTTATGGACTTCCCCTATCACCACTTGGCGTGCATTTGATGAGTCTTTTTTGATTGGCTAATTTACACTTGTTCAGAGAAAACGCGACCAGTTCGTTTAAGCATTTGGTGGTTTCTCTGCATTTCTGGCTTAGTAGAGCTGCATTTGGAGTTCAAAATTACGATTTTTAAGAATTTTTTACAGATTATCTATTGTACTTCCGCAGTTAAATCTTTCTCAGTAAGGGTTTTGAATCATCTACTAACCCCTAGAAATGTTTCGTCCATATCTGTGAGTTCAGCCTGGGAACGCATCCTTGTTAGTACAACAACGGTACTAACGCATGAAGGCTGAAATACGCTACGTTTCATGGCAGAAGTCGACGGTCAAATTTCCTGATAACATCAAATCTTGTCAAAGTGGTCCTTGAGGGGTCGAATACGACTACATGGACTTACTTTTGCATTTAAGCTTTACACCCCGGACGCATAAAACAGTTTGGCCCCTTTTCTTTTTTTTTGGTCTTAAATCCCCTTTTTAAAACACACGATTCAAATAACAATGTCCCAAACTAGGGATTGTTTCCCGGGATCCCGTAGAATTTTTAGGCCGGGACACGTCCCGGGATTTATCAGTCCGTCCCGGGATTCCCTCAAAGTTTTAAATTTCTTTAACGCTGCTAACAAACGCTTGAAAATCGTTCCTAATGGCATAAACAAATATTTCCTTTCCTTGGAAGTCACTTATAAATTAGTGGGGTTTAAGTCAATCATCTGCTGAATTAAATTATCTCCCACTCGTCCCACTCCTAGAACTTTACAGCTAAAAAGCAATAAACAAGGAACTTGCGGATTTGTATAATACATACAATGCTCGGATTTTGGCATAAAAGGTTAAACTTGGGTTACTCATCAACGAATTTAATTCTTTAGTATGTTAGTGATAAGAGATACAAATCGTAATTACTGCCCGCACGAGGCCATTTTCCAACGCAAAGCATTGATCGTAATTCTAACAGATATGTAAGAAACTCATAATCTTTATTCATGTGATGAGTAATTATTTATGAGGATAGTTTGAACCTTATTTTCGGATGAATACAGCACTCATGATCTCAATAAATCGCCAGCTTTTAAAGAGATCATACATTTTAAAGATCAGGCAGAGAATATTCTGATTTTGTATTATGTCAGAAAAAGCTAGTAAATTTGCATGGGAGTACTTCATAAAAAGACCGAACTCAGAAGCAAAATTCAAAAAGTGTTCTTTGATAATTAAGTGGAGGTTCCACGAGTGGTTTGCTCCGTCATTTAAAAAACATACATTTCATTTAGAAGCCGAGCCTTGCAAATGCAATACATATCTATAAAGGGAATTCAAAAGCATTTTTAGGGTAAGCACACTTCTAAAACTTGAGTGTTTTTAAAACAAATTTGAAATATTAAGTTCGTGTCTTTTTATAAGGTTTTATGGGATGTGTGAACTATTATAATGAGCCTAGCACTGAAAAATTGTAGCATTAAAAATGAATAATTTCTCCCCCATAATTTTTTATAATTTCATCTTTATGCAAGTTTTGATTTTACAGCCCAAAAATATTTTTTTCTTGTAATTCTGGCACTAATTAAATTTTCGGGATTTCCCGGGATCCCGGGTTGATGTCGAATTTCATCCCGAAATCCCGGGATGACCAAAATGTCCTATAACGACAATCCCTAGCCCCAACCCTCAAAGTAATCAAATCTCACATTCAAACACTCCTTTCTTTGGTTTAGAAATATATCCCTTTTGTAAAGGAGCGTCATATTCCAAAAAAATAGTAAAATATACATAGAAGATAAAGGAAGATTGTAAAGACTCGTGAACACTTAAATCTGTGACCTCAGAAAATAGAAAGTAGCATTTCAAGATGGAATTTATCACGGTATTCCAAGAATCCTAAATAAATGATCAGGTCTCCTATGGGTGAATTTGGAACAGAATCAAGGAAAAATTTTGATCTTTATTTTTCTTTTCTCACCTTACGATTTCGTCGTAAGTATTCAGTAATGAAGTTTCTGGTGTTTTACCGGCGCTCTGTTTCCAGAAATCCCGCCAGAGACTAAGTCTTAAAATATTCAGTTTTGTTGGATTCGAGAAATGGTCGTGTTTTTTCTTCGGAGAACTGCGTTTTCTTCGCCCTTTTTTCTTCCAATTTGAGATAGATCTCGGGTTTTATCCCTCATAAATACTTGTTGTGTTAAGACGAATGCAAATGTTATTTGGCAGTGCCCTGGTCCTTTAAAGTCATTCAAGGAATTTTACTACTTGTAGACGAATACGTCTCACACTGAGATACTTTTAAATAATGTATTTGAAGAGCTGATATGAAGTGATGAATTCTGTATTATAGGTAATTTATTCAACAGATGGTTTTCAAGAAATCATAAAACTGAATCGGATCGTTAAAAAATTTTGAAAACTCAGATATTTTACATAGTTATTACAATTAGGAGTTAAAATTATACAAACTTTAGACAAGTAAATAGAAAGAGCAACTTTTTCAGCTTTAGCTATCGTAAAATTGTTCAAATGTCACAAATATTACTGACATTTTAAGCGACTTTTTATGGTTAAGGAATATAAAGGTTCTATACCATAATGGGTCCTTAAAATTTATAATCAATATGATTTTTGTCCTTATCTAAAATTAACACAGTAAACATCATCCACTTATTAAATGTAAGAAACATGTTAATTTAATTTAAAGTTAGATTGAAATATTATGCGGGGAACAAGAATAAACTTTAGTTGATACCCTAAAGTAAAACTATCTTCAAATTCCTAATATCAACATCCACCTCATTTACCCTCATGAAATTTTGCCCTTCATTTCTGGTGTTTTTTATAAATACTGATTACTTACTGAAGATATTTTTGCTGTATTCTTAGGCAAACTATAGTTTACTTCGGTATCAAAGCATTAAGTAAGCCTGAATTGTGCTGGTTGTGCTGGATTGTTGAGATGAAACAAGCGAGCTCTGCTCGCTAAGATCCCGAAGCGGTCTGAAAAGAACTGCGAATCAATCCTGGGGTTGGTGAGCGATAGCGGGCAGGGGGCCGAGCCTCCTAGTTATTTAATCTTACAAGAAAAATATTTATATTTTGGCGATCGTTCGTCTTTGTAAATAAAAATCTCCATGTAATACGTAGATAAAAAAGTTATATTAAAAAAGTAATGAAAAGTTATCTGATAATTTTTGAGTAAAATTAATAAAGGGATATGTATAGTTAAACCTTCCAGCATAAATAGGAATGCCTAAATAGTTTATTCACCCGCTTTGCATCGATAGCTATTACCATTAACTCAAATGCACTCTTCTAAGACTCTACTAACAGATGCTGAAATTCACATGTAAGGAGAAATCGTTAAAGACAAAATCCTTTCCTCGTGGCTAAGCAGCCATTGACAGTAGAGGGAATGAAAACACTCTAATGGACGACCATTCGGTGGATTCGGCCCTCTGATCCGTACCATCTCATTTGGTCCCTTTTCCATGATTTCACTGGCAACGAACGACCCGAGAAATTCAGAGATTCGCTGTAAAGATTATGTTAAACACCGATGGTAACATTGTACTCGATTGAACGTTTATCGTAACCGTTATAAGTGTATTAAAACTGAAAAGTATTGAAAATTTTAAGGAAGAATCAAAATTTTGTTTCATATATCTTTTTCATTAATATTAAATTAACGTGTACTTTCATAAATTGTGTTGAACTCGCTTTTTGTTGATAATGTAAAAGATAGTAGAGAATTCAGCTGTAGGAAAACTTACTTACTTTCAGAAAACTTACTTAACTTTTTTTATCATTTACAGTTCAAAACATTTAGTGACTCGGGTGAACTATTCATGCATTAAAAGGCAATTTCATGTGTAGCCTATTTTTCTCTTTAAATTTTACGAGTATTTACAAAACTTTTACAAATTAGCACTCAATCACAAATATTTAGGACCAAGATCAGTCATAAATCTGCATAGTGGCTGAAAAAATAATTATATTATGTATTTAGTTTATTTTTTAAAAAGTTGTGAAATATTTTTTATTTCAATAATTTCATTTAGTACATATATTCTAAAACTTACATAAACCTTGGGTAAATTAATAAGTTATTGAAAACTATATTTAAAAATAATTTGACTTTATTTTAAGCATAAATTTTTATAATTACAGAAACTCTTTAAGTTTATACTTGGGTCTGAAAAGTATTTTCTTAATACTTTTGTGCATTTAAATTTATTACATATGCCTATGAGTTATCTTTATCCAACAATTGATTTTATCTACTGGAATGCAGTATGGATTATTTTTAACAGTCTAAAATATCCTCTTGTGGAAAAAATTACCTGAGTATAAATACTTATCACATTTCTGTAATATTTTTAAAGCTTCAAATTTGATTTTATTTATCGTTCCATAATAAATTATGTTTAGATTATATCTACTTTCATACGAAAAGGGTGCATCCGAAATCAAATGAAATTACCATTAAAAGAATACTCCATTCTTTTAATTATTCCAAGCCAAATAGAATTATGTAACGTAATTGAACTCCTATGTATAAATGTCACACAAAAAAAACTACATCCTGAAAGCAATCAGAGCAACATTTGTCCAAGAAATAAAGTATTAATTCTTATACTACTTATTCATAAAATAAAGGATATTTATAAAATGAATAAATAATGAAATTATACATTTAGCTCATAACAGAATGACAATTTTCAATCTGGTTGCAAATATAGGTATAAGATGGTTTGAACATAATTTATGGTAAAGTTACTGCTGTTTCCGAACGATTTTAACCCATTAGCACCCCCCCCAGTGATCTATTTCTAGATCGCTAAATATAAGGTCATAAATGCTCTCTTAAATTACCTTAAATTCTCCCAACAGTAACGAAACTGCACTTATGGCAAGAGAAAACATCCCTCAATCCTAATACCCTGTGTTTTTTGCGTTTGCTTCATTTATTTTGTAATAGGGATAGGCTAAAGTTCGAGTTTTCTTCTTTGATCGAAAATAATTTGGGTGTTAATGGGTTAAGGGATAAAAAATTAATTATTTAAAAGCTTGGACCAAACAGAGTGAATCTATTCATTTTGTTGATACCAGTTAATCTAAATGTCATTAATTTAATTTGCATGTAACAGGGAGTAATGGAAACACTGTAATAAATTTGTTACTGTTTTTTGTTACTGTTTGTCACTGTTCACTGTTTTTTTGAGTGATATTAAATATCTTCAAAATTTATTTCATGAGAAATTTTGCACCTATAATTTGGTTTTTATTCTTTTATTTTTATTTTAAATTTTGATGATTTTTTAAATTTATCTGTAGTTTCCGTTTAAGAAAGCGGCACCATGTGGTTCTCAATTTTACCTTAAGGGGACATCCATAAATTACGTGAGGTAAAAAAGGGGGGAGGGGTTTGGAAAAATCTCACCAAGGGGGAGGGGGGTCGAATAAAATCTCACGTTAACTTTTTAAGTTAGAAATTATGAGTTTTAGGTGCTGTGAAGTACAAAATGCAAACGAATAGGATAGAAAATTATTTTAAAGGTTGTAGGTAAATCTCACCTGGGGGGAGGGGGTTCCAGCAAAATCACACTAAATCTCACCAAGGGGGGGTCCAGATTTTGGAAAAAACACCTCACGTAATTTATGGATGTCCCCTAAGAAATTTATAGTACCTATACCAGTCATTTATAGTTTGCAAGAATATCACGAATTGAAGATTATTTTTATCAATTAGTTTTCATTTAACCATCAAAACTACATAGCAACATAACATTTTATAGAGTTATCCTAAAAAATCATTATGCGGTGAGGGGAAAAAGTTAAGAGGAAATAAATCAGCAACACATAGCAAACACTCCAGTATCAGTTAATGTAATAAAATATTACCAAAATAACACACTTGGAAAGTTTTCAAAAGTTAAGGTAAATTTAAATCCTTAATTAAAATTAAAATTCAGCCCAAAGTTAACTTAAATTACTTTCGATAGTCTAAATATGAACTGTAAACCTTTCGATTACAAACCTTCAAATAGCTACCCTAATGACCTCGTAACACACATAATAACCACGAAAATCCGTTCCAAAACATTCCTTTTAACCAACCTTCCCAAAATTCGGAAAGCAAAATTTTCAATGGATCTTAATCCACTTATTTCGCCCCATTTGCCGCACCAGAAATTGGAGGAAAGGCGAAACGCCACCTTATTCAAGGCCCTGTTTCCACAGACATAACCGACTTTAACCTGATTGCGCTTTAATCTCATTCAGGTTCGAATAAGCAAATGTTGGAGGGTTTAAATCAGCTCATAAGAGAATCCGGAGGCTTGGGCGTGTAATCAATTTTGATACCAAAAAGTAAGCCGGTATTAATTAGTTCGTTATGACCTTTAATGGGTGAGATATTTTTTTTGTGTGTTGAACCTGCTCTGGAAGCAGGTTTTCAAAAGCTATGCGTGTTTGGCGGTCATCTGATTGGTTAATTTATTGTAGAGGCGCCATTTTCTGTTGTTAATATTATAAGCAACATTTTTGTGATGATGTTTTAATTTAACTAATTCATTACAGTATTAATGGGAAAATATTATGAGTAGTATTAATTTTGATTATGTGAAGGAAAATACATGGTAAATTAGTATGAGAAAATGGTAGAAAATATATATACAGTAAAATCCCGTTATAACGAACTTCACGGGACCGTAAAATTTCTTCGTTGTTACGAAAATTTCATTGTAACCTTACTATCGCTAATTCAAATAAAAACAGTTGGGGACTTTCTGGACTTTCGTAGTAACGGGATTTTTCGTTGTATCGGTATTCGTTGTAAAGGGATTTCACTGTATATGTATAATTATTTTTTACCACAAAATACCTGTTGAACCAACGATAATAAAAGGGTCACGTGATTTTGACAGACTCGAAGGGGAGAAAGGAAGAAGCTGAGGGGCAGTTGATCGAAAGAGGAAGATACATTTACTCCCTCTAACCTTAGTTATACCCTCTATATACATAAAAAATCAGTATATTTTAAATAAAATAAAAAATACTGAAGCAAAAAATCACTTGACCCTTTTACTATCGTTGATACAACAGTATCTAAAGTTATTGTTCTAAATAAAAAATTGTATAAAAAGTTCTGATGGGGGCTTAAAATTTTAAAAAAGTAAAAATAGCATTAAAAGAGTGTATAAAAGTAAACAATATTCACAAAAATGTGTTTTGATTATAAACGCTGTATAAATAGTATTTTAATTTATAACCTTTTAATTTTTAATCTTTGGAATTCCCACCATAGTTTAACCCATCAGAGGCTGTTTATCTCTCTAATAAAAAAAGGCCGTTAACTTTAAAATACTCGTTCCGGAAGACTTCAATCCTTTAAAGATTACCCACATTTACAACCGGTCGATTTTAATAAAAGTAGATTGTCAGCTTTTTTATTTCAAAGTTATGTTTAAGGAACTGTGACTGACGATTTAAGCTGATATGGGTTGTCAGTTGCCAATTTATCCAAAAAAAATTAATTAATTAAAATCTTCATTAGAGAGCTGGTTTTGATTATTATTAAGTGAGCATTTTTATTTGTACTTCTTTATAAAATGTAATTTAACCTTTTAAGTTAACATGGGTAAATTGTATTTAAGGATTCAATGTTTCTCATATTAACTATATCAAATAATGTTTTTTTAATTCTTCTGAAGAGTAAATACAGTTTAAAATAAAAAAGGTACTACTGGGAAACTGAACGAAAAAAATTTTCATCAGCATCCAAATTCAATAGAGGGCATTTCAATGAAGAACGCGAATACTAAAAGGAAATGCGTAGGTACTGTCGAACCAACGATAGTAAAAGGGTCACGTGATTTTGACAGACTCGGACGGGAGAAAGGAAGAAGCTGAGGGGCAGTTGATCGAAAGAGGAAGATACATTCGCTCCCTCTAACCTTAGTTATACCCTCTATATACATAAAAAATCAGTATATCTAATATAATAAAATTAAATGTATATATATATAGATAGATATATATATATATATATATATATATATATATATATATATATATATATATATATATATATATATATATATATATATATATATATATATATATATATATATATATATATATATATATATATATATATATATATGTTTGTCTTTTATACAAATCCACAGTTTTCTACCGATCTGCACCAAACTTGGTATCAATCAAATCAAAGTCTGCCCGGGCCTAGTGGCCCATAAGGCGGTGCCCATCTCCGTTTCTGTAGCCTTTTGGGCCTGGGGTGCTAATTACTAGCGTATGTCCAGGCCGAGTGGCTAGCCCGACGCTGGACCCCCAGTTGATTCCCCAAGCAAGCTTGGTCCTCATTTATCGACCCCGGAAGGATGAAGGGCTGAGTTGACCCATGACCAGCTACCCAAGCAGGAGCCGAGAAACTTGCTATACCTACGTAAAAAACTCAGAAAAAAACATAGGCTATGTTTCGAAAACTTTTAATGACCCCTTGACCCTCTTTTGACACTTTTTATGGTCATTTTGCTGAAATAGCTTCATTTCCCCTCAAGAAGAGATCTGCTTACTCCATTGTTACAAAGAAAATTTATTGCTAAACAACAATTTTTTAATAGAAACACTAGGTACAAATCTATTTAAAAATTATATTAATATTTTAAAAATATATTTCAATGAAATTTAAAAGTTATGTATAGTTAAACATATTTTTATTTGACAGTTTATCTAATTTTTATATTTTAAAAGCTTTCTGGAATATCATTGTTGTTAAAATAGTGTCCATGGAAACGAGGATGTAAAATCAAAAAGTGATAATATTGTAACTTTTAAGAAAGTTGGTTAACAAACCAAAAACCATTAAAACTCCCTTGCAACTAGAAAATATTAATTTTTTTTTCTTAAATTTCAAAACGGAATAAGCTTTAATTA
The DNA here is from genome assembly GCA_024610705.1 of Tetragnatha versicolor. NCBI lineage: Eukaryota > Metazoa > Arthropoda > Arachnida > Araneae > Tetragnathidae > Tetragnatha > Tetragnatha versicolor. Next base: position 5,686,848 of record JANDEH010000022.1, read on the forward strand.
TTGAATAATTTCACCGAAAACGTTTATTCTTAAAGAAATGATTAATTAAGGAATCTTAGAAATTTTAAATAATTTTTAGAATATTTTTTCCATGTGGTAAATATGGAAATCACATTCACAAATTATATTGCTTGAAGAAATTTTAATCCATCTGGGAATACTGGGATAAGAAAAATTACTAGGAACACCGGGATAGGAAAAGTTACCAGGAACACCGGCAAAAAGACGCCTGGGGATACCGGGATGATCGGTAAATACTGATTATACAAAATTAGAAATGTGTTTGGGAAAACTTAAAAATAATAAATTTATACTCTCCACCCGTGCAAGGCCGGGCATATCAGCTAGTTTTAAATAAAATAAAAAATACTGAAGCAAAAAATCACGTGACCCTTTTATTATCGTTGGTTCAACAGTAGGGGAGAGTGTTGTACCTATGGACAAAAATCACGTTTGGATTTTTCTAAGACAGGTAAAATCACATTTTGACCAAATAAAGTAACCAAAACCTATAGTCCTAACCTTTGTGAGTAGAGAGATATTTTTTATTAGTCAAAATCTTGAAAATTGGATTTTTAATCATTTATAATAACTTGGAAAAATTTGTGTCCAAAGGTACAACAACCTGTTGTACCTATGGACAGACCCAGTTGTACCTGTGGACACCCTTAAAAAGGGAAATTTTACTTGAAAAAAGCTAAGAATGAACATTTTTATTGATGAATTACCTTTTAATAACCTATTTCAAGCGTTTTTAAAATTGAAAATAGATTTTTTAAAGTAATGTAGTTTTAGATCGTAAATGATCATTAAAACGAAGTTGAATGATAAAAGTCTTGATTTTTTACCAAAAACACAAAAATCACATGGTATTTTCAGATCAGAATTTAAGGTAATAGTTTCATCAATCATGCTGATTGATCTGACAACTTCACTGATCCAAAAATACCCAATTCGATCGACACTTAGTTGTGCAAGCATTTGGTGGTAATAACAATAATTATTTGGTGGTAAATCTTCTTCAGTGGAAATTTTAAGTTTTTTTAATCATCATACTTAAATGCGATAGGGTGCTTAGGGTTTTACACCATATTTTAAATTAAATTCCAAGTAGAATCATAAATTTAAAAAAGTAGTTTAGATCACAAAATATTTGATTTTTCATCTAAAATTCACTTGAAAATAATCGCTGACAAATAGATTACCATCTAGAATTAATTTAACATTTATTAAAATGTATTCAGTTAAATGAAACCCGATTCTAAAACGCCGATTAGCTACAGACACCCACAAGAACGTGTCCGTAGGTACAACACTTATGGTGTCCGAAGGTACAGCATCAGGTGTTTTTGCATTCAAAGTTCTATAAAAGATAAAAGAATTGAGATCTGACGATTTCTAATATCAAAACTAAAAATTCAAAATCTCGGGGATTCCCCGCATATATCCCATTTTATCATATCATAATCATAGAGGAAGAAAATAATTAATGTAGTGATGCACTAAAAAAAACTTTGAGCACCTAAAAACAGTATTTTTACTATAGAAAATTTAAATAATATTTTAAACAGCTGATTTCACGTTAGCAACTAGATAGCATCTGTTAACATTCAAAATCAACCACAAATTCAAATTCATATTTTTTCCCGAATTTTAAAATGAGGTGGCTGAAGGTACAACCGTCCGTAGGTACAACACTCTCCCCTACTATTACTACTTTTACAAGTTACTTAAAATTTTGACTGTTATTTTAATTTATTTAATTTTCTTTAACTGGATAATCATTAAATAATTAAACTCGAGTTTACAGAAAAGGATTTTCAACATTCACAAAAGATATAAAAATACATGTAAAACATTTTTATTTCAAGTCGTGGGGTAATTGAAAGCAGAAATTTTAAAATACAGTATAAAATAACTCATGAATTCAATACCCGAAACCGAATAAATATCAATGTATCAATACTTAAAAATATTTTTACACGTTAAAATAGTAGTATACACTGGATTTTGAGTTTTAAGTTATATAAAAATTGCTGCTTTGCAACGCAAGTTATAGCAACCAACAAGATGATGTGGGTTCTTCTACAACAAAAATATATATATATATCTGCTATTTAACTGATGAACAAACAGTATTCTATTAAAGGAGGTAAAAAATATGCATTTAGAAAAATGTTCTGTGTGAACGTATCTATATGGATTGACATACAAGTGGTGTAAAATAAATACAAGGAAACCTGGCTTAAAGAACACTCACAATAAAAAAAGGTTTGATTCAATTCCAATTGTGTAGCATAACAGATGAGAAGTGTTTCAATGCCAGGTCTTTAACTGTAATGATCCAAGTGTCGCAAAGACTAATAGTCCAGTGGATGGTTCATTTTCTTGACGGGAGAAGGGTGAATTATTGCTCGGCTTTTCATTACTGTCTGTGGAATTAGCTAATTGTTTCTGCTGTCTTCTCAAGCGATGTCTAACTAAGTAATGATCAAGGCAACTAAGTACGGAAACAAATCGGAGAAGTAAATCTGATGAGGAAGCTATTTGGATACTCTACAACTTGTTTTTATTTAGACATTTCTTGAATCCCTCTGGGATTTGAATGAAGCTGGAATTATGTGGTTCTTAGGGTAAAAATTTTTTAATTTATGTATAGTTTTCCAATTTATGTCCCTTTGGTTATGATTACAAAATGGTAAAAAAAACTTTGTGTGGTAAAAAAATAACCTAAGGCTAATAAGTTGAAAATTAAACCTAAAAAATTCTCCAACAAACAGAATTATGTTAATCAAGGAAAAATAAGTTATACTTAACAAGCATTTATTAAAATAATTTCTTTGTAAAATTGCTTCTTTTTTTCCCCGGAAAGATAAATTAGCTAGTTATATATTTATGTAAGTTATTCGTATTACTAAAAACTACGTAAGTACGTTATATAAAAGACTTTTTTAATATAAAATTCTTCATCTAAATTGTATAAGAAAAAGGAGGGTAAGAGTACGCATAAAAATGATTTTACTTCACAAAATCCAGAATCAGATTCTCAAACATTTACTGAACGGAAGTTAATTGTGACTCACACACCTAAATCAACCCACAAAAAAGTAAAGGCTTAGATTTAACGAAAATTTGTTAAAATAAAAAACTGAATGCTTATTTTTTCTCCACGAGCCAGATGAAAGAACCCTTGACATGAAATTGAAAATACACTCCCTGAAAACATGATAGAAATCCAAAAAAACTCTCCACTGCCTTCGTAATTGAGTGATTCTTCCCTCATTCCACCACTCTTTAAGTAAAATCAAAACAGAATTCAATCTTTATGTGGTGTAAGGTGAGTAAGATGGGTTATATGATTGATTCTGTTTACAAAAATCTTAGCTTCTTTGTCTATGTGTATTGCATACTCTTGGGCGCTGATGTATTAATTATCTAAGTCGTCATCCCTAATTTTCAGAAAGAAGTGTCTAGGTATACCTCAATAGCATTTACTTCGAAAGCAGTCATTAATTCTTTATTTACAAAAAAATAAGACTTCTTCATAAAAAAATAGATGCTTACTCAAAGGTTTCTTCAAATAAACCTGATAAATAAAATACAAGAAGTATGAAAATAATTATGACAGTCTTTTAAGATAGCTTATGATACACAAAAGATGATCCTACTTGAACTCCGTTGCACTGTTGCCCATAGGGAAAAAATGGTGCCCACTTTTACGTTCCTTTCCTAACTATATAAAATACTTTACCTTAACTAAAGAAAAATCATCTTTACTATTTCGTTGCTGTGTCTTTATTTCTAGTATCGTGTATGTTAATTTTAAATGTATGCAAAATTACCAACGTCGACTTCTCTATACTATACTCAAAATTCAAATCGTTCAAAAGCATTATAGAAGTGGAAAATAATTGGATGGTTTAAAACCAAACGCATGAAGTCAAGAATTAAAACAGAGAATCGTACTGTCTTCTACAATAAATGTTTAGTTATTTAATGACTTGGTCATTTCTTCCGAAGAAAAATTTACTTTCTTTAAATGCGATGCTTCAACCGAAACTCAAGGGGAAGAAACAGCTCGAGAAAAAGTTTGAATTTTTTAGAGTTTGACCTGTACAATTATCAGGAAAAGTTATATTCCTTTGAAACTTCTCTAGAAAGAAACCATGATGTATTTAACATTCAGAGAGGCAGACGTGTTTAAAATATGAATTTCTCCATTGATTGAATGAAATGACAGATGCCTTAACTTAGTATATTTTCACCAAGATCGCTATACTGATACTTTAAAATTAAGCTCATCATTTTATATTCTTTTAATAAATGGTTGAATTTTTTTTTAATTAGATGAAAAATTAATTATAATAGAGTCTTAAAGAGATCGATTATTTTTTGTGAAGTAAAACCTAAAACAGAAATTGAGGCCCTATTTATTGAAAACAAATAAATTATGTAAAACGAGGAACTTGTACAAAAGTTTGTAAGGTTTATTTTTTTCTTGGATACGTTTGGTTCCTTAATCTTTTAAAGTTATATTGCCTTTACCCATGGTCTTTAGTGGTCTCATATAGGATGTAATACCTAGTGTTAGCATTTAATGGCAACTTTCATTATAGAAAATAATGGATGTATAGTGGGGGCACTGAGAATATATGATTTATTTTAGTAATACGCTGCTATTTCTCATGATTTAATATTCCGTAAAATTTGTGATTCGTTATAAAGTATTGTTTAATGATATTAATTTTTTTCAAAAGCCGTTATAACTTTTTTTTATTCCAGGGAAGTTCCAACAAATCAAAAATTCCCATGTAAGAGGGAGTGAGGTGTTATGAACTGAGAATAATAAATATTACTGCTTATCTGATAAAACCAAACTCTGAGTACTTTGCTCAACTATCCGATTTTACTAATCTTCTCATCAGAATTCAGTTTATAAACTTTTTGAGTGTAGGTGCACTTTTTAGAAGAGGAATCCAATCTGGAGAGAGAGGGTAATTTTTCAGATATTTAGAAATAGAGATTAATTGAAATGAAATAAATAGTACCTATATTTTTGTATATGTTTGGTAGAACATAAATCAAAGCGAGGGGCTAAAGATAATGAAGAAGAATTATTTAAAGGATAAAGATATTTTATATGCATCAAAGTTAACTTGAAGTGCATGCATTTTCTCAGTCAAAGTTAATATTATATTGGTATAGTATAGTTGCCTCATTCGTCATTTTTTCCGATTTAAAAAAAAGTTCCAACAAGCTTGACTGACTTATTCCCCTTAAAATTAGAAAGGGTGGTCTTAAACTACATTATAAATGAGAGAAAAGCAAATTTAATTTACTGTGTAGTTTCTTTAAAATTCTTTCACATCCCAATTACAATAAATTAAAAGGAATATGAAAACGAAGTCCTTCACGCGGGAAATATTATAATAAAAGTTATCCGAGTTATCTAGACGTGGTTGATGGTTAAAATTAAAATTGAAACCACCAATTGGTTTCAATTTTAATTTTAACTATCGACCACGGCTAGATAGCTCGGATAACATTTACTATAACACTGTTCTACACTGAAAAAATTTCCTTGATGAAAATAGTCATTTCTTATAGATTTTGGGTCGCTGAATACGAAAATCACCATTAAAATTCTCAATTGACTCAGGATTTTCGGGGAACAGCCCCTCCCCCTTTTCACGTTTTTTAACGACTTTATAACTTTGAACTCGATTTTCAGGGTCAAAAAGCATTGCTTTAATCTTCAAATTGCCCCCAGGGGACAAGAAATGTTCAAATTAATAAAATATGATAAATTTATAACAAATGGATAGGTTTAAGGGGTAGTTAACCCCCTAAGAATGCAAAAAATTAGCTAAAAATTATAGAGGTTTTTATACGCTATTTTTTCCTCTTATTTTATACGCAATTCACGTTTGAAGGGTCCTAACCCTTCCCCAAGGACCCAAATTTCATGGCAATATGCAGCAATGATTTTTGCTAAAAGCGGTTGAGGTGAGAGCGCCCCCAGAGCACCCACGGAAGGGTTCAATGCCGCACTTAGAGTTTAACTGTGCTGTACAAAAAAAAATTTAAGCCACTTACTGAATTTCAGCTGATTCTTGTGTAAAATGATCTGCTGAATTCAAATATGACACCCATTTTCCTCCATCACCCTCAGTTTTTAAGGGGATGCCCCCTAATTGTTATCCACTGCCGTGCATCTATTAACATCTTGAAACATGGAATCCTCACTCCCGAAAACCGGTCAGTTTTTAAAGAAATGAAGAGTTTCTACTTAGGATACATCCAAAATATAAGATAAACGTCATTTGTAATCTTTTCAAAATCATCGATATTAATTCCTGAACTCGCGAGTGCCTTCGCGATTTTGGAAGTCTTCCGAACTCTTCCGCGGGGACTTCTGGGAGGCTAACACCTCAACCGCTTTTAGTAAAAATTATTGCTGCATATTGTCATCAAATTTGGGTCCTTGGGGAAGGGTTAGGACCCTTCAAACGGGATTTGCGTAAAAAATAAGAGGAAAAAATAGCGTATAGAAACCTCTTTAATTTTTAGCTATTTTTTGTATTTTTAGGAGGGTAATTACCCCTTAACCCTATCCATTTGTTATAAATTTATCATATTTTATTAATTTGAACATTTCTTGTTAACTGGGGAGCAATTTGAAGACTTAAATATTGCTTTTTGACCCTGAAAATCGAGTTTAAAGTTATAAAGTCGTCGAAAAACGTAAAAAGGGGGAGGGGCTGTTCCCCGAAAATCCTGAGTCAATTGAGAATTTTAATGGTGATTTTCGTATTCAGCGATCCAAAATCTATAAGAATTGACTATTTTCATCAAGGAAAAAATTTTGAAGGTCGAATTTGTAGAACAGTGTAATTAAAACGAAAATTATTGTTTTTATCAAGTGAAAAATAATTTCCTTTGAATTTTCGGAAGCTTTACATTCAAACTGATATTTATTGATTATATCTCTCCCCCCTCTTTTCTTGGGTCAAAACTACCACTTCAGAAGACACTGAGGTTGTTTCAACAAGTACGCCCAAACTCTGTATAGAAAGATTCATTGCGTGAAGTAGGTAAAATTTTCCCAAAGAATTATATCCCTCTATTGAGACGTCCTATCCGATAAAAACTTTATTATTGCATCCCACGGTGACGCTTGCAAGCGTAATGTAATGGATATATTTAACATCTTACTGTATAAATATATCCAAACAACCATGTTCAATCTTTTCATAAACGTCTTAAAAGCAAACCAGATGTGACGTCATACATTTCCTGTCACAATTTTCTTGAAAATTATGATTAGAAGAGGTATAGTTAGTTCTCTAGGAACTTTTCATCTAATGCAAGGAATTTGGTGGTGTAGAGTTAAGGCGCACTTGTTTAAATACCCAGTATTTCCATTCCTATTAATAGGAATAATATAAACGACCATATTCACTCCTAACCTTACTGCCGATTAACCAGGACTCAAAGAGATATTGGTGGAAATCTGGTTTTACTTCCTTAACTTCCAATCAGAAATTTGACTGCCGGTTAACCGCTGATCAGGTTAGCGGTGAATAATGCTGTTAGTCAATCATTTATTATGAAATTGGGGACATAAAACATCACCTTTTTGTTTGGCATGGTGTTCTGAAGAAAATTATCATAACTATTCAACAGAAGAAAACAAACGGTTTTGAGGGGCATGAGTGTTTTTTATCAAGTCTTTAAAGCAAAGGTTATCAAAAGGAAACAAATTTAAAACTGCTTGAAGGAATAATTACAAATGAACTCCAGTGATCTGGCAAAGAAACTTCAGGAAATTTACTTTAACCTTTTTTTGCTTTAGATCTTATTAAAAACTGTGAATCAAGTTTAAGACTACATAGCGAGTTTAAAGTAACCTGTTTTAAAAGTTCTTCAATAATAATATGCTATGACTTTTGAAAAGCTGACATAAGAGTGAAATTGCGAGCTGCAGGAGAAACTAAGAAGCAGAGGACCTCAAATCCCAAGATGAAAAGGGTGATACCTACTTGATTACAAACAATTGCCTAGATGGCCGTGCTAATATTTCTACAACATTAGTCAAATGAAAAAATTCTAGAAGGAATCGTTTCTAAACTTTAAGAAAGAGTCATGAGATGTGATAATAAGAAAATAATAAGATACTAAATATTACCCCAACCACTCAAAATATTTCTTCATTTCCTTTTTATCATGGGCTTTTTCATTCATGTTTAAAAATTTAAACTCTTCTTATTTTTAAAATCAGTCTGGTTTAGTTTTTTAAAAAGTTTAAATGTTCCGTTAGTATGCTTTTAAGTTAATTTTCCTCTTTGAAATTTAAGTATTAGGCATTAAAATATTTCATTAGACTAAGAAGTTAAGTTGGTTTTGATTTTGGGTAAAGTTGGTTTTCAGGAATACCTACAACATAAGTATTGTAGAATTATATTGAAAAGTAGTATAACTTCAAATCAATTAAAGAAATTATCACACTATTTCTTACATTATTATTTTCATTTTTTTATTTATTGCCATTTTGACAAACTATGAATCCTCCTTACTACTCCTCTGGTCTTAAATAAAAATCAGTTTAGTTTGAATTTTATAGAAAAAATAATTTAAGAAACAACATTTATCTTATTCCTTAACTGGACAGAAATCGTTTTTTATTTAATTCAAATTTATGTATTGTTTTGATGTTTCTACCGACTTAACTTTATTTGAACCAGTTAAAGTTATGAAAATTCTTATATAAAGGGGTATACATAAAAGTTTCTTTAAAATGATTTAACAAAAAAACACATGGTTTTTAACTAAAGAGATTAATTTTTGAGTGGGGGTGTTTTTTCAAAGAATAGTAGATTAAATTTACTTATAACAATTTTATTTATTCCATAGAACTATTGAATATGATCTCTAAATACATTTACCCTTTTTATGAAAGCAAGCAATATTTGCCAATAATCCTTGTTATTGTTTCTTTAAAGTGAAATTACCTTTCTTACAAAATTTGAAAGTTTCTTTTAAAAACAAACCTATTAAAAGGGAATTTTAGAAAAACCTGGCATATGTATTTTTTATCATAAGTTTGAAAAATTACAGTTGTGTTTTACTCATTTTGAGAATTTAACATTTAAATGTAACATTAATCTTACACTACCTAATTTAAATAAAAGCTTAAAATCTATAATTTATAACTGATAGCGATGGTCTTGAAAAGTTTTTGAATTTAATCAAACAAAATAAGCATTCCGAAAAATATTTGTACAAAAAGGTGGATAAATTTGCGTACTATATTTATATAAAGATTTATATAAAGTACTGAAAATTTAGACAATATGAGTGTTTCTTACCTTGGAAATTTTAGTGAAAGCGTCAGCTAGGTTTCGGCGTTACTTCAGCCGCACGGACGTCGACGCACAAAATTTTTGTCAAAAAATTTTTTGTCCTTCGGGGGAGTTTTTCCAGGGGGATCTGATGAGTGAGTGAAGCTTAGAGGGAAGGGACATCGAATATATAGCGCAAGTGGCCATTTTTGCAGCTCTTTTTCTTGGTTTCGGCGCCAACACGCTCTGTCACGACGTAATGGCATCGGCAGCCAATCAGGAGCCGCCGCTTCCGGTCCAGCCAATGAGATTTGAAGACTCGCTCAAAAATTTGCTGCCGAAAATCGACTTTCACTCCAACGCGCGCGCTCTCGCGGTACTTTTTTAATATTTTATTTCTTTGCGAGGGGGGAAATTCGGAGTTGTATTTACAGGTTATTATTGGGCATTGTTTTTTAGATCCATTTTGCTGGTTTCAGAAGAGGAATATTGGATTTGTGTGACGCTTCCTTTTTGCGGACGATTGTTTTTGCAGGTGGAATCTTTCCGAACTTTTTAACCTTCGTTTCGTTAGGAATAGGGTTTTTTTGTTCTTTTTCTTCATAAGGGTGCTCTTAGGGGGAATATTATTGTGGAGGAAATGGCAACAATTCAATTCGTATTCAAAACGGGCGTCTGTTTTGGTTAGAAACATTTTTTGATTTGAAACCGAGAACTTGTACTGTTTTATAAATACGTGTGCCTGAAATTTCAATTTAATTGAGAGAACTTGCTTTACATATCTTGAACAAACATTTTTTTCAAAGTAAATAAAAATAGTAACTACGATTCATTACCTAAAAATCTTGATAACTCATAAACCTTACAAAAAATCTATTAAATTCATAATTTATTTCATTTGGAAACTTCTCCAGAATTCTAAAAATAATGTGAAAATTGTGAATTGTCTTAAAGAGAACTCCGGGTATAGAGAAAGGGTGCAACTTTCTTTCTTTGATAGATTTTACCTGTTTTAGAGTGTTTTTATAACTTTATAATTGTATGGGAATTGTTCTTTTCGGAGAAGTTAATTATTTTCCAAAGATTTAACAATTAATTTTGTTTAAATAGGAACTTCAGCTTATAATCCAGTGGGTGATGGGGTGAACTTTTTTTTAACTAATGGACTAATTTTTATTGAAGATAGTAAGGCAATATTAGTTTGGAATTTACATACAATCATTTATTATTTGAAAACTTGATAATTATTGACATTTTGATTACACTTTTTTGAATACTCTAAAAACTTAAGTTTAAGCTTTGTTTCAAAACCTTTGCATGTGTGAAAAGATAAACATATGAATGCTTTATTTTCTTAAACACAAATATCTTGTATATTTCTCTTACGTGAGGCTCAAAATTGGCGGTATTTGTTTTCTGCCGTTGGCAAAGGTTGATTTGTTTTGTTTAAGTTTCGCAAATTTAAAAGCAATCTAAAGATGGATTTAAGTAGAGATAGAAATTATTTTTCCAATCTGTGACGGTTGTAGCTCCAAGAAAGAGTATTTACAATTGTGTTTACAAAGAAGTTTTAAAGGAGTGATTAAATAATGGGGTAAGTAAAAGCACCTATATCACCTTTTAAGTATAACATATACATGTTAATAGTACTCATCTGATGTATTGAGCGATAGCGAGCAGGGGGCGATAGCCCCCTAGTTAGAAATATTACTTAACCATAATAATGATTTTACTCATACTTAATATTTTATTCGTTTGCTTAGTAAACTATCCTCTAAGAAATTATAAATAAAATTTTACTAATAATAAGTTAAAACAAGTCTCAGAAAACCATCTTTGTAAAAATGACCAACAGCAAAAATGAAAAACAGCCCGAACAGGGACTCGAACCCTGGACCGTTAGGTTAAAAGCCTAACGCTCTACCGACTGAGCTATTCGGGCTCTATTAACCAATAACACTGGGCAACAATTTTTGACAAAGTTCGTGTAAAAATAATGAAAATAGCCAATTCCTAATGAATTTGACCTTCTGAACCCGAATATCACCTTAAAAAATCTGGTTTGGTTCGAGTTTTGGAGATACAAGGGGGGTCTGGTTTAACGTAATTAATGCTGAAATGTCACTGTTTTTAAGAACATTTTAATATACAATGCTCTATTACCCATTTAATTGCGCAATATTTTATCTGAGATGTTCTCTAAAATATACACATTCATAAAATAATAATAAAAATAATATTTGGTAAAGAATTTGTCGATAAGAGTCGTCAGGTGGTCGACAAATTTAAGAGATGTTTGCATAAGAAATATTCCCATACATTCATGAAATAATAAAACTAATAATACATTAAAATCTACCACTTGATGTTAACGAGTGGCGTTTGTTCCTAGATTCCTCTAAATTTAGTCTAAAGATGGTATTGCTCCACAATGGCAATAAGCTCCCTTCCATTCCCATTGCAATTGCTGCTCATATGAAAGAGACATACGAACACATGCAGTTACCATGCAGTTACTTCTTCATCCAACTGAGTACGCAAAATATGAATGGGGTGTCTGTGTCGACTTGAAAGTAGTGGCGTTATTGATGGGCCTTAAACAGGGATTCACAAAATATTGCTGCTTCCTTTATGAATGGAACAGTAGAGCAACAGAATTACACTACATCCAAAAAAGACTGGCCTCCCAGGATATGTTTGGAACAAGGAATAATAAAGGTCAAGAACTCTCCTCTTATTTCTCAAGAGAAAATAATCTTACCTGATTTACACATTAAATTGGGTATTGTAAAACAATTGATTAAAGCGATTGATAAGACTAAGCCAGCTTTCATTTACTTGCGGGAAACAATTCACCGTCTGAGTGAGGTAAAAATCAAAGAAGGAATTCTTATAAGTCCTTAGATTATATATAAAGATTGTAGATTATAGATTGTTTAAAGATTCATAAAATTTGAAAACCTTCTAGACTGTAATGGAAAACAAGTGTGGGATGCACTCTGTCCAGTTTGTGTTAACTTTCTAGGCAACGCAAGATCGAAATATTATAAAGATCTTGTTCAGGACATGGCCTTATACCAGAAATTCGGTTGTCGAATGTCCTTAAAGCTGCATTTTTTGGATTCTCACCTTGATTTCTTCCCTTCTACCGCTGGAAAATTCAGCGATGAGCATGGTGAACGTTTCCACTAAGATATGTCTGAAATAGAGCTAATACGTTATAACGGAAAGTGGTCTGCCTCTATGCTTGGGGACTACTGCTGGACGCTTTTTAGAGATGATCCAGATATGGAATACAACCGAAAGAGAACTCGTCAATCATGATTTGGTAGTACTTCATTCTGTTATTGTTATAATTTATTTATAAATTATGCAGTGAAAAAACTCAAAGTGCAACTTAATGTGTTTTACACTGTAAAAAATAATCCTGCAAAAAAACAGAAAATTTCTGGCAGCAAAAGTTGCCAGAAAATTTATGTAGGCCGAAAAATCCTGTAAACAGAAAAAAGCTGTTACCTACAGGTAAATGCTGTAAAAAGAAACTTTCTGTCAAGTGAGCTACAGATTTTTCTGTTGCCTCTCAATAATTTTCTGCTTGTGCGCATGCACTTAAGTACACTTAAGCATGCACTTAGTAGAGTTTTTTCTAATTTTAATTAATTAATATCCGGGGATAGAACCCACGACCTACCGCATGCTAAGCACGCACGCTACCACTGAACCAACGAAGATTCAGTATAATGTTGCCAATAGCTGTATTCGTTTTCGATGCAGTAAGTTTCTGTTTAAGTACAGATAAGCTAAAAAACTAGATAAAAGCTGTTATTTTACATAAAATAAGTAGAAGTGCGGTGGGAATGTTACATGACAGAATATCTCTGTAAACATAAAGTCATTGTTTTTGAAAATTTCTGTTTTTCTACAGTTTTTTTTACAGTGTAGGTATTATTTAGAGCAATATCTCAACATTACAATAAAACCCGAACCAATTTCCAATTTTTATTGCCATAGTCGTGTTCAGCATGTCGAAATCTATTAGAATTTAACATTTTTATCATTTTTACATTTTCACTGTTGCCCAGTGTAATCAAATATGCTCTACAAGATTTACTGACATGATGTTTCACTTAAAAAACTACAGTGCGTTACGAGGCTCAGGTTTGCATTCATCCCCTTCGTCCTAGATACAAAATTTTTCAATAAAAATCATTTTAAATCATATTGTTTTCCTCTTTTAGACCTGATTTCCCATTACCCAAATATGAAATATAATCCCTAATAAGTTATTTTTGTTTGGATAAGCTCTCAATATCATCTGGTTTTTAATCTCTTTTTCGACCTATTTCCTCTCTCCAGTGAATTCCAAGGAGTTCACCAACCTCCCATCTGCATTTCGGACTGAAATTTATTCTCGATCTTCCTAACCCCAAATCCCCTCTACTAAAGCCAATTCCAGGACATTCAACTGTCTGTTGTTCGAACCCCCCTAACCCACCCTTAGATTGGAAACGAAGCTTTTTTTCCTCGGGCAATTGAACTATCTTCCTTACTCTAGATGCCCTTTACGAAGACGTTTCACCTCCAAGTACCTCTGAATGGGACTAGGGATTAATCAAAGACTTATTAAAACGTAAGTAAACTGCCTTACTCTGATTATGGTTGTGAAAACTTCTTTGGCAATGGAATTTGTATAAACATTATTTTAATTACAGACTGTAAAAAATATTCTTTTTACACATTAAATTTTCTATTGTTGCTTAGAAAACGTGCCTTTTCCGTGAATTTTTCACACAAAGATAATCAGAGTTTAATAAATTGCTCGAGATCATTTACGGTCGTAATAACCGGTATAACTTGACCAGCGCCGAACGGTTAAACGACAGGCAAGCTTCTGATTGGCCGTTGAAGAAGGAAAACTAGTTTTACACCAATCACAGCCGTATTGACCAGCGCGAGCCGATCCATAGATTATTCACTGATCGTACAAACCATGATCGAGGTTTTTCCGATGGTCCTTATCGACGAGCATCCGAAATCATGGTTTCTTCAAACAGCAGTTTTGTTTGTTACGCCACTTCTGATTGGACCGCGATGACGCCAGGCATCGAGCCCGGCCGTCCGCGCTGTTTGGCTGAAGTTCATAGTCCAGTGTAAATTATTTCCTGTAAAATTATCTACCTGCTTTAAAACATTTCTATCGCAACTAATAAAAACTATACAACCAAATACAGAAAATGACTTGAACTGGTGTTCTATATTTCCTGCTTTATATTCGAAATTGTTTTCACAATCCTAGTAATCTAATGGTTACACTGAATGGGTTTATTTCAATATTATTTTTAAAATACTCACACGTATCAAAAAATATTGATTCACCTCTCTAAAAATAGACTATTTTTGAAAGAATTTAAAGGAATTAATAGTTAAAAGGGAAAAATGTTGAAACTTAAGTAAGAGCCGTGCTAAATATTTAATACCTTAATTATTTTTAGAGCGCCATCTATCAAAACGATAGCGAACTATAAACTTTCTGGTTGATTTCTTTTTAAGTCCATTTCATGAAAAGTATTTCTTAATTATTACACTTTAAGCAACCATTATTTTGATGATTAAAGCAAATATACTCGAATATAAATATAATTTGTGATCAAATTCTTCTTAAATGTCCATTTTCGCAAAAATAAACCACGGATCCGTGGTTCAACCCACCAAAGTTGGGTGGTCAGATTTTGGCTGAAAAAAACAGTGATTAAGAGCTAGTTGGGGCTGGTCGATAACGTTTTACTTAGGATCAGTGGATAATCCTTCAATCCATGATTAAACCACGATGGTCAATACGGCAGTCAGAGGTTTGACTCCCGGTTAACCGTCGGTCAAATTATCGGTGAATACTGCCAAATTTTTATTTTTTTTTGCTAGGTGTGTATTTTACTTGCCGGTGACGTCACAATGTCATTCGGGATTACGAATGAATTTTTGTAAATTTACAGATTGTTATACAAAGGCGGATAGTTGTAACTAATCTAAAAGAATTCTCGAGATTCTTCAAATATCGGAAAGTTTCATTTGGCAGAAAAGAACAGTGCGGCCGGTTAATTTCCGTCATTTGAATATTTTTTGCAGTGACAAGCATAGACATTTATGAAAATCAAGAGATATACTTGAAAAGTATAATCCTGATTAAAACTCTTAGATTATATTCAAGTACCTTCATTATTACCATTCATTAGTTTTAACCCTACAATGCATGATTTTTTAAATTCACTTGAAAATCATTTATGTGTCTTCTATTATAGTGTAAATTAGTATAAAAATACTAAAAATATTAATTTAATTTTTTTCTACTTTTAATTGACAAAAAACTTTGTCCTTGTGAAATTAATTTGTGTCCCTTGTGAAATTAACTGTGAAGTGAAATAAAACCAAATGCTCTAAAAATATAAAAAAACAACTTATCTTTTCAAAACAATTTCTTTTCAAGCCGGGAGTTTTTTTTTATTTTAATTTATATGGTCTTTTTATTTTGGAGTTTTCTGTGTCTTTACTTTCGTCTCACTAGCTACTAACAAATGTCTCAAAATAGTACCCCTGCTGCCATTTACTGGCCATCTAAAGTGCTATAACAATGAAATGTTATATTTATTGTACTTATTGAATGGTGTTGTAGTTTGGAAATGTGGAAGTTGGAGTAGAAAATGGGGAAAAATGTCGTGTTGCCAAATGGCAACAGTATGCACTTTAGGGTTAAGAATCGAGAAAAAAACATTCATTTATAAAATTTGAAAAGCATACGATATTATCCGATATCGCTTGATATTATTACTATATGGAACAGATATTATTAAAATCGGTTGATATCAGAGAAATATACGGCTAAGAAAAAACTATTTGTGCTTGATAAAATAATTGTTTATCTAAAAAATTAAAAAATAAAATCTTTACAGTAAAAAACTTGAAAATATAACAAAAACCAATAAAATTATACATAGAGAGAAGAGTGAAAGGATCGATAGCAAAGAATGCTAAGGAGTAAGTGAACTCTGGAGAGCTGAGAGATCCTCAAGAGCATAGAAATCGTTAAGAGCAAGGGATGCTTAAAAGCAAAGATATGCTGAAGAGTAAAGGGGTGAATAAGAGGAGTAAGAGGCTCAAGAAATAGATACTGAATAACAAAAGGATACAAAATAAGGGGGTCCGTGAATAATGATATTCAAAGCTAATTGGTTAATTATTTCTTTAAGTTGGAAACCATTGGTATGAAACATGCCGTTTTATAATATATATATATATGTTACTGGCAAAGTGATTCATTGGGCATTATTAATAATGCCCTGAGTGGAAGCGGACAAAGTGATAAATTTCATTCATAAATTTCGTTGAATTTATCACATTGCCCGGGCATTATGAATAATGCCCAATTAATCCCTTTGCTCGTAACATCTATATTCTGTGTATAATTTTCTGTCATTAATAACAATCCTTGTATGTTTAAGCTCAGCAACTGGCCTCCATAAAAAGTAATAAGAAGCTATTCAGGACTAACGTTTGAGAGCAAACTAAAAATTTAGCTGCTAATATACGCAAAAAACATACTGATTAGAAAAAATTTCAAGTTTTGTCCCTCTTTTAAGAGAAAAAATAATTTTAAACAGACACTTATAGTACTTAAAGAGATTAAGTTGCATCACGTGAAGAGCTCATAGCAGGAAACGACTTCGCCGTCCGTGCGGCTTAAGATTGATAGTTCTCAAGATACCCACCGTGGAATATATGCAGGGATTTTTCTTCCCTTGAAGTCCATTCTCTAAACAAGAGCACAATTTGTTTCCTTAACTGAGTGGGAGATATTTTTTATCTATGTAAAAGTGAGGAGAAAAGAGATTCCAGAAGAAATCGTATATCGTAACCGACTGACGGTGAAAAGAAATCGGACGAAAAACATGTTACTGAATCAAATGCAAATTTTTTGCGGGGAATAAAATTGCAGTTGAACTGCTTCTCTCGATGATCCCAGGGTTTATTCCTCATCACTTTCCCTTGTCACTGAGTGAATCTGATTTAGAATAGATTCCTTTGTTCCAGAAATAGAAGGAGTGAATGCACCAGAAGTTCCAGAACTTTCTATTTTCGGTGGGTGGTCAGTTCTGTTGTCATCGTTTCCAAACTGAACTGTTTTCTTACGCCATATACAGGGTGTTTCAAATTGTGTTGCACGGCTTTTATTTGGAACCAACGCCTCCTAGGGTCAGGGAAGTAAGGTCAACCTCTAGGTAAGGGAGCCTAGAGAAACCATTGAGAGGACTTACAGCACCCCTAATGGCGAAATTAAAAAGTTAAAACAATTAATTTAAAAACTAAAGGAGATAGAGCAAAAACTTTCCAACGTCAGGAAGAACTCACTGAAAAAATTTGATCAAAATATCTTGAGTATTCGCGGAGATATTAGCATGTGAAAATAGCACTATTTCAAGGGTCAAAAAAGAAAAAGTTCGCATATTTGCAAATTTTTCAGAGTTATTTTGCAGTTTTGTGATTTTTTAGTTTAAAGAACACAAAATTTAATCAAAAAAATTTTTTTATTTTTTGACCCCAGAAAAAGTGCTATTTTCACTTGCTAATATCTTGGCGAATAATCAAGATATTTTTTTGAACTTTTTCTCAGTGAGTTCTTCATGACGTTGGCAACAAAACTTTTACTGATGTTTTTGCTCTATCTCTTTTAGATTTTAAATTATTTTTTTTAACTTTTTAATTTTGCCGCTAGGGGCGCTGTAAGTCATTTTAATGCATTCTCCAGGTTCACTTACCTAGGGTTAGACCTTACTTCCATGACCCTAGGAGGGGTTGGTTCGTATAAAAAGCAATTTTGAAACATTGTAGATTCTACAATTAAAATCTAAGGAGCTATTAAGGCCATAAAAAGGAGGTTTCGATATTTTTCTAAAAAATTTTTGTTGTGTCGCAGACACCAAAGGTATAAAGTTGAACCAATGGATATTTGAGATGGAAATAAAAGCTAATCACAGTATAATTATAATTGTTTTATTAAACCCCCGTATTCACATATTTGGGAGGAGGGTAATAATGTCTTTTATCTTTCTTTTATTTTATTATTATTTATCTTTTTATATGTTGCTTTTTTTCAAAAGTCCGTATTTAGCATAAATAAAAAAATTTATATTCATATTTCTTTCAGGTAATATTTGGAGAGTTGCAAGTAAAAAAATGTTTTTAATAGTTTTTCTTTTTTCATATTACTTTTTAAAGTATTTCGGCAGTTTCCAAATTTTTGATATTAAAGGGTAGGTGGGGGATAAACACTTAGATGTAGTTGTTCTAATATAATCTTTTACTTTAACATTGTATAAAATAGGGCTTGAGGAGAAGAACCAACAAATAACCCATGATGTAATAACATTTAAACTCCGAGTACGTTTTATAAGAATTTTGCCTCAACATGTCGCTAAAAATAAAGACTTGTTTTTCAAAATTAAATGAAACGGGGAAAATCCCCACAGGTGTTTTGGGGCAAATCCTCACAGCTCGAAAACTTCGGGAATTTGCCCCCAAATGGAAATTAGGACCTACAGGATCCCTTAAAAGTTGAATAAAGGTTTCCGAGATACCAACCCTCTACCTGACACCATCCTTTTCCCCTTTTAAAAGATATTGGGCACTTTGAAAAGAGTTGCTAACATTCCTTCCCAGACCATCAAATTCCAGACGCCATAATGGTCATTTTCTCCCAATAGAGAGCACTGGTAGGGAATTTCTGATTCTCTCCACACGAGACTACATCAAGAATCAGTGGTTAAACTGATTTGATACTTAACAGGGTAGAGAATACTCAATGAGCAAGTGCGGGTCTTTGCAAAGCCCCGCTATTTTTTTCTCCTACTAAATTGTAAATTTCTCTTAAAATACTATCAAAAAGAGCTAAAACTTGGATTAGTTTTGTAGGTAAGATCTCAATCTAAGACCTCCAATTGAAATTTCGGGACTATCTATCCCCTCTCGACCACAATACAAAAAATAATGAAAATGGCGGGGCTTTGCCCCCACCTACCCTATACTATATTAACTCAACAAATTCCATCTGTAATATGAATTTTGCTTTTAGAAATTATACGTTACGGACAATGTGATAAATCAGGCATTATTAATAATACCCAAAGTAGAGGAGGGTGATGTGATAAATTCAATGGCATTTTTCAATGAAATTTATCACTTTGCCAGCCTCCACTCTGTGCATTATTGATCGCTTTGCTTGTAACATATACACTGGTTGATCAAAGGGTGTATGTGTTTAGTATTTATACAATAAATAAAAGGTTCTGTTAAGATTCACCAGGAACTAATATATATGCTATGCATAAAAATATATATTTCTTCACAAAACGAAACTTCGGCTCACCCTAACCTCTCGAAATAAAAATTTTAGATCTTTGATATTTTTTATAAAAGTTGTTTTTGAAATATTATCTTTTAAGTACGAGTATGCATAAAAAATAAATAGGTCTCAGTTTTTTACAAAGCAATGAAATAGTATATTGATTGGAATCACTTAGATACTACCCCCATTTTTTTACTCGCGAATTGCGTAGTGCTTACTTCTAGAGAACCTTACATGGCTTTATTTCAGAATATGGTTTCTCAGTATTCAGAAACATATTTTCAATATGTAACGCAACGTAAACGCATTTTAAGTATCCAGTTCAGACAATTTCTTAAATTCAAATAAAGACCGTACATCAAACCTTGCTTTTTATAATGAAATTTCTTTTAAAAAAGAAATTTAGTGTCACTGTTTTTTATGAAACAAAATCATTCTAATTAGCACTTTCATTCATTCTCATTATATGATATAAGTTCATTAAAAGTTTTCATACATAGTTTTATTTTTTGAACGTTAATGAAGCTTCAAAAAGAGAGTTTAATTAATGCCTAACACTGAGAAGCAGTAGAATACTTTTAATATTGTAAGATTCAAGTAAATTATATCAAACGATAGCAGTAAAAAATGGACAGAAGTAAAAGGCACATAACTGGATTATAAGGTTATGCGATTTTAAGTACTTTTTATCGGTATCATTTAATGAACTTGATCGATAAAAATATTTTTATTTCGTTGGTACTTTTTAAACTTTTTTAGGCTAAATTGTAGTTTCACAATTCAGTTGGACTTGTTTACGTTTACTGGCAGTTTCTATGTAACAAAACGCAATTCAAGTGAGAAAAAAATAGTCAAATTATATAATTGAAAAAACTGTATTAAATAGATATTTCAAAACCCCTCCGATTGTAATTTGCATTAAAATGATTGGAAAAATAAGAATTTCTGTAAAGCATGTTTACTTCTAATATTTAAAAATTGTTTCGAAGTTTTAACATACAAGTTTTCAACAGTAGTTCTTTAAGGCAGAATAGTAAATTTACTTTTTATCATAATTTTAATAATTTAAAATTCTCGAAGTTTAAATAATTTACATTTTAACAATTACAATGAGATTCATAAAAATATATTCAAGCAAATTTCACTACTACTCACTAACAGTTACAAAACTTTACTTGAAGATTTAAGTAGTGTAAACTACTCTATGAAGAGACAACTATCAACTTTTGCCAAGATGCATCTTAATGATATGTTTAGAAATAATTTAATTGTTACAAAACTGAAGTAACTTAATTTAAAAATTATTTAATGAATGTCCAAAACCCCTGACAAATTTGTGGTGGAACATCATTACTTTTTCTAAACTAAAACATCGGATATATTTCAAATCTAAATTGTTTCAACTTTTGAAATGTAACCTCCAAGCATAAATTGCAGTTTCAATTTTTAAAGCATTCATGAAATGGTTGTACATTACAAACGTATATTTAAAATTTATCTCTAAACATGCATAACTTGTTAGTAACTATAGAAATTGTTTACAATATTGCAATAAACTGAATATTTTATAATGTTATGCTATTGAATAATGGTAAAAGAAATGTAATAGAGAGTTGTTGAATTTAAAAATATACTAGGTAATGTTAAAAGACTGGAGAAAGTAAATCAAATGTAAAGAGCTATAGTCTAAGAGCCAGTAAACAGCTGACGACACATATTTTAGGAAAGCCTTAAATTTTCTCAGTGAGTCAGGTATACCTACCGTACATGAGATGGGGGTTAGTTAAGCCCAGTCGCGGTAGGTTCAGCTTTGCGCAGGTGTGTCACGTGTGTTAATTTAGTGAACAAAAAAAGTATTTTAGGACGTCTGCCGTTTTGACATGTCAAAATATATTATTTATTATATGTACTCAAAAACAATATGGCAGACGATTCCCATGGTTATTAGTTCCTCAAAAGTTCCTCAAAGTTTCTCAAAAGTCGAAATAGTGGTAAAACAGTCATCACATACGGCATTTAAAGCACCATTTACACTATTGTTGGAAAGACTAGTGCAAGGAAAGTCTCTCTTCAAACTCCACTGCACTAGTTTTTCCAACACTAGTGTAAATGGCGCTTTAAATGCCGTATGTGATGACTGTTTTATCACTATTTCGACTTTTGAGAAACTTTGAGGAACTAATAACCATGGGAATCGTCTGCCATATTGTTTTTGAGTACATATAATAATATATTTTGACATGTCAAAACGGCAGACGTCCTAAAATACTTTTTTTGTTCAACAAATTAACACACGTGACACACCTGCGCAAAGCTGAACCTACCGCGACTGGGCTTAACTAACCCCCATCTCATGTACGGTAGGTACACCTGACTCACTGAGAAAATTTAAGGCTTTCCTAAAATATGTGTCGTTAGCTGTTTACTGGCTCTTAGACTACTATTGTAAATATCCATACCATTCTGCATAATAATTTCTATCATTTTAGAGGGTTTCACGAAAGATATTTAATCAAGTTTATGTACTACATTTATTATTGCGCCTACTTTTGAAACTTCAATTTTAACACATTTCTTTTAAGTATATTCAAAATGCCGAATACACAAGTACATATCGTCGACTTTTAGGAGAACAACACTAAGTCACTTTTGGTGAATCTTTTGGGAAAAATCAGGTAAAATGAACAAGATTCTCTCTCCAAAATATCGCCTATCTGAAATGCGAGAATTCGGTTGGTGTTATTGCATGTCGCAAAAGGAAGCGATCAGGTATGGCCAAATTAGGCGTACCGCCGACCTCACAAAACCATAACTGTGATATAAATATATCACACCAGTAATTGGGTATCCAGTCACAGAGTCATTGGAACTTAAGTGACTTAATGCCTTTCTCCTTGTAAGCCGAATATATACAGGGTGTCCCATAAATAATGGGTCACACTTCTAGGGGGGATAGTAGACACCTAGACGAGTCAGAATCACATAGGATTTGGGGTCCCAGACCAAATCCCAGGGCCCAAAAAAATTTGTGAAAAATTCAATTTGTAGAAGAAATACTATTGGTAAAAATTTAACTATGATCTCAAAAATTGTGGTTTAATATGATCTTTAAAATTATCTCAAAAGTCTTCACTTTAAAATTTGTTTTGTTATGAAATTAAGTTAAAAAACCACAAAAAAATGGGAAAATTCTGCCAAAACCTCATTTTGTATTTCGAAATCCTTTTTTTTATTTTATAATCTGAAATATCATAGTTGAAAACCCTTAAGTCCAAAGTTTCACGTAAAAACAATCAATATTAAACGCTTGAGATCCTGTTAAAGTTCGTTTTTTGTGTACTCAAACTGGTTTCCCATAGCCGTTTCCAAAACGGCAGTTTGCGGACGCAAAAAACGGACTTAAACCATGCTTTAACAGGATCTCAAGCATTTAATATTGATGGTTTTTTCGTGACACTTTGGACTTATGGGTTTTTGGCTATGATCTTTCGTATTTATTAAATCAAAAGAAAGGATTTCGAAATACAAAATAAAGTTCTGGCAGAGTTTTCATATTTTTTGTGGTTTTTAAACTTTTTTGTAATAAAAAAAATTTAAACTGAAAACTTTTAAGATAATTTTAAAGATCATATTAAACCACAATTTTTGAGACCATAATTAAATTTTTACCAATAGTAGTTATTCTACAAATTGAATTTTTCAATAATTTTTTTGGGGTGTCGCTCCATTTTTAACTCCCTGAGATTTGGTCTGGGACCCCCAAATCCTATGTGATTCTGAATCATCTAGAAGTCTACTATCCCCCCTAGAAGTGTGACCCAACATTTATGGGACACCCTGTATAAAGATACACTCCCGCGAGAGCGTGCTATTATTGTTACATGCTCAGCTTTCTTACTGATATTTGAATGAAGCTTCTATAAAAGTTTGACGGTTTAACTTTTAATTAAAAAGAAAAATTTAATTTAATTTCGGATTGAAATTATCAAAAAGATAATTTGTATGTTATTTGAAAGTTTTTAGAAACCAAAGTAGGGGAAACGATAGTAAGAGTGCTCAGTCGGGTAAAACTACTCAGATATTTTTTTCTTTATCGGCACAAGTAGACCGAGAGTGATCACATGGACGCGTGAATCATAAGCTATATCTTAAACCAATAGCGTTATCATAACATCAATAATTCTGGTTTAATTTTGAATGGGATGCATTCCTGTAATAATTCCTCAATGCAATCCTTAACAAGCCCTAAACGTGTGGTTTCTTCTAACAACAAAATTATTCTGGTTTAATTTTTTTTTCATAATAAAAAACTACTTGCACTTAAAAAAGTAAGGTAGAAATGTTATGAAACCAAAATTGTTAGCTCATAAATATTTTGCTTATATAATTTTTATAGAAATATAAACGCTGTTTAAACAAACCAAAGCGTAGGCGTAATAAATAAAAAAACATTTATCACTTTCATTTCTCTTTGTTTTTAATCTCAAAAATCCCATTATGGAGAGTTTTTAGAATAAAACCTCTTCTATACGTTCTTTAAATTGTGCTAAGTGCTGATACTCTTCACGGTTTAAGTGACCTAAAGAAGATTACCCAAGAACCTAAAAGATGATACAAAGAAACATTAAAATGATATTTTATGAATAATAGAACTATTTACCTTTTTATAGCTCCATTCCACAAACAATGTAAATAAAACCGTATTGTACAGAGATTAAAGGTTTAAAGAGGCCGAAAATGTTATCTTCGTTCTCCAGCTTTTTGAGAATCTGCTGAGGGATTCCTTTCCTAAATTAAGACCTTATTGGAATGTTCTTATATTTTTAACCTCGCGGGGTTTTTTATAAATCCGATTCGCAATAGTGTTGCCACACGTACTAAAAAAAGTTCGGAATGATTTTAATTAACTTTGCTTAGCGGTTAAAATTGAGTTGAGTTGAGAAAATTATTATTAGCGCTTGGCCAGATAAATTGGAACTGTTTTGTGTCTGGAAAGGAAATTGTTTGGGGAGTCTCAAACATCTTTTCAAAACAGAAATTGAAGTAAAAAGTAATAAGTAGTCATCATCGTGTCATTACGTTGGTCATAAAAAAAGCAACCTCAACTATTGGAAATGCTAATTTATTTACTTAAAATATTTGGAATTGAGGTATCACTGAGTAAAATGTAATCATTTCCAAAATCAATGCTGGTGTGTTTAAGGTTCATTCATAATAAACTTCAATTCAAAAAAATTCTTTAACGTGAACCCCAATAGACATGTATTTTTAAATTTACAAAGCAATGGATTGAACTTTATAGAACTTTTTTAAAATCTATCTTTGTCCTTTATTAAGGAATAATTATTTAAAAATTATTCATATTGTTAAAAAACATACAAAGAAACTTTACTAAAGATAGTTTAAAAAACTTAACATTTTGATTAAAAAAATAAATTATACTACTTCTTTTGCAATAAATTGTATAGTTAACTGAAGCTTTGATTTAAAATCCTTTTGCAAGAAAATAAAAGGAATATTGTAAGCATTTATAATTTTTTTATTAATAACATTTAACCACATCTTTATAATTTTAGATCAGAATGATTTAATTATCCCATGATTATGTACACAATCATGTCTAGTATATTATTGTTAGATACCCAATGTTAAATTCAAAGTAAAATTAAAACCGATTTGAATAAATTATAAGAAAACTAGAAATTGAGTCCTCATTCATCCCATGGGGATGCTTTTAGAAATATGCTTCTAGTCTCTTAAATAAATTTAAATGTAGGGCTATTATTCACAATTTTTAGATTTAATTATAAGGTTTTACAAAATTTAGTTTCTTTTAATTTAAAATACTTGTTATGTAAAAATATTTCTGCTGCTTGTATTATTTAGTAGAAAGGTATGCGTAGTTTGTCCATGCCCCTGATCATAAAAAAATAACAAAAATTAAAATACTAAGATAACTGTTGCTAAACACTGGTCAAGTACATTCAGTTAGTATTGGAGCTAAAGGAAGAATGTGATAGATACACAATAAGGCTGTTGTGAAGGATTTAACACAATAACAAGAATAGGAAACTGTAAAACAAGAGTAGTCATAGTATTATATTAGACAGCTCCTTTTGAAAACGATCAAATTCAATACAATGAAAAAAATACCTTTATTTTAATGGTTCTGCAAATTGGAATAGTTTTAGTTTTGAAAGAGACAGTGAAATAGGAACCTTTAAATTATTTAAACTTATTAGACTGTTTAGGTTCATTTTTTAAATAATTTACAGGTTAAAATTCTCAAAATAAGTTGTAATGCAAATACAACAAACAATGTACCAAAGAAAATAGTAAACAAAGTAGTGCATTAAAACCAACTACAGTCAAACCTGTTTTTGTGCGAGGAATAGGGACCGCACAAAAAAATCGCATAAAAAAATTCGCACCAATATTCGCGAGTAGCTATTAAAAATAGTTTTCGCAGCACATTTAAAAAATCCTTTTTTTATGCGGTGAATAAGGACCGCATAAAAAAAGTTTCAAGTAGGACCGTAGCGAAAATCCCTCAGCAAAGCTGAATTGAAAAACTCTTTATGTTCGGACCGTAACACAATCCCCATCCTACATCTGAATTGAGAAACCGTTTCTATACCTACAGTAGACTTTTTTTCAGTTAACATGTAGTTGGTGACGACTGTTGTTTCATGAGACCCATGTCTTGGTAGCAAGATATACAAGATTTTTTTTTCTAATTTGAAATTTTCATACACCGCTCAAAAAAATCGAAGGGGAAAATCGCACATAAGTGGTTTGCCCAAAAACAGGTTGGAGTGTATTGTATAAACCTAATAACAAACTTCATCGCAACTCAGATAATTCGTCTCATCATATCACTTTACCTTCCAACCAAAAATCATTCAATGTATTTACTGAAAATCATACTATTTGTCATGTGAAAAGTGGAAGCTTCTAGAAAGAAGGAAGGCTGGTGATACCGTAAAAGTAGGCTGTGGAAATAAAAGAGCTATCAGATCAGTTATTTTCCCATCGAGTTTAAAATATACATTTCCAATTATCATACCTCCATAGAAGCATCTTCCTAAACTACAGTAAATTTTCATGCCCGATTTCTTACCGCTTCAGTAATAACCTGAAAGGGGCTTTTCTGCATCACTTTAAGATATCTGTAGAACACGTTTCACTGCGGTGATAGGCTTTCGGAAAAAAGCCAACTACCAGGTGCAAATAAAAAAAACCGGGAATTTTAAGCACACATTTTCAACTGGAGTTTATAAGCGTATGGACGATTTTAGTACCTTATGACTCGACTTCATACACCGTATGATTTGTTTAGTGGAATGTATTCACACCTATCAAAATAATTGTTTTAATGCTTGGCCATAAGGGTGGCCCACTTTTCTATGGGAAAAAATAAAGTGTAATGAAATTGCCACGGCACCCCCTCCTTTTTTTAGACCTACAGAGAAAACTATTCAGGCAAAGTTTGGGCTCTGTACCTTAATTAGAAAGCGATGACCAAAAGGTATGAAAAAGTCCAAATTCGAAGATTTTTACACAAAACAACTAAAATCCAAAGATCAAACCCTTTTTTTTGTTCATGATTTTTCTAAGAAACTACTAACGTTATACATATAATGTTCCGGGTTTTGTTTTTTTATCACCTTTATTTTGGTTGTAGTAATTTTCTAATGTCCAAAGAACTTTTGTTTTTTCCTGCATTTTAAAACATTTAATGACTCTAGAACTATACAACTTAAAAACCTGAAAATAAGTCCCATTTTGTTTGTTTTGTTTTGTTTGTCCCTAAACTATCCCTAAAATTATACAGCAAGAGCGATTCACTCATGGAAAATTCATAAACTCGCTTGAAGGTGTCCATATGACTTAAAACATGCAAAAAATTTCACACAAATGTTAGTTGTTTTGTATAAAAATATTCGAATTTGGATTTTTTTTTCACTCCTCTTGGTCATCGACTTCTAATTCGAATACAGAGTTGAAATTTGGGCTGTGAGCTTCTATTAGCTGTTGGAAAAAAAAGTAGAGGGTGCCCAGAACTCTACCTGAAAAAAAAATGTTTTTGGGCCACCCTATTGGCCATGTTTTTTTCAACCGAATTCACACAACCACAAAAAAATTAAGGTCAAAATTTTATAATTTTCTAGTTTATAAATTAAAGTTACTGTCTTGATATTCAGCTAATGATTCTGTTGATAAATAATCTAGTATTTTATGGATCAGAAATAATGGACAGTTAAAATTTCATTCTTTCAGTATTCACAACTCATAGTTTTGGAATCCGTTTTAATTATACGTCCCGTTTGTTTAGTTGATTATCCATTTCTAAAAGCTTTTCTTCTAAAATCTAATCAGTCAAATTCTAGAACTTAATAAACAATGTATTTCTAGACATTGATTTCCAATAGTTTTAACTTCAAAAACAAGATGAAATTAGAAGAAACATTAAAAGTTTTCAAGGCACAAGTTAAAAACAACAAACGCTCAATAGAACTGATTTGATTATTCATATTCCTTATGATAATATCATAATTTATTTATAAAAATAATTTTAAAACAAGTTTGAGCATAAAAACTATACGTTGTTTACCACAAATGTCTTATAAGTTGAAAGTTTGTGAGGCAAACTAACCATTTCATGTTTGATGATTCAGATTATAACTCACTATAATATTATATTAAGTTGTATTTTTTTAAATAAGTAGTAATCTTAAGGTATCGTACACTAATGTTAAATAACTAAAGCTTAAAATATAAAAAAATAATTTAACAGAACTATGATAACTAAGCATTAAAAACCAAAATTATCAGCTACTCCCAAAACAAATTTTTAAAAATTTTGAGAAAAGAAATGTCAAAGAAGTTTACAGTTAATTTTTTTAATTAGATACCTATCTCATAACCCAGAAAAATATTATCCATATTAACAATCATTTAAAGTCACAAAACAACATTTTCAACATACTAACTTTAAAAACAGTCAACTTTTCGACTGTTTTTACTAATGTGTTTTTACTGTGCTCTTCAATTTTACTTCTTTCTAAATACATAATAATAATAATGTCTAAAAACGTTTTCAAAAGTTTATAGTTTTTAAAAAAGTTTCATTTTTATGATAGAAAGTTTCGAATTTGCTCCTCCCAGAAAAACTTTTAACGCACTTTATTTTAAACCTTCCAAACTTTTTAAAAGTTTATTTCTAGACTTCTTGAAAACTCAAAAAAACTTCAGAAAGTTACACATTTCCGTTTCAAACACTCATAATCCGAGACCAGCTTTTAAGGGATTCCTTCCCCTTACGTCTATAAAAACGCAGCTAAGCGGCAGAAACTATGGAGATAAAATACATAGCAAGCGCTTTCATACGGTGTCCCTACGTGTCAACATGGTGAGTGGCAGGAAGACCACAAATCTCATTTCCCTATTCCCCTTTCATAAGATTTCCTCCTCACCTTTGGAACCAATCAAAGCTACAGAAAATCACCGATTAGAAATGACAATTATCGTACAAACCAATCAGAGCTCTCGCTTACATCTTACGGAGTGTAATTGAAAAATATGCAATCCCGAAACAGAGGAATCCCATAGGCAGGTGAAGGAAGGGGGGGATTTCGGGGCAGAAAAAAAATCTCCCTCCTTTTCCTTTATCCCCTTCCTTATCCTTTTTTCTATTAAAGAAAAAATAGAGGTCAATTTCTTAATTCCGAGAAAAAAAAATTTAAAAAAGTTTTCTCTATCCGAATTCATTTGCGATGTTTTTAAAACGTCATGGTTTGGTGAGGGATGAGTTTTTCAGTTTAGGTTCTTATTGTGCAGCATAATCCCTCTTTTAATCTATTTCAGAATCATTTAAACCAATATTTAGGAAAGAAATTAGTTGTTGGAGTTACTGATGTATAAAACGAAGTCGCCGATGCTCAGCAGTTGGATCTGGTTTTCTGAAAGTTTTAAGATAAGAAGAAACCAGATGTGGAAAACCTCAAACGCCAACGAAGCAATTGTGTCTCCAGATACATCAAGAGGTTGTCTGAGTTGTAATGTAATGATATGATACTCACGCCTGATACATTGTTTGGGGGAAAATGTTCAAGGCACTATCTATATATAATATCTATATGGGGCAGGATGCAGTAAAAGTAATGCTATCTGGCCCGAAAAGCCCATAATACTTTCCCCCTTTTTCGCAGGCGCTAATTCAGTAATGCATTATTAGCTGTCGTTGACTCGGGTTTCCACGCTTTTAGGGATGTGGGACTTAACTAATGCTATTATCTTCTTAACCCGTTTGCTGTGTTTTAGTACGATAATTGGTTTTTGATAGATCGCGGGAGGATATTTTAGAAAAAAAACTGTGTGCAATCTTTTAAATTTTTATTCGTGTAATAAGACTTATATTCCTCAATACATTCATTACTATACATTACTCTCATCATAATACATTCCTCCTGTTCCATTGAAGAACATTACGTAAAATCCATTTAATCGCCTGCCACAAAGACGTAAAAAAACTAATAGACAAAATAGGTTTTGTAGTTTAGAGAATAAATAAATAATTTTTTTTTGCTTAGAGGAAACAAAGTGGAATAGAAAACAACTCGCGTTGTCAAGAAATTTAATTTTTATTAATTTTTTGACAAAGGATATTTGAAAAAAAATCAGATTACCGGTTTGTTGGTACTTTATAGAATCCCAAAGGAATGCGTGAAATGTTATTTCATACATTCCCTTAAATAAAAGCCTTGATATTAAGGCATATATAATATAAAAACTACTTATTATTTTACATCATTCCGCTTTATAAGATTTTCAGGGCCATTTATAAAAGTTTAATAATATCATTAGTATTATTACCCAAGTTGGGGTAAAATAGGTCACTACTTTTGATGCTAAGTTTAACCAACTTATAACTAAAAAATATTTGATAAAATTAGATGAAAATGTTCTGAAGGATTGTAATGTCAAGATCCAATTGAAAGAAATCATTAAAAAGTAATAGTTTTGATGAAATAAAACTTAGAATGTGAAAGTACCTAAAAATTGACCCATTTTACCCCAACCCAGCCTATTGTCTCTTTACATGTACCAAATGATTCTGCTAAACAAAAACTAATTGGAACTTACAGTTTAAACATTAGAAAACTTAACAAAACAGAGACAAACATTAAAAGTTAACCAGATTAGTATGCTTCCTTTTCATTTCATCTTTTAGTTTGTCATAATTAATTTTAATTTTTTATGGTCAAAAAAAAGCTACAAAAATAACGCTTTTCTGCTTTTGACCTTCTTGATCATTTCTTTATTTTTACATAACGAATTGGGAATTTTCATTGCCCTGTTTCCTTAAAAATGATATGATTTTATTATTTCCAACTTTATGAAGAAAGGATTATGAGAATCTTTCACTTTAGAATGCCTTCAAATTACTTGCTAACGAATTAGAAGACGTCTGGCTTCAAAACAAATGCTGAAAATTTTACAGTGAAAGCTCATTTTGGCAGATTTTTTGGATAAATTTAGGATTCTCGAGTTCATTTTACTCCTTCATTTAATCAATTCTCTGGTTTAAAGAACCTAATAATTCAAAGACAATTTTAGATACTAAGTCTTTTTTATTAAAACAGTGAAAAGTTTTTAGAAATGCATGATTTGACAATACTTTTAGATTAAAAAAGTGTTTTTGAAACAGAAAAAAATGTTAAAAAAATAAAGGTCACCTTACTTCGATCAGAATATGAAATAAAGCGATTCTATAAATATGTGATATTACAAATATAAACATTTCAATAATTACTGATTTAGTAGTAGTACATATGCTTTACTATCAAGTATTAATTTATGTCAATTTAAAAGCACTCTTAGGCATACTTTTCACTGAGAATTTTTTCTACTATTAAGTTACCTGTTTAGAACCTATTAATGATAAAGTAGTTTCATAAGTTTCTAAGTTGTTTAAAAAATTACTATTTAAAAGCTTTTAAGGTCTTCTCTTTATCGTTTAACTCATTGCCTGCAAATGCAAATTAAGCTATTTCTGGAATCGATTTAAGTATTGCTTTGATACTTTTTCATTTCGGTTAGCTTTATGCTTTTGACAAGACTTAAAAATTGATCAATATTTTTAAAAGTATTTTTTTCTCTGATCCTTTTATACATTTGAGCAGGGTTAAATGAAATTGATGTAAGTCATTCTAACCTAGTTTTGAGTATGTAGATTATTGAGATTTAGTTTTTCATAACAGCACATGTGACATTCTTGTATCAAATAAGCAATTTCGGGGTTGCTTTACAGGTCGATTATTGTTCACTGGTTTTTAGAATATGTATCACTAGAAAATATAGGGAAAAATATAATCTGAATCAATGCTTAACATAATTTTTTTACTTTTTGACTTACGCTAATTTTGTTCTAACCAACTCATTTGTTGCTACTTCGTTTTGCAAGCCTCTATAGTCCCAAATCTGTTTGCTTAAAATCTTTTATGATTATTAGGTGATGGAACACCTGATAATCATAAAAAAGAGCACTAGATTAGCTGATTTGATTCAAGTACTGCCTAGTAAAAAATTATATTTTAATGTAAGATAATAAACATTAAAATTTTTAAAGAGGTTTTCTCGAAGAATCGTTTGGACACGGATTTGATGTGCAATTGTTGATTCTTTAAAACATTCAATTAAATTCAAAGTAAATATATTATTTTAATGCAAACCCTAACATTTATTTCTTTAATTCCATAGTGTAGAAATCTTTTTAAGTAATTTTATTGTATTTAATCTTTAAAACTTATGTTTCGAAACTTATAAATCTTTGAAGTATATATCGGTTACTTTCCTCTTTACTTCCTCTCTAATTAGTCCCTCTGTAACGCTTTGTTCATATAAGTTTTAATTTACTATGCAAAACATTATTTCAATATGAACACAGTATCAAAAATTTGCCAACTAATACAAAGTAAAAGTTAGTTTATACTTCGT
Organism: Tetragnatha versicolor; assembly: GCA_024610705.1. Lineage (NCBI taxonomy): Eukaryota > Metazoa > Arthropoda > Arachnida > Araneae > Tetragnathidae > Tetragnatha > Tetragnatha versicolor. Next base: position 5,719,581 of record JANDEH010000022.1, read on the forward strand.
TTAACCTCTTAACAGTGCCGCCCGAGCTCAGCTCGGGCAACTACTACGTGCAGAATTTGTGATACCCGAGCTGAGCTCGGGCGGGAGAAAAATTAACGTTTCCGTTTTGTGAAGCCAAACTGAGTTCGTTTCGATGATGATAGTGATTTTTCGTCGTTTAGAGATTGTGAGACATCATGTTTGGATAATCTTCTTCCTAATTCAATAAGAAGATGTGTGCGTAATCCAATACTTTTTTATGTGTATGTTATAATAATTAATGCACTTGTAATAACATTTGAATTTCGATTTTTTTTATAAAAAACTATTTTCTAGCACTCATAATAATACAAAGAACAAAATTAAACAGTCAAAAAATTTTCCATTTTTGGTCAATTTTTCTGAAATAAATGTCACTATTAAGGGGTTAAATTTTAAGAAATTTTAGTTTTTATTAGTTTAATCATTAAACTTTTTACAAAAAAAAACTAAATTATTGCTTTTAAATTTAACCAAGATAATTTTTAATGCTAATAATAACTTAGATTTAAATAGGTAAATCAATTTATACTGTTTGGATTACATCATTTCAGCTTCAAACATCACTTAACCTAAATAACTATGAAATCCAGCTATTTATGTGATTAACTCTCAATATCAAAAGTTATTAAAATTATTTCAATATTTTAATTATGTATTGATTCAATATTAAAAATATATACTATCTCACAAAATATTTCAAAATTCTAAATTATTTTAGCACAAAATTCTAGAGCTACATTCATTTATCACATTACAAACAGATGTATCGAGACAACTAATATTTTAATCAGACTATCCATCCCTTATTTAAATATTATTACGAAATACTAACGTTTCCGGTCTTTTTTGTTTTAGATTATAAATAAAAGCTATAATTTATATGATTGAAGAGATGAGCAACTCAATTATTAAATAAAATTCCACGCGTAAAACGCCGCCAAAAGCAAGTAGAATAAAAGCGTTTAAAAAGGAACTAATGCGATTATACTAACCTTGTAGAACGTTCTTGAAGTAAACAAAATATTAATGTTATTAAATTGCCCTAAACCTTAAATATTGAGTGAACTACAATTTTAAATATGCTTCCAAGTCAATGGTTAAAAGGTGAAATCATTTTAATAACTTCAACTTCTCCGGTCATCAAGTGAGGAAACTTCCTGTTTTCAGGTATACATTAAACGGTGTTCCTAATTGGAGTTTACACTTGTGTAAAGAGTTACTTCTCTTAATGAAGTCTAGCTTCCTGTTACACGATTCATCAAAATATGAAGGATTAACAACTAATTTCTATAGAACCAGGTTTACGTTATTTCTCTCGAATTTAACCTTTGCCTAAAAGAGAAGTAAAATTGTATGTTATCGTTAAAAGTAATTTATTTTTCAGATACTGTTTCTGTATATACTATTTAAATTTAAATATTTATTCACTAAGTGCTTATTAATGACAGCAGTATTCTTATCAACAAATTCTTGCTCCCTGGAGATTTATCTGCTTTTGAGTTAACTAACTTTCTGTGAACATACTCACGTTTTTTTCACTTGTACTGATGTTTTGTACTTATAATAGAATTCTGAAATTTTAGTAAATATTTGGTGGTTACAAAGTAAAAATTTGGTGGTTACAAAATAAAAATTTAACTAATCATACAGGGGGTTTTACAACTTTCTCAAAGTTGTTTTTTTAACTTATCTTTGTCATAAAACAGAAGAATCGATGTCAGAAAACAAATTGTTTTCATTCATTACAGTTAAACACAAGTTCTTTAAAATAACATTCTTACAGTAACAAGCCATTTTCAATTAGCTTTTTATTATAAAAAAAAGGTTTAAGGTAACAAATAAATAATTATAGTTCATTAACCAAGAAAATATTCAGCAATTTAGAATTTTAAATCCTTCGGCTTAATGATCTATTAAGAAATTGCTAATTTGAAATCAAGCTGGTCGTGTACAGGATAGCCTAAAACGAATGTACACTTAATTGGGTCTTTTGAATCAGCTAATCTATGATTCTGCCAGCGATTGTTTAATTTCCGATTGTTTTTCTCGAGCATTTTAAAATTCTTGCAATCAACTTTTTCAAAATGTCCTACTCCGAAGCTGCACAAAAGACGTTGTTCGCTAAGAACTCCGCAAATAACATTAGGGCGAACAAATCTCAACTAATTCGTATTTGTACAGGTAGTAGAAGTTCGGAGAAGGGACAGGGGTTATTTCTTTCATTATTCTGAGCCTCGATGGCACGCATAGAGGTAATCTATTTAGTCTGTGTCTCTCCACTCGAAACATTTGGGGACATTTTTAGAACTACCTGTTTTTAACATTGAAACAAAGTTTAAATCATAATACTATTCACCCACTCATAGGATTTTTATATAAAGTACCTATAGGTTAGAAAATAGAGTTTATTCAATAATACAGTAAAGTTTGTTGTATTAATGTTCTGGATGTATTCATTCACTTCAACAACTAAAAAAATCACGCGTGCGGGAAGAATGTATTTTAATAAATAATGCTTCCTACAATCAAATGGGCAATACCACCATTTATTTTTTATTTTTTTATTCGATAGAAGTACTCTAGAGCGGAATATACGTGCAAAAATTTTTTAGTTACGATGATTATTTTTTATGTAATTTCAAAGTTTGACTTTAAAAAAGGGGCGTTAAATCGTCCAATTTCCCAATGTGACTTACTTCTATCCTATACATTGATTTTAACCCTATAGCCCCCCTGGCCCTCATATGAGGCTCCTACTTATGAGCTCAATTTTTGTATGATGTAAACATGCAAATTTATTTTCTTTTCATAACTGACTTCACTGATTCATGTAGATCACATATGAGACTTTCTATATGGTTTCTGAAATTCGTTCCTAAATGGCAACAAGATGATTTATACCTCAATGTTTACATTTTAATCTGTGATGCTTGTGAAGAAAAAATACTAGCTAGATACTATAGCTTCTGTAGAACATTTTTTATAGGTTGGTGGATATTTTCTTATTTCGTAACCTTCTAATATTATGACCATGTCTTTTAATAAGTTCTAAACCAAGTATTTTCTGTTAAAATGAAAAAAATATGGCCTCATATGAGGCTAAAAATAACTAGGAAGGAGTGCACACAAGAAAAAAAATTCCAGACAAATTATAGGGGCATTTTGGATGTATTGAGAAGAAGAAAAAAGTTTTTTCACTTTTTTGATGTTCTGGTGCCGAGAGGGTTAAACAATTCTTTAATTTAAATTGATGAAAACTTCCACGACCTGAAGAGTAATTTATTCCATTTTCCGAGATGGATGGCTGTGTTTCTTCGATCCAAGAAGCTCGGCCATCTATCCCGGAAAATGGAATAAAATGCTTTAATTGTTTAAACAAATCAAAGCCATTGTTGGGTTTCTCGTTAAAGTCTGTATGAATCAGTTGTGACGTACTTCTATCCTAAACAAAGACAAAGGGCTTGGCGATTTTAATTTTAAATATTTAGATAACTAAATTTTTTTGAAACTTTTCATGTGGATTTTTGGATTTAGATCTATTTCCTTTACTGGAAAAATGTATTTTTTTCTGTTTTCAAAAAATGATGGTATTGCCCATTGCAATAGTTCTTCTCAATTAGGGAAGTTTATTCAATTCTAAGGAATTAAACTTAGATATGGAAATAAGATATCCTTAAAATAATAGAGAATACAACACTTGTGGAAATTCAAGATTTCGACTGTTGGAAATCATTGATAAGGTTGTAAAAATAATTACTTCAAATTTTTAGATTTTTTCATCAATTAGTTTTCTTTAATTAATTTTTAAAAAAATACGCTTGCGAGAATCGGAAGTGTGGCCTACGTGACTTCACATCTGCTTTCGCCGAATCTTCACCTAATCAATACTTTCAAAGGAAAGCATTTAACCAATGCTGAATACGCTTTCGTATACAAGTGTGTCGTGCCGAAGACAGAATTAACGTCATCCACCAAACTAAGAACTCTTCTGCGCATTGTAGTTTTTAATTTTTAAAAAATTAACTAATGGTTATATTTCGAAAAAAATTATTTTGTAAAGAGGCTTTATCAAATTAAATTAAAATTCAAAAATCGTTGTATTCCCCATTAGTCTTGAAATCAAAATTTTTTAGTTGGGAGTAAATATATAAGTCTTCTTTAAAAATATTTTTAAATGCTGAAAATTTCTTCATTGAAATCAGAGTTTCTTTTATTTAAAAGCAGCAAAATGTAACCTTTAGTCTTAAAAGTTTTATATTTTAAAGCGCGTTAATTACAGCAACTTAACAATACGATTAAAAATATTATAAAATATGCTTTGACTGAGGATTATTAAATCACAATTTAGAAACTATTCATAAAAATAACTCTTTCAGGAAAGCTTAGCTTCATATCAGTATAACCTTGGAGCATAAACTTTTTCTGTCACGTAGAAATAGATCCTGTGATTGACTAAAGCTTGAAAATATTTACAATGCACTAAAAGGATGCTAGAGAAAAACTGACTACAATGCTTGAATAACGGTTTTCCTAGGCACCCGCTTCCCGTTTTTTAATACTTTCTCTTGACCTTTAGTATATTCACAATTTACTATGAATACCAAACTGTTATTTAATATTTCCGTGCAACCTACATTTTTAAAAATGGTCATTTCAACTAAACTTTCAAACAACAGCTCATTGTTCGTATTTAAAATCATATATTTCTTAAATTATAAATCCACTTCAAGCGGTTTTTTTTCGGATAGATATCTATTCGATTTACACTTTAAGCGTTGGTATCATTGAATTTTTTGAGCCATTAAGTTTTCCCATTCTAAAAACTAACGTAAAACCACGTCTCCCATTCTTAAGTTAGTATTTTTCTTGAGCAGCTCATATGAATCTAGAGAAAGAAGCCGTATAAACTCAAAATCTTATCAGGAATATGTATTTCGATTTTTGCCTTGGGTAAACAAAATTATATATAGATGCCTATATCGTCCATTTACTAGTAAATAATTACTATTAAAAGAAATCATATTTCTGAAAAGGATGACAATTAATAAATTAAAGGAACTACGTAAATTAATTTTTAAAAAATAAGATACTGTAAAAAACCTTTTATATTAGTTGCTTTATAATCGTAATCGTATTATATACGACAGGATTATTCAAAATGCTTAGTACATATTTTTAAGTGTCATCTCTTAAAATAATGTTCTATTAATTCCGAATCATCCCGTATAATCTCTCAAAATCAGGGATTCTTCCACATGGATATCTTCTTTCTATCTCTTTAATAAGACCCTTCTCTTCACACACTTTTGTATTAATTAAATTTTTTCCAAGTTATGAAAGATTGGGTACAAAATATCTTTATTTATTGCCACAAATAACATGTTTCTAGGGACCCATAAATTCCCCTGGGTACAACGCCGTCTTTAACCAGTCTTCTATTCGAATGTTAGGAGTCAACTGATCTAAGAGAATCCTCAAAGATTAAATCTACAGTGACTAGCATTTTTGCATTCACCCAGCAATTTAAAGTAGATAATTACGCTTTTCAGCTTAAAGCAATATTTCTTTACTCTTACATCAAACTTTAAGAACGAAACGTTTGTATACTTCAAAATCCTAACAGAAATTCAGTACATAGAAAGTTCATCTGGTTCAATTTTCACCGAAAATCTCACCGCATTGGGAAACAAGAAGCCGCGTTAAATAATCTCGCTCTGGTATCAAAACCGATGAATTAATGATTTCTCCTCGGAGTTCAAAGCGGCAAGGCAACGTAGTTTGCTAATTAAATTGGATTATTTCGTTCTCTTGACGATCGCTTTATTGAAAGAGAAAAGAGAGGTATCAAATCCATTTTTTACAAGTAAACTGCGTATTAAAAGACGCTTTATTCAATTTTACGCTCAAGCCTTCTCATTGTTTGCATTTCTTATGGTTCGCGAGCAAGTGTTGCCATTGAAAAAAAGTTTATTGCAAAATATTTTATGTTCATTTCCCTAGAGTTGACAAATAAAACGTAGAAGTCTAATGAACGAAGAACTTGTATTTATTATTTCAGTGAATAATTCATGCTCTATTCGCTTTTATTAATTTTCAAAGTAAGAAAATATGAATTAAGTAATAGACCTAAATTAGCATACGAATACCGTGTGTGTTCTGTAATATTACTAAATATTTTGAAAGAAACGTATGAATACGGATAATCTATCCAAAAATGGGGGGTTAGCTCTGAGAAAAATATTAAAATTAATAATTTCTAAGCAAAAATAATAAATTGTAAAAATTCAAAACAATTAACTAGGATCAGGTGGGGTAAAATGTTTATAGCGGGTTAAGATTAATAGAGATATTTACAGTTCAAATTTTATGAGTTTAAACTGTGTAAAAATCCTTATATACATTTTAGCTCACTATCACCATTTTACTCCACCCGACCATAACAGTTTTTTTTTCAATATACAGGGTGATTCGAAATTACGTGGACAAACTTCGCATGGGGGTAGAGGGGACCTAGACAGTCATATTTTGCATAGGAATGGGGGGGGCGCAGATGTACCGCTAAAGAGCTAGGACCTAATGTAGTGCGAGGGCGTTACAAAAAGTGGTTTCCCAAGGCTCGTTTAACGAAAAAAAACATAATAGAATGAAAAAAAATTATTGCATGAGGTACAGCAGTATCCGTACTACTTCCACCATAAATTTGACAAAAATCGGACCACTTGCTAAACCGTGGGGGGAGTTATAAAACGCGCGGTATTAATATTTTAGCCAAAGAATGGAGTTCCATCTTAGTGTAAAGGTATTTAGAAAATGATGATCGAAGAAGGAATTTTCAAAGATCATACAGTTTTTAAACAAATAAGGGATCTTGCAATGATCATTGAAAATTCCTTCCCCGATCATCATTTTTCTAAATACCATTACACTAAGGGAACTCCATTCTTTGGCTAAAAGATTAATTATTGCACGTTTTAAAATTCACCCCACGGTTTAGCAAGTGGTCCAATTTTTAACAAATTTATCATGTATGTAGTACGGATACGGCTGTACCTCATGCAATAAATATTGTCATTCTGTTATGTTTTGTTTCGTTAAACGGGCCTTGGGAAAGCCGCCTTTTGTAACGCCCTCGCACTACATTAGGTCCTAGCTCTTTAACGGTGCATCTGCGCCCCCTCTAGATTTTCAAAATATGCTTGTCTAGGTCCCTTCTACCCCCATGTGAAGCTTGTCCACGTTATTTCGAATCACCCTGTATAATTCTTAGTATGATAAGAAATCAAAATGAAATCTTATCAAACCATTTTTATAGTAAGCATTAGAATACAAAGTGTATTAATTAATACTATTTCAAAAGGCTATCACACAAAAAAGTTTTTAAGATTTTCACAACAGTTTTCCCTGAATTGGGGGAAAAAGTAATATTGAAATACTTCAAACTATGGCCACCACAAGGGATTTAAAATAATACACAATCAAAATAAACAACAAAGGGTTATAGGTATTTACCAAAATAGTTTCTACTTCCTATTTTGATTTTGGAACAGGTTGTAATCAACTGCTTCATCACTATCAATAAAAAATTATGGACAGGATAAATGTTGATAGAACTGCCCTTTGCACTTTATTCTAAGCATATTTTTTTAAATTGATTGATACTTAATGCATAATTCCCGTTTAATTTTTAGAAACAATCTTATTTGGTAACATCAATAATTCACACAAAAGAAACACTATCACGATTGAAAACTAAAAGTCTTAATACATCTGTAAGAGCAGATCGATTGCATTGTGAATAGAAGACTTGTAATTCAGCACAAAATTTTCTAATGTATTTAAAACGATCGAAATGCAACCGAGAGAGAGAGAGAAATCTGGGTGATGTGCACCGTTAGAAAAGAAATTAAACAAATCATTCATTAACATTGATAAATTATATTTAAAAGATGATATTTCATTCATCTCAACTTTTTTATCGATCTTGTGTTGAACAGCAATTTGAATCGAGTACTTTCGTTGTGTAACATCATTTGAACCTCATGATCGATTCTCCGACTGAGTGGTTTCTTGAGTGCAAAACCGATACTTCAAAAGCAAAGCCGGGAGTTCAAAATTATTATTAATTTTCCAATAGTTTGCTTAATTCTGTGAATGGGTTCGTTTAAGACAGGAAACTCGAGTGTCTATTTAAGAGCAATAAAAGTGAACTCATATTTATTCATTTCCAAACAATTTAATTTACTACCAGCATTGAAATTTTGAAGTGTCTGAGAACAAATGAGGCCATCCGGATACAGAAAGCAAACTTGTTAAAATAAAACACATTTGAAAAATTTCCCATAAGTCCTACTTACCGGCTTAGTACCATTTATTCTCTTCGTATTGTAGGAAAAATGAAAAGCGATCCCAACATAAAAAATTTATCTGATGGCTTCAAATTCCAATGACAAAAAAAATTTCGGTTCTCGATGCGTTTGCCTTTTGTAACTAGAAAAACTTCATTTTTAAATACAGAGAATAAAATTGGAATTCAGATTTGCAGAATATCCCAATTTTCCTGACTTTAATTTCCTTTAGAACGGTTTTCATTAATTAACTTTATAGATATGTCTCTACAAGAACTCGTTAAAAGAGTCTCGATTATTGGAATTGCCTCATATCGGTTGAAGCTGACGAAGAGTTCAGAATCTTTATAAACCGAGTAATTTTATAAATAATAAACCCAGCATCCTCTTATTAAAATAACTAAATTTTACGTCGCTTAGGGGGCAGTATGACATGGATCTATTTCCACTAAAAATAGGAGAAAAACTACTTTTTAGCATGCACCTCTATGGAGGTAGTGGTAAGAAAATGGCGACCTCAGCGATATGTGAGTGGCTTTTTCACAAAAAACTGTATATTTCAGAATTTTCAATGATTGGTGTATAACTCAAAACAGCCCAAAACTGAGTTATGTCATGATGCTCCTTAGGCGAACATATTTAATAGACCTTTTTAAGATCAATTTTCCAGCCCAACTTGATGAACCGACTTCAACAAACTTGGTTTTAAATTAAGACTTTCGTTGAGTTAACTTAATATAAAGCTGTTGGAGTTAGCTCATTATTGCCGCAAACTCCTCAATTGACTTTTAAATCATACGCATCATCATAAATAATCATGAAAAAAAATAAAGTTTTTACTCAAGTTATTCTAGACTTAAATATGTAGTCGTTTTTAAAAAAGAAATACCTAATTCTAGGAATGTCTAAATATTGTGAACCTAGATATATCCTTCTCAGTGTGAGTGCATGATTTAAAACAGTTCACTGATATTTCCCTTGGAATAAACAGAACTAGTTTGCAATTAACTATACCGTTAACAAGCAGCTTATTTTAATTGAAAACGGTACTTTGAACTCAATCGGTTTCTCAAAGGGAGTAGCGCTTGCATTTCCAATCTATCGAGCTGTTCGCTGCATATGGGAAAAGGAACGAGACTTCTCCCGGGAAATGAAGGGAAGAGAGAAGAACCATCAGCTTCGACAAATCGCTTGCGTCAACACGTTAATTGCATTCATTCCGAACAACACCCACACTTCTGGTGGGGAGCGTGGGCCCTTTTGTTCCCTTCGAGCAGGTGGTTTATCAAGACTTACTGTTTGGAGGGGTGGAAGTCCCTAAATCAGGGTACGCGAATTTCGACCTCATCCTAACGGCCAGCTTAAATTTAATTTTTGTGGATGGACGAAACGAACTGGCGACCCGATTGGTTAATCTTTTTTGATGTTTTTAAACAGGTGGTATCTCACTAAAGGGATTAGTTCACCCATAGGTTTACAAAGAGGATTGTACAGAAAGTATAAAACCCTTTTGTTGTTAAAAAAACGAAAGGAAATATTTTCTGGGAAGGTTTCAAACTTAGATAATTTTATTTCAAAAACCTGCGATATTATCACTTTTCCTTTCACATTTTTCAAATCTTATTTGGTGCATGTTTTTTTTGTGTTGGATGAAAATATTTGTAAAATTTTTCAATTAAAAAAACTGTTGGTTACTTAGCTAAATATCAGAGCTTACTGTATATTTCCGCGTATTAACCGAAAATTTTTGGAGACATTTTCGATGCTAAAGGTGGGGGCGGTAGGCTTAAAAACGCGGATCCCGAGATTCGTTTCTTCTTCCAAATCCCTCGACAGTAGTCATAGCTCCTTAATTTATTAACTTGCAGAAAAAATGGATTTTTTTATAGTCTGAAAATGACAGGGGCTTGCTATGCAGGTTGAGAAAAGGCATTTCGGCCGACCGGCAGTTGGCGAGGTTTGTGACAGAATCAACTATTTGAAGCCTGATTCATGCGAGCGATGGTGGAAAGTTTAAAGCACCTGTGAACTGCAGTCACAGAAGTTAATTACTGTTTCCTAAAGCAACACACACCATTTGCATGCATAATCCTGTTTTACTGGGACCATATTCATCCATCTACACACACATTTTCGTCCGAGGGGGGTTGGAACCCCGGACACCCAGCTACATAGATATAGGATACAGCCATACTTAACCTGCAGGCCACATGTAACCCGGTAACATTTTGAGGGCCATCAAGTAATGAAATTCAATTTTCCTCCAAATTATAAAAAATGCTTTAAGTTAATTGAGAATCTCTGTTAAAACACTGTTTCCATATATAAAGGTGAGATCTTCAAAAAATTTCTTTGTAAGAGTTTCTACATTTAAGTCACAAAATGTTATTTTTATACTACACATTTCTTCTCTTTACAGGAACCATATATAGCAAGTGCAAATGTTTTCACACTTCAGTTTTTGAGGGGAGAGGGCACGCTTTTATACTTAGGTCATCAATTTGAGGAGTGTGAATTTGGTGAGAGACAAGCACAATAATTTCGCTAATTACCTAAAATCGCGCTTTTAACAGGGATTTTCTAAAATCCACCTCATCTTCCCTGTTTTTTATTCATTAAAAAATTATTTACAGATTATAGTTAATAAAAATCCAACTTGTAAATTAATTTTAAAATACTAGGGGGCTCTGCCCCCTGCTCGCTATAGCTCACCAACCCCCGGAACTGCTTCGCAGTTCTTTGAAGATCGCTTCGCGATCTTAGCGAGCAGAGCTCGCTTGTTTCATCTCAACTATCCAGTACAACCTGGAAATTGTCTGCTTATAGTCTATTCATTAAGAATAGGCGCCTGAAACAGGGTAAAAAATGCTCAATAATGCTTAATAACGCTCATCAGACAACTTCAGTGACCGATTGGTTTTACAGTATTTTAACTACTTCTGCTTAGGCTGCCTTGTCATTGCAGAAGAAAATTTTTTCGACGATAAGTGGAATAATAACGCTTCTAATACATTACGTCTCAGGCGCTAATTTTAAATGAACAGAGTATAGTTAATGATCATTCAATATCGAAACTTTTTATCTCTCAAACTTTTCAATAATTTAATTCGGATCATTACCACGAAAGTATCAAAATAAAACTATTACTGAAATATTCCTTTTTAAGTTATCAATAGTTTAATGGATAGAGGGCTACCGCCCCCTGCTCGCTTACGCTCACCAACCCCCGTAACTGCTATGCAGCTCTTTACAGATCAGAGTGAAACAAACTTCCCGAAAATTATCTTCCTTTCATCAGCACAAATAACACTCCATAAAGTTAAATTATTTATTTCTCTAGTGGTTCAATAAATATCGTAAAATAAAAAGTATCTTTAAAATATTATTAACCAAGTCTATACTATATCGCTAGCAAACTTAGAGAAAAAATGTGCACCCCAAAACTTTTAAATTTACATATCCGTGCTCGCGACAATCTAGTGAACAGGCAAATATAAAATATAAAAAAATTAAACACGTCTGATAAAGACCTACTAAAACTATGAAAAAAATAAAACTTTGATGCTTAATAATTCCAAAACTAATTAGAATTTTTTAAAGAACTAAACGCCAATCTCTTTCTAAAAAATAATAATATAAGTGTTTAAAAAATCATATTGATGCCGTGATTAGTTTTCATTTTGGATAGAAAAAAACGAAAAAGTGTCAAAAATTTCGAAAATTAAAAAATTAATTACTCTAAACCAAATTCGAAATTCGAAAAAAGGGCGACGTAGTGCACATCTTCATACTTCAGAGTATTAGGCTGCAAAAAATCATAGTTCTGCTGCTAATAGATTTCGCTGAACTGGATTACGCGGCGAAAAAAGAAAAACTTCAACTTTGACCTTAAAAATACCCCAGTACTAATTATCACATCAGTTAGCTTTTTGTTCGAGAATGTGCCCCAAATATTCCTCTACAAACATTTCAAATTTCATAAATTTCTATCAAGTAGTTTTTGCGATAGCAGAGTTCAAAGAGTTGAAAAATTAAATTTCCTGAAACAGCGGCAGCGGTGACAGTAACTTTTTTTTTAATACTAGGGGGCTCTGCCCCCTGCTCGCTATCGCTCACCAACCCCCGGAACTGCTTCGCAGTTCTTTGAAGATCGCTTCGCGATCTTAGCTAGCAGAGCTCGCTTGTTTCATCTCAACCATCCAGTACAACCTGGAACTTGTCTGCTTATAGTCTTTTCATTTAGAATAGGCGCCTGAAACAGGATCAAAAACGCTCAATAATGCTTAATAACGTTCATAAGACAACTCCAGTGATCGATTTTTTACAGTATTTTAACTACTTCTGCTTAGGCTGCCTTGTCATTGCAGATGAAAATTTTTTCGACGATAATTAGAATAATTTCTTCTAATACATTTACGTCTCAGGTGCTAATTCTAAATGAACATAGTATAGTTAATGATCATTTAATATCGAAACTTTTTATCTCTCAAACTTTTCAATAATTTAATTCGGATCATTACCTGGAAAATATCAAAATAAAACTATTACTGAAATATCCCTTTTTAAATTATCAATAATTTAATGGATAGGGGGCTACCGCCCCCAGCTCGCTTACGCTCACCAACCCCCGTAACTGCTATGCAGCTCTTTACAGATCGCTTCGCGATCTGTAATATCTGCAATCGATCTTTAGCAGAGTAAAACAAACTTCCCTAAAATCCTCTTCCTTCCATCGGCACAAATTACACTCAAAAAAGCTAAATTATTTATTTCTCTAGTAGTTCAAAAAATATCGTAGTATCTTTAAAAGATTATAATTATTAACCAAGTCTATACTATATCGCTAGCAAACTAAGAGCAAAAATGTGCACCTCAAAACTTTTAAATTTAAATATCCGTGCTCGCGACAATCTAGTGAACAGGCAAATATAAAATTTAAAAACATTAAACACGTCTGATAAAGACCTACTAAAACTATGAAAAAAATGAAACTTTGATGCTTAATAATTCCAAAACTAATTAGAATTTTTTAAAGAATTCAACGTCAATCTCTTTCTAAAAAATAAGAATATAAGTGTTTAAAAAATCATATTGATACCGTGATTAGTTTTCATTTTAGATAGAAAAAAACGAAAAAGTGTCAAAAATTTCGAAAATTAAAAAATTAATTACTCTAAACCTAATTCGAAATTCGAAAAAAGGGCGACGTAGTGCACATCTTCATACTTCAGAGTATTAGGCTGCAAAAAAACATAGTTCTGCTACTAATAGATTTCGCTGAACTGGATTACGCGGCTAAAAAAGAAAAACTTCAACTTTGACCTTAAAAATACCCCAGTAATAATTATCATATCAGTTAGTTTTTTGTTCGAGAATGTGCCCCAAATATTCCTCTACAAACATTTCAAATTTCATAAATTTCTATCAATTAGTTTTTGCGATATGAGAGTTCAAAGAGTTGAAAAATTAAATTTTCTGAAACAGAGGCAGCGGCGGCAGCGGCGGCAGCGGCGGCGGCGGCGGTGACAGTAACTTTTTTTTAATATAGAGAGATAGAGAGATAAGTACCAGTTAAATTAACATTTGTGAATAATTGCTTTGAGACTGACCAATAGGGTTATGATTTTTTTAGATTTAAAAGACTGGTGGCAAATGATGAGTATCGGTCCATAACTCTCGAAAAGAACTTTTATTTTTGAAAACTGTGAAAAAAGCTTGCTAATAAGATTAAGATTGCCTAATAAGATTTTGCATAAGGCTGAAGCACTAAAAGGCAGTTAATAAAATCTTTTTTGAAGCTGAATATAACAATTCATAAAAATTGTTTAAATTTGTAAAATGGCTTTTCCTATTCCTTTTGGTCCCAAAAGATAGTGTGTGAAATTTCAGCCCCCTAAGTTGACTCTAGGGTGTGCCTATAGAGCCCCAAAGTTAGAAAAAGGTGGAAAAAACTACCTATTTTCAGAATTTTTAAAAAAACTATATTTTGATATTTATATTGTTATAAAACTGGTTCAAATATGTTATTTAGGACATTTTAGATGGTTTATATTTATTTAAGGTTATTAACTGTACCTATAGTGCCTATAATTAAAGAGTAAAAGGTACTAAGGGATGTTGCGCTCATCAAAGCTTATAATGCACTACAGTGGTAGAAAGTAATTAAATTCCAATTTTCTTCAAAAGAACTCTCTCAAATGATGACCTCTGGTGTTAAATGGACGTTTTAAATTATAAAGGCCAGTGTAAAATAACAGTAATTAGGCCTTCTACTGAACTTTTCATGTAAAAATGCTTTTCTATGAAAATGCTTGTTTCTTGCTGATCAAATCCAAAATTTATTCTAAAAAAGAGGGTTATTGTACTTTTTTAGTTCAAAAACTTTTAAATACCATTTTAAGTTTCATTTTTACGTAGAACTTAATTTTAAATCGAACAGATCGGAATTCGGAACTGACTTGGGTTATTTCTCTACCAGAAGACAAAATGGGGGGACGGATGGCCGGTTGGGTCTGCTCACTGCCCTTCACGCCAGCAGTATGTGTACTGTTTCCGTCGTCAGTTCGATTCTGACCTCGCCCCTGGGTGTATTTTCCTTCTTTGTGTCAGTAAAAATTCTGTTGTGTCTGTCTCACTTGACGAAGGTGTATACTAGGGTGTCCCTTAAAAATCGAAAGTCGGCGAAACTTTTGCGACACCCCCTAATTTTTTTCCTTTTGGTATCCTAAGTATATGTGCAAAATATTAAATCGATCAGAATATATTAACACGTGCCTCAAACGGCCTAAAGTTAGTAAATTTGGCCATTTTTCTAATTTTTTCGAAAATTTTTAAAAATATTTTGAAATATTCTTTTTTTGAATAATTGGGCTTTAACACATCTAAACATTCTTATTTGACCGTTTTTCATTCCTAGCTAGGCCGAAATACCCAGTTTTTAGTCTAGTCACCAATCAGAAAAACACCCAATTTGTCCATTTTTTACTGAGAATAGAGGAAACAAAAATCAGTGGTGAATGAGTTATAACCACATGATTCCTTCACTAAGTACCATTTGTTGACGATATTGATGTGTAGATAAATTATCTGAAGCTCAAACTAATTATTAGGTTTTTAATTACAGGCGCCATATTGTATTGCATTACCACTAAAAATAATCTGGGATAACGGTACGGGCATGTTTTGTATTGGATAATGGGTTTTTGAGGCTTGTAATCTCAATTAAGACTAATAAAATCATCTTATACCACATTTTAAAGCTCTTTACTCAATTCAAATTGCAGGCAGATCTCCTAATACAAGTGCAAACAATGATTTCAGAACTATAGAGGTATAATTCTGAAAACATAAAAGCAGCGAGAGAAATTCTAGAAAAATATTGAAAAATGAGACTGCCATGTATCCAGACGTATTATATTCCGTAACTTATTTGAAAAATTGAAGTGGATACAAAATTAACCCGCTCTTCATAATGATTGAGCCTACCACACCCAGATTATGAGTCATTAACCATGGTTATAGACACTTTTCTTGAGTTTTATCATAATTTTAAGCATAAACATAAAAATTCCTGCAATTAAGCAATTAGAAACATGAAAAACCTATGAGAAACAGATATTGGCTTCTAAAATATAAAATATACAATAGTTACTGAAAATCCTTCCTTCTTTAAAGTCAGTTTTTAAGTCAGAGAAACTCTCTTTTTACTGTGTAAAATTTCATACTCATTAGATTCTTAAAATGTTTTGGTATAAAATAAATTTTTTTGAAGATCTTTACCAAAAAATCAATTCGAAACCTAATCGATTAAGATTTTTTAATGTTTCCTGTTAAAAATTGGAGGTACAGTGCGAAAAAGTACTAAGATTAAGAGAAGGGTTACATAAACTGTAGCTAATATTTGGCATGGCATACTTTCATAGCTGCAAACCAAATATCAGTGTCTAATTGCTTTTACATGCCCCTAATTTGCTTATTTTCTGATTCTTTTTAAGTTTAAATTGTTTATGTTTTATGCTTAAAATTATGATAAAACTCAAGAAAAGTGTCTATAACTATGGTTAATGACTCATAATCTGGGTGTAGTAGGCTCAATCATTATGATGAGCGGGTTAATTTTGTATCCACTTCAATTTTTCATCTAAGTTACGGAATATAATACGTCTGGATACATGGCAGTCTCATTTTTCAATATTTTTCTAGAATTTCTCTCGCTGCTTTTATGTTTTCAGAATTATACCTCTATAGTTCTGAAATCATTGTTTGCACTTGTATTAGGAGATCTGCCTGCAATTTGAATTGAGTAAAGAGCTTTAAAATGTGTTATAAGATGATTTTATTAGTCTTAATTGAGATTACTAGCCTCAAAAACCCATTATCCAATACAAAACATGCCCGTACCGTTATCCCAGATTATTTTTAGTGGTAATGCAATACAATATGGCGCCTGTAATTAAAAACCTAATAATTAGTTTGAGCTTCAGATAATTTATCTACACATCAATATCGTCAACAAATGGTACTTAGTGAAGGAATCATGTGGTTATAACTCATTCACCACTGATTTTTGTTTCCTCTATTCTCAGTAAAAAATGGACAAATTGGGTGTTTTTCTGATTGGTGACTAGACTATAAACTGGGTATTTCGGCCTAGCTAGGAATGAAAAACGGTCAAATAAGAATGTTTAGATGTGTTAAAGCCCAATTATTCAAAAAAAGAATATTTCAAAATATTTTTAAAAATTTTCGAAAAAATTAGAAAAATGGCCAAATTTACTAACTTTAGGCCGTTTGAGGTACGTGTTAATATATTCTGATCGATTTAATATTTTGCACATATACTTAGGATACCAAAAGGAAAAAAATTAGGGGGTGTCGCAAAAGTTTCGCCGACTTTCGATTTTTAAGGGACACCCTAGTGCAGGGATGGCGAACCTATGGCACGCGTGCCACTGGGTGGCACGCGACTGGTATAACGGTGGCACGCGACATTCCTTAAAAATGACACAAAAGAAACCTTTAGCTCTGGACCAGATTTCCTACTACCTAAAAACTAATCAAAATTAGCTTCAGAACACTTTTTAGCCTGCTGAAATCAAAATTTTTTCGGGGGAGGACCCCCGAACCCCCCACTCACCTCTTAAGTGCCGTTGGGCCGTTCAAATATCATGTAAATCTATTTTATTGGTCATTTTGGACCCCCTTTTCCCTTTTGTCAGCAAAGGCAAGCAAATCACGACTGCCCTTATAAAGGAAACTGGCATTTGGCCGTTAGAAAACAAAATCATGGATGCAAAAGGAGCCTGATTACTTTTCACAAGGGCGGGTATATAAGGGGGGCAAAGGGGCCGCACCCCCTCCGAAATTCAGACGAGGTATACCAACACAAGTTAAAACCCAGTTTTTTGGGGTGAAATTTTCAAAAATTTTCTGGGGGAGTGCCCCCAAACCCCCCTTTCCTACATGAAACTTTATTATTCACAAACTTTTTTTCTAAATACTCATGAAAATCAAAATCCTAACTTAAAATTTATGTCCAAAATTCGGACTAGATGCACCAAAAACTAGTTCAAAACCATGCTTTTAGGGACAAATATCCAAGAAATTGTCTGGGGATGGACCCCAGACTTAAGTCGGAACTTCTTTATTGACAACATGAATGAGAGGGACTGAAGAATAATTGTTGGCCCCTCCCGAAATAAATTTCTATATACCTACACCCTGAATTTACGGCCCACCACTAGACTTGTGCCTTCGATTGGAGCCCTTGAGAACTTGTAAGTTGCAAACTTCTGTTCTGAACTATCGACCCTCAAAGGCGCGGATTTCCTTTTCCAAGGGTTTAAAGATAATTTATTAAAAAAATAACAAGTGGCACACTTGACACCTGAAAATCATAAACCGTATTATAAATGGCACACTAATCGAGAAAGGTTCGCCATCCCTGCCCTAGTGTATACGCGGATCCTTGAGATCAAGCACACATACCGGAAAATATGTTACCCAAAAACCAAACCAAGACAAAATGGGCTTTCTTTTTAAAGTTAAGAAAATTTTTTGATATTTGTAAATTTTTTTTTCATATTTTGATGAAAGAAGATTTCAATTAAACTTTCCTCCTAATACGTTGAAGAGAGGTAATTTTCATAATTTCATAAGATGAAATTTATTTTTATTTCTGGCATAGGAGAAATTCATGTCATTTCCAATCTGTACGGTTTAAAGTTAAGTTATACCGTTAAAAAAGAAATCTATAAGGGTTTAAAAAGGTATATAAGGTTTTTGATCTTAAAAGTACAATAACCCTCTTTTTAAGGGTAAATTTTGGATTTAATCAGCTAAAAACAAGCATTTTCGCACAAAAAAGTACTTTTTACATTAAAAGTTCAGTGGAAGGCCTAATTACTGTTATTTCACTGGCCTTTACTATATAAAACATCAATTTAACAAAAAATGGCATCATATGAGGGAGTTCCTTCGAAGAAATTCGGATTTAATTCATTTCGTCCACCGGTAGTGCGATATAAGCATTGAGCGCAATGTCCCAAAGAAGCACTTTTTAATCTTAAATTATGGGGCTATAGGTTACAGTTAGTACACATAAATATATATAATCCATTTAAATTTGCTTTAAAGAACACATCTGAACCAGTTTTATAGCATTGTAAATTTAAAAATATTTTTTTAAAAATTCTGTAAATAGGTATTTTTTTCCACTTTTTCAAATTTGGGGCTCTATAGGCAAACCCTAAAGTTAACTTATGAGGCTGAAACTTCACATACTATCTTTTGGGACCAAAAGGAATGGGAAAAGCCCTGGGGAGCAAGGTTTTTGGAAAAAAAAGTTTTTTTCCGAGACACCCTAGTGATTTGCTATATTAGAAAGTGAAATGATGTTAGGCCCGCAAGGTTTTTTCTCAATACAAAGAAAATAATACCATAAAATTAACATATGGGCAAAAGTTCATTGAATGCAACATCAGGCTTTTAAATACTTAAAAAAAAGTCTCAGAATCATAACCCTACTGACCAGTATGAATAATATGGCCTTTCCCCTATTTCTTGGTTAAAAATGTCTTAAGGCAATTAAAAAAGAACATTTATATTTATTTTTAGAGAATTTTACAGAAAGGACGAATATTTAAGAATCTACTGAATAAATTGGAAGATATCTTAGAATAACAAAACACTCTTTATAAACACAGACTATATTTTATTTGAAGAAAAAAGATGCCTTATTTACATTATGAAATGGCCAAAACTGATTCTCAAAGAATAACAATAAGATGTTGATAAAAGCAATTCAGTCATTTTCCTCCCTGTTTTCAGATGGGACCCATCTTTTGAACAGAACTTCCTGTAAAAGAAAGGGAATATAACATTTTTATTGGTTATCTCATAAAAATGGACTAGTGTTTTTATGCTTAAAAACATATACAAGGCAACTTTTCAGGAACTGTTTTTGTACTGGTCTCTTTAAGGTAAAAAAGTAACCAAATTTAAGTGTCAAGTGTAATATTACTTAAGAAATGGAGATATAGGGACTCGTAAAGAAAAAATAATAATTTTTTAAATTGGATTTTATTATATTTTTCAATTTATTTGTAGTATTGAGAACTACTATGGTGAGAATACTAAGGTAAAAACATTTTTAATGACAGCCTAAAGCACCTACAGATTTGTGAACAATGCTGTGCACTTCTTACAACCCTATTCACTGGTAAATCAACCGGCGGTTAACTGGGAGGCAAACCTCTGATTGGTGCAAAACTAGTTTTCCTTCTTTAACTGCCAATCAGAAGCTTGACTGCCGATAACCGCCGGTACTGGTGAATACAGCCATTAAAGAAAAAACACTGTTTTAAGCTAACACAACCAACCATTCAAAAGATCTTAAGTAAAGGGAATTTTAAAAAAGCCCCCATGACAAAAGTTGTAACCGGATTCTGATGATCTGACAAGTCAATTTTCTCTGCTTGTTATAAAGTTGCTTCAACCAAACTCGTTTTATATTCATTTTAAATTGTAAGCCAAAAGTGTAAAAACAATAAAATTCTCTTAATGTAGGAACATTTGCAGCATTGTTTCGAACATTTCTGGAGTAAAATCAGTATTTTAAGCTGTTTGAAAAAAAATCATGTTTTGAGTCCAATGGCTATGAAAGATCTCAATGTGTGCTGTGAGTTTGACACGCATAAGATAATCCAATCACACCAAAAAATAAAGCCTATACTAAAGAAATGTGTTCAATTTATGAACATATTGAAAATTCCAAGATCATCAAGCAGAAAGCAAATTTATCAATAAAAAGGATTAGCTGAAACATACTAACCTCCAGTTTGAACTGTTGCACACAGTATGGAGTAGATATTTTGCTGTCTGAAACAGTGCTTGGCTTTATCACATGCAAAAACATCAAACCCTAAAAACAATTAAATGAATATGAATAACAAAATACACATACAAGGTAGTTTATATTCCTAAAAATTCACTTTATTGTTACACACACACAATTAGTAAGCCTAGTTGTTGTCACAATTAGTAAGCCTCCTAAAATATAAGTTCACGAAGATAACAAAGTTTACAAAACAAAAATATCTTCATATCAATTTGAGTTATGATGATTTGCGGAAAGGCGTTTTTTTGGGATTTTTATGCATAAATTCTTCAATAATATGAAAATTTGAATCAATATTTAATTTTTTTTCACGTTATTCATAGTTTTTAGATGCATTTGATTGTATTAACCACAAATTAGGTCAAAATTTTAATTATTAAAAAAAGCCTCTATAGGTAGGCAGGCACCTTAAAATATACAGTAACAAATTTTGAATAAAGAAATGGTTGAAAATTGAGGTTTGTGTAAAGCTACACATTAAATGACGAGAATAGGTCATCTCACCTTTCCAGCAGTTGAGTTCACTCTGTTCAGAGCAGACAAAGAGGCCCAAGTGAACTGAGGGTTCCCTCTCATGTCTCGCAAGTTTTGTTCTTTCACTCCCTTGACAATGACTGAATATGTAGAGTGATAAAATGGAGGTCCGTCTTTGTATAACACTGAAATTAGAAGGGCAGTAGTAAAGTTAAGTATCTGGAATGTAAGTTCTCATAACACAGACACTCATTTTGTTTATAGTTTCAATAAAGCCATTAGAAGAAAATGAAATAAAGCATAGATGGATTTAGATTATATTTACAAGGGCAAGGTTTACTTTAGTAGGAAGGGTTATATTCACTTTATTTGACTAAAGGTCTATTGATGGTTTATCAAAAATACAAAATAACTTCCTTTAAATACAGAGCATGAATAAGTAAAGTTCATTTGAGTAATAGTTTCTATATTAAAAGCTAAAACAGTTTATTATACGAATTTGCAAAGAATAAAAAGGCCTAAAAATTGTACAAATGTGTAGGGGAGAGTGGGGCTATTTCGCACATGGGGCACATTCGGACAGACGGCAATTCCCCTAGTAATTATTAATTCAAAAATCTGAAAAAAATACCAGTAGATGGAAGCATGACTACCAACTCCTGCATGAATTTTCAAAGCCCTGAGACATTTTGTTGTGTACGTACTAGAAATTTGCTAGCGTTAGAAGCAGCAAAGTAAATTTTCTTGTCATTTTGTTGGCGTAAAATATCAATCAAAAATAACTCTCAAGTGGACATTCAGAATTTTATTCAGTAGAGGCTCTACTAAAGTAAGTTTCTAGAAAGGTTTTATTTCCCTGCTTAAATTATAAATATCTTGTTGGGACGTGGTAAGCTTGAACTGGTAGATGGGGCACATTCGTACACCAAAAGATGGGGCAGATTCGGACAGTGCGAATGTTCCTCATCCTTCCCATTTTTGATTATGAAAGTGATTTATATGTTTATAAGTGCAGCATATTTAATAACTTGAAGCTTAATTGTTTTTTATTGTAATTGTTACAAAACTCAGTGATAATAGAAAATAACACCTTAAAGAAAGCTTTAGTTTTAAGGATAGATATCATTTTTGCAAATACTGTCAATTAAATTTGAGAATTTTAAAATTCCCCTCTGTACAAGCGCTTAAAGCAACTTAATACTAAAATAGAAATCATTCAAGTACAAAAATAAATTTAATAATTAAAGTATGCAACCACTGAACGACTTCTTCAGGGGTGCAGCATTCAGCAGCCGCATAATTATTTAATACCAATTGACTTGGACTTAAGTGATTTTATTCTAGTAGAATTTGCTACTAAAAAGAAAATTTTGTTATGTTGGTCAAGTAGAAAATTTTTGAATTAAACAGTGGCGGATCTACGGGGGGGGGCTTTCGGGCTGAAGCCCCCCCCAAAACGTCTAATATTTTACTAAGTTTGTCAAAACGCAAAAAATCTATATCCGAAATTCGGATGAGGCGTACAAAACGAGTTGAAAAGTGGGTTTTTTTTTTACTTAAATTTCCAAAAATTTTCTGGGGGAGGAACCCCAGACCCCCTTTTTAATGGTTTGAGTTGATAATTCACTACCTTTTCCGAATATTATCATCAACAAGAAGATTCAATTGGAGTATGAAAATTCTTAGCCCCCCCCAAAACCAAATCCTGGATCCGCCACTGGAATTAAATGATGCTTTTTAAAGTTAATGATGAAAAACTTTAAAAACTTCAAAAATAATGACAAATCTTTTATTTTCCCAGTAAGTAATGATTCAACATTCATACAAAAAGATAATATCGTATTAAAAGTTCCGCAACCGTCAGTTTCAAGTGTTAATATGCGAGCTGTTGGTTCACTTTTCTTTTCGAATAAAACCTGACAGTTAAAATATTGGTTGGACTTTTTCTAACTAATTATATTATGTGAAGTATGTCAATGTGCAATATACTCTTCATTACTACAATTTTTTCCTCATCAAAAATTAGATGTTCAATATTTTCTGAAGCTGTTTTCTTTTTGTAAAAAAATCTTCAATTTAGTGGAAAAATAAGTAAAAGTGCCAAATATTTCGTTTAATTATCTTACTTTAAAATTTCATAAACTTTTTAGTTTGTAAAAATAATTATTGTATAATTTTTTTGCATGTGTACGAATGTGCCCCACACGTGTGCGAAACTGCCCCACCCATGGGGCACATTCGCACGAAATTTCTCGTTTCTTAGATTGATGATAAGGTTAGAAATTCTCGATGAATGCTACCAATTCTGGTTCTAAAATATCGGGAACGGTCTTAACTTTCATTTGAGTCCGAGTTTGTTTCAATATCTCATCTAGATCCAGAGAAATATGCCGAAATGCACTTTTTGTGCGAATGTGCCCCGTTCTCCCCTATGTGATTTATATAATTATTACTACATAATGAATGTTTTATTTTAAATAAAAGTAAATTTTACAACTTTGAAAATGTTTTTGCTGAGAATCAATGAATCAAGCATTTTTTAGTAAAAAAATAGCTAAGAAAGTGTTAAGAAATATAAAAAATGCTTGAAAATCTTCCAAACAGCTTATATAATTCCATACTTTTTCTTAATTTCTTAAGGGAGTGACAAAAAATTAGGTTAATGCATTTTGTTTCGCTTCCCTTTTCAAATTTGAATCTCCCCACATATATATATTTTAATAAATAGGATTTATATGACCAGAGAACTGTGTAAAAGGTTTAAATTTGCACTTATGGTAAAAGAGTTTTTTAAACATATTTAAATGTAGTAGATGTGAAAAAATATTCACAGTAAACGAGAAAAATCATAATTAAATTAATCTACTTCTGCATACTTTACCATTTTTTCCACTCAAAACATTTTTGTTATTAGAATAGTAATACATCTATAACAAGTATAAAAAATAGCTAAAAGACTTCTGTATAATTTGTAATTTGGTGGTTAAAATCTATGCCAGTATGTATTTGAGTCTTAAAAAATGTTTCTTGTTAATACATAATCATGAAAAGCATATGAGAATTAACTTATAAATAAATATAACAATATTAGAAAACTTACAAAAATCAGTTCCATATTTTAAACCACTTTTGACAATCCACCCTTTACTTCTGAAATGATGATATGCAGTGTATTTAATTGGAAAGTTGTCATTGGGTGTCAGTTCACAGAACCGGTTCCACAGTCTGGCTAAGTTCATTGGCTTTGAAAAGAGATAAACATCATTACATTTAAAGAAAAAATGAAGTAACAAGAATTAGGAAACTAAATAAACATGTCATTATATTGCAACAGGGTTTAACTTAATAAGGCTGAAAATTACTACAAAATACTTGAAGACCACTGATTAACTTTTACTTTGATTTTTTATTTGCTTTTGGGTTTTTTAAATATAAAAGAAACCTCTCAGAATGATAAAATATTTTAGACCATTTTCACAAAAATGCAAATGAAACACCAGAATGTTACATACTTGAAGGATATGAACACGTGAATTTGATATAAAGGTATTTTACCTGTACATAAAGCTGTATATGTATACACATATTAGACATGTGCATAAGAAAAAGCTTAATAATAGTAAAAGTCCAAACATAACAGCAGCTATCAAAATAAAAGGCACACAACTTTGAATTAGACAGCAAAAACAGTTTGCATTGACCAGTATTCTATGAGTGCTACTATTACGGGGAAGTCTCAGAAATCCTGTTTTTGGGAGGGTTTTTTAACAGCATCGATTCAAGGTTTTATTTAAATTTTCAAAACTTATTAGCTCAAGAAGAAAGCCCAAAATTGGGCCAAATTAAAAAATAAGTGCAGGGCTGCAGCATTGACACATTAAATGTGCTCCCACTATCAGTTCATAGAGCAATTACAAAGTAGCTGTGTTATTCTGAAGGAATTTTTTCTGGGATTTTGAGTTGAAATCAGTATAGCACCCCAGGTATTCTGATATAAAAATTTACTGTAATGACCTTAGAACAGGGGTCGGCAATCTTTTGAAAGGGAAGATCCCAAAGTAACAGTTTATGAAATTTCCCAGTTTTTAAAAAGCCACTATTATTTTTGCTTCAATGTAATAGTATATGCTTGATATGAATTTCATTTTAGAGGGGGAGGGGTGATTTTAGTTGGGGAGCATTTTAACCCATTTTTTTTCTGTTGGGGAAAAATGCTCACGAACTAAAATCACTATTTCCTCCTTTCAGGTTGGGTACTTTTTTACATCAAGTTTTAGATGACTTACGTACACATTGTAAATTAATTTTAGAGAAATTAATTTCCAAATTTTGTATAAACGATGTGAATTCCTGGAAAAAAGGGTCTGGGGGTCCTTCCCCGGAGAAAATTTTGGAAACTTCTCCTTCAAAATTGCATTTTAGCACATTTTTGCCTTTTTCGATTGCACCCTAAGAGCACCTCTCATTATTTAAGTGGCAGAATTTTCAAGGAAAAATAGTATAGTTATAATAAACAGCAAACTTTTGAGGGAGTGTGGATCCCACTTCCCCCAAAAGTTTTGGAAATTTGCCCCTAAAAACAGTGTTTAAATTAGTTTTTAGAACTTCTATAACGACCACTCCTTATAAGTCACAGAATTTTCAAGGAAAATCAGCACATATTCCAAAACTTTTAGGAGAGTTAAGGAGTTTTCCCCCAGAAATTATATGGAATTCTTATCCTTAAAAGTAGAGTTTTGATTTTGACTCATCTTGAGAAATTAAAAATATATTTTCTGATTTTTTAATAGTTTGATTGGTATATTTAATTTTTTCGTATGGAACTGGAGAGCTGCAACTTAACATCGAAAAAGCCCCATGCGGCTCACGAGCCGCAGGGGAACCAATTATAAAATTCTTTTATAATTGGTTTTAAATTATAAGTTCATAAAAGAACTGAACAAAGGATTACCTGATTTTTTTCCATAACTATTAAACATCCAAGACCATAAGACAAAAAATAAGCCTGAAAAATAAAACATCATAATCAAAAGAAAAAGAAATATATTTACTTAAAATACCTTTATTTATATCAAGATCAGCATTATTTTGGGTACAATTTTTAATGCATCCTAAACTTAACACACTTTAACAGCTGAACAAATGCTTCTAAATCATTTAAAATTAAGGGGAGTTAGTACCTTTTCACCTTCAAAAAATCGATTTTTCAATTTTTATTTTAAAAAATTATTTGAACTATTATGAACATTTTAAAACAAACTCCATCCAAATCGGTCCATAATTGAGCTCTCAGTGACAAAAAAACGTAATTCTAAACAGTGACGTGCTTCTTCTTTCTCGCGCTTTAACCTTCGTTTTCTCATTTTAATATTTTTGGACTTTCCCACAAGATTAAAAAAAAACTAATGAACCAATTGTTTTAAAACTTGGTATGGTTGTTCTTTATGCTGATCTTAACTCTATGAACTAAGGATTTGTGTATTGGAGCTATGTTTTTTCATTTATGGGTCATTAAAGAGTAAAATATTTTGAAATTTCTTATTTTTTTAAATCTGATTTTTTTAAAAATACTAAAACTTATAATATTATATATTCCTTAGTTCACAGAGAAGAGACATTAATATAGATTAGTTTGGTGCAAAAATTTAGGTTTTATACTGCTTCTCTCAAAATTTATTTTGCGGGAAAGTCAAGTACATGCATTTCAAATAGTAGGAAATGTTGGCAAATTATGCTTACTTTTCAAAAATTTGGTGGGTTATTTTAAAAATAGGATTGTATGTTTTA
Source organism: Tetragnatha versicolor (assembly GCA_024610705.1). NCBI lineage: Eukaryota > Metazoa > Arthropoda > Arachnida > Araneae > Tetragnathidae > Tetragnatha > Tetragnatha versicolor. The sequence continues at coordinate 5,746,605 of JANDEH010000022.1, forward strand.
AAAATGTGTACAATTATCTACTCACTGCTCTAATAGTATGCAAAAATATACAAAACTTAATTATTTATGACAAATCGAAAAAGGTATGTTTTTTCAAGCATCGCGAGGTCTGAAAGGTACTAACTCCCCTTAACTTACTTCTTCAAGGGATAGTTGCAAGCTTTCTCTTTCAGATTCTGACTTTGTAAGCTGAGAGTTTCCGTCAGACGAATCATCAGAAACGACAACATCAACATCATCAGACAGTTTTTCTCTTTTCACAGGAGGGCCTTCATCGTCATCGCTGTCGAGAACATCTATGACGTCTACGTCAGAAGGCAATTCCTCTACAGGTGCACTAGAACAAACCATAGATGTATTTAACAAATTAATCAAATCATAAAAACTTATATTTTGTGATATTAAGATTTAGGGAACTATTAGCCATTCTATACAATGAACTACTCCAATTACACTTATCAATCGCAATCAGACTAAATTCAGTTATTTAATATCTGGTAATGAAATTAAAATAGAGTAAAAAAGGCAGTTTATTAAAACACAAAAACGTTGTACAAAAGTGTATTGAACATACATGTGATTACACAGACAAAAAATTGGCGGAAAATATTAAAATAAAATTGATGGCACCTAAATTTTTCTTCATTTTAAGTAGAGGGGTCCATCAGCTTCTACTTCCTAGATCTAAGTTGGTTGGGTTTTTATATGGTGCATGACCCAAGACAAGTTATAACTCGAGATCTAGGATTAAATATGCTAGATTCATATTTTTTAGCTTAAATCTTAACTAATTTTCGTATCACTTCGATATTTTTTAAATTTTTCTTGAAATTTAGTACTAGGCCACAATAGCGGTCAGTTTTCAATATAAAAAGATTGGAAAATAAGAAAGTTGAATTTCAGTATTGCAAATCGAATTGTCGGATTTCAATTTTGCTAAGCAAATTAGCAGATTTCCGCCAATTGGCAGAAGAATCACATGTATGATTGAAATTATTCGGGGGGGTTCCCAAATTTCTCCTAAATTGCATTCATTTTTTTAACTAGTATGATATTATTAATAGGTTTCTACACTAGTTTTGTATAACCTATTAATGTTTAGGCATTCCTTCCTTAACGTGCCTGCCTACCTAAAAATGCCGTTTTGGACCGAAAATTCCAAAAAAAATTTATTATCTTATTTCAAAAAACACATCTTCAAACTTAACTTCAAACTTAACTGAACTTTGGTGTGTTTTTTTTATTTTTTCAAGTTTAGTGCTATAACTTTTGATATTAAAATAATTCATACATAAAAATAGTAGGCCTCTTCAATAATAAATTCATAATAATATGAAAATTTAAATTAAAATTTAATTATTTTTTATATTATTCATAGTTTTTAGATGCATTTAATTGTATAAATCACAAATTAGGTCAATATTTTAATTATTAAAAAAAGCCTCCATAGGTAGGCAACCACCTTAACTACCACTAAAAATAGTTAACCTAAAACAGACAAAGCAGATAAGAACTTTAAAAACAGGTTAATTTGGAAACTTCATGATTCAAGGGTGGTTATTTCCCTAATAGCACAAAAGTCACAGTGACGTCACTATAAGGTCACTGAGGGTCACACAAGTCACAGGTCACAGAGTGACTGAAATGCGTCTACACAAAGAGGTCACATTGTGACCACCATCTAATAGAACTTGTGTGAACACTCTGCAACGTCATTGTGACTCCTCGAGGTGACCGTCACCCCTTAGTCACCGCGTGACGTCTCTGTGATTTCACCGTGTGACCGATTAGTGACGACATGTTTTAGTAAGATTATATTGAGGTATTTCTGATTTCAAGTAAAAAATTCACAAACTAACCTGAAAATACATAAAAATTTCAAACTTCATGCAATTGTGAATTTCATTTAATTTTTTTCTAATTTTAGAAAAAATACGTGTTATCAGCATTAAAATCTCTGTCTAAAGTATATAAATATCTGTAATAAGTTAAATCTCCAAAGGGGACCTTATGCAAGTGCATCGTGTTAATTTGCAGAAATAACATTTTACATGGATTGTATACTAGTATTATGAATCCATCAGTCAGCCGTGACTGGATAGGGGACCTTAAAAACATATCCGCTAGATAGCGAATAAACGTTTCTGGCCATGGTTTTTTTCAAAAACACTTTTGTACTAGATTAAAGGGTATTTTTATTTATTTCTTCAAATGTGCGAAAGCGTGAAGATGGAATAAAAATTATGAATATCAGGAACGAAAATTATTTAAAAAATTTGCAATTAAATAAAATGCTGTGCTATTCCACAGGTCCTGTAGAATATTTTTTATATTTCTTGAGTAAAACTAAAAAGATCGGAACTTGGGAATCGAACCCGGGACCTCTGAATGCCAAGTGCGTGCCCTACCCACGGAACCATATTGGCAACTCTCTATGTAATGAATTTATTATATAAAAAACATTGTTAGTTGGTGTCGCATACGCGTATCGTAAATAATTTTTGGCAAATAAAGAAAAATCATAATGACTGATGATAATAAAAATCAGATAAAAATAGATTGGGTGGGGGGTTGCAAGTGGTAAAAGCTTGTAAGTTCTGCTTCCTGGACGATGGAATAAAAATTATGAATTTCAGCAAAGATGATTATTTACTATATATTTGTAATTAAATAAAATAATATTGTGCTATCCACAGGTCCTGTAGTATATTCATTTTCTGGAGTAAAAATATAGCTATTTTTCGGAAGTATTAAAAAAATGTTGAAGGCTGGGATTAGAACCCGCGACCTACCGCATGTTGACCACGCATTACACCACTGAGCCAGCGGGGATGCAGTACATGGAAAACTTGTTTAGATCTTAAATATGTCCTTCTTTGTGGCGCATGCGCAAACCCAGACCTTGTAGGTATTGTGAATTTTCGTCAGCAGGTGCCTGATGGCACATTAAGCCTAAATGTACTAACTTGGACGTTGAATAGCTCCGGATATATTGGAAGCCTAGCTAAGTGGTTTATATTTCCTGAAAGCATATAAAAAGCGGTTTCGAACAATACGTTTAACTAAGAGATGTTATGAAATTTGCGCAATCCAGATAATTCATTTTTTGGTTATCCAAGACATGTTTTCACGAATTTCTCTCGAAATAATCGTCAGAGAGCTTAGTTATAAGCATAATCTTGAAGAACTCTTAAAATCTTGTTAAAGAGACACCGTTTCTTCTACAGATAAAGAGTTGAGAGCATTAGAAATGGAAAATAAAAACGAGCACGTTGTCTCAAAACCTTGAAATATGGGTCTAACCCCTTAGTGTAATACGTCATTCAATAGGAAATATTAAAGAGGTACACATACTAAAATTTCAGATCCCTATCTCTAAAATTAAGGACGTGACGCCCAATTAAAGTTTTCCAATAAAACCGGAAAAACTCCCAAAATAAGGAGCCAATCTCCTTATGCTTTACATATTCTTAATCTTCCAAATGATGTGAACACGATGATGTAAAACACTTGGGGGTCTATTTATATTTTTACCCATTCCTCCTTTTTCACATAGCCCGAAAAACGTAATGAATTCCTATGAAGACAAGTTAATCACTTTTGTGTTCAAAAATTCCTAGATGACGCCAGAATGAACATGGCAACTAGAATTTCTGGAAAAAGCTTACCATATTACTCTATTACCATAATAAAAATTTAAAAAATTTCAAACTTATTATTAAATACCAATTATTGGGCTTTTTCGGACTTGTGTTTTTTACTCAAAATAACGTTTTCTTATTCGCCTTAAAAAAAACCCTAAATATGTAACAAATCGCTTGAAAATTTGATATGATGTATAATTTGAAGTCCAATTTAAGATTATATCAAAGAAAAATATATAGAAATTGTTTAATGGGTTAAAAGCGACAAAAATGCATTATCTCGACAGTGAAAAATGCCTCTAAACCTAAATGATATATTGTCTCCACAAAATAAGAAACATGCATGCATTAGTGCATAAATTAAAGGACAAATAATGTCAAAACGTGAACTATTAATGAAGTTAAATAAGCAAAAATAAAGCAGAGCGAGGGTAAATGAGAACTTAAATTACGAGCGAGATATACCCCACGGCCACGCATTAACCAACAGAATAGATGGGCGGTATAGTCTATATTTGTCGTTCGTGATACCTTCATAGCTAAGAAATTTTACATTTAAAATTTCATCAAGATTCCTTTTGATAGCTTGATGATTTTTTCAAATCGAGCATAATTTGTATTTTATAAATTGAGCCACGCACGCTTAGTTTCGGAATTTATTGGATGTTACTACTTTCTGAAAATGGCAACACCAGGCTTGTTTACATTTCACTGTCCTGATTGGCTGTTGCTAGCCGACCGTCGTACGACGGACGGCAAGTCCCACGGCCATGGCGACCGACGTATTGTTTCGTACTGTATTTCACAATCCCTGCAAGATTTTTATACTTTATTAGCAATGCGCATCCATGTGGACCTGATTCTTGCTGTTTCTATAAAATATTTTAGCGAAATAATTTTATTTTCAATAAATTAATAATTTAAATTATTTTTTTAAAAAATTAGACTAAGTAAAACATTTAAAAAACCACAATGAATTTAATTAAATAAGGAATGACTGTTAAACAAGAGCAATTAATTCTTGCAATTTTTAATAGAATTTATAAAAATTTAAATTAAATTTACTGAAAAATAATAACCGGGCTCGAACCCACGACCTTCCGCACGCCAGGCAGATGCGCTACCTTTCCCCCATCGGGGCCACGCTTACCACAATCCTACTACTATTATAATTGTGAATGTTTGTCTGGATGTTTGTTACTCTTTCATCCTACTACTATTATAATTGTGAATGTTTGTCTGGATGTTTGTTACTCTTTCACGCAAAAACTACTGAATGGATTTTAATGAAATTCTACCATAATGTAGCTGATACATCAGAATAGGACATGGGCTATAATTTATAAAGAGAAAATCAGTCCTTCATTCTTTTTTTCCCGTTTTTCCTGCTTTTTTTCACTTATTTTTCCGTGTTTGAAAACCTGTTTTACCAGTCATACAACGAGTTAAAAATAAAACATTGTTTCAAAGGAGACAGATCACTAGACTTTTTCATTTACTAGATCTTTTTGTTTAGTTTTAAACACTGGTTTTAAATTTGTTAATTTGTTAACTAGACTTACTAATTTACCAGACTTTTTACTGTGGTTACAAATTGGTCATTTTATAAAGGCACCAAGATATTAAACATTATCAGGAACATCGGGATTGTAAAAAGTGACAAGAACACCGGGATTGGAAAATTAGCGAGAACATCGGGATGGAAAAATTACCGGGTTATAAAAATTACCGAGAACACTGGGATAGGAAATTTACCATAAAGACACCGGGAATACCGGAATATAAAAATTACCGTAAACACTGAGATAGGAAAATTACAGGGAACGCCGGGATTAGAAAAATTACCGTGACCACCGGGATAAGATTACCGGGAACACACTGGGATAGGAAAGAGGCGCCTGGGATACCGGGATGATTTGTAATATTGCTAATTTACAAAATTATAAATGTATTTTAAGAAATATTTAAAAAATTAATTTATTCACCCCACCCGTGCAAGGCCGGGTATAACAGCTAGTCCTAAATACTTTAAAACCACGCCTTTAACCCGAGCATGCGCACAACGGTTACCCGACGGTCGGGAAGTCACTCCCGGCCTATTCCTGAATTAGCGCCGAGCCGCGTGGCGTATGGCGTCCTTATTTCCAGTAAGTTAAATGCTTAATGTATTTTATTTAGTTTATTTTTCTAGTGTGGGCTGTTGTTAAGACGATGTCCGACTACGGATAGTTGCTCCTATATAATCATAGTAATCTATCTAAGCGTTATTCGATACATTTGTTTTTGTGTTGTATTGTTCCTCTAAAAAAGAATTTCATACATATTTCACAATACTTTAATTTTATTTACTCAATCTGAGACAAAGTATATTCTCGTTCTAATGTTTTTCTGTAAAATAATCAAAATTGACTTCTATTTAACCAAAACAATCAAACTGATTTGAATGGAAATCTCAGTGTATATGGGCTGATCTCTAGAAAAGTATAATTTACTGTCCATTGTTCACAGCATCCTTTTGGAGAGTGTTTTCACTTCTTTTTACTAATAATATTTCACCTTACAATGAACAAAAAACCAAGTATTTAAAAGAACATTAACTTTTAATCTTGCCCTATTTAAGCTGATGCCAGTAGCGGTTCTTCCATAGAAGGACATACATGAGCACGTAACCCTCAGTGAAAGTGAATTAAGTTGATATCGGGGAGACCGGGCAGCAGGCCCGTATTTAGGATTTTTGCCGCTCTGTGCATATCGATTTATTCCCGCCTCCCTCTATTTCATTTCCCGTTTCAAGAAAATACCCCCCTTGTTTCTTTTAAAAGTCCACTGCTTAAAGGTTGGGGTCTTTACCTTTTGACACAAAATTTCAAAATTTTGGTGATTTTTTAAAAAGTGTCACGCAAGATCCCCTTGTGGTTATGGGGTCCTCCCCCAGAAGAAATTTTGAAATTCGACCCTTAAAAGTAGGCATTTAACCGCTTTGAGAGCCCCTTTGGGTCAATCACTTTTACCTTTTGACACAAAAATGTTGGGTATATTTTCTAAAAAGTATCACAATATTGGAACAGAACGAAGATGACCATGTCATCTGATCTGATGTCTTTCCCTTTCCGGGAAAAAAAGCCCATGAATATATCCCATGAAGGAGGTGGGTTATCTTAACGGCTTTATTGGGGAGAAATCCTTTCCCGAGAAATATTTATTTTTATATCTATGTAATTTGAGTCCTATGCTACCACTACCTTCATTCAATTTAAACATCATAACCTTTTTGGTGCTTAAAGCCGTTTCAAATAAACTGAGGTGGTTTGTTGATTAGTATTAGCATCCCTTTGACTGAAGTTTAATCAGTGGTTCAAGTCGGTTAATCCACCCGCTGAATATTGACTTGCTCTTTTGGACACCAAAAAGTAAAAATATTGCTAAATAATTTCAAATGCATGGATAAAAATGTTTAGTCAGATCACACACAATAACTGCTCAGTTTATCAATTAAAATCAAGAAAATTTGTCGATATTTGAATGTATGGTGTTTAAAACTTGGCAATATTGAGCGGGAAACGTTAACGGAATTGGACCTAATCAGTCAACAAATATCATTTAGCCTTTTCTTGCCATGGGCAGTGGTGTAGACAGAGGGGGTGCAACTGGTCTTGCTCCCCCAAGCCCCTAACTTTTTCTTTGTGAAATTAAATACTTCAGAATTTTATTTTATTCCCTTATTCCCGAAACTCAGATTAGGTACACCAAAACAAGTTAAATACCAGTTTTTAGGTTCAAATTTTCAAAAATTTTATGGGGGAGGACCCCCAGACCCCCTCGGTACTTGTAACTTTATTATTACAACTCTATTTTATGTAAAGTTTGTCAAAATGTAATTCTACCATAAAATCTGTCCGAAATTCGGATGAGGCGTACCAAAACGAGTTGAAAAAATGGGTTTTTTTTACTTAAAATTCCAAAAATTTTCTGGGGACCCCCAGACCTCCCTATTAATGGTTGGAGCAGGATACTTCACTATCTTTTCCGTATTAAGATCATCGAGAGGATTCAATTGGATTATGAAAATTCTTTGCCCCCCATAAAAAACATCCTGTATCCGCCCCTGCTTATATTTATGATTTTAAGTAAATAAAATGTTCTTATCAACAAATTTAATTTATGAGTGTTGATGAAATACTTTCTAGTTTGTTGTTAACAATGGATTTCTTTGTTTCATGATTAAAATACACCATTAATTTATTTTAATATTAAGTTATTCATTCAGAGAGATAAAATTAATGTAATTCAAAACTTTATTTTTTTCTTTCATTTCGATATCATCATGCACCCCCCAAAAATAATTTCTGGCTACACCACTGGCCATGGGTTAGTGTAATCCAAAACAAGTCAAGGCCATTCTCTTCCTAAGGTTGTAGAGGAAGAGATGAAGGGTTAAATCGGTTACTTTTCACCACTAACCCCTTTCCCTCTTCAAAAAGAATGCGCTTCAGTAGCCATTTACTGTTTACTTATTTTGTAAATCGTACTAAGAAAGTTTGTTGCAATGGATTTGAAACAGGTTTACGTGATGACTGCTGTACAGATCTTTTGGCCATCTCCCTATTAATAATGAAATCTATTCCAGTTTGTCACTCAAATAATATAATTATTAGAGTTTTCAACAACTTACATAGCACTAAGTTTAATATTTTAGTTCAATTCTGTTAATGTTCCCTCTAAATAATGCCAAGCTCTTTTGAACACTATGTGTTTTAAAATGAAAAATTTTTCTGGTTTTTATTGATAAACTGAACAGTTATTGACCTTTTAATTTATGAGTTTGAAATTATTTTGAAATATTTCCAATGTTTGGTTTCCTGAGATCATGGCAGTATTTAGTAGGAACGTTAATGGAATTGAACCAATATTTTAAAGCAATTTGTGCAATTCAGTTCAGTTAATGTTCCCATTAAATATCGCCATGCTGTTATGGACACCAATAAGTAGAAATATTTCTAAAATACTTCAAACTCACTGTTTAAATGTTTATTTCGATTAGATCAATAACTGTTCAGTTTATCATTAGAAATATAAAAAATTGTTGATATTAGAATGTAGGGCATACAAAACATATTTGCAGTATTTAGTGTGAATGTTAAAGGAATTGAACCCAATTTTTAGATGCTCTAATTAAATATTTTTGTCGCTGATTTATGAAGAAAAAGGGTGTCTGGGAACAGATTAGCATTGTGCTTTAACTCATCTTTTTTTTCAGCAGCAAGAGCTGCCGCAGATCCAGAAATGTCAGTCATAATCAATGCCGAGACCACTTCTGCCACCTCTGAATCTGCTCACCGCTTCCATCCAATTCCGTTGTAAGTTTCTGTTTTTAGAATTACCTATTCTATACTGTCATATGACCCAGTAATCAGTAAAACTGTACACAGCTTTAGAAAGAGTAGTCTCCAAATTTTGGATACACATTTTTAGGCAGGATTTGCATTTTGATTAACTTAATACAACATAAAAAAAGTTGTGAGAGTTCCAAGTACAAAAGGGGATCTGGGGGTACTCCCACAGAAATTTTATGATGAAAACAGGATTTTAACTTCTTTTGGTACTGCAAGCCCGAATTTCGGGGGGCAGGGCTGCTCATCCCCCTTTTTTCCACCACTTATTTGTGTTAATTCTATGCAACCGAATTTCCTTTAAATTGAATAGAAAATTAGGCATATATTTATCTCTTTTCTGTGAAAAGTATTTTTCTTTCCATATTTAAAAATTTTACCTAACCACACATAGAGATGGGGAGACTATCCATGTCCCTAATCTCCACAGAAAGCCCGAAGGATCATCGTCGTTAGTATCGTTGGTCGCTACTACACATGCACGCTTAGAATCTGCACGACAACCCTCCTTCGGGCGGTTTGGGGGATAAGATCTCACTTTTATCTCCCCCGTCTCTTTGTGTGGTTAGGGAGTTTCCCCTAGCAGCCCCTTCAGAGGGGGGAATTCTTTTGTTCACTAATTGAAACCACCAAGTAAGCGGGATCATAAAACTGGCTATCATAAAACTCTAGGCGCACCCTCTTGTGTCATCAGATCATATTTAGAACTATAAATGTTAATTAGTTGCATTCTTGGCAAAAGCAATCCATTTTTCTCCATAAAATTGAGTTTGCAAAATTTGCATTGTTTCTTCCTCCTTGTTTTTTATTTAGAATAATTTATGAAAATAATAATTTTTAGGTCTTTTCACCAAATAAGGAAATAAAGTCTGTATCGAAGAAAACTGTAGATGAGCATCATGAATCTAAAGATAACGCCATAAAGAAGATTCCTTGGTTCCAGCTAAAACCCCTTTCGAAAAAGAAGCAGAAATGTATAAAAATTTGGAAACCTTTGGCGTTAAAGAAAAAAGTCCCAGAGAGTCCAGAGTCCCAGTGAGTAGTTTAATTTTTAATTTAATACTCAATGAAGTTTTGAAGATTCATATTCAAAAGCCGCTTATAAAATAGTCGTGCAAAACCTATTATGCCATCAGATCATATTTAGAACTGTGAATGGTAATACTGTTCTGTTGAAAAGTGTTTTTCGTTCCATACTTAAAAACTTTCCAATGTTTTACAATTTTTCTTGATTATTGGTGTGGCACCCCTGGAATACTCACGCACCACCCCAGGGTGCCGTGGTACACAATCTGTGGAATCCCAAATATTTGGGTCCCCCATTTTCAGTAGTTGGCAACGCCAATGCATGCCAGTATACAGGGTGTAAAGGAAAGTCCCTTTACCCTGTAATAAGTTGCTAACGGAGCAAGCTAAAGCTATGCAGTTAAGGTAACTGTATAGTAAAGTGACTATGCGCAATCGAATGCGACCAACCGCAGCGCCCTCTAGCGGAAATTTTAGGAGTTAAAAATTTTATTTTAAAAACTATTAGGAATTTGTTAAAATAGTCAATTACAAAGTTGTAGAGCAGCATCGATTTAGTAGGAAAAGGCACCTTAAGCAAAAAAATATCTTGAATAGAACCCCTAAAACGCGCGCTCAATTAGGTTGAATTTACGTTGATTTTACGTCTAAAAACGCTTTTTTCGAGGCGAAAATGAGAAATTTTCAATTTAATGACTTAAATAAACGAATAAAAGTATTCTTAACTCATTAAATTGAAAATTTCTCATTTTCGCCTCGAAAGAAGCGTTTTTAGACGTAAAATCAACGTAAATTCAACCTAATTGAGTGCGCGTTTTAGGGGTTCTATTCAAGATATTTTTTTGCTTAAGGTGCCTTTTCCTACTAAATCGATGCTGCTCTACAACTTTGTAATTGACTATTTTAACAAATTCCTAATAGTTTTTAAAATAAAATTTTTAACTCCTAAAATTTCCGCTAGAGGGCGCTGCGGTTGGTCGCATTCGATTGCGCATAGTCACTTTACTATACCGTTACCTTAACTGCATAGCTTTAGCTTGCTCCGTTAGCAACTTATTACAGGGTAAAGGGACTTTCCTTTACACCCTGTATATAATGCAATGTGATTACTGTTTTGTGTTATTTTGTTAGGGAACATCCATAAATTACATGAGGTCAAAATGGGGGGAAGGGTTTGGAAAAATCTCCCCAAGGGAGGGGGGGTCGATTAAAATCTCGCGTCAACTTTTTATGTTAGAAATTATATGATTTTCTTATTTTTTAAGTATGAGAAAGGAATACACACAGATAAGATACTGTGGTGATTTTTAGGCGGAATTCCTTCTTTCTCAGTTTTAGCGAACTGTTGGCTTTTTCCATCTCTTTTTACATGTCATAAATTTTCTCAATCAAAATTATGCGGTTTTGCGCTGCCGCTTGTCTGTTCCTCTTTTCAATGCTCCCCCACTTGCAGCCTTTCTTGAACTATTCGATTCCTCCTCTCTGTTGCCTGACTAGTCGTAACTTTTCTGTCCAACATAATCTTTTAATCATCAATATTTTAAATTAATTGTGGAGATAAGAATACCTTGTTGTAACCCATTTAAAATTCAGTAGATCATTTCTTTACTTGATTGGCAGTTTTTCTGGTGTAAATGAATGTCTATGGAATATTGTAAAATTTTAAATAGTTTTGTGTGATATTTATAATAAAGAAAACCTTATGATGACATAATGTCCTTTTCCCCCACATCATTAATAATGTAAAAGTTTTAGGTGCTATGAAGCACAAAATGCAAACGAATAGGATAGAAAATTATTTTTAAAGGTTGTAGGTAAATCTCACGGGGGGTCCAGCAAAATCTGGCCAAGGGAAGAAGATTTTTGAAAAAACACCTCATGTAATTTATGGATGTCCCATAGGATATTAGGTCTGGCGCTCTATGCCCTGATTTGGGCCTTGCGCCATAAAAATCCAAATAACCAACCAACCAACCCATAGGATATTACAAGAGCTGAATAATTTGATTTTACTTTATTTTCTTCTTAATAATGTGGTAAATTTGTTTATTTAAGCTATTGGGTGCTTCCCATTTCTTTTTGGGAATTTATAATAACAAATTTTAAAAACATCTCTTTTAATGTCCCAAGGTGCCTCAGTAGTGTCCCACCTTTGGACTCTTTCAGTAATACTTCAAGAATATCAATTTATTTTGAAAAATACAAAAGTAACATAATTAATGATAAAGCTATGTTAAGTAATCATAAATTAGACATCCAACATATTTTAAAATCAAAATTATTCACAAGGATATCCTCATTTTTGTCTTGACATAAATCAGTTTTTTCGTTTACTTCAAATGATTTTTTGCATCAAATTACAAGTATCTACTTTCTTAATTTATTTAATTCTTTATAAAAACATTTTTTGCTCACATGAGAGTTAGGTGTGTCTTATTTTTGTGACATGTCCCATGGTGCCCCACACCTGACTGTCCCTTGGTACCCCACTTAACACTTTGAATGTTAAGCTTAATTACTCTATTAGATTTAACAAAAACTTTCTCTTTTTTTCTAAAATATTAGTGAATATACATATTTTAATTTCATTTTAATTGTAATAATATAAATACACTTCATATATTTAAAAAAATGTTTTCGAAACTAAATGTGATTGTAACTTTGTATTGCACAAAACCAGATAACATGAAATAATTATCTAGACACACTAAATATTCCAAAACACATTGATGAATAAATTTTAGCACAAGTTCATAATTATAAAATTGAGTCTGAAAAGTGGTGTGTCCCAAGGTGCCCCACTCTACCCTACTGTTAATTTAAACATTTGTTGTTGGCACTTTCAAGTATTTTCGTATCTCTTGAGATGTTTTACTATGAAGTGGCACGTTTAACAGGTTATTGCATAATTAGGTGTAAACTCAAAACTCTCAAGTGTCACCTCCAACTGTGGACTGGTTTCGTCCTTGTTAGGACTCATCAGCACAGTATATACCGTGCTGATGAGTCCTAACAAGGTGAGAGAGTTGTGAGTTTACACCTATTGTCCGCTCAACCAGCAATAAATGGTGAAATTCTCCTTTCATTTATTGCATAATTACTTTTTTAAATAGTTAAATAAATTGTTTATATTTTTTGCAGGAGCTGTCAAGTCTGGTTATGATGTCCCCTGTAAAAGTGTTCTTTGAAGCACTTTTTTGTAGACTAATTTTCCATAAATATAAAATGTCATCATATTTGTAATTTAAATAAGTTTCACAGTATATTTCCCTTCATTTTTGATGAATTTAGGGAATGGATTAAATTTATATTTTATATATATAATTTTTTTGTATGACTCACTTTTACCTTGAGTCCTGTAGGGCTGGAAGGCTGTTTGTAAAATTTTCCTGGTTTGTAAATTAATTAGTCCAATAAACTCAAAGATTTTTCTTGCATTCAATGTCTTGAATAATTTTTTGGAATGAAAATTTGCCTGTTCCTCCTTTCGAGATTTAAAAATTAAAAAGGTAAGTTTTTTATCAGTGCTTTAAGAGACTAAATTAAACCAAGTTATTGTAGAAATTTAAAAAATATGTTTCAATTAACTTAAGGATTTTTCTTGCATTCAATGTATTGAAATAATTTTTTGGAATGAAAATTTGCCTGTTTCTTCCTCCCTTCTAGATTTAAAAGGTAAGTTTTTTATCAGTGCTTCAAGAGCCTAAATTAAAGTTATTGTTAAAATTTTTAAAAAAATATTTTAAATAATTTAAATTTATTATTTAAATTAAAATTTTATTACTGTATAAATCTTAATTTTATATAGACACTGTTCCATAATTATTTGGTGATAAATTCTAGTTAATTTTTGTTTAAGATTGGGTTAAATGACCTAACTAAAAAGTAGGAATAAATTAGTTTTATTTTTTCAGAGTTATGAGTTAAGTATCACACTTTTTATTTTTCATAGTTTCTTTGTTGAATTATATGAAGTAACAATATTCCTGAAAATATGTACTAAGTGTAGCGCATAATTTCAGGAATAATTTTTTGACATTGTATAGTTCAACTAAGAACTTTTTATTAGAAACCTCAATATTCAGTGCCCCTGCCCACTAAAGTTTTTCTGAATGTAGACGAGTAGCAATAGGATAAAAATTAATCTGCTATGTATATAAACAGACAAAATAGAAAAGTAAAAATGGTGAGTGACACTATTAGGGAGGAAATTACTATTTCATTATTAAGCATGGATTATAAAGCAAATATATTTAAAAAGTTATGTAAGTAAGATGATAAAGAAAAGTTATTTTTTTGGCATATATGGTTTAGGAAAATAAATAAGTAGTGTAACGTCACCGCTAGGTCAGTGGTCACAATCAAGTCATCAAGTGACACTGCGACGTCACAATCAGGTCATCAAGTGACGTACACATCGTGACTACTCTGCGACGTCACATTCGCGTCACGTAGTCACAACCTGGTTGTACTGTGACTTCACAAGGACGTCACAGATGTGGGTCACAAATTGCGGACATTAAGCTGTCAATAACGGGTCCTGGTGACTTCACAGTCATGCCCGTGACCTCAAAGTGAAGGTCACAAACGAGTCTACTCTGCGACGTCACATTCGCGTCACGTAGTCACAATCCGGTTGTACTGTGACTTCACAAGGACGTCACAAGTGGTCACAGATGTGGGTCACAAATTGCGGACATTAAGCTGTCAATAACGGGTCCTGGTGACTTCACGGCCATGCCCGTGACCTCAAAGTGAAGGTCACAAACGAGTCACATTTTGGTCACCTGGCTATTAGGGTTATGATATTCAAAATCACAAGTTTTTGTGCATTCATGTAGAACGCAAGTAGAAAGGAAATAAAGATAACCCTCATTATAGGATAATATAAAGAGCAACTGAAATTAAATTTTCAATCAAAACAAATTGCTTGAAGAAATTAAAAAGTAAAATAAAAAAAGTAAGATATACATAGTAAGTAAATTTTCAATAAAGTAAAGCAATGTTTTCTTTAATTTAGATGTATAGAATTTAACATTTATCCTTACTTCACTTTTTCTTTTGATTGTGCTTTTTTACTTTTTAAGCATACTTTCGGAGCATTCCTGGATAAAGTTCCTTTTCCATAATATCCCTGAAATCCAAAAAATATATTTTATAAAAAGCATCACATATTATGTATTTTTAAAAAAAAACATTTGTGAAAATTTCCATAGATTTAAAACTAATCAAACACTAGAAAATGTTTGTAAATTAAAATCTCGAGCTTTTGAGACGGTTAAATAATTTTAAGGTTTTGAGGTTTGGTTACTTAAGTATAAGTATTAGCCTGTTGACCATGAAACTGAATCCAAAAACATAGCCAAGGCCCATTAACTATACCGCTGAATTTGTCTGTCATTGAACAGTTAACATTCTAATATGTATATAAGTACCAAGGTTTTTATTGGGAACTTTGCTTTATTTAGAATGTGCAGTAGTTTTAATTCTACACAAGAGGAAGGGGTAGGGTTCCCCTGCCCCCACATTTAAATGAGTATTTTCTTTAAAAGTAAAGGTATTTATGTTTGAAATCTTATACTTTAGGCTTTGGGTATGCTTGTTTAAAAAAGCTTTACTTCCCTTTTTCAATGGATTAGAGTGAAAAATTTTTCGGTTTGGTCTTCTTTAAATATTTTCTGACATGCTTTGGTGAGATTTTTCCCATCCCCCCGGACCTGGAAAAAGTGCCCGAACCTACGAACCTGGTTCGGGGGAAGCCCATGCCAGCTCCATAGGAGCAAAACATAAGGTTTGGGTAAATTTCATTAGGTTTGGGGGAAGGTTACAACTTTTTCCAGGTCCGCATCCCCCCCAAAAAAAACACAGAAAACCAAGATAATGATAAAATTTGGTACTTTAAAATTTGATACTTGGGTGTGAAACCAACAAGCCACTCAACCTGATCATCTCAGATTTTAATGAAACTTTCAGGAATTGTTCTCTTCAATAATACAATTGAGAAAATGCTTTATTATTCAATTTTATTGGTAGTTTTTTTATTAAACCGGGAGCAGTCGCACTGGGTATCTCATACCAAGGCGCGCATTCTAAGTAGCAAAACGCTCCCCCATTTCTTCCAAAATGTGTGTGCCCTCGTGTAGCTGAGTTCAAGGTCACATTCTTCAAGTTGCAAGGTTAGATAAAAATTTAGGAATGCGTGGTTTCCGGGAATCGAGGCTTTTGGGTATGATATACCCGCGCGCGTGCCTGTAGACGTGTCAGTTTTGGCTGTGGATTCCGTTCATTCGGCCGGTATGGAGCGGTACCTGAGTTAGGAGGATGAAATGAAACGGCTTCGTTCTTTGCTTGAGACAGTTTCTAAGGATGTTTATTATTCTTTTAGTGAAGATTAAGAAGATATTAGAGTTTATGATGGACAATGTGATCAGGAAACAATTGAAGTCGATCAAGAATAAGATAAAATTGATGAGGAAAATTCAGAAAGCCTCAATTCTGCAGAAAATGGAGAATTTTACCTACGTAAAGGTGGAATAAAATGAATGAAAGAAAAGTTTAGAACCAATGTCATAGTGGTGGGGAAAAATATTCCATAAAAATATCCCTAAAAATACAAATGATTCTCGAGCACCTACAAAGATACATTCAAAAAATGCCTTTGATACATTATCAAAAAATACCCCATAAGAAGAAAACATAGTCAAAAGGAATAAAAACGGGATTCAAAAACATGTGACGTTTGCGGTAGAAAAAAAGGACCGGAAAATACAACATTGTTCTGAACTGTGCCATATATATTTGTATGGAACACATAACTCCAATTTGTAAGGATTGCACAAATAAATAAGAGAAAATTATTTTCATTTAAAGTACACTGATGCTTGTTTATTGTTTTATGTCTGATTTTGAGTAATATTATTAGTAAAACCACGCAGGTTGAGTGTTGAAACGCGCGAATCCATTCCTGGGTCATAATATACCCACCCGCGACTACACGCGTTCGTTTGATAGGTGCGATTGCTCCCGGGTTAAAAATGTTTGAAAAAAGGAAGAAAATGCAATTTTTTGCTCTTTAATGTATCATAACTCCAGTTATACTTGTCTGAGAAAATCGATCACCCCTCATTTAAAGAATTTTGCAAGCTTTAGTTAGATATAAAGTTTGGTTATGTCCACGAAAAAAACTACTTTCATGATTTTTTAAATAAAAATGCTTTTAAAAACAATGTTGGTATCCTTCAATTTCTTTGAAAATTATACATTTATTTTGCAACGTTATAAAGTATGATATATGAAAATTACAGAATGGGACAGCCACAGAATCAGGAGTTATAGCAAAAAGAGTTTTTTAGTAATACTATTTCGGAGGTTAGACTGACCAAATCTGGCATAGAACCCAGTATTTGGCAACTTTAAATTAAAAAGTGGTATTTGGTTCTTACGTATTATCCCGTCGACTGTACCGCTTAATCAATACCGTCATCAAAACCCATTGACTTTTCTATTGATGGGCCACTGAATTAAACGGCCTTTGAACGGTCGACGGTATAATACGTAAGTACCGGTATTTTAAAGCAACTCTTTTTGCTATAACTCCTGATCCCGTGGCTGTCCCATTCTGTGAATTTCAGATATCATAAGTAATTTATAACGTTGCAAAATATATGTATAATTTCCAAAGAAATTGAAGCATACCAACATTGTTTTTTGAAAGCTTTTTTATTTAAAATATCATGAAAACAAAATTTTTTCGTAGACTTAGTCAAACTATGTATCAAATTAAAGCTTGCAAAATTATCTTTTAAATGTATTAAAGAGCGAACCTTTTCTAAAATGTTTAATAAAAAAATTACCGATAAAATTGAATAATAAAAACATTATCTCATTTATATAATAGAATAGAACAATTCCTGAAATTTTTGTTAAAATCCGAGAGGGTCAGGTTGAGAATTGAGAATTTTTGGTTGATTTCACATGGAATGACCCTAATATAAATAGTCACGCACGAAGCTCATGATTGATAACATTTTACAGATTAATCAAAAATTGGTACATCTTTAGAAAGAGCCCTCCATCTGTCCTGTTTGAAAGAACCCTCCATCTGTCCAGAAAACTCCAGCTGCCATGTTTACCCACAAAGCTTAAATGATGACTGACAACCATAGAGATCTAATTATTAATATTATTAGTATTAGATCCTAGAGTAATAATAATTAGTAGATTGTAATTTTTGGATCTAATAATAATTATATTAGTAATTAGATCTCTATGGTTGTCAGTAATCATTTGAGCTGTGGGTAAACATGGCAGCTGGAGTTTTTCTAAAGCTGTTCCTGGGTCCGTTAAAGGTCCCCCTAAATACCGCCATACTCTTTTGGTCACCCAAAAATAGAAATATTGATAAATAATTTCCAATTAATAGATTAAAATGTTTTTGTTTAGTTAGATCAATAACTGCTTGGTTTATCAATAAAAATCAGAAAAATTTGTCGATATTTGAATATATGGCGCTCATAAAAACTTGGTGATATTTAGCGGGACCTTTAACGGAATTGAACCCTGTTCCTTAAAGTTATAATAAAAATTAAAAGAAACACTGCTAGTTGAGATATTTTGATTGGTTTTTATTTTATTTTATTAATTTTGGCAATTTATCATAAAACTTGGCACCTGTGCCCAGCTGATCTGAAAGTACCAAAAATTTGTTCCAACGTATATCCTGTCGACTATTCGGCAACCCTCAGATTCAGCAGCACAGTTGACGGGATATGGGGAGACCGGGGAGGGATGGGACACTTTTTACAAAAATGTTTTTTTTAATTCAGTTTTCCTTGTATGAATTTGAAACTTTCAAAATAACATCTTGAAACATTTTAACATGTTTTAAAAATATAACCAATGTGATAGCAAATAAAACTTAAGATTTATAAACAAATTAAAGTAAGTCTAAAACTGTCGCATTCCACCCCAGCCCGGGGTGAGATGGGAATTGTTTTAAATTAAAATTTATGACTACTTTTTAATTATATGATTAAAAACCACAAAGAGATGGAAGTATTTTACACATTTTAAAAATTTATTACAAAAACATCAGTTATTTTACCCTATATTTACTTCGAAAAATCTAACTAATGTGAAAAATACAAAATAATTAAAATTTTTGATAAAAAAATAATCTTCAATAAAAGATTTATTGAAGGTGTCCCATCCCTGCCCGGTCTCCCTTTTAAAGACCCAAAAAATCAGTTTAAAATATACACAATGAGGAAGTTGCATGATTTTTTTTTATTTTTTTAATCGATTCCTCTTGCAAAAATAAGCAACTACCCAAAATTTGAGGCCAAACGAGAAATTTTTGGATTGTCAAAAAAATTAACAAAAATCCCCTTTTTAAAAGCGCGCGAAAACGCCAAGAGTTTGGATGTGACGTCATCTTATACTAAACATTGTTGTAAAGCAATGGAGTTGATGGCATTATTGTTGACGTCATCTTATAGTTTAAACAATAAACGTTTTCAGTCACGTGTTTTTTTCTCGTTTTTTAAATTAAAATATTTAATTAACTGTACATTTTTTCGAAAAACTGATTAGATATTTCATTTTACCATACAAAAAACCATACGGAACACATGTTTGTTTTTGAAAATCTGACACATGCAACTTCCTTATTAAATATGGTTAATGGATATTAAAAATGGTTATTTTTTAGATAGTAGACCCATCTAATCACCCTGGTGCAGGGGTTGGCAACCTATTGAAAAGGAAGATCCAAAAGTAACAGGTAACGAAATGTCCCAGTTTTTAAAGAGCCACAAATTTTTTTTTGCTTCAATATAGTATATGCTTAAATATTTGATTTTAGATTGGGAGGGTGATTTTAGTTGGGGAGCATTATTACCCAAAAATTTTTCTGTTGGGTAAAAATGCTCCCCAACTAAAATCACTATTTCCTCCTTTCGGGTAGGTTACTTTTTTACATGAAGTTTTTGATGACTTAGTTACACATTGTAAATTAATCTTAGTGGAATTAATTTGGAACTGGAGAGCCGCAATTTTACATCGAAAGAGCCGCAGGTTGCCGACCCCTGCCCTGGTGCGTTTAACTTTGAAAACAATTCAATTCAACAACCATAAAATACATACCATAGAGTACAAGGTTCTCATCCCTTCCTCATCATGCACAAGAACGAAATTGTTGTGCAAATGTCCTTCAACACATTTCCAGTTTGGATCAGCTTTTCCTTCCGCGCAGCTACTGGTTACGATGGGAAATGGATACTCCCGAGTGATACCTTTATTCTTTTTAGCAGAAGGAGTTAGGAGTAAACTAGAGTTATCCATTTTGTTGAGATTAATAAATAGCGTACTTTATGGTATAGGTGGGTTATTGGTGCTTTTTGCTAGCAACGAGGCCGGCCTTTTGACACATTTGTTTATTTATATTGAACAATCCACACTACGGTTGCAGTTGCGCTATATGCTACCGGTTGCAATTATTAATCAGGTATAATATATCCTTAACTGACAACAGCTTATTACAACAACGTAATAATAAGGCGCAAGTTCAGAGGTGCGGATGCTTGGCGAATTTTGGCTGTTTAGCGGCACATTTAGAAGCCAAATCATTCACTTAACATAAGTTAGGGTTACCATATAAGTCATCTTTACCGCTAAAATCTTGGCGCATCCGCACCTCTGAACTTGCGCCCGAAACAAAAATATACTTTCAATATGGCGCCAAATAGCCAACACTTGCCAACAATCAGCAGTTCTAAACTTGCGCCCAGCGCATTTTTAAATCACTTTTGACGAAGAGCTGAAGCAGGTCAAAAATAAAATGGGAAGGACGATCGTCGCCCGGCTGCGTATTCCCAAAAGTGCCCCCGAGTTGGGCCGCTTGGCGACATTGTTCGAGTTGAACAGGGATAACTCGCCATGCTGGGAAACTTTGGCGCAAAGACATCGCAAAACACTAATGGCGGACAAAGCCTAAACAAATAATATGTAGTCGGCGATTTTTGTTTCGCAGGATTGATAACTTTTAGTTTTAGTAAGTTCAGTAAGTTTTAATAGGGCAGCTTAAGTTTTCGGCAGAATACAAACATACTTACCCAGATTATTGCTAATCTCTTTACGTAATTTTGATACAGTGAGTGTCTATATTTGATACCTCTCTTTAATTCTGGGTTATTGATTTGTTTTGGGCTTTATTTTGTGTTTTAAATCTTGAATACCATATTTCAAGTTTTTAAGTGTTGAAATTTTTTACGCTATAGTAGCAAATTGAAAGTGATAGAATAATCCAGATATTTTAAAATGGCTTTAAGTCCAAATTTATGGCTAGACAACAACTGTTATATGAATTATGGGTGGTATTGATTTGTTTTGGGCTTTATTTTGTGTTTTAAATCTTGAATACCATATTTCAAGCCTTTAAGTGTTGAAATTTTTACGCTATAGTAGCAAATTGAAAGTGATAGAATAATCCAGATATTTTAAAATGGCTTTAAGTCCAAATTTATGGCTATAGACAACAACTGTTACATGAATTATGGGTACAGCTTTAGAAAGAGTCCACCAGCCGCCATGTTTGCCTTGCCCACAACTCAAATTTTGACTTACAATCATATAGATCTAATAATCAATATTATTAGTATTAGATACTAAAATAATAAAAAATTAGTAAATTGCTATAAGAGATCTAATAGTAAGCTATAAGACAACTAAAAGATCTAATAGTAATATTAATGCTGACAACATTCATGTTTTCCTTTTCTTAAAAAACTCTACTTTGATTCGAACATTGTACAGTAAAGCACCGTCTGTGTAAACTTCTTTCAAGGGACCGTCATTACGTGCAAGTTAAAACAACTTTGAATTTTGGGTTTTCATATACTCCTATCCCAAATTTAAATACTATTGGATAGAATTTTTTTTCACATAGTATTAAATTACTGAACATAAGTAGCTTATAGTAATTATTAAAGTAACAATAATAATAAAACTTTAAAATTCTATTAAAACATTGAACTAATCTCATTAGTTTATCCTTACTATTAGTTTATTTACCACATCTTGAGTACACATTGCACATCCTTAATACATCCGAATTCATTATTGCATTACATTCACATCAAATATGATTTATTCTACTGTTTTGAAGAAGTCCTTCATTGTAATTTGAATTGAAGATTGTCTTGAATTACAGTGTTGTGAAGCGAATTTAGTTCTTGAAATGGTTTTTCACTAGTGTTCCGACTAGAAAAAATAAGCTCTGAGCTTTTCAATATGGTTGATTGATTCTGTTGTGGAAGGTGAAGAAATTTCTTCACATACTACATCTGGTGTGGAGAAATTTAACCCGTAGGAAATAGCAACTGATAAAGAATGTTTTTCAATTTTGAGACGGTAGGTTGATATTGCTATATAAACTGATTATTTTTTAATTAAATTGAATAGGAATGAATGGGGCCTTAACAAAAGCAACACATAAATGGAACAGACCTAAAAACGAGAGACGCATAAACATAAACAGTGCTTTACTATACAAGCTTTTTATGATTTAAAAATGATTTCTATGATCAACAGCTGTCATCATTTTTGAAAATTAGGTTAAAATATCTAAATTATATAGAATGTAAATATATTTTATTTTTATAAGCATGGAAATATAATGTTCTTGTTCACTATGTTTTACCATTTTGGTGAGACACACTAGTTAATTAGTTAATAAAACTACAATGAGTATTAAAAAGTTTTTTTTAGAAAACTTTAAATTCACTGTGTGTGTGCATATCAAGGTATTTAATGCATATCTGCAAGTCAGATCAAGGAAAGTTTGTTTTTGTAGAGAAGTGAAATTAGTATCAATATTCAAATATCAGTTATAACCAGAATATATAGAGCTTAACAGCGATGCCAGACGGCCATTTTCCTCCTTAGGTAATTAATTTAATTCAGCCCGCAGATTATAATTCAGTTCACTAGCAGCCAATTAGAAAACGCGAAATGTATTTGATTTGATTTTTACTCTGATTGTAGGCTATTTGGATTTGAGTGACAGCTTCAGTGGGCGATTGACAGAATTAGCAGGAATGACATGGTATTAAAGGGGGCGGGTTTGTTTGGCCTAAAGTTTTTTCAATGGAAAAAACCCTGTTAAGAAAGTTGCCATTAGTGTCTATGGTGATGAACACTCTGTTTTAAGCTCTATACTCTATGGTTAGAACTGCTTTATCTAGTTATTAATATTGAAACTTTTTAAAAATGAACTGAAAATTATTTATGTAATATTAGTAATGTTTTAAAGATTATTTTTTCTAGGAACAGATTTTTAGATCCTTAAATAATAGTACACTAATTATACTATTATTTTAGGATCAAATTATGATAATAATAATTATATCTATGGTTGTCAGTGGTCATGACTTGTGATTAAACATGGCGGCTGGTGGATGCTTTTAAAACTATACCTTTTCCTATTCTAGATATGTAAATTTTGTAAAAAAAATCAAATAAATATTAATATAGTAATTAATTCAGTTACTTTTTAATTAGCATAGTACTAAATCATAATTATTTAATTCTAATACTTTTAAAATAGAAATAGAATTTTTAGAAATATAATATAGTTTATATTTTGAGTTGGTTTTGTTAATTTTTGTTTTATTTCCCTTCAATATTTTTAAGTCATACCTACTTATAGTTCAAGGAATGTATACATGCTGATAAACATAAAGTTAACAAGCTTCATTGGTAAATTTTAATTTGGCAGTTACTACATTTAAGCCTTTTTTCCAAAACACTTGGTGTCTGATTTTAATTTGCAGTAAATGGATAATGAGCTAAGTACATAAATACCAAATAAAATAATTAAGTTTAATATTTGTTCACTAAAATTTATTTTAAATTCTAAAGCATAGCCCTAAAAATTTAAAATGTAGTGAAACTTGTTGAAAGAATAAGTAGGTCTTTGTTATACTGAAAAATGCTAAGAAATTGTATTATTATAAGCTTATAAAATAAAGAATCTTTCAAAAAAAATTGCCATCCTTTAATTTTTACTGTTTAAATAGAAACATGTAATTAATCCTTTCCTTTCACAGAAGTCAAACCCTACATTAGCCATTATTAGAATAGATAGATGGAGCCACACGCAATGCTAATCGTTTTTTAGTTTTATTTACAAACAAATAACCACCATTTTCTAAACTTTTTAAGTGTTTTTGCGTTTTGAAAGTGAAAAATGAAGTTTTGATTTGCAATGGGTAATGTTATAAATTGTGTTTGCTTGAAGGAACTTTTTTTTACTTCATTCGATAGACTGGATGACAACACCTAAGAACAAGTCACATACTGACTTTGTTTTGAGAATTATTTTCATTAAGAGACATGCTATTGCTTTCCTATCTTAAAGTTAACATACCCATAATTGTGAGAGGGGTTTTTGCTTATTTAGCTGACAAGGGGTACGAAAAACATATTAACGTAATTCATTTGAACCTACCTAAATCATTAAGAACAACCATTATTGATAAAATAAGTAAAGTTAATGGCTGATTATGTTTGCATTATTTAATGGAAAAATTATTTAGTAAACCCCTTCCTTCATGAATGTGATGAATGAGCAATTTCAACAAAGACAAAAATGTAAATTTGTCGGTTTCAGGCTTTTGCCGTCGAGTTTTCACTTTTGGGTTTTTGTTGTTGCACGAATGGTAGCAATGACAGTTTCTTGGATGTAATGCAATTTTTTTGGAAACCCCTTTTCTCTACATTAAGCTAGATGTGGGTTATTCCAAACGTTTACTCAAAATAGAAAATTTGCATATTTACAGTTTTGTCATTGTACCAACGATATGTTCTGGGACTTGGGCAACTTGCCATCATGTTGTTTAATTTATTAATTTATTTCACACAAGTAAGAATTTAAAAACATTAACTTATTTTTGTATTTTAATATTCTAACTATCGTTATTCTCACATTCTGAGTTTATGTAACAAAAACTAAAATTTTAAGGATATATACTACACAAGTGTACAGAGCCCATTAATAATCACATAATACAACTGTATGGAAATAAAATCATTAGTTACTGGGCAATTCCACGGGTAACTGACTGACATTTTTTAAGAAAAACGCTTAGTATTTTGTTATTTTCTTCCCAAAAATAAATGATAATAATATACTTTCCACCCAGTTTATTGCTTTCTTGTTAGCTTAATCTAATTACACAATTAAATTTTCAAAATATGTTTTTATTGATTTTTTAAAAATTTTAAACAACATGGTAACTAACTGACATTTGTGAAACATTTATGTCAGTCAGTTACCTTGTTGATTAAAATTTTAAATTGCCCTACTACAGTTTACTTTTATAATACTTTCTAAATTTCGTATATTCTCTCTTAAAATTGGCTAAAAAATAAAAGCAGATAAAAACTAAATTATAGTCTGTGTAATTTAAATCGGCGGTTGAAATGTCACGTGATTTTCCTACCCACCGCACCTTCCCCACTACGTTACCATGGTTTTGGAAAATCTAAATTTTTTCCCACAATGTGTTGCGCCAAGTCAGAACGCTTCAGAAGGAATCAAAGTGAGAAATAAGACGTTGATTTGATGATCATAAAATCATTTGTCTAACATAACAATAATTTCTTGTGATCTTTAGATTTATAAATCTTAAGTACATTTGTTTTCGTTGTTGAAATAATGTCTATTAAATTATATTGATTATTATTAATTGATTCATGAATTCAAAAATATAAAATTGAAAATTATAGTCTATAATATTAAAAAACTATTTTGATTTAAACTTTTATATTTCTATGGGAGCTGAAACAAAATTGATCCAACTCATAAATTTTTAATCAGATTAATTATAATATAGCAGATCTTAAAGATTGTCATAACAGACTAAAGATCGTTATAGCAGATTTTAAGATCATTAACCCTTAAGAAGTATTTGGTGAAAATAAATAAATCTATAATTGAGAGAAAGTTGCTTACAGCAAACAAATTAAGTGACTAAATTTACTCGCCAATTTCAAGTTGGCGAGCGGAAATTTCATACTCTGCCTCAACCGGTGTGTAAAAAGAAAAGGTGCTTGATTATACTTTCTTTGTTGTTACCAAGGCAACGATTTTTAAGCTGTGACGTCCATCCGCCTATTCTATTTACACAGAGTATAATAATACAGATGGTTTATGGTGTAATGACAGTGCAGCAAATCTGTCTTTTTCATTAGTTAAACATACCCTTTAGTAAGTTCCTAGTCACAATGGGTAAGTAAAATATTTATTTACCACTTTTCTTTACCATGTCTATATTTGGTGAAAAGAAGTTATCATGAAGTTTAAATTGCATAGGTGTTTTCAGTGATTAAACCTAATTTAAATCCTTTATTTTGAATTCAATTTTTAGTTCTAAATTACCCTAGTAAAAATTCAAGTTTGAAACAAAGCTGTTTAACAAATTGGATCATAAAAACTACTATGGTTTGAAATTATGATTACGACCAGTGCAAGACAACTAGGTTGCCAAAGCTTCTCGCGCTGCCGCCAACCACTCTGAACAATTTTTAGTTTTAAGAGTTTTTATTGTAGACAGGATAAAACAATGAAATTTTGTTAAGGACATTAATTTTTAATGATTATACCTACAAAGAAAAATTTTTACACTAATTTTTGTTTTTATTTACACTTTTTTTCAAATACAAATCATTCAATTACTATGTCTTTTAAGAGAACTGCAAATATAGCAACCAAATGTTATAAAATTTTTGGGTAAAACCTAGTATAATCTTGGATGTAATATAAAAAGTACTTCAACCAAAATTTAGGAAATTATCCCCTACATCAGTTAGTTGAGTTGTTGTTACAGAATTTCATTGTAAATAACATTTGAACACTTAATAACTGACTACATAATTATTTGAGTTGCTGCGCCAATGGTATGCAACAGTTGAAAACCACACAGGATATTTTATAAATTGAGAAGGCCCTTGGTTCCTTAACTTTTTTAGTCGCAGAGCAATATTTCAAATTTATTAAACAAATAATAGAGAACATGCACAAAGACAAAATAAATAAATGAAAATAAGGTTATAAACATTCTTCTGAAAGGAGGCTCTACTTGTCCATGGGGTTTTGGAATTCTTGTTTTAAATAAAAATAAATACCCGAGAAATTCTTCAGTGCAGTATTTCAAAAGAAGACCTTTTTCTCCAGTTAAAAAAGATTTTCTACTAAAGAAATATAATTAAGAATTTGCTTTTAAAGAAGTAATCAAGTGTTAGTTGTCAAGTGTAGTTAGTAGTGTTAGTTGATAGGCTCTACTCGTCTATGGGGTTTTGGAATTCTTGTTTTAAATAAAAATAAATACCCGAGAAATTCTTCAGTGCAGTATTTCAGAAGAACTTTTTCTCTATTTAAAAAATATTTTTCTACTTAAGAAAAATAGTTAAGAATTTGCTTTTAAAGAAGTATTCAAGTGTTATTTGTCCCATTAAATTAGAACCCAGAAAATTATTTTGATTGAAAAACATCTGATATGCAAAAAGCTCTTGGTATATGGTAATTTACATGTAAATTGAATCCATAAATAGAAATTTTATTTGCTCTCTGGGTTCGAATGCTTGTTTAATTTTAAATGGAACTTTTTGAATCAGTACATTACATTTTCAAGAAAAAAGGAATACATTAGGAGTCTCAAAGTCCAAACTGAACATGAATACACTGCGTAAATTGTAGAGATGGGAATAGCTGGGAATATTATTATATTAATATATCTTAAAATTTTACTATCTTACCTATAAGTAGAATTGTCAGAGATAAAAACTAGCCCCAATTAAATTTCTACAGGTAATTTTTTATATCAGCAAGCCTAATCAAACTTTACTAACATTATGTGGAGTATTTTCAATTTTGTAATGTTCCACTATTTTGGCCTAAAAATCTTATTTATAACTTAGTTTTTGATATTTTAAGGATGTTTTAGAAAAATTCAACTCAAGCTTTAAAATGATGTATTACATCATAGGTTTTATAAACTTTAAAAAATTGGTACTTTGGTTTCATTATTCATGGAATGACCCTTTTCGGAAAAATTTGATAATTTTATAAACAATTATTAAATCCACTACTTTAAAAATAAAATTTGAACCATATAATATAACCCACGTTTTTATGAAATGGGTTTATTTTTACTTGAAAAATTGAAATTTTATTTTGGAAGTAAAATAATAAAATAATTTTTAATGATAAATTTATATTTTAACTTATAATATTTTTATTTTACTAATGATTAATTTATTATACCATGAATGATTATTTAGTTTCCAAAAAATATGTATACAAAAACCTTTTCCAATTTTTCCGGTAAAGACCAGTTTTTTTCCGCCTTCCAGAAAACTTAAATTTAAACTTTAATTTTAAAACTTGAATCTAGAATATTAGGAATGAAAAAAACGCGAAAGCGCGTCGCTCTCCTCGTGGTTGCCAGAAAATCATACGCCGCCAGCCGCTCTCCCCAAATATTGCCAAGCAGTCCCAACTCGGGGGCACTTTTGGGAATACGCCGCCCGGCTAGCTCAGTCGGTAGAGCATGAGACTCTTAATCTCAGGGTCGTGGGTTCGAGCCCCACGTTGGGCGCATTTCGTTTTTAAATCACTTTTGACGAAGAACTGAAGCAGGTCAAAAATAAAATGGGAAGGACGATCGTCGCCCGGCTAGCTCAGTCGGTAGAGCATGAGACTCTTAATCTCAGGGTCGTGGGTTCGAGCCCCACGTTGGGCGCATTTCGTTTTTAAATCACTTTTGACGAAGAGCTGAAGCAGGTCAAAAATAAAATGGGAAGGACGATCGTCGCCCGGCTAGCTCAGTCGGTAGAGCATGAGACTCTTAATCTCAGGGTCGTGGGTTCGAGCCCCACGTTGGGCGCATTTCGTTTTTAAATCACTTTTGACGAAGAGCTGAAGCAGGTCAAAAATAAAATGGGAAGGACGATCGTCGCCCGGCTAGCTCAGTCGGTAGAGCATGAGACTCTTAATCTCAGGGTCGTGGGTTCGAGCCCCACGTTGGGCGCATTTCGTTTTTAAATCACTTTTGACGAAGAGCTGAAGCAGGTCAAAAATAAAATGGGAAGGACGATCGTCGCCCGGCTAGCTCAGTCGGTAGAGCATGAGACTCTTAATCTCAGGGTCGTGGGTTCGAGCCCCACGTTGGGCGCATTTCGTTTTTAAATCACTTTTGACGAAGAGCTGAAGCAGGTCAAAAATAAAATGGGAAGGACGATCGTCGCCCGGCTAGCTCAGTCGGTAGAGCATGAGACTCTTAATCTCAGGGTCGTGGGTTCGAGCCCCACGTTGGGCGCATTTCGTTTTTAAATCACTTTTGACGAAGAGCTGAAGCAGGTCAAAAATAAAATGGGAAGGACGATCGTCGCCCGGCTAGCTCAGTCGGTAGAGCATGAGACTCTTAATCTCAGGGTCGTGGGTTCGAGCCCCACGTTGGGCGCATTTCGTTTTTAAATCACTTTTGACGAAGAGCTGAAGCAGGTCAAAAATAAAATGGGAAGGACGATCGTCGCCCGGCTAGCTCAGTCGGTAGAGCATGAGACTCTTAATCTCAGGGTCGTGGGTTCGAGCCCCACGTTGGGCGCATTTCGTTTTTAAATCACTTTTGACGAAGAGCTGAAGCAGGTCAAAAATAAAATGGGAAGGACGATCGTCGCCCGGCTAGCTCAGTCGGTAGAGCATGAGACTCTTAATCTCAGGGTCGTGGGTTCGAGCCCCACGTTGGGCGCATTTCGTTTTTAAATCACTTTTGACGAAGAGCTGAAGCAGGTCAAAAATAAAATGGGAAGGACGATCGTCGCCCGGCTAGCTCAGTCGGTAGAGCATGAGACTCTTAATCTCAGGGTCGTGGGTTCGAGCCCCACGTTGGGCGCATTTCGTTTTTAAATCACTTTTGACGAAGAGCTGAAGCAGGTCAAAAATAAAATGGGAAGGACGATCGTCGCCCGGCTAGCTCAGTCGGTAGAGCATGAGACTCTTAATCTCAGGGTCGTGGGTTCGAGCCCCACGTTGGGCGCATTTCGTTTTTAAATCACTTTTGACGAAGAGCTGAAGCAGGTCAAAAATAAAATGGGAAGGACGATCGTCGCCCGGCTAGCTCAGTCGGTAGAGCATGAGACTCTTAATCTCAGGGTCGTGGGTTCGAGCCCCACGTTGGGCGCATTTCGTTTTTAAATCACTTTTGACGAAGAGCTGAAGCAGGTCAAAAATAAAATGGGAAGGACGATCGTCGCCCGGCTAGCTCAGTCGGTAGAGCATGAGACTCTTAATCTCAGGGTCGTGGGTTCGAGCCCCACGTTGGGCGCATTTCGTTTTTAAATCACTTTTGACGAAGAGCTGAAGCAGGTCAAAAATAAAATGGGAAGGACGATCGTCGCCCGGCTAGCTCAGTCGGTAGAGCATGAGACTCTTAATCTCAGGGTCGTGGGTTCGAGCCCCACGTTGGGCGCATTTCGTTTTTAAATCACTTTTGACGAAGAACTGAAGCAGGTCAAAAATAAAATGGGAAGGACGATCGTCGCCCGGCTAGCTCAGTCGGTAGAGCATGAGACTCTTAATCTCAGGGTCGTGGGTTCGAGCCCCACGTTGGGCGCATTTCGTTTTTAAATCACTTTTGACGAAGAACTGAAGCAGGTCAAAAATAAAATGGGAAGGACGATCGTCGCCCGGCTAGCTCAGTCGGTAGAGCATGAGACTCTTAATCTCAGGGTCGTGGGTTCGAGCCCCACGTTGGGCGCATTTCGTTTTTAAATCACTTTTGACGAAGAGCTGAAGCAGGTCAAAAATAAAATGGGAAGGACGATCGTCGCCCGGCTAGCTCAGTCGGTAGAGCATGAGACTCTTAATCTCAGGGTCGTGGGTTCGAGCCCCACGTTGGGCGCATTTCGTTTTTAAATCACTTTTGACGAAGAGCTGAAGCAGGTCAAAAATAAAATGGGAAGGACGATCGTCGCCCGGCTAGCTCAGTCGGTAGAGCATGAGACTCTTAATCTCAGGGTCGTGGGTTCGAGCCCCACGTTGGGCGCATTTCGTTTTTAAATCACTTTTGACGAAGAGCTGAAGCAGGTCAAAAATAAAATGGGAAGGACGATCGTCGCCCGGCTAGCTCAGTCGGTAGAGCATGAGACTCTTAATCTCAGGGTCGTGGGTTCGAGCCCCACGTTGGGCGCATTTCGTTTTTAAATCACTTTTGACGAAGAACTGAAGCAGGTCAAAAATAAAATGGGAAGGACGATCGTCGCCCGGCTAGCTCAGTCGGTAGAGCATGAGACTCTTAATCTCAGGGTCGTGGGTTCGAGCCCCACGTTGGGCGCATTTCGTTTTTAAATCACTTTTGACGAAGAGCTGAAGCAGGTCAAAAATAAAATGGGAAGGACGATCGTCGCCCGGCTAGCTCAGTCGGTAGAGCATGAGACTCTTAATCTCAGGGTCGTGGGTTCGAGCCCCACGTTGGGCGCATTTCGTTTTTAAATCACTTTTGACGAAGAGCTGAAGCAGGTCAAAAATAAAATGGGAAGGACGATCGTCGCCCGGCTAGCTCAGTCGGTAGAGCATGAGACTCTTAATCTCAGGGTCGTGGGTTCGAGCCCCACGTTGGGCGCATTTCGTTTTTAAATCACTTTTGACGAAGAGCTGAAGCAGGTCAAAAATAAAATGGGAAGGACGATCGTCGCCCGGCTAGCTCAGTCGGTAGAGCATGAGACTCTTAATCTCAGGGTCGTGGGTTCGAGCCCCACGTTGGGCGCATTTCGTTTTTAAATCACTTTTGACGAAGAGCTGAAGCAGGTCAAAAATAAAATGGGAAGGACGATCGTCGCCCGGCTAGCTCAGTCGGTAGAGCATGAGACTCTTAATCTCAGGGTCGTGGGTTCGAGCCCCACGTTGGGCGCATTTCGTTTTTAAATCACTTTTGACGAAGAGCTGAAGCAGGTCAAAAATAAAATGGGAAGGACGATCGTCGCCCGGCTAGCTCAGTCGGTAGAGCATGAGACTCTTAATCTCAGGGTCGTGGGTTCGAGCCCCACGTTGGGCGCATTTCGTTTTTAAATCACTTTTGACGAAGAACTGAAGCAGGTCAAAAATAAAATGGGAAGGACGATCGTCGCCCGGCTAGCTCAGTCGGTAGAGCATGAGACTCTTAATCTCAGGGTCGTGGGTTCGAGCCCCACGTTG
This sequence comes from Tetragnatha versicolor, assembly GCA_024610705.1. Classification (NCBI taxonomy): domain Eukaryota; kingdom Metazoa; phylum Arthropoda; class Arachnida; order Araneae; family Tetragnathidae; genus Tetragnatha; species Tetragnatha versicolor. The sequence continues at coordinate 5,778,917 of JANDEH010000022.1, forward strand.
GGCGCATTTCGTTTTTAAATCACTTTTGACGAAGAGCTGAAGCAGGTCAAAAATAAAATGGGAAGGACGATCGTCGCCCGGCTAGCTCAGTCGGTAGAGCATGAGACTCTTAATCTCAGGGTCGTGGGTTCGAGCCCCACGTTGGGCGCATTTCGTTTTTAAATCACTTTTGACGAAGAACTGAAGCAGGTCAAAAATAAAATGGGAAGGACGATCGTCGCCCGGCTAGCTCAGTCGGTAGAGCATGAGACTCTTAATCTCAGGGTCGTGGGTTCGAGCCCCACGTTGGGCGCATTTCGTTTTTAAATCACTTTTGACGAAGAGCTGAAGCAGGTCAAAAATAAAATGGGAAGGACGATCGTCGCCCGGCTAGCTCAGTCGGTAGAGCATGAGACTCTTAATCTCAGGGTCGTGGGTTCGAGCCCCACGTTGGGCGCATTTCGTTTTTAAATCACTTTTGACGAAGAGCTGAAGCAGGTCAAAAATAAAATGGGAAGGACGATCGTCGCCCGGCTAGCTCAGTCGGTAGAGCATGAGACTCTTAATCTCAGGGTCGTGGGTTCGAGCCCCACGTTGGGCGCATTTCGTTTTTAAATCACTTTTGACGAAGAGCTGAAGCAGGTCAAAAATAAAATGGGAAGGACGATCGTCGCCCGGCTAGCTCAGTCGGTAGAGCATGAGACTCTTAATCTCAGGGTCGTGGGTTCGAGCCCCACGTTGGGCGCATTTCGTTTTTAAATCACTTTTGACGAAGAGCTGAAGCAGGTCAAAAATAAAATGGGAAGGACGATCGTCGCCCGGCTAGCTCAGTCGGTAGAGCATGAGACTCTTAATCTCAGGGTCGTGGGTTCGAGCCCCACGTTGGGCGCATTTCGTTTTTAAATCACTTTTGACGAAGAGCTGAAGCAGGTCAAAAATAAAATGGGAAGGACGATCGTCGCCCGGCTAGCTCAGTCGGTAGAGCATGAGACTCTTAATCTCAGGGTCGTGGGTTCGAGCCCCACGTTGGGCGCATTTCGTTTTTAAATCACTTTTGACGAAGAGCTGAAGCAGGTCAAAAATAAAATGGGAAGGACGATCGTCGCCCGGCTAGCTCAGTCGGTAGAGCATGAGACTCTTAATCTCAGGGTCGTGGGTTCGAGCCCCACGTTGGGCGCATTTCGTTTTTAAATCACTTTTGACGAAGAGCTGAAGCAGGTCAAAAATAAAATGGGAAGGACGATCGTCGCCCGGCTAGCTCAGTCGGTAGAGCATGAGACTCTTAATCTCAGGGTCGTGGGTTCGAGCCCCACGTTGGGCGCATTTCGTTTTTAAATCACTTTTGACGAAGAGCTGAAGCAGGTCAAAAATAAAATGGGAAGGACGATCGTCGCCCGGCTAGCTCAGTCGGTAGAGCATGAGACTCTTAATCTCAGGGTCGTGGGTTCGAGCCCCACGTTGGGCGCATTTCGTTTTTAAATCACTTTTGACGAAGAGCTGAAGCAGGTCAAAAATAAAATGGGAAGGACGATCGTCGCCCGGCTAGCTCAGTCGGTAGAGCATGAGACTCTTAATCTCAGGGTCGTGGGTTCGAGCCCCACGTTGGGCGCATTTCGTTTTTAAATCACTTTTGACGAAGAGCTGAAGCAGGTCAAAAATAAAATGGGAAGGACGATCGTCGCCCGGCTAGCTCAGTCGGTAGAGCATGAGACTCTTAATCTCAGGGTCGTGGGTTCGAGCCCCACGTTGGGCGCATTTCGTTTTTAAATCACTTTTGACGAAGAACTGAAGCAGGTCAAAAATAAAATGGGAAGGACGATCGTCGCCCGGCTAGCTCAGTCGGTAGAGCATGAGACTCTTAATCTCAGGGTCGTGGGTTCGAGCCCCACGTTGGGCGCATTTCGTTTTTAAATCACTTTTGACGAAGAGCTGAAGCAGGTCAAAAATAAAATGGGAAGGACGATCGTCGCCCGGCTAGCTCAGTCGGTAGAGCATGAGACTCTTAATCTCAGGGTCGTGGGTTCGAGCCCCACGTTGGGCGCATTTCGTTTTTAAATCACTTTTGACGAAGAGCTGAAGCAGGTCAAAAATAAAATGGGAAGGACGATCGTCGCCCGGCTAGCTCAGTCGGTAGAGCATGAGACTCTTAATCTCAGGGTCGTGGGTTCGAGCCCCACGTTGGGCGCATTTCGTTTTTAAATCACTTTTGACGAAGAGCTGAAGCAGGTCAAAAATAAAATGGGAAGGACGATCGTCGCCCGGCTAGCTCAGTCGGTAGAGCATGAGACTCTTAATCTCAGGGTCGTGGGTTCGAGCCCCACGTTGGGCGCATTTCGTTTTTAAATCACTTTTGACGAAGAACTGAAGCAGGTCAAAAATAAAATGGGAAGGACGATCGTCGCCCGGCTAGCTCAGTCGGTAGAGCATGAGACTCTTAATCTCAGGGTCGTGGGTTCGAGCCCCACGTTGGGCGCATTTCGTTTTTAAATCACTTTTGACGAAGAGCTGAAGCAGGTCAAAAATAAAATGGGAAGGACGATCGTCGCCCGGCTAGCTCAGTCGGTAGAGCATGAGACTCTTAATCTCAGGGTCGTGGGTTCGAGCCCCACGTTGGGCGCATTTCGTTTTTAAATCACTTTTGACGAAGAGCTGAAGCAGGTCAAAAATAAAATGGGAAGGACGATCGTCGCCCGGCTAGCTCAGTCGGTAGAGCATGAGACTCTTAATCTCAGGGTCGTGGGTTCGAGCCCCACGTTGGGCGCATTTCGTTTTTAAATCACTTTTGACGAAGAGCTGAAGCAGGTCAAAAATAAAATGGGAAGGACGATCGTCGCCCGGCTAGCTCAGTCGGTAGAGCATGAGACTCTTAATCTCAGGGTCGTGGGTTCGAGCCCCACGTTGGGCGCATTTCGTTTTTAAATCACTTTTGACGAAGAGCTGAAGCAGGTCAAAAATAAAATGGGAAGGACGATCGTCGCCCGGCTAGCTCAGTCGGTAGAGCATGAGACTCTTAATCTCAGGGTCGTGGGTTCGAGCCCCACGTTGGGCGCATTTCGTTTTTAAATCACTTTTGACGAAGAGCTGAAGCAGGTCAAAAATAAAATGGGAAGGACGATCGTCGCCCGGCTAGCTCAGTCGGTAGAGCATGAGACTCTTAATCTCAGGGTCGTGGGTTCGAGCCCCACGTTGGGCGCATTTCGTTTTTAAATCACTTTTGACGAAGAACTGAAGCAGGTCAAAAATAAAATGGGAAGGACGATCGTCGCCCGGCTAGCTCAGTCGGTAGAGCATGAGACTCTTAATCTCAGGGTCGTGGGTTCGAGCCCCACGTTGGGCGCATTTCGTTTTTAAATCACTTTTGACGAAGAGCTGAAGCAGGTCAAAAATAAAATGGGAAGGACGATCGTCGCCCGGCTAGCTCAGTCGGTAGAGCATGAGACTCTTAATCTCAGGGTCGTGGGTTCGAGCCCCACGTTGGGCGCATTTCGTTTTTAAATCACTTTTGACGAAGAACTGAAGCAGGTCAAAAATAAAATGGGAAGGACGATCGTCGCCCGGCTAGCTCAGTCGGTAGAGCATGAGACTCTTAATCTCAGGGTCGTGGGTTCGAGCCCCACGTTGGGCGCATTTCGTTTTTAAATCACTTTTGACGAAGAGCTGAAGCAGGTCAAAAATAAAATGGGAAGGACGATCGTCGCCCGGCTAGCTCAGTCGGTAGAGCATGAGACTCTTAATCTCAGGGTCGTGGGTTCGAGCCCCACGTTGGGCGCATTTCGTTTTTAAATCACTTTTGACGAAGAGCTGAAGCAGGTCAAAAATAAAATGGGAAGGACGATCGTCGCCCGGCTAGCTCAGTCGGTAGAGCATGAGACTCTTAATCTCAGGGTCGTGGGTTCGAGCCCCACGTTGGGCGCATTTCGTTTTTAAATCACTTTTGACGAAGAACTGAAGCAGGTCAAAAATAAAATGGGAAGGACGATCGTCGCCCGGCTAGCTCAGTCGGTAGAGCATGAGACTCTTAATCTCAGGGTCGTGGGTTCGAGCCCCACGTTGGGCGCATTTCGTTTTTAAATCACTTTTGACGAAGAGCTGAAGCAGGTCAAAAATAAAATGGGAAGGACGATCGTCGCCCGGCTAGCTCAGTCGGTAGAGCATGAGACTCTTAATCTCAGGGTCGTGGGTTCGAGCCCCACGTTGGGCGCATTTCGTTTTTAAATCACTTTTGACGAAGAGCTGAAGCAGGTCAAAAATAAAATGGGAAGGACGATCGTCGCCCGGCTAGCTCAGTCGGTAGAGCATGAGACTCTTAATCTCAGGGTCGTGGGTTCGAGCCCCACGTTGGGCGCATTTCGTTTTTAAATCACTTTTGACGAAGAGCTGAAGCAGGTCAAAAATAAAATGGGAAGGACGATCGTCGCCCGGCTAGCTCAGTCGGTAGAGCATGAGACTCTTAATCTCAGGGTCGTGGGTTCGAGCCCCACGTTGGGCGCATTTCGTTTTTAAATCACTTTTGACGAAGAGCTGAAGCAGGTCAAAAATAAAATGGGAAGGACGATCGTCGCCCGGCTAGCTCAGTCGGTAGAGCATGAGACTCTTAATCTCAGGGTCGTGGGTTCGAGCCCCACGTTGGGCGCATTTCGTTTTTAAATCACTTTTGACGAAGAGCTGAAGCAGGTCAAAAATAAAATGGGAAGGACGATCGTCGCCCGGCTAGCTCAGTCGGTAGAGCATGAGACTCTTAATCTCAGGGTCGTGGGTTCGAGCCCCACGTTGGGCGCATTTCGTTTTTAAATCACTTTTGACGAAGAGCTGAAGCAGGTCAAAAATAAAATGGGAAGGACGATCGTCGCCCGGCTAGCTCAGTCGGTAGAGCATGAGACTCTTAATCTCAGGGTCGTGGGTTCGAGCCCCACGTTGGGCGCATTTCGTTTTTAAATCACTTTTGACGAAGAGCTGAAGCAGGTCAAAAATAAAATGGGAAGGACGATCGTCGCCCGGCTAGCTCAGTCGGTAGAGCATGAGACTCTTAATCTCAGGGTCGTGGGTTCGAGCCCCACGTTGGGCGCATTTCGTTTTTAAATCACTTTTGACGAAGAGCTGAAGCAGGTCAAAAATAAAATGGGAAGGACGATCGTCGCCCGGCTAGCTCAGTCGGTAGAGCATGAGACTCTTAATCTCAGGGTCGTGGGTTCGAGCCCCACGTTGGGCGCATTTCGTTTTTAAATCACTTTTGACGAAGAGCTGAAGCAGGTCAAAAATAAAATGGGAAGGACGATCGTCGCCCGGCTAGCTCAGTCGGTAGAGCATGAGACTCTTAATCTCAGGGTCGTGGGTTCGAGCCCCACGTTGGGCGCATTTCGTTTTTAAATCACTTTTGACGAAGAACTGAAGCAGGTCAAAAATAAAATGGGAAGGACGATCGTCGCCCGGCTAGCTCAGTCGGTAGAGCATGAGACTCTTAATCTCAGGGTCGTGGGTTCGAGCCCCACGTTGGGCGCATTTCGTTTTTAAATCACTTTTGACGAAGAGCTGAAGCAGGTCAAAAATAAAATGGGAAGGACGATCGTCGCCCGGCTAGCTCAGTCGGTAGAGCATGAGACTCTTAATCTCAGGGTCGTGGGTTCGAGCCCAACGTTGGGCGCATTTCGTTTTTAAATCACTTTTGACGAAGAGCTGAAGCAGGTCAAAAATAAAATGGGAAGGACGATCGTCGCCCGGCTAGCTCAGTCGGTAGAGCATGAGACTCTTAATCTCAGGGTCGTGGGTTCGAGCCCCACGTTGGGCGCATTTCGTTTTTAAATCACTTTTGACGAAGAGCTGAAGCAGGTCAAAAATAAAATGGGAAGGACGATCGTCGCCCGGCTAGCTCAGTCGGTAGAGCATGAGACTCTTAATCTCAGGGTCGTGGGTTCGAGCCCCACGTTGGGCGCATTTCGTTTTTAAATCACTTTTGACGAAGAGCTGAAGCAGGTCAAAAATAAAATGGGAAGGACGATCGTCGCCCGGCTAGCTCAGTCGGTAGAGCATGAGACTCTTAATCTCAGGGTCGTGGGTTCGAGCCCCACGTTGGGCGCATTTCGTTTTTACATCACTTTTGACGAAGAACTGAAGCAGGTCAAAAATAAAATGGGAAGGACGATCGTCGCCCGGCTAGCTCAGTCGGTAGAGCATGAGACTCTTAATCTCAGGGTCGTGGGTTCGAGCCCCACGTTGGGCGCATTTCGTTTTTAAATCACTTTTGACGAAGAGCTGAAGCAGGTCAAAAATAAAATGGGAAGGACGATCGTCGCCCGGCTAGCTCAGTCGGTAGAGCATGAGACTCTTAATCTCAGGGTCGTGGGTTCGAGCCCCACGTTGGGCGCATTTCGTTTTTAAATCACTTTTGACGAAGAGCTGAAGCAGGTCAAAAATAAAATGGGAAGGACGATCGTCGCCCGGCTAGCTCAGTCGGTAGAGCATGAGACTCTTAATCTCAGGGTCGTGGGTTCGAGCCCCACGTTGGGCGCATTTCGTTTTTAAATCACTTTTGACGAAGAGCTGAAGCAGGTCAAAAATAAAATGGGAAGGACGATCGTCGCCCGGCTAGCTCAGTCGGTAGAGCATGAGACTCTTAATCTCAGGGTCGTGGGTTCGAGCCCCACGTTGGGCGCATTTCGTTTTTAAATCACTTTTGACGAAGAGCTGAAGCAGGTCAAAAATAAAATGGGAAGGACGATCGTCGCCCGGCTAGCTCAGTCGGTAGAGCATGAGACTCTTAATCTCAGGGTCGTGGGTTCGAGCCCCACGTTGGGCGCATTTCGTTTTTAAATCACTTTTGACGAAGAGCTGAAGCAGGTCAAAAATAAAATGGGAAGGACGATCGTCGCCCGGCTAGCTCAGTCGGTAGAGCATGAGACTCTTAATCTCAGGTTCGTGGGTTCGAGCCCCACGTTGGGCGCATTTCGTTTTTAAATCACTTTTGACGAAGAGCTGAAGCAGGTCAAAAATAAAATGGGAAGGACGATCGTCGCCCGGCTAGCTCAGTCGGTAGAGCATGAGACTCTTAATCTCAGGGTCGTGGGTTCGAGCCCCACGTTGGGCGCATTTCGTTTTTTGTAAGAGTTTATGAAGTACCGATATGCAAATCAGGTGTAATGTATAATGTGACTGTTAACCGTGAAGGTTAAAGGTGGGTTTCCATGCATACGTTTTTTCAAGTTCAAGTTACAAGTTTGGTTGCTCCAGAAATTGGTTGCCATAAAATATCTCTTTTTGGTTGGCATCGAAAACAAGGAAGAGGTGGCGCTGCGGTCGACCGAAAAAAAAGTTAGCAACCAAATCTCGTACTGAAAACTTCAACTTCAAAACAAACATGGCGGCTATGCAAGGGTGAGTTAAATTTTCGTTTCTCTTAGTTTGAACGTTTGAAGTGTATTTCTATTGATAATGATTGTAAAATGTTTACGTATTTAAAACAAAGAAAGCACTTGATCTCGCGATTGATTTCATTCGAAAAATTGGCGTTTTTCTGTATTAAATTTGCATTACAAGTCTCATGTACAGTTTAATGTTCATGCTAAAAAAGAAATTACGAAACTGATTCCCCTCCTGAAAGTACGAAACTTAAGTTTTTTATCCCCCTCCACAATTTTTTATGTACCACCGGGTGACCCTCTTAAATTTCCAATTTGGGTCCTTATAGTAGTTAATTATATATGGGCTGGTTTTGGCTCGTCCTGATTTTGGATCCAGCCTGCGGGACATTTTAAATCCTGCTATAAATAAGCTAAACTGTATATTTCCAGTGTGGGTTTTCAGGATTTACAAACCGAGCTTGGTATTGAAATAAATTATGTGTTTCTGCTTCTACTACCCTTACATATTTTAGAAGGGGCGTTGGTCTACCACTGACCCTTATTTGTTTTAATCTTTTTAGGAATCACTTCTACCTAACCCAGCATATGCATGTTTTAAAAATTCGAACACTGTTTTAAAAGCATTTTTACCTTACTTAAATAATACGTTTATAGCCTCGGTATATCCCTAACGACTAATTAAACATTTACTTTTAGGTGATATTAGCATACAATTTTAGATTCATACTAAAAAGTAAAACTTAAATAAAACAATATAGTAAGCATTATCTTTAAAAAAGGTTAAATAGCTTGCTTGTACTCCCTCATTTCCTTGCCTCAATCAGGACGAAACTGATATAAAAAATTAACTAAACTTGAGCTATTGGCTATTACACGTTTACTACAGTTTCAATTGGCAATCCATTTTTCCACCTCCGTTGGTTATGCCACCGGTACGCATTGTTCAATTCCTGTATACATAATATTTCTACTCAACAGGTCAAGAATTAGTCATTTGAGGACAAGGAAAAGGCCACGCAAATGATGTTCTGTTAATAAACAAATATTTTGATGTGTGAAATAAAAATACCTTACATATTCAAACAAGTGTGTATTTTTTCTTTTTTATTTTAAAATATCTGTGAATTACATGTAATTTAAAACTCAAAATATGTACTTGTAAATTTTTATTCAAAATTTTAAAATATGAACTTTTCCACCATTCCTATTGTTAGTAAGAATGGGATTGTGACTTTAAAAAGGCTGAAGGGTTCACAAAAGTATGGTGTGCTATAAAAATTTTTTTACAACATTGTCATTTTAGCTGTTGTTTTCTCTAATTGTTCAGTGGAGGGTTTTTACTAAGAGTTCATTGCTCAATTCATACTGTGTTTAGAGATTAAACTGCAAATCTGAAAACGTAGGGAATGACTTTGCTACTTGTTTTCTTAAACCTAAAAAAGTTGTCCAAGTACTTTTGCTGTGCTGAAATTTTTAAAGAAAATGTAAATGGATAAGTGGAATTTTTATTTAAACCTTAAATATTAAAAAATTAATTTATTGCAAAATAATTTTTTCCAAAAACATTATTAATTACAAAAAAAATTACTTTCAATATTTTTAATAAGTAGGGGTTTATAATAAGGGTTAATTTATGTAAGGAGGTATATTTTTTATTAAAAATAATTATGGTTAGGTAATTTATCAGTATAGCAGTGTTTAATGTCCATTTCTTTTAAAACATTCTCTAAAACATGAATTTTTCATTACTTTTATACTATTTTGATAAATTTTTCATCGGATGTTTCACACAGTTAAGAGTTAGAGGTCATTTTAAGAAGCATAAATCTGGGCTGAAAATGGATTAAGTTACCTACTTAAAAATTCAAAGCAAAATAAAGCATCTTCATTTAAATACCAGGGGTTGATCCAGACAAAACTTGGGGCCCTTTTTCTGCCCCTTCACAAAAATTTCCTCTTTAAATCTGCCCCTTTCATGAAATTCAAATTAGGTTTAGTGATAATTTGCAAGAAAACATTCACAAAATATTTGAATTTTTCCTCAGTTTGTGAGTCAATTTTACTTTTATGCACTCATCTAACTATCACTGCTTCAATTTGTCACAAAAAGTAATGAACTGGGCTCTAAAATAAAAAAACCTGGATCTACCTGAGTACATTGACACTTTTGGCACAGCTTCGATAAGAGTCAACTAGCTGCCATGTTTACTCACAGCTCAAATAGATCTATGTGGTTGTGTGTAATCATTTGAACAGTGGGTAAACGTGACGGCTGGTCAACTCTTATCATAGCTGTTCCACACTTTTAAGAGTTAAATATTATTCACAACTAAGTTAAGTTGATGTATAACTCAGGGCTACAATGGATTTGATGTAGCTGGTAAACACTCCAGGAAAAAATCATCTAGGTTTATTGCTCCACTTTAAGACAGCTAACTAAAAAACTCTTTTAAATGATGCCACGTAATGTAAGTGGTCACCACTCAAAAGAATTATTTAGTAATTCTAGAACTTCAGAAGAATCCTGCAACAAAAATTTAAGTAAGACAGCTGAATGTTTTAACAAAAATACTAAAAAGAACTGTTAGGTTTTCCAGGTAAACTTATCTTCACATGTATGGTTCATTTCTTGATAATTGTATACTTAAATAAATTTTCATGGGATGTTTCTCCAATAGTTTAAAGTAGTATATATAAGATTATTTCAACAGTGAAATTTCAGAAGCATTAAATCTGAGAATATGAAAATTATACCAATTACTATATTAAAATTCTAAACAAACACCAAGAAGAAAACATTTTCATTTAAATTAATTTGACCTTTTAGAGTAAAAATTGTTAGTAACAAAAAATTACGTTGATATCAAATCTTATGTATTGAGAAAGATAATTTCACCAACTACTTATAACTCAAGGCTACAATGAGTTTAAAATGTATCTGGTAACCCCTCTAAAAAATTCATCTGGGTATTTTTCTCCACTTAAGTTGAGCTGAATTCTGAACTAAAAAAATCTTTTAAATGGTGCCACATTAAGTAAGTGGTCATCACACAAAAGAGATATTTAGTAATTCTAGACTTTCAGAGGAATCCTGTTAGGAAAATGAAGAAAGACATTCTTTATATATAAAATGGGGCCAAGTTTCTGTGGCTACTGATCCACTCGGGAGAGGCTTCTTTCTTTTATTGTGATAGTAATCATGCTGGCTCATCCATTACTTATAAGAAATATCAGCATATAACAATGGTAACAAAAAGAGCAGTCTAACAAAAATAATACAACATAAATTTGGATTTTTGACTACTCATTAGCCAAAATATTTTTAAAACATACCACCGAGTGGTGGCAGCTACTCGTTCCCTTAAAGCCCATAAGCGAGAGTATCCACAGAATAATAGGGTACTTACGTATTATACCGTCGACTGTTCAGCAGCCATTAAATTCAGCGGTACAGCTGTAGAACAGTGAATGGGATTTTAAACCTTTTCAGATTCAGCGGCACAGTTGATGGCATAATACGTAAGAACCAATAACAATTTTAGTTCTGTTATATATCAACAAAATATTATAGACTCAAAGTTATTTAAAATATGGAAAAATTTCTATTGCAGTCAAAAGTTTAATTTGTAGGTGGGATTCCGGAATGGTTAGCATTCTGCCTTTATTTTTTTCCACAAAGGAACCACAGCACTGGTGTATCGGTGGTAGATAAATTTTAAAAATGAATTTAAATTTTTTTTGCATATATTCCTCTCTTTGAATAAAAAGTAAAATAAGTACGCAGGAATTGTCCTTTGTACCAAATAATAAATAAGCATATCAATAAAAAAAATAGATAAATAACAATATAAGTCTCAGCAAATAAATTTTAGCACATAGATTTTTATAGAAGATATTACTGTGAAGCTGCCATTTTTGGCACAATTTGTTGTGAATATGTTGATAATTTTGAAGAATTTTTTGAAGGTGCCAATAAACGGTACCAAAATTGACGTGTATTAGTCCCTGCTCATGCTGTTTTAATGCTCATGCTGCTGGGCTAATAATAATTGTAACAAAAAGAGCATAAGTCTTACAAAACTAACACAACATAAATTTCGATTTTTCACTATCTATTGGATAAATATTTTTAACACAGCAGGGCTAGTTAGCATTCTGCTTTATTTTTTTCCACAAAGGAACTTTCAATCAGTTGAAGACAAGGCATGTGGATAAGAAAACACAAATAGCTATGCAGGTATAAATGATGTAAGAATAGAAATCAACATTAAGAGAATGTAGACAAATTATGATTATACAATGTTAAAATTTTAAGGTAACTATGACAGTTTGCAGTATAGTTAGCCGGTTAGCTTAATGATTATTTATTGGCAATTCCAACAATTTATTACTCTCTGAGAAGTTCTACACTTTTATATGATATTAAACGCACTAAACAAAATCATTATAATGAAGGAGCTTGATGATAAGACTACGTGTCCCGTTTTCAGAGAACAATTTGGATCTTTACAGTGCATCCCTGATATTTGGGAAGTAATAAAGGGAAAAGGAAAAAACTAATATGCAGGTTACCATACAGATTATACAAATTTATAAATACATAATTTATAAAATCTACTTACGATCTGTACTGCCGAGTTCTCGGCCTACCTCCTTCCAAGCATTGTCCTTAATTTCGGCGTTCTTGTATCCTTTGTAGGATGCATCGTAAAGGATCTTCCTCTTCTCTACTTCCTGAAAAAATTTGATTACGCTGGAAGGTAAACTTAAATTCATTTTGAAATTTTAAAATCGCAAATGCACTAAGACGAGAGTTCAGAGATATGATGAAATAGAAATACAACAACACGATGTTCGCTCGGTTCTATTGGTGCATTTCTATCACGTGACCAACTTTTTTTCAGGTACGTGCAAAAAAGTCCATGCTGTCTGGACCGAAAGCAAGTTCAAGGAGCAAGGACGAGATACGCCAGCCCATTGGTCCATAGCGCTCACGTGAACAAGTCGACTTTTCAAGTTTGGTTGGTACTTTTTCAGGAGTGGCGAAAGGGAATTTTTATCGCGCCAACCGTCGCGCCAACACGCGAACTTGTAACTTAAACTTGAAAAAACGTATGCATGGAAACCCAGCTTAAGAACTGTATATATAGAAGGGAAAGTATCCCGATAATTTTAATTTTATTTCTCTCTTATGCTGTCATTTAATAAACATTTAGTTTTTATGAATTCGTCTTCATTTCTGACCAGTAAACTCTCTCACGCCAAGACGGTTATGGGCCGCAATCATCGCCTAAACTCAACGCCTCATTCATCGCTCAAACATCTACGCACCAGTTACCTCCGAAATTAACGCCATGGTGATCGCCCGAAATCTACGCCGAAATAATCGCCAGATCTGAAGTCTACGCCTCAGCCAACGCTAAATCTAAAGTCACCGACCTAACATTCTGGGGCCGCTACTGCAAATTATCAACTATGGAAAGACAGCAGGAAAGTCAGCTATTCAGTTTCCCAAAGTTGAACGCAACGAATTACAGCCAATGGAAGATCGACATGAAGGTTTTGTTGATGGACAGAAATTGCTGGGAGTTCATCGAAGAAAAGCCCGAAAAATCTGAAACTGAACCAACCGCATCAACAGAAGAAGCCTCTCAAGCTAAAACTGCAGAATTGACGGCAGCCCAACAGAAATTGAAGTGGAGAAGGGAAAGAGCCTATACGACAATATATCAAGGTGTGGAAAGACAATTTTTGCCTCTGATATCAGACACCACTGATGGACAGAAAGCCTGGGAAATTCTCAAGAGGAACTTCGAACCGAGATCAAGAGCAAGACTTGCCAATCTCATTGACGAATTCTACGAATTGAAGTATAATCAAGGTGAAGAATCGATTGGAATATTCTGTCGACGAGTTCAAGAGAAAAAACAACTGATCGTAGAAGCAGGATTCGAAATGCCTGAAGCCTTAGTTTGTTTCCAGTTAATTAGAAAACTTCCCTCCGATTTCGACAATTTAGTCCAACTACTATATCGACTGGACGACGACAAGTTTACGTTTACGAATATTGAAAACCAGCTGATCAACGAATCCGGGAGGATCAATCAGAAGAACAAAGATCGAGGAGAAGACATCGTTCTTAATGCCTACGTCACGAAGGATCCGAATTCAATCCGAGGTGGATCAACATCTAATTGCAGTGGAACCGCTCTGGGCCAACATCCAGAAGCCAGGAATCAATCAACTAGAAAGTTTTGCCATTATTGCAAGAAGCAAGGCCATGAAATTCATCAGTGCTATCAACGCCAAGTCAAGGAACGAAGAAGTCGCCAAAACTTTAGACCACGCCAGCGAAATCAAACTACGCCAGGGATGTACTACAGTGAACTACAAGACGAGGAACAGTGCTAATCGACAAACACACCTATGGACTTGGAGGAATGGCTAATTGATTCAACAGCAACTGCTCACTTTTGTAAGGAAAGAGACTGGTTCGACAACTACAAAGAACTACCAGTAACGGACGCTCTAATAGGAGACAAAGCCTGCAGATCCAAGATTTATGGAGTAGGTAACATTACATTTTATGTTTATAGTGATGAAAAATTCTCAAAGATAACTTTAACGGATGTTTATTATGCTCCTAATATGCGTAGAAATTTAATTAGTGGTGCAAAAATTGATATGGCCGGTTATAAAATTATTTCGCATAAAAGTAAAATGTTAATTTACAATGAATTTGGTAAATATTTTATTACAGTTCCTAGAATACAGAAGTTGTATGTGTTATCTGGTTTACCTTCTAAAAGTTATGAATCTAACTTTGTATCAAAATCTAATAAGGGTAATGCTGAATTAATGCATAGAAGATTTTGTCATGTAAATTTTGGATTGATCTCAAATATGAGTAAGCGTAATTGTGTACATGGTCTTGAAAAATTACACGGAAATTTAGATTCATGTTTAACTTGTAACTTAGCAAAAATAACTAGAAGTTCATTTAAATCTATTGCTGCAATTAACAGTAAAAATGTTTTAGACAGGGTACATATGGACATTTGGGGACCAGCCCCAGTAAAAACTGCAGCGGGTAAAAGTTATTTCTTATCTATAATTGATGACTATTCTAGATATGTAACAGTTTATCTGATTAAGCATAAATCTGATGTATTCGATTGTTTTACTGATTATCAAGTAAACGTAGAAAGACAACTAAACAAAAAGTTAAAATGTGTGCATACTGATAATGGTCTTGAATTTTGTAGCTTAAAATTTGAGCAATATTTGAAGTCATTAGGAATCAAGGTGGAAAGAACGTCTATCTATACTCCCGAACAAAATGGAGTAGCCGAGAGATTTAATAGAACAGCTATTGAAGGTGTAAGGGCAATGCTCCAGGACAGTGGTCTCAATGGTAAATTTTGGGGTGAAGCTCTACAAACCTTTGTGCATGTACGCAATAGATGCGAGCACAAACTTACGAAAGGTAAAACGCCAGCTGAAATTTGGATTGGGAGAAAACCATCCACACGTCACTTTAGAATATTTGGCTCTATAGCTTATTCTCATATTCCTAAAGTAAAACGTAATAAATTACAAAATAATGCTAACTTGGGTATCTTTATTGGTTATGCTAATCAAACTAAAGGGTATCGCGTTTGGTTACCAAAACTACGCAAGGTTATCGAGTCCGTTCATGTAAAAATAGATGAAACTAAAAATGGTGTAACAACATTATTTGGTCAAAAATCTAATGAGTATGTACAACTGCCTTTGTCAAGTGAATACTTACCTGAATTTGAAGATGAAAAGGTAAAAGAGGTTACAGAGGTTAAAACCTATCCTGAAATGTTAAAACCAGACCTAACTAAGTGGAAAAGAGTAGAAAAACCACGTACTAAAAGTTCACGTATAGATGTATACTACTATCCTCCTTCAGGAGAACGTCTAAGATCGAGTAATGATGTGATTAAGTATTGTAAGCAAAACAATCTTGATTACAAGCCAGAACATTTTGATTTCAAGCCTAACGAGTTATCAAAAAATGATGTTCAGTCTGAAGAATCTGATGATTCATACGAAAATTCTGAAAATGAACTGTCTAACTTAACTGATCTTTTTCAGGAAGAAGTGTATAATATAGAAATTCCAAAGAATTTCGAGCAATCTCAATTAGTTCTAGAACGAGATAGTTGGAATGAAGCCATGAAGGATGAAATTAAAGTTATGAAAGAACGTAAGGTTTGGAAATTAGTTGAACCGCCACCTAATTCAAAAGTAATAGGGTGTCGATGGGTATATTCGGTTAAAAAGGATGAAAATGATAAAATTAAACGATTTAAAGCTAGATTAGTTGCTTTAGAATATAATCAAACTTTTGGTGTCGATTACACTAGCATATTTTCACCAGTAGTAAATTTTTCTATTGTTAAATTGCTATTTATCCTTTTAGTAATCTTGCTAGGATGGAAGCATATTCAATTAGACGTAAAATAAGCGTACTTGTATGGTAATTTAAAAGAAGTGATATACATGAAACAACCACCAGGTTATTCCGAATCTGAAAATGATTCCGAAGTGTGTTTACTACAAAAATCTATTTATGGATTACATCAAAGTGGGAGAGTGTGGAATGAGGAATTAGATTCTATTCTTAAATCAGTAGGTTTTGAAAATTTAAACTATTGTAATTGTGTGTATAAACTAAAAAGTAATAACGTAATTTTACTTGTTCATGTGGATGATTGTATTTTGTTTGGGAAAAACGAAAGTAACTTAAATTCAATATTGGTTACACTAAAAGAGAAATTGGACATTGTAAATCTGGGAAAAGTAAGGTATTTTCTAGGTGTAAACTTTGAATCAGAGAACGGAAGAGTGTACTTGCATCAAGCAACTTACATTAACAAACTTAAAGATAGATTTAAGGGACTACCAAAAAGTTTTGTAAACCTTCCATTTAAAGATGATAATTTTATGAAAAATGTTTCAGATCCAAACGAGGAAGAAAAAGAAATGAAAATCTATCCATACCGATCACTTATCGGATGTTTATCATTTCTAAGCGATAGGAGTCGCCCTGATATTTCATTTAGGGCCGTATTCTGACATTCGAGTTTTGGAAACTCCCTAGTGAGTTCGAACGGTGAGATGAAATTTCGTATTCTGACAGCCAAATTCTCACCACCGAAAGGCGAACTCGAACGCTCGAACCTCACAAGCCGAGGAGCTGGTGAGTATTCGAGAGAATTCATTCGAGTGAGTCTCTGATTGGCTAGGCGCCTTTCGTGACGTCAATCTGAGGCAGAGCCGGCAGAGCAAAGCTGTTTTTGTTTACATTTCAGAAGTTTCGCGATGCAGCAAGGACCAAATGGAATAAACATGGAACTTCAGGTTAGAAATATTCTTTTTATATAACGTGCTTCCCCTTTATAGTAAAAGTAATGTAATAGTTACCACCTACTCTATCCTATTTTAACTCCAGTTAAAGTTTTCAGCTGAAGGTTTTTCTCTTATCGACTTTTCGTTTGTATTGTAAACTAAACTATTACATACTTGTTGTAAATGTTGTTAAGATTGTGCAAATAGCAACCACAACCAGTCTACTCTCCGGCCTTTGGCCGGAGTTTCTGGCTTTTATTTTGAATAGCCATTCTCTATTTTGATTGGGAGTTTTATTAGGCTGTTTTTGGATTATTATCAGGCACCCGATCAAAAAAATGAAGCCGGAGATTTGAATTAATGGCAGAAAACTCAGTTCAAAAACAGGGGAGTTGGCAGGTCTGAAAATAGTTAAAGACCTCTCAATTTGAGTTTTTAATGAAACCAATTGATTTTTTCATTAACTTTTACTCTCGTTGAGCAAGTTGGTATTATTCTTTTAGTATATTAATGTATATTTATTGCAGGTGCTGTTGGCTCATCCAGTCCATGATTGGGGATGACCAATTCATCCGGCTCCAGTTATCCCAGCCAACAATTTTCCAGGTATCCCAACAACAAGAAACCTCTCCCGAGTCTGATCAGAATGGAAAATTCTCCATTAATGTTTAGCAGGTAAGTAACCTTAAAAATTTTTAAATATATATGTTAAGGGCAAAGTGATAAATTGGTCATTAATAATTCCCAGGGTGGAGGCAGGCAAAGTAATAAATTTCATTCATAAATTCCATTGAATTTATCTCATTGCCCGTAACATATACATCACTTATCCAATAGTTATAGTATATGGTTGGGGACATCCATAAATTATGTGAGGTCAAAAAGGGGGGAGGGGTTTGGAAAAATCTCACCAATGGGGGAGGGGGGTCGATTAAAATCTCACGTCAACTTTTTAAGTTCAAAATTAAACGATTTCTTTTAAGTATGAGAAAGGAATAATACCCACAGATAAGATACTGTGGTTATTTTTAGGCGGAATAATGACCTTTTCCCCCACATCATTAATAATGGAAAAGTTTTAGGTGCTGTGAAGATAGAAAATTATTTTTAAAGATTGTAGGTAAATCTCACGTGGGAGGGAGGGGGGTCCAGCAAAATCTCACCAAGGGGAGAGGGGGGTCCAGATTTTGGAAAAAACACCTCACCTAATTTATGGATGTCCCCTTACCACCACGCCAAAAACATGAATATTTTATTAATTACGGGATCTAGTCTAGAAGTGGGTTCAGTCACCAAGCAAAGTAGTAGCGCCAATGTGCGCCCAAGTGTCAAATTGATGATGTCGACAAAAAATTCGCCAAGAGGTGTCAACCCAAACACTCTTCTAGGATGTTACCTAATCACGAATGCAGATTCATGTTTTTGGCCTGGTGGTAGCGATGATACATAAAGTGTATTTTGTAAGTGATAAATTTTTTAAAAGTTTGACCATTCCCGACTCCTAGCTATCAAATTTGACTTTTTTATTTTTAGTTTACATTCCATTATAATTTGATTAGTTTACATCGGCATACATTTGCTTTTAACTGGAGCAATAAATTCAATTTGTGGATCTTGACATCAAGAAAAGGATCAACTATAAAGTTGTTAATTCTCAGACAGACTATTAAAAATATTGAGAGGAATTCAACTGGTCTTTAATAAATGTTTTTGACGAAATACAAATTGACTTACATTTTTTTGTCTATCCATTTTTATTTACAGGGAGGATAGTTATGAGCACTTATAGGAAGTTTCTTTTTTATTAACATCACTAAAGGCTGTTATTAAAATATATGCTCTTCTTTAATAGGTTTGTGATGCTGAATACAGAATTTTGAGTGCCTTTTGCCGCTGGTCTGGTACCACCCATGACTCCATCTCGCGGCTCGTTTGATTTTGTCTAGATTTGGAATCCATTCGAAGACAATGACTGGCTGTTACCATCGCATTGGCTCCGAGTCAGAGTTCAGCATGCCTGATCTAGAACATTTATTAATTCTCTTTCATGTCGCCCAAACTCGGCCTTATTTGTTTTCAGCTGTTAACAACAATCAGCTTGTTTACAAAATACATAGTTTGTTTCATTTACTTTTTGTCCTTCAAAGTTCAGTTGCAAGTGTAAGTTTCAAAAATCATCAGTACCTACATGAACTTTTTGAAAGACCTCTATTTTTTAACTTAATTTTTTCCTGCTGCTATTTTTTAAAACACCATTATGTATATAATTATAAAATGAAATCAAACCGGCATATCTGCAATTTTCCCTAGAGCGCCTTAAAGTTTTTGCATGTACTACTTAAAATGATAATAATGTAATATTGTGAGATAGTTGAAAAAAGGAATTTATTGACACTAATAACTCAATTTTTGCAGATATGCTGGTGTGATTTCACAGTGACGATATAAATAAGTACTGTTGCATAACCCGGGTGCAAATTTCACATCTTAATTACAGAAAACAATTAAAAGCAAATTATTTGAAGGGTTTTTAAAGTGTAAATATTTTCCTATTTAAAGTTTTTAATGGATATTTTACACTGCCCTTGGCAGTTTGGCCCAGCTAATGCAACAGTACCCATGAATTTTATAAAAACCATACATATATTTTTTACTAAATATTTTCCTGTTGTATATACTATTTCTAAAACACTTAATGATTTATATAATATCACCCTATACCAGTGGTTCCCAAAGTGGGTTTCATGGAATCCTGGGGTTTCAAGAAAAACTTAAGGGGTTCTGCGTGACAAATTGTATTTCATTAAAAATAGAATGATGTTTAATGTATTTTTGTTTTCCTCGGACCACCAAAATAAATTAAAAATTTTTATAAGCATTATATAAAAATTTGTAAAGTTCGGATACACAATTAGAAGCCAAATTTAGCGAAACAGGCTATTCAAATTTTCTTGCCGTTTGCAACCACTTATTTGTGTGAAGCTGAGTTTTCGAAATAGTTTGCTACAAAAACCAAATATATTGACAAACTTGATGCTGCACCACATATGTACGAGTTCAGTTATCAAACATAATGCCCAATTTTAAGAGAATCATGGAATCAAAGAAGCAGGTGCATTCTTCCCATTAAAGTTTTTTCATTTATTTTAGTTTGTTTTGTATGATAAACTGCTTTTTTTAGTTTTGTTTAATTCAATAAAATCTTAATTACCAAAATAACAATAGTTTCTTTTAATATCAGATATTAAATTTTTAAAAAATATTCAGGGTTCTGCGATCATTGGCAACAAATTTGGGGGTTCCACAACCAAAATAGTTTGGGAACCACTGTCCTGTATACTAATTGCTAACACTGAAAATCTTATCTTTGTGTTGTATAGCTTCATAGTTGATGAAGTCTTCTGATTTAAGTTCCTGAATATAATTGTTCCTGAATAAGTAATATTGACATAGTTATTGTAACAAGAAACCAGTGCTCAATTGGTTTACAATGTAAATTACTACAGACAATAAATTGAAAATGATTGGAATTGTAATATTTATTTTTATTTATTTGGGATACTGTAGCCTATAATAAATATTTAATAATTTCACATGTTTAATCAACATACTGCACATTATAAAAATTTATCCAATACATATTCTAGGTTATACGAGAGTGGGGTTAGCAGAAAGCTTTAATTAAAGTTGCCTTATTTGGCAAGGAATGCTTCTTTTCAGAGAATGATGGATATTTTCGATTAGTTAACTATCTGATACGCCTCAGTTTTACTAGCTCATATCAACTAACTGAAATTAATTTGTTTTACAACCCATGGCGTTTTCACAGAAATGGTTGCACAAACCTATTGTGATAAAACAAAAATAGTAAACAAACAGTAAGTATGGATTAAGTATTCAATTCATAGCTGCTAATTCAGAAAGTTAAAAAACATCAAATTTTTTAAATTAATTCAATTTTATTATATACCCATTATTTACAAATATTGCTTAGCCTGCTTGCACAATTTTTTAAATCACTTCCTCCAAAAAAAATAAAATAATCCAAATGGGTTATTGCATTGGATCAAAGCTTGCACGCTCTTAAAACAAATTGATTTTGTTTATTGACATGCAAAATATAATTAGGATAAACAAATATTATACTCTATTCATTTTGAATAGGTGCCTGAAAATATTTCCTTCCCCCAACCGTCAAAGCAACGAAGAAGGCTTGCTACTTTTTTCCCGCCTGATGTTAGTTGACCTTTATGACGTCCAAGAGCCACCACTGATTACACTTATTAAGACCTACCATTAAAATCCTTGTTTCTAACAAAATTGATACATCAATAAAAAACTTCCTATAACTAATTGACGATTGTTCCTGGTTTCAAGGAAGTTATTTAATTTTTTTATATTTGTATTGTAGATGATACAGACTTCTAATTTTTAATTTATTTTTTCATATTTTGCAACACAAATCAAATCTTAAAATGTATGTTTTTGCTTTACAGTTAATTAGCTTGTGTAATGAGGGTTATAAAATTTAACACAAGTAAAGGAATTACTATAAAGAAAACTAAAATTTTTTCAAACTGTTTTGTTGACATGAATAAAATCACTGCTATTAATATAGAGCAAGACTGTTTTTAATTTGATATAGGACAGTAAGAATTTTAGCAATAAAAAATAACATTTAAAATAATACTGACAGAAAATTCATATTTTATTGATCTATAGAAAAAGCTATGGGCTTAACATCATCATACGTGGAGCATGTTATACCCTAATAACCTGGTCTTCCAAGGGGGTCAGTGAGTCTGTTGTTCCCTCACCTTTTCCATTTTTGTTGTGGTTCTCGTTTGTTTGGGCCGCCTTTTTTTACGATTACTATAAATCAAACCACTGCTTTACCTCTTTCACTGTACGTTTGTATTTACCGAAACCGAGAGCGTTCAATTGAAGGGTTACTTTCTCCCATCCCTTTTGTTGAGCAGCTTTATCCACAAAAGTACACCCAACGCCGACCTTTCCGCTGACATTTTTAGCACTAATGCACACGAGATGTTTACAAATATTGCAGCTGAAAAGCACGTGGAGGGATCTTTCTTGACTTGAAACGCGTCTTCTAATTGGCCACGAACGTCGGCGCCAGGATCTCCCGCGCGAAAAAAATAAACCAATGAGCGAACGAGTGAGGTCTCCGCCCTTCTCACTACGTGTGACTTTTGGAGTCTGAATACCATTTTCAACTCGAATGGTGAGGTCGAACATTCGATGTGAGTTCGAATATTCGAGATTCCAGAATACGGCCCTTAGTGTTAATACTATGTCACAGTTTTGTAATAATTATTCTTTTCAACACTACCTAAAAGTTGTGGACATTTTAAATTATGTATTTAATACAGTTGATTATAGGATTGTTTATCTAATGTTAATAATTCTGATCTTATAGCATATTCAGATGCGAGCTGGGGATCGCACTTAACTAATCGCCACTCTAGCAGCGGTTATTTAATTTATTTTTCTAATGTAGCTATTTCTTGGAAATCAAGTAAACAAAAATGTATTGCTTTATCTAGTATGGAATCAGAATTTGTTTCTTTAACAGAGACTGTTAAAGAATTAGTATGGTTTAAAAATGTGTTAACTGAAATCAATTTAGTTTCTGTGCCTAAACCTATTTTATATTGTGACAATAAATCTGCTATTTATATTTTTGTGAGAATCGAATTGAAAATTCAAAATCTAAGCATATTGATATTCGTTTACAATTCATTCGGCAACTTTTGGACGATGAGAAATTTGTGCTAAAGTGTATTTCAAGCAAATTGAACCTGGCAGATTTATTGACCAAACCACAAACGAAAGATCGATTAAAATATTTTGTTTCCAGTTTATTTGCATATCGTGGGGCCGATTGTAAGAGTTTATCAAGTACCGATATGCAAATCAGGTGTAATGTATAATGTAACTGTTAACCGTGAAGGTTAAGAACTGTATATATAGAAGGGAAAGTATCCCGATAATTTTAATTTTATTTCTCTCTTATGTTGTCATTTAATAAACATTTAGTTTTTATGAATTCGTCTTCATTTCTGACCAGTAAACTCTCTCACGCCAAGATTTTTAAATCACTTTTGACGAAGAGCTGAAGCAGGTCAAAAATAAAATGGGAATGACGATCGTCGCCCGGCTAGCTCAGTCGGTAGAGCATGAAGGCGGCTTTAGACCACGCGGTTCCCGACAGCGATTCTGCGACATCCGGTTCGCGACAAAAAATTGACCCTCTTCCCTCAATTGAACAGCGCCATCTTTCGAGAGGTCGCTGAGTTACTGCGACTGTCGAAATTCCCGAAAACCGCGGAATCGCTGTCGCAAACCGGGTGGTCTAAAGCCGCCTTGAGACTCTTAATCTCAGGGTCGTGGGTTCGAGCCCCACGTTGGGCGCATTTCGTTTTTAAATCACTTTTGACGAAGAGCTGAAGCAGGTCAAAAATAAAATGGGAAGGACGATCGTCGCCCGGCTAGCTCAGTCGGTAGAGCATGAGACTCTTAATCTCAGGGTCGTGGGTTCGAGCCCCACGTTGGGCGCATTTCGTTTTTAAATCACTTTTGACGAAGAGCTGAAGCAGGTCAAAAATAAAATGGGAAGGACGATCGTCGCCCGGCTAGCTCAGTCGGTAGAGCATGAGACTCTTAATATCAGGGTCGTGGGTTCGAGCCCAACGTTGGGCGCATTTCGTTTTTAAATCACTTTTGACGAAGAGCTGAAGCAGGTCAAAAATAAAATTGAAAGGACGATCGTCGCCCGGCTAGCTCAGTCGGTAGAGCATGAGACTCTTAACCTCAGGGTCGTGGGTTCGAGCCCCACGTTGGGCGCATTTCGTTTTTAAATCACTTTTGACGAAGAGCTAAAGCAGGTCAAAAATAAAATGGGAAGGACGATCGTCGCCCGGCTAGCTCAGTCGGTAGAGCATGAGACTCTTAATCTCAGGGTCGTGGGTTCGAGCCCCACGTTGGGCGCATTTCGTTTTTAAATCACTTTTGACGAAGAGCTGAAGCAGGTCAAAAATAAAATGGGAAGGACGATCGTCGCCCGGCTAGCTCAGTCGGTAGAGCATGAGACTCTTAATATCAGGGTCGTGGGTTCGAGCCCAACGTTGGGCGCATTTCGTTTTTAAATCACTTTTGACGAAGAGCTGAAGCAGGTCAAAAATAAAATTGAAAGGACGATCGTCGCCCGGCTAGCTCAGTCGGTAGAGCATGAGACTCTTAACCTCAGGGTCGTGGGTTCGAGCCCCACGTTGGGCGCATTTCGTTTTTAAATCACTTTTGACGAAGAGCTGAAGCAGGTCAAAAATAAAATAGGAAGGACGATCGTCGCCCGGCTAGCTTAGTTGGTAGAGCATGAGACTCTTAATCTCAGGGTCGTGGGTTCGAGCCCCACGTTGGGCGCATTTCGTTTTTAAATCACTTTTGACGAAGAGCTGAAGCAGGTCAAAAATAAAATGGGAAGGACGACCGTCGCCCGGCTAGCTCAGTCGGTAGAGCATGAGACTCTTAATCTCAGGGTCGTGGGTTCGAGCCCCACGTTGGGCGCATTTCGTTTTTAAATCCCTTTTGACGAAGAGCTGAAGCAGGTCAAAAATAAAATGGGAAGGACGACCGTCGCCCGGCTAGCTCAGTCGGTAGAGCATGAGACTCTTAATCTCAGGGTCGTGGGTTCGAGCCCCACGTTGGGCGCATTTCGTTTTTAAATCACTTTTGACGAAGAGCTGAAGCAGGTCAAAAATAAAATGGGAAGGACGATCATCGCCCGGCTAGCTCAGTCGGTAGAGCATGAGACTCTTAATCTCAGGGTCGTGGGTTCGAGCCCCACGTTGGGCGCATTTCGTTTTTAAATCACTTTTGACGAAGAGCTGAAGCAGGTCAAAAATAAAATGGGAAGGACAATCGTCGCCCGGCTAGCTCAGTCGGTAGAGCATGAGACTCTTAATCTCAGGGTCGTGTGTTCGATTCCCACGTTGGGCGCATTTCGTTTTTAAATCACTTTTGACGAAGAGCTGAAGCAGGTCAAAAATAAAATGGGAAGGACGATCGTCGCCCGGCTAGCTCAGTCGGTAGAGCATGAGACTCTTAATCTCAGGGTCGTGGGTTCGAGCCCCACGGTGGGCGCATTTCGTTTTTAAATCACTTCGACGTTTGAATCAAGGACGATCATCGCTGGATGCTTGCGTGCAATGATGACGGTGCAAGCGTTAAACGAATGGGAAGAGATTCTAGTTGCCGTTTGTTGCATGTCATAATATTATTAACAAGTATATGAGGCCCCTAGCACAGACAATAAGAGACTAACTTTTCTGGTTGTGCGAGAAACAACAAGTTAAAATTTTTAAAAAATCTTATGTGAAAAAACTATACCCGGGAGTAAATATTCAAACGCCCGTGCCGTGCACCCCCTCCAGAATGGATTATCGAAAAATCCAGAAATCAATTTCTTAGAAATTTATTCTTACCAACAGTAGTAGTCATAGTAGTATCAGTTTCTTGGTATTGTTTTCTTTCAAAACGTAAAAACTTTGTTTATGCTCAGCAAAAACAGGTTTTTGAATTTTTGGACCCCTTAAAATTCGAATATCCAAAATTTGGAAAATAATTTTCTAGGTATTGTTGCTAGGTACCTGCTTGCGAAATAACGAAAATCTGGGGTCATATTTTGGGACGCCGCTAGCCTCAAAAACGTCGGAAACACTCCAAACCTACCTGTGAGTCAGAAAAAGAGAATTTTCGAAAAATCCCTATTCTTAGTCGCGTATACACCGTAATGTCCTTCACCCCACCAAGTTTTGAGTGTTTAGCCCCGGTAGATTTTTCTCGATTTTGCCATGCCGGGCAATTGGTTTCTATAAGTACATCAGCCACTGGTAGCATTTTCTTGGCACAAGGTCAGATTAGCAGATGTTTGGGGATATTTAACCCTTCCATGTTAATTATTACAGTTTATAATTGGCCATTTATCTCCAGAAGCACGTTGCCAACTTGGCGCTTATCTGAACTCGCGCATGTAGTGTAGCTTCCCAATATTGCACGCGGAAGAAGAAAGGGTCTCTTCTTCAATCTGCCGCCTACTTTGTTCCGTCATCTGGAGACGCCAAGATCCCCATAAACCTCGTCGGTCCCCATTAAAGCCTGGGACGTTCCTCATTTTTTTAATTCCGTTATGACCGTTCTTCCGAGCATCTGCATCCCATTTGCGGCGCAGAAGCTTCTCATTATGCTCCGAATTAAACGGCCTCGCGTCGCTGAATATTATTATAACGATAATTGTTATGTGCTCCATGTTTACGAGTTTTCCCAATGAGATACGTTTTTTCTGGTTCTAGAGAAGAGCCGACTTTTAAAAAAAGAACCCCTTCTCTGTGATTCAGCTGGACCGCAACTAAGGCAGATCCAGCCCCCCCTTAGAGCAGGGGCATATTTGCGGATCACCTCTATACCCTTAGGCACAAATAGACAGAATGTTTATTTTTATCCCCTCCCCCAATTAAAAAAAATTACTTAATAACTAAATTAATTTTAGAGTGTTAATTTTTACGTCAAAGACATCTTGGACATCTTACCAAAGTGACTTTCAGTTAGTTACCCGATTTCAAAGATCAGATAATTTTGATCTACATTAATTCCTATTTTCTCAAAAGTCAAGCTTTGAGCTCAATTAATTGTCAGCGCAAATACAATCTCACTGATGCAATACTAAACATAATGCAAAAAAAATTATAGATTAAACTCCTTCGACTAACTGCTAACTTCGCAGAAGAAATGCCAACCAACAATCCAAAAATACGTCACAGGTTATGTCCATAAATAACACTCTTATCTCTTAAAAGTTCTAACTTATCAATCTACTAATAACTACTCTTAATTAACATTTGGAAAAAAACTTACAACAATTAGGCTCAAAACACATTGCGCGGCTTATAGTCGCTACTGCAATCAATCTCCATAAAAAAGCATGGAGAAAACCTAGTCCCCTATCTTGACAGGAATGAAGATAGGGGAAGATAGGAAGATATTTTTGTCGCATTCCAGACTTGTTAAACAATACCTTTTAGGCCATTGAAAATAATAAGACAAAATCTATATGACACTCAATGTTTACAAATTATTTATGTCTTCTAAATTCCCCTAAAAATATTAAAAAATCTAGTATTAAATAGTACATTTGTAAGTTTCTATAACACTTCCTTCAATCTTCAAAAGGTATTTATTTTGAAAAATTATTTAAAGTACATTTTTAAAACGTGAAAATTTATTTCATCATAAAATATGGCGTCAATTGGTTGTAATATTGGATGGGAAGTAAATTGTTTGACAGTTGCTTGCTATGTAACTGCAACCTTTTCCGTAATTTAATAAAATGGAATTATTTGAAAATTGAGAATTTACTTGAAAATCCGGAACAAAATCCGGACGTTTTATTTTAAATCCGGATGTGCTATGCGGATCAGTGTAATAAAAAATTTTTCTCTGGAAACCATTCACCAAAAGCTTTTTTTTTAGAACAGAGAGATTATGAGACTATGATCACTATCACCTTAAAGTTAGTAAAATATAGTTTTGTGAAGGAGAAATGGAGATTCTTAGCGAGGCATATGAAGATGTTATACGAAGATCCAGTTGCGCTTAGGAGTTAAGTTATGGAACTATTGTTTTATGAAAGTGATTGCCAAACATGGCACACCAAACATCTAGAAATGCTTCATGAAGGTATGTTTTGTCCTAAATAAACTTCCCTGCTAGACGATGCAAATACAATTTCGCCAGATACAGACTTAGTGAGTAGGCTATCAATAACCTGAGTCTGAGAAATGTAAGTAATTAGAGATCAAGAATACCATTATTAGACTGTGAACTAGTGGTTTTAATGGGCAATACCATCATTTTTTGAAAACAGAAAAAATGCATTTTTCCAGTAAAGGAAATAGATCTAAATCCAAAAATCCACATGAAAAGTTTCAAAAAAATTTAGTTTATTAAATATTTAAAATTAAAATCGCCAAGCCCTTTGTCTTTGCATAGGGTATAAGTACGTCACAACTGACTCATACAGACTTTAACGAGAAACGGAGAAACCCAACAATGACTTTGATTTGTTTAAACAATTAAAAGCATTGTACGTCATATTGGGAAATTGGACGATTTAAAGCCCTTTTTTAAAGTTGAACTTTGAAATTACATAAAAAATAAATAATCATCGTAATTAAAAAATATAGGGTACCTCTATCTATAGGGTAATAGGGCGTAATTCTAGGGTACCTCTATCGAATAAAAAAATAATAAAAAGTAGTGGTATTGCATGAAAATAAAAGTTTGCTGTACCAGGACGTGTAGCATTGCAAAAATCTCCCTGAATAAGAGCTTTCACCAGAGCTTATAACCCTCTCACGTCCAGTAATACTTGCAGCCCTGCAAAGCTTAGTAATTCGCTTTCCAAGGAGAGCAGCTGTTGTGTACTAACCTAACCTAGTTTTTGTGATTGTTAATATTTGGTTGCAAAATTTTATTAGCTTCAAGTATTCTTTTTTGTGTGCAAGTATATACATCGAAAATATAAACTTTTTCGTCAAGTGAAAATATAGACACTATTGAGGCTTGGAAAAAATGTTAGAGAACCCACGAGAAAAACCTAACTTTTCACCTCAATAATTTTTCCCCCAAAAAGTGCTCTTATAGTTCAAAACCCCTGTCTCCTATGACAACTCCACCGGAAGCTCTCTACAAAGCATCAGTCGGACTAACGGAAGGGGTATTCTGGGTAGGCTTACCATACGTCCGGGTTTACCCCGGACAGTCCGGGGTTTTTAGTGCTGTCCGGGGAAATGTCCGGGGTCGCAATATGTCCGGGGTTTTCATACTTTTACGATTTGCCAGACATTTTTGTGAAAAATCGTGAAAAAACTCTTAAAAACTGCGTTGTTTCACAGTATCTAACATCTGTATTAATTTGGAGAACTTACTTTCCGTGAATTTTATAATAAAATTAAGTCAATCAAACAATTTTTGAAAAAATAATGTCGAATAAAGAAATAAAATTTGATATTTCTGTTCAATGTTTATAACTTTGAATGTTTTTTCTTAGTTTTTAATCTTTGATGATTTGATACGGTACTAATTAAGAAATTTCAAAAATATGTCCTGGGTTGGACCCAAGAAAATATGGTAAGCCTAATTCTGGGCAGCCGAAAACACCCGTAAATACTCGCCATTTCCATCTCGTGAAGCTTTTTAGGGCAGCCTTCGCACGCGCTGCCAAAAGAGAAACTAAAAATAATATTTTTGTTTGCGGGATAAACGCCCCTCTTTAAGCGCAGAGGGTATCGCTCCGGCACCCAATTACCGGTGGCTAACAAGCCTGCTGGAGTTACGACTCGACAACTCGGCCCGGATGATTAATTGCCGCTCTCGCTCCCACGAAGACTGCGACGATCCTTCTCCCTCGGAAGCACTGGAGCCTCTTTAAGAAATTCAAAACTGCTGAATTTTCAAAGACCATTTTTTTTCTGATGCAGCATTTGGAGAGTCGGATTTTTATGTTTTAAAATAACGCATCGAAATACAGAATGTACTGAAGGGGTTTGTTTATAAGGTTCATCCTCCCTTCCTAAAATTTTCTTTACAATATACAGATTTTCTCCTTAAAAATTCTAAAGAGCGGGCTTATTCGCGCTTCCAAAAAGGGATTTAATTTTTTAAGGTCGAATTTCTGAAAAAAATTCTTCAGAAGGGCCCTTTAGACCTCCATTGTTTATTGAGATTTGGAATAATCCACAAAACATTAACCACAGTTTAATTTCAAGTTTTGAAATGAGTGATGGTATATTTCAAATCTTCTATCACATGTTCTCTATTTCATTTGTATTTTGTTTTGGAAGAAATTCAGAAAAAGATATTTATAAAGAAATAGAAATTGAATAACAGAATATGCCACAGAAGCAGAACAAAAATAGAAGCAAAATTATGCCATTCATAAACTTGAACATCTAAACAAGAAGTCAACTGTCTAATAGGGTTACTGTAGAATGAGAATTAAAGGAAATTGAAATAGCATAGTATTCGCAATTTGAATTATTAAAAAGGAAGAATTATAGTACGCAATGTGCAAATGCGTGAAACACTTTTGCACAACCCTATAAATGTAAACCCAATAATGACACCACTAATCAAAAGCGCTTTGATGTGATTGTGTTGCGAATGCGTTGCGTGAGAAAAAGATTGTACTGTTAAAGTGTTGCTAAAATTACAGGGAAAATGTTTTCTCAAAGTGTTTGAGTCGAAATTTAAGAACACTTTCAGGCTCTAAACATATTTTACAACACCATTTTTGAACACACTTCTAACACCTATCAAACATATTCAAAACACTATTACAACACAATGAATATAAATTGTTCTACCTATAACAACACAACTAAAGTTTTGTCAGTTTGAGGACAAAAAAAGTGTTCTCAAATATGTCTATAATGTGTTAATTCTTGCGTGGAGGCGTTTGCAGTGTGGACTCCACTCCCAAAGTGTTCCTCCCATTGGATTCACCACTATTAACCCGAACCAATGAAACGCATCAAATTACTTTTTAAGAGTTCCCCAAAACAGGCAAGGTAACTAACACACCAAAAAAAAAAGATGGCTTCCAAATTAAACCCAGACCAACGGAAGGCCCATCACTACTAATCACGCGGCAGAATCGCACAGGCAACCACTCAGAGAGATAAAACGAAAAAGAAAAAAAAGGAGGGAGAAGAAAAAAACCCGCCATCATCTGTAAGAGTTGTTGTCCCTCGGTCTCATCATCCGCTGCTGACGAGACCCCAAATAGTCGACTCGTTAATTGCCCGTTTAAATCATTAAAGACCAACGCCGGCCCGCATTTATCAAGCCCAGAGATGGATTGTCAACTTTCTGGCGACAAACGAGAGGATTCTCTTTCCCTCCTCCTCCGAGGGGACTTCCATCCGTCCGCAGAGACGTTCCTTTTTCCGAGAGGATTGTTCTGGAGCGCTCCCCCGAACAGGTTGGATGGATGGAAATCACGGCGATGTTGTGAGTGGACGGCATGGTTTGGACGGAAATCGTTGAGATTGCTGGTTGTGTGTTGAGTGGACTAACTTTTCAAACACGTAATTAATGTGGAGTCGATTTTGTTGATGGTATCATACGTGGACTAACTTTCTTGGGGAGACTTGGCTATCTGTACGGCACTCAACTGCTTTGAGTGCGAAGTTTGTTAAATCTGGTTGATTAGGATCGTATTGAGCTGATTTAAACAGCTAAGTAATGTGGAGTCAATTTTGATGATGGTATTATAAGTGGACAAACTTTTCAAACACATAATTGATGTGGAGTCAATTCTGTTGATGGTTTTTTAAGTGGAATAACTTTCGTGTGGACGGTATTGAGCTGATTTGAATGCACAGATTCATGTGGAGACTATTCTATTGATTTGGAAGGCATTGAGCTATCTGATTGAGACACGAAATTTTATGGGGAGTAAATTTTTAATGGCATTTTGAGAGGACTGTTAATTCTGTTATAAGACCTTTTTATTTGAATACAAAAGATCATTTTGTTTTATTTGAACGGTAGTTGGCTGACCATCATTTCAAATCCGTTTTTGTAATTTTTCTGATTTATTCATATTATAGATATTACAGAATAGAGAATACTCATCACATGTATAAGAACTCATTAAAATACCTTGATATGATAGAAACATAAATGGAGGATGTTTTGTAGATAAATTCAACTGATAGTCAGTAAAGTTTCAATGATCAGAAAATACCGACAGAAATTTAGATGGAATACATTTGGATTTAGTTAACTCATTTACTCTAAAGAAGAAAGAGCGTAAAAACATAATTGAAAATATAATTTCAAACAGAAAAATATTTTTGAAAAAGAAAATTTACCAAATTTGGAGAATTTGGAATTACCCATTAAAATTTGAGACGAATATTACTGATCTTTTGAATATAATTAAGTCAAAATAGGGTAACAGAGACATGTAAACCTTTTTTTACCAAATTTACTCGATGAGAAAATAATCTTGATCTTGAAAATGGACGTTAAACCAAATGACTCACCAGAAGTTAAGAGCTGGAGGACAAGTTTTTGCATTGACAACCTGCTCAGCTGCTCTTCTGACAGAATCGAACAAGACGGCTCCTCCAAAGACTCCGTCAGTGCAGGAGCTTCCCCGGAAGAATCTGAAAACAACACCGATGGTAAGTGGAGAAAAATTACTTAAACTTTATGTTCATATTTTATAATTAGGGTAAGTTACAGTGTTTGATTATACCTTTTGTTTTAGTAAACTATGTGCCTGGGTGTTTCAATAAGTACGGCCTAAACTCCGAACAGAAAGATTCATTGCGTTGAGTACATAAAAAATACCCAAATAATTGTATCTCTACAGACCATGGGATTTTTTCTTCTAAAAATATGACATATATCCAATAAAAACTTAATTATTTCATTCCATGACACGCGCATGCATGTGAAGTTGATATTTTCGACATCTTAGTCAACATACCTGAATAACTATGCATTTGCACACGTTTTCCATAAATATTTACACCCTGGAAAATGTACAGAAATACTTGCAGGGTGTAAAGATGTTTTATAAACTTTTTGGGGTGTTCATGATCTGCAAAACAGGGGTCCTGGAAACTCAATCGCATTTAACCTGGAAATACCTAAATTTAGGAATTCAATTTTTACAGAAAAGATACATATTTCGTCTGAATGCAATGCATGTTCTGATTTTTCCCTTTAAAATTAGAAAGAGGATGGTTTGCCTTGGCAATGTCGATCACCAAAAGGTCCCAGATTCCAAAAATGAGTTTAAGATTATTGGTTCAATTCCGTTAACGTTCCCGCTGAAACACCGCCAAGCTCTTTTGAACACCATATATATTCATCCATCGACATTTTTTCTGATTTTTTTAATAAACTGAACAGTTATTAATGATCTAACAACATTTTAATCTATGAGTTTGATATTAAACAATACTTCTAATTTTTGATGTCCAAAAGATCATGGTGGTATTTAGCGGGAACGTTAACGGAATTGAACCAGATTATTTAATTATAGTTACAGGCAAAGTGGTTAATTGGGCATTATTAATAATGCCCAGAGTGGAGGCGGGCAAAGTGCTAAGTTTCATTGATAAATGCCACTGAATTTATCACATTGCCTGTAACATATATAAGTCAAGTATCAAAGTATGGCGTAGAACTTAAATGTTACTCCAAATTTAAAAGTAACATTCTACAAAGTTTAAAAGCTAATACCTTTTGAGCATTCTAGAAAGCAGGATTTTATTAAGTACATGCGCAAGATTTGCGTTTTTATTAATTCTATAGAATGGAATGTCATCACATTTGGTTAGGGTACTGGAGATATATATTTTACTGCGACAAGACTATTCTAAATAAAACGAAACAAACTTAAGAAATAACACAGTATTTATATTTAAAACCAATTAATAGTTTTATTTTTTAAAATAAACAGATATTGTTATTTTAAATAAAAATGTACTGAATGAAAAATCTAAAATTAGAGAGAAATATTCCTATTCAACTTCTTACTTTTTCCTTGCAAATAGCGATACAATATAAATTTAGTCTGAAATAAGCAGCTACTGAACATGTCTTAGTGTAGAATTCAGGTTTCACAGATTAATTTAAAATATTATCAACAAACTGAAAATGATAATCTTACTGTACAGTATTTTAGTTCTCCAGCTCCTGACTAATGACAAGCCATATGTTACATCTTCTCGTATAGGGGCGTAATTCTTATTTTTCTTTGAAACTCTCCCTGTATTATTCTCTCCCTGTAAATTTCAAAGATAATCAAGTTTCACACAATATACATAAGCAATTAAAATGCTTTAAATGTAAGCAGTAGTAAATTAAATGGTGGAGACATTCATGACGTTTCATGAAACTCATGACGTTTATTTCTAAGCAACAATGGGCATAACTTCAATTGCAAAGATTGGATAGAATCTCAATTTAAGAATTCATTGTTGAAAATCTTTTTATTTCGTGTTTATAAATTTCGTTTTTAAATTCTGACTAGTGTTAAACTATTGTTGCTTTTATATTAGTGTCATTACAAGTTATACATTAGTAGAACATAAGCATAACACAAGTTATACATAAGTATATTAGTATTGTTGCTTCAGGTATTTAATTGTTGCATTTTTAATTTGTTACTTCTAATTAAAACCATGAAAGCTTTTATATTAGTGTCATTACAAGTTATACATTAGTAGAACATAAGCATAACACAAGTTATACATAAGTATATTAGTATTGTTGCTTCAGGTATTTAATTGTTGCATTTTTAATTTGTTACTTCCTCCCCCCCAAGTGAGATTTACCTACAACTTTTTAAAAATAATTTGCAGTATCTTATCCTTTCTCATACTTAAAAGAAAGAAAATCGTATAATTTCTAACTTAAAAAGTTGACGTGAGATTTTAATCGACCCCCCCCCTCCCCCTTGGTGAGATTTGGTGAGATTTTTCCAAACCCCTCCCCCCCCTTTTTGACCTCACGTAATTTATGGATGGCCCCTAAGTGTCTAGAAGATATATAGCCAGGAGATAAAAGAGGGGGAAAATATAAGTTGGAGACTAACCGACCAAGTACGTTAATATCAATCCTTTTCAATCAGTTTTATGAACGTTTAAAGCCAAAACTGGTTAAGATATGTTTAGCAACTGTTAATTTCAAACTTTATTCTATACTGCATAACTAATTGAATGGAAAATGAGAACAGATGTATATTTTGGTTTGGCTCATTTCTCCACATAATTTTCTGTTCTATAAGATAATCATTTTCTGTTACATTTTTGACATTAAAGGATGGTTCTTTATAGTGAAAAAAAACATTATAAAATTCAACTTCAAGGTAAAGGTGGGGTAAAATGGGTAGGTTTTGCATTCTTTTTTTTCTCTGCATTTAACTTAATCTGGACTTATTTTCACTAAAAATTATCAAGAATAAAAAATTTTTAAATTGCATACCTTTTTATGGAAAGTAGTCACAAATACTACAAATTACATTCCTTACTATATTGAACTGACTCCTAGGAAGGGCCGTCCATGAAGTACGATTAAAATCGTCAAGGTTTTATATTGATCAAATAAATAAGTTCGGAAAATCTATGCTATACTTCAAGTAAAGGAGAGGAGATTATTATGGAATACCATTTATATCTTTAAGGTACGTGCCTACGTTGGAGAACTTTTTTTAAATATAAAATATACAGATATTTCTAGTTTTTTAGATGCATTTATATTGAAAAACAGTTATTTAAATATAAAAGTTTAAAAAAATATTAATGTAATTCATAAAATTAAATAAAAATAGCTTAAATTTGATCATTTTTTAAGTTTACGATAAACATCATAATTAAAAATCTAGCTAACTTAAAGTGATTTTTTAACCCGTAACATAATTTTGGGACAATTATCTAGGGAATGACCTAAGGAGTTCTAGATATAAATTTTTTTATAGAAGTTACATCCTTTTAATTAGGATTACATTAAATTTTCAGTTTTTTTCCTTTCTTTCCTATATAAACAAGCTCCTACACTCACTTAGAATCAACTTAACAAGATTTCCATAGGTCATTCCCTAGAATCTAGGGAATGACCTATGGAAATCTTGTAATCTATGGAAATCCTAGATAATACTATCAAAAACATTCATGCCAAATTTCATAACAATACAAGCAATAGATTTTGAGAAATCATGTTTACCGTAACTAAATTTATTAAAAAAACTGTTCTGAGAAAAACGCATTTGAAATGACATTTTGCATATGACCGGCATGTGACATTCTTTCTTTAACTAGCTATAACTTTTTTCTAGTGGCTATATAGTCAAAAGTAAGATAGTTTTAGAAAGCTAAAAAGCTGTACTAAATTATAGAATCAAAAACAAAAATTACTAGTTTTGGTTGAAATTGTCGTTTTCAACGTAGGCACGTATGCCTTAAGAATAACCCTATTGGTTTTAAATAAATATCCACAAAATTTTAAGTACATACTATAACTAATGGTAATGAAGTATCAATGGTGGAAGAAAACATTATTTATTTTGTTGTTATGAAAAAAGCACTTCTAAAAAAAGTTGAAAATGGAGGGTAATAAGGAAAAGTCGGGTAATATGGAACAGTTGTTTACAACTATTTAAAAACTGATTAGACTTTAGAGAACATAGTTACTTTGAACTATAGAAATAATATATTTAATAAATCATGTTCAAATAGCTTTTTTAGTCTATTTATAAAAGTCACAAACATAATCTTCTTTCTATGCTCTAGTACAGTGCCCTAGTGCATTGAATCCATATTTCTTCTCGTTGATCTTCGGAGAATTTTCCGTTACATTCATCAGATTTGTTTTCCTGTCCTTTGGTTGATGGCATGAAGTTAATTCCCGATTATACATCATAATGAACCTAGTGTTCCATAATTCGACACACCATCTTGGAGTATGAACAATTTTATTAACCGATAAAACAT
Source organism: Tetragnatha versicolor (assembly GCA_024610705.1). Classification (NCBI taxonomy): domain Eukaryota; kingdom Metazoa; phylum Arthropoda; class Arachnida; order Araneae; family Tetragnathidae; genus Tetragnatha; species Tetragnatha versicolor. The sequence goes on from JANDEH010000022.1 coordinate 5,815,218, forward strand.
TGATACAGCTAAAAAACGACAACAGCATAAGAAAGTATTATTCTTTTAGTGTCAGTGTACATTATGCTTAACAACAAAATTAAAGTCTCATAATAACTGGTAATTAAAATGTTTGAACCTTAACGGCAAAAACTTTCGAAAATCCCAAAACACACTTTGTATTGAATTGAATTGAATTGAAAGTTGATTGAGGTATTTGCTTGCTCTTTCGAGCCGCTTAACCTTCTTCTTCCGAGGAGTACTTATAAGGGTTTTTTATACACACTTAAAGTATATAAAGTAAAGTTATAAGTACACACTTTGTTTTTCAGCGATTGTAACGACAATAACAAGAAGTTAACTCTTTGTACACTTATTCCCACTCGATGGCAGCCCGAGAGATGGCTGAAACTTCGGTATTCCTTATTCCCCGAACCCTCCTCTCCTCTACATACTACACTAATACTGTACCAAAGGGAATCCCAATCCCTAAGAGTAATCCCAATTCTGGGACTCATCTTCAGTATAAAGCACGATTTTTAGGAAAAAAAGATCCCCCCAAGACTATAAGGCACATTAGATGTAAAAATTTTGATAAATTTTCTCATGTGAAAGAAACAAACCCCTTCATTAGGTTCACAATATTTTATAAATAAGCTTTAATGTTTTCCTAGTTTAGAGGAGAAGGATCCTACTTACATCCCCAGAAATCAAACCTACATTCGTCTTATAGTAATAGTTTTATACATTTTAAAAAGGTCTGACTTCACTTCACTTCACATACCGTAAAAAGAGGGTTAACTTTGGCTCTTAAGAGAAACTTTGACCCAATCATCGGGAAAAGATTATACGTATTCTATCAATATTTTAAAATAATGCGATAACACTTATTCAATGCTAGGGTAAACAGGTAGAATTGTTGTCATGAGATCCTCAAATGGTATTCCAATTATATATAAATATTCTATTCAAGCACCATTTTAAAAACAATAAATAACGTTTATTTGAAAATTAAAAGAAAGTTTGGCAAAATTAAAATTTAAGTATTTAAATTTACCATTTCTATTCAGTTGACCTTTTAATAGTACAATAAGTTATGTTACAATTTATGTAAACATTTAGTTTCAGTTAAATATTATTATAAAGAAATAAAATATATTCTTATTTATAGTGTGAATACATCAAGCTCAACTTATTTGGAAAATGTTTGTGTTTCCATATACAGTCAAATCCGCTTAATGTGATCACGGTTAATGTTATCAATCGGATAATGTTATCGAAATCGACAGGTCCCGATCATTCCTATTTAATTTAATGTAAAATACATTGTTTAATGTGATCAACTATGAATCATCACTCCGCTTAATATTATCAAAATTTTTTCATATCCCCTTTAAAACAACCGCTTTGAGTTCGAGTTTCATTTGGAAGGTCAATTTTATTCAAGTAAACATCTGCCTCATGAGATCATCTGGCGCTTCTTTTTCCGAAACTCAGTATGTATCAGTAAGAAAAAGAAAACATTCCGCATGTATTGAAAGAAAACGGTTATGGGGGGTCCGAATACATGCTTGCGATTGGTTAAAGAAACCACCAAGATCGACGCTTTGCGCAAATGTCTGATAAAAGATTTGAATTTTCACTTTTTACTGGAATTCAGATTCTGTATTAAATTGAACTACTATGTATGTAATTGAACTACTCTTATATTTCCTCCTTAAAATTTTACCTAGTTTAAAAATAGTGTTTTGTATACATTTATTACGATTACATGATTTTGATTTTAAATCAAACAATCTAGTTACAATACTGTTTGCTGCTTTTGATATGAGATCGCTTATTGTTATCGATCGGATAATGTTATCAGTTTAGTCTCGTACAATTGCGATCACATTAAGCAGACTCGACTGTAATAAACTTATACATAACGTAGTTGTGTAACTAATTACTATTTTCCAATTACTTTCTGCATATGTGCATAAGCATTCTTTTTAACAATAAAAAAGTAATTATATTTGGCATTCTTTATCTAATGTTTTTCTATCCATATTTGAAATTTACTGTCAAATACAGAAACGGTACTATGATACTGTAAGAGGAATAAACAAAGTCACAGGTAAAAGTTACTACAATATTTCATAATTCCATAAAAAAAATTCCATTGTTTTTTTTCACATGTAAATAGATTTTCAAAAATACTTAAATATTGGTTAAATAAATTGACCCGAAAAATATCATTTATAATTGTATTTTTATTACCAATTTGAAAACACAAATTAAGTTATATGTGAACCCTAAAAATAAACTTTTTATTCTATCTATTATGGGTGTAATGTGCATATTAATTTTAATTAATTAGGAAGCAGTTAACCCCAATTTATTAAAATGAAACAATGAAAATTGTAGTACATAATATCAAATTACACATTACATACTCATTAATTTTTTTAAAAATGACTAAAGTTACTTTATAACAAATTTAATTTGAAAGTTAGAGTTGTTAAAATTAAATGTACATTTGATAGGTATATTAATTTAATTGCTTTCATGCATTCATTCAATAGATAGTATATATAATTTATGATGGTACTATTTTAAAATATTATAGTTTTAACTTAATTTTATTTAGTTAATAATTTAGAAGATTTAAGAAAAGTATCGTATTTATATTAATGTCGATCCATTAAGAATTTTTCGCATATTCAAATACAAAGGATTTCTTTCCTAAGAAAACGTTCTTATAAATTTGTAATAATCATTTTGTATAGAATGTTGGGTATGATAACTTTAATCAAAGATACTTATAATTTAAATTTACTTCTTTATCTTTATTGCTTATGTTTTTAAAAAGATATGACTAAGAATTACTTGAGAACTATTAGTATTAATAATTTATTCAAAAACATTATTAATGAATATATTTCGATGAAAGCAATAAATTTAATACTTATTAATATTACTAAATAAATATAATATTTTGGTAAATGATGTAGTAAATAGGAGTTTATATTAGATTAAATTAGTAATACATTAATATTTTTAGTTAGTGACCTTAAAAAAGGATAGTTTTTTATTTACCATAATATGATATTAATGCTAAAATAAAGTACTTTAACTTGCTTTACCATAATAAAGTAAATAAAATAACTTAATTCTATGAATTCTATTAATTTAGAAAGTGATTATTGATAGATTGTTTATTGAAATACTATTAATTTCTAAACTACCATTCGATAAAAGCTATACCAACTAAACTTTTAAGGCTATTTAATTAAAAATTAAAATCAGAAGTTATCAATCCGTAAAACATGTTTTCAGCAATATAATATTGTACCTAAGACAATAGATTCACAATCACAGTTTATAAACAGATACATAAAAATAAGATAAGCAAGCTTTTTGCATCATGATAAAGTTAAGACAAATGAATGAATAAAGTTATGAATAAATATGAATAAGTTGATATGAATAAGTTCAACTATATGACAGTGGCGGATCTATGGGGGGCTATAGCCCCCCCCAGGGGACTTAAGTTCACACTAGATAAAATTGAAGTTTTCCGAAAAAATTTTTGAAAAATTCAAAAGCTTTTCAAAATTTTTTGTAGCTGTTTTTTACATTTCAAATGGCCCAAAGATATTTATTTCTTAATCATTAGCCCTGTGACTAAGCTGACTGTGAAGCCATACGTCTGGGGTTCGAATCCCCGTTTGGCATGGATGTTAGTTTCTGTCCTTGTGTGTGATGAATGTGGCCCCCTGTAAAAAGGGATTGTGCGAGCGAATGCGTGTGTGTGTGGCGTGGGCAACAGTACTTCACCTCCGTGGCTTCGGTCCACAGGTGCCCACTGGGTAACGCGAAGAAAGTACTAATTACGGCATGTCTGTTGGTCAATGAACTCTGTTGTTATCCGTAACTGTTCAAGTACCTGCCATTGGAAATAAAAAAAAAATTAATCATTAGCCCCTGAAAATTTGTAGAATCAATGCACAATTAGGGGAAAGTGGGTTTTTGCTCTTCACATTTTTGTAGACTGTTAATTCACTAATATTTAAGGAGTTCAAGAGTTTTAGCTCCTACAAAGCATTTAGCCCCCTGCATGTTGTAGAATTAATTTGCAATTTAAAGGATTCAGAGAGCTTTAGCCCCTTACAAAACATCCCATTTCATGATCTTTAGCCCCCTTCGAAATATTAGCCCTTTTCATGATCTTAAGCCCCCTACCAAACATTAGCCTATTTCATGATCTTTAGCCCCTGCAAAACCTTTAGCACCTGTTTGTATTTGTATATTAAATTGAGAATTTAGTGCCTATGAGCTTTAGTACTTACAAAGTATTAGTCCCCTTGCATTTTTTATATTTGGTTTGCATCAACTTGATGAGCTTTTAGCCCCCTCCAAGATGGATGAGCTTTAGCCCTCTCTGCTCTTTTATAAAGATGGAATTCATAACTCCAAAAAAAGTTGTAATGAGCTTTAACCACTACAAAATCATCAGCCCCCCTACATTTTTATAGATTTGATTTAAAGTTTAATCAAATAAAACAATGAGCTTTAGCCTTCTTGCATTTTTCATTTAAAAAGCTTTAGATCGTTAGTGATTTTTAGCCCTTTTTATATTCCCCTCCACTATCGGATCCAGGGGAGGCTAGGGGGCTCAAGCCCCCCCCAAAAAAATGAAAAGTTTTACTCTATATAATATGACATTTTATGCACCAAAATGAGTTTAAACCCTGTTATTTTACGGTCAAATTTTAAAAACATTTCTGGGGGAGGACCCCTAGACTCCCTTGGCACTTGTAACTCTGTTATTACAACTATATTTTACTAAGTTTGTCAAAACGCAAAATATCTATGTCCGAAATTCGGATGAGGCGTACCAAAACGAGTTGAAAAAGTGGGGTTTTTTACTTAAATTTCCAAACTTTTTCTGGGGGAGGACCCCCAGACCCCTCTTTTGGTAGTTAGAGCAGGATAATTCGCTACCTTTTCCGTATTAACATTAACAAGAAGATTCAATTGGATTATGAAAATTCTTAGCCCCCAAAACCAAATCCTGGATCCGCCATATTAATAAGAGAGTTGCATATTATTATTATTGTTATTATTATTATTATTTCCCTAGTTATTTAAAACTAACTTTTAAAAAGAGATCATATAAACACTGTGTGTGATTAATATTTTTATTTTTCATAAGAAAGTGATATAAAAAAATTTGCTTAGTATAAGTTAAGTAATCTACAAAAAAGCAATTGTGAACCTATGATTTTTATCTAGATGGTTGAGATCCAAAATAGTTGTGATCGCCATGACACTTCAAATTTAAAAGGGTTAACAGAACGGAACATTTATTTGTCAAAAGAAAAGACTTAAACATACAACACTACAATGTCTGTTGTTCAGTACTATAGTCTGTGTAATTTGAATCGGCGGCTCACTACTAGTCATTTCTTATTGCATTTCTATTGCGTTGCCATGGTGACAAGTCACCTATTCTATTTACATGGGGAGTAGACCATTTACCATCCATCAATTAAATCAAAAGGGGTCATTTATTTTTCCATTGTGTTAGACAGAACTTTTTTAGACAGATTTAATGTGAAAAATCTTTCGTCCGCAGGTGAAGGTTCTGCAGACGACAAACGGAAAAGGGCAAGGACGTCTTTCACGTCCGGGCAAATAAAAGCATTAGAAGCAGAGTTCGAGAAAAACAAGTACTTATCTGTCTCTAAACGACTTCAGTTGGCAAAAACTCTGAAACTTTCAGAAACTCAGGTAAAAAATAACTATTTCTTTACTTATTACTGGAGTTTAATAATTAATACACCCAACAAGTCTGCTCCGAGTCCCAAAAAAATGAAATATACACACAATTCTAAAATCCTGGTATCATGCGCACTATTAGGAATTGTAGTAAACTCCTTGATGATGTTTAATTGATGAAAATAACTTCCTATTTGAAAGTTAAGGTGTTATTAAGTTTAGGGATCTCAGCCTCCCAACGCAACAAAATAACATAATAAGACATTATATGAGCATGAGCTAGGTGTTCTCATTCACCCCTCATCATTATTGATGTCTATAACAGAATTTGAGTCGGAACACAAAATCGACCCCTACCTGCGGAGTGAATCATAAACACCGTTAAAACTAATAGAAAGAAATTTTTAAAATGTTTTGTTTTTGCTCTAATGAAAAAAATAGAGAACAAGACTTCCAATCAAAAAATATTTTACAAAAAAAATTTTTAACATTTATTTTGAAGCTAAAAGTTTAAAAATAGTTCCGATTCACCCGTTTTACCGAACCCTATTTACTTGAAAAAAAATTAATAACACCAGAAGTTCTACGTCGTTATTTCATTGCATAAGTTGAATGTCAATACTACTTATTTACTCTTGTAAACAAATTAATAACAATGTTATAAAAAAAGTTGTTTCCTATTAAAAATGGTATTCTCTTTTCTCAAGATCAAGATCTGGTTCCAGAATCGAAGGACCAAATGGAAGCGCAAATACAGCACGGACCTGGAGGCCTTGGCCCAAAACTACTACCAGTCCATGGGGCTGTACGCGGCCCGACCCATGGTCATCGGGGACCGGCTGTGGCTCTTCAACTACCCTGACGCCCCTTTGATGGGGCAAGGTGTCCCTCCACCGCCCCCCGGGCTGGACTCAACCCCACTCATGCCGCACTTTGAGTGATTTTTGGTTTGACTGAACACATGAGTCTCTAATAAAAAATGTCCGAAGTGCTCATTGTCATTGGATTTTCCCTGTGTACAGCCCATTACGGCATATTTGGGAACGTTTATTGATTACATGAGTTGGATTTTAATTTAGGTCCCCTTACTCCCTATCCTTCTATGAGAAGATTTAGTGAGATGGGTGAGTCCAAGACCATCGATACAGATCGCCTTCTTACAACTCGGACGTGTGACGTCAAACGTGGGGAGAAATCAGTGAATTTGTAATGTGAAGTCAATGGAGCACAAAATCGAACTTTTTTTTAACTCCTCGTGTTATGTATCTTTTCAGGACTAATAACACTCTTCTTGAAACTCAAAATCTTTTGAACAACATTTACGTTAATTCAAAAAGTGAAAATAATGCTGTGTGTGTCGTGATGCTTGCGACATGAAAGATCGGAGAAACGGATGATGTCAAAGATAGGGGTTGTAAGGTCATATAGTATATATGGTCTTGGTGATACCCTCCTCCGTGAGATTTATCAAATAAAACACATAGATTCCTTTAATATGATTGCGTATTTTCTTTATGGTACTAACCAGTAACCAGTAAAAATGTTTTCCATAAAATTATAATTAAAATTTATTATTATGTGCGGTAGCTTTATGTGAAATTAATTAAAAAATGTTTTTCCAAATAAAAAACGACAGATTTGTCTATTCCTGTCTTTTACGTAGCGTAAGTAAAGGATTAAGGAAGAAAGTTATATTTTCTTAATTAAGAGAGGGCGTGTTACTTTTACTGACTCCCCTTTGGATAAGATTTGGTGCGATTTTTCCAGACCCCCTCTTCCCGCCGTTTTTTTACTTTGCTCACTTCAAATTGATATTCATACTAACACTTTTGTTTCCTGTGTTAAGAACACCATTAAGAACTATTTTTATAACTTATTTTAAGGTTACAACCTTTATAATAAAAGAAGGTCAAATTTATAATACTTTTTAAACATCCTGTTACTATTTTGCACTACCGTTTATTTCCTTTTTATGTTACTAACATCCTCACTCACATACAACTTTTCATCAGCTGTTCGCTGCATTCTTATTCATGTGTGTTCAATGTGAATTTTAGAAATCATGAATGTTTGTTTAAAAATGAAAATAAAATTTGTTTAAAAATTACTTCTTTTATTTACAAAAAAATTGTATTTATTTATTGAACGTGGTGTATTTGGTATTTAACTCTATATGATATAAAATGATATATTTATCTATTTATTAATGCAATATAATATAGTCATAACACCATGGGCGGATTTAAGGGGGTGCATGGGGGGTGATACGCACCCCCAACTTTTTGAGAAAATTCCATTCCTATAGGCGAAAATCATGTTTTCAAAGTCATCAAGGACAGCTTGCCAGAGGCGTAGCCAGAAATTATTTTTGGGGGGTGCCGGGTGCATGATGATATCGAAATGAAAGAAAAAAATTAAGGTTTCAATTTACACTAATTTTTTTCACACTGAATGAATAACTTTAATATTGAAAGAAATGAATGGTGTATTTTAATCATGAAACAAATAAACCATTGTTAACAACAAACTTGAATGAAGTAAGAACATTTTATTAACTTAAAATCATAAATATAAGCAGGGGTAGATCCAGGATTTGTTTTTTATGGGGGACTAAGAATTTTCATAATCCAATGGAAACCTCTTGATGATCTTAATATGGAAAAGGTTATGAGGAAGGTTATATTAAAAGGATCTTAATATGGAATTATACTGCTCCAAATATTAAAAGGTGGGTCTGGGGGTCCTCCCCAGAAAATTTTTGGAAATTTAAGTAAAAAAAAACCATTTTTTCAACTCGTTTTGGTACGCCTGATCCGAATTTCGGATACAGGTTTTATGGTAGAATTTTTACATTTTAAATAAAATAGAGTTGTAATAATAAATTTTCAAGTACCGAGGGGGTCTAGGGGTCAGTGGCGTAGACAGAAGGGGTGCAGCGGGTCTTTTGCACCCCCCAAGCCCTAAATTTTTCTTTGTGAAATTAAATATTTCAGAATTTCTTTTATTACCCTTTTCTCGAAATTTGGATTAGGTACACCAAAACAAGTTAAAAACCAGTATTTTAGGTTCAAATTTTAGAAAATTTTAAGGGGGAGGACCCCCAGACCCCTTGGTACTTGTAAATTTTATTATTACAACTCTATTTTTTATTAAAATTATCAAAACGTAAAAATTCTACCATAAAACCTGTATCCGAAATTCGGATGAGGCGTACCAAAACGAGTTGAACAAATGGGGTTTTTTAAAAACCTCTTTTAATATTTGGAGCAGGATAATTCGCTACTTTTTCCATATTAAGATCATCAAGAAGATTCAATTGGATTACGAGAATTCTTAGCCCCCCCCCCAAAAAAAAAGAACAGATCCTGGATCCACTCCTGCTTATATTTATGATTTTAAGTAAATAAAATTTTCTTATCGACTCATTTCATTTATGACTGTTGATGAAATACTTCGTTCTGTTTTGTTGTTAACAATATATTTCTTCGTTTCATGATTAAAATATATCATTAATTTATTTTAATATTCAAGTTATTCATTCAGTGAGAAAAAAATAGTGCAATTCAAAATCATAATATTTTCCCCTTTCATTTCGATGTCATCATGCACCCCCCTAAAATAATTTCTGGCTACCCACTGCTAGGGGTCTTCCCCCATAAAATTTTTGAAAATGTGAACCTAAAACACTGGTTTTTAACTTGTTTTGGTGTACCTAATCCGAATTTTGGGAATAGGGGAATAAAAGAAATTCTAACATATTTAATTTCACAAAGAAAAAAGTTTGGGGCTTGGGGAGTGCAAAAGACCCGTCGCACCCCCTCTGTCTTACGCCACTGCAGCTTGCACCCCCAGGTTTTCCAGTACGCACCCCCAGGGTTCACCATCTAAATCCGCCCATGCTTAACACACAAACTGATAGTTTCTATGGCTAATTTTTCGTATTATAAAAGCAAAATCATCAACTATTTTCATCAACTTCAAAAATTTTACACTTGAAGAAATGTACACTTATATGCTAAAATACACTGGTGTTCAAAATTAAGAGAATTTGCACAATTTTTCGATTTCTCCAGATCTACTAGATAGATTTTGATGAAATTTGGTATGAACATAGTTTGATATAATACCAAATAAATAATCATTCTAAAATTGTAATACACACGCATGCGCAGAAGTAATAACCGCCAGAATTGAAAGGTATGAAATAGCGGTTCCAGAATAGAGCAAAATAGTGGGTTTATAAGGGGTATGACACCCTCTCACTATCATGCATGCCTCCTTGAGGGATTTTATAGCGTGAATAAGGCAGATAGTAAAATTTTCTGTTCACTAAGCCTACTTTCTCAGAAACCCCGTTTTGGGGCTCTGAAGGGTATGTGGAGGGGGGTAGCGAGATGTAATTGCCTTATATAGAGTCCCTATCATACCTCCTTTAAAGTGGCAAAGTCTTTGAATCTGGCTGCCCATTCCATATGGCGAATATCTTCCGTTTTAATGAAAATTTCTAACCTGATGAGCTCCATTAAGTGAAGGATTTCTATCGATTGAAAAGAAATTACGACCGATAGAACCCCCAAAAGGTGAACAAAGGTCTCCAAGATATCAACACATTACCTGAAACTGTCAGGGTTCCTCTTACAAAGGCAGGGAGGGATCTGCAACTTGTCAAAAATATGCAAAAAAATGTCTTTAATAAGGTAATGTTCAAGGGGTGAATATTTTCCTCTCTGTTAGGTCTCAAATCAATTAAACCATTGATTCTCGATGCAATCTCGTGTGGAAAGAACCAGAATGCTCTATCAGTCCTTTAATGTAGGAGAAACTGGCCATTTTGGAATCGGAGATTTGATGCTCTTTGTAGGAATGTTGTTAAGTCTATGCCAAACCCCCTACATCTTTCAAAAGGAGAAAATGATGGTTAAAGTTATTGTGTTGATATCTTGGAAACCTTTATTCACCTTTTAGGGGGTTCTATCGGTCTTAATTTCTTTTCAATCGATAGAAATCCTTCACTTAATGGAGCTCCTCAGGTTATCAATTTTCATTAAAACGGAAGATATTCGCCATATGGACTAGGCAGCCAGATTCAAAGACTTTGCCACTTTAAAGGAGGTATGAGGGACTCTATATAAGGCAATTGCATCTTGCTACCCCCCTCCACATACTCTTCAGATCCCCAAAACGGCGTTCTTGAGAAAGTAGGCTTAATGAACAAGAAATTTTATAATCTGCCTTTCCACGCTATAAAATCACTCAAGGAGGCGTGCATGATAGCGGGAAGGTTTCATACCCCTTATAAACCCACTATTTTGCTCTATTCTGGAACCGCTATTTCATACCTTTATACCTTTTTACCTTCTGCGCATGCGTGTGTATTACAATTTTAGAATGATTATTTATTTGGTATTATATCAACCTATGTTCATACCAAATTTCATCAAAATCTATCCAGTAGATCTGGAGAAATCGAAAAAATGTGCAAATTCTCTTAATTTTGAACACCAGTGCAACGTTAAAAACTCAAAGCTGACTCAGTGTAATTACCGACATTAAATTCTGCCGGTAATTACCAGAGAAAACACCTTTTCCCTTTCAATTTCCATTCAATATTTTTTTAGACCATCTTCAAACTAGAAAATGATTTTCACTGCCAATTACGGGCACAATTTAATGAAATTAGTATACATTGGTTTTAGGGGTAGCTCTCTCCGAATATGTATTAATTATTAAAGTTTTGAGCAAAATAAAAGATTTAAACATTGCCACTTTTCCAGCGGACACAGTTTACTTTTGCGGACATGGGTTCCTATGAAATACTTTTTTTTATCATGTTTGGCACCAACCTTTTGCGACACCCTGTATACGACTACAAAAAACTATGCTATAAAAATGTAATTATGTTAATTACGAGTGCAAGCCCTCTTGAATGCTATTAGGCTTTCCGATATTTATCGGGTTTCCTACATTGGGCGGGGCTAGTTACGTTTTCAAGACAAAAAGCGGCGGGGAGGAGAGAGAAAAAAATTCGTCATGATAGAAGTGTATAAAGCAGCGCGACGTCGGAATCTAGCTAATTGATGAGGCAGAGCGATTACGGAAACGATGATCCTCCTTCGTCTTGCTCCTAATGAGCGGAAACCGCGGCTGCCAACCGCACGTGACGTCATCCCCCAAACGAAATGTACAAGGCAATAGGAATCTAATATAGTGTGTGTTTGTGTGTCTTTAATACAAATCCACAGTTTTTTTTCGATTGGCACTAAAATTGGTATACATACGTAAAACAATCCCAGAAAAAACATAGGCAATGTTTCAAAGTTCTAGAAGGACCCCTTGACCCTCTTTTGACCTCTTTTATGGTCATTTTGCTAAAATAGCTTTATGTCATCTTAAAATGAGATCTGCTTACCCCATTGTTACAAAAAAAACGTAATGCAAAATAACGAGTTTGTAAAATAAAAAGTAGATCTAAGTCTATTTAAAAATCATATTAATAATCTAAAAATATAATTCAACAAAATTAAAATTTTAAAACAGGTAAGTATAGCATAAAATATTTTTACCTGATAGGTTTATTTTTTAATAAAAAGTTTCATGGAATAGCGTTGTTGTTAGTCTCCATGCATGGAAACGAGGATGCAAAATCAAATGATGATCATCATAGAGGTTATATCTCCTGTTATATCTCCTCAATGATGATCATCATATTGTAGCTTTTAAGAAAGTTGGTTAACAAACCAAAAACTATTAATACATATTTCAAAACCATTTCAAGTCGAAAAATTGGAATTTTTCTTAAAAATTGCAGGAACATGTTTTATTTTTTAAATTTTACCAAAGATAAAATAAAATCATGAAAATATGATTAATTAAGGGCTCTTGAGCATTTTAAGGGATTTTTGGAAGAATATTTTTCTGATATTTTGTTGTTTTTTATGGGAATCATGTGGTAAATTCAGAAATCGTTCATAATTTTAAAGGCTTGATTCTACACCTTTCACTCATCAAAACAAGGTAGGAAATTATTAAAAATTTTAAAGAAAAAAATCCTCTATCTCCACCCGTGCAAGGCCGGGCATATCAGCGACTCACAACTCCAACTCCACATCTAATTCAATTTAAACATATCACTTCACATTTAATGATCATTTCTGCGACCACAATCACTGATAAAAGCATAGAGTTAGTACTAATATAGAGACAGCTTAAACATCTGCTCCGCTGTTCAAAGCGTGACCGGTTTCCCAGTTTCGCTCTGCCACTCACACTTGACTTTTTGAACCAACTTGGCCACTAAATCCCTCTTTTGGCGTTTTCGGTTTTTAGCGTGGCTTCACTCGTAAAGAAACTACGGCAAAAACGCCTGCCAAGCTCATACCGCCAAGCGCCAAGCTTTGCCAACTTCCAGTTCCTACCTCGGCCACTAAATCAGCAATTTTTTCCCTTAAATACTTGTTTAAACGAATCGGAAATGACTCGTATCGAATCAGGATGGTTCATATTATGCGAAGCTTTTTTTAAAGAAATTCCCCCCGCAACATTTTAAAAATACAGTTTAAAATTGTTTTTTACGAATCCGCGGAACTTAAAATAATTACAGGTAAAAAACTAATTGAGATAGAGAAATTTTTTCTTTACTGAACGATTCGTCGTTGCTTTTTCTCGAGTTTCAAATTGTCGGTTTCTTTTTCTCATCATTTTTCTGGGAAGAATAGCAGTTTTTACACCTCAAATTCCACCCGCCTACGGGAGCTCCCATGTTAAAAATTTACTTCCGCCACTCACACAGGTCCGACTCTTTTCGACATGCAGGGTTGCCTTACCGAAAAGAGTAAGCTGTCTCTATATTTGTACTAACTCTATGGATAAAAGATATTAAACGACAGAACAACAAACTTCATCAATGTTTATAATAGGGAAATTTTAGTTACTGTCAGGGAAAGTTTGCAACCATAAAGAAAAAGTTTCCTTGATCTGGGGAAAATAGCAGAGATTGAGAAATTCAAATGTAGCCTCCATACAAAGTTCTAAGTCCAATGAGAATCACTCGTTTCCTTTAGTTCCCACCCACCCTGTTGATTGACAGCTGGAGGCACCGCAACGCCATTATAGAATGAGGAAGTTGCATGATTTTTTTTTATTTTTTTAATCGATTCCTCTTGCAAAAATAAGCAACTACCCAAAATTTGAGGCTGATTGAGAAATTTTTGATTGCCAAAAAAATTAACAAAAATCCCCTTTTTAAAAGCGCGCGAAAACGCCAAGAGTTTGGATGTGACGTCATCTTATACTAAACATTGTTGTAAAGCAATGGAGTTGATGGTATTATTGTTGACGTCATCTTATAGTTTAAACAATAAACGTTTTCAGTCACGTGTTTTTTTCTCGACTTTTAAATTAAAATATTTAATTACCTGTACATTTTTTTGAAAAACTGACTAGATATTTCATTTTACCATACAAAAAACCATACGGAACACTTGTTTGTTTTTGAAAATCTGACACATGCAACTTCCTTATTATTTTAGAAAAATTGCGTTTTGGACTCTCTGAATTATCTTTACTCTCTGCTCAGTACCTCCAAATCGGTCAAAATATCAAGTTAAGGATTTTGCTCTCAAATCAAAATTATCGTAAATAAAGAAGAAGTAGTGTTTTAAAATTTAGTCAAAATTTTTGAAAATTTCGAAATTTCTTAAAAACTGCTTTTTAAAAAAAAGATTTTTTGCTCGGATTATATTTAAATGATCATTACAAAAGTTTTGACGTTAAAGAACTTCAAAAAATTTGTAAATTAAAGAAAATAAAAATTTAGGTACTGAGTCAGTGGCGGATCCAGGGAGGGGGCCATGGGGGACATGCCACCCCGAGAAAATTTCAGAAATATAGTTAAAAACTCCTTTTTCAGAGCTAAAATTTAAAAAAAATGTCATTGTTCAATTCAGTTCATAGTTCAATTTCAGTTCAAAAATTTCATTCATCACATGCATGTGATGTCATGTGAAAATTGTAATTCATGTGAAACAACGCAAGGGGGGGCCATGGTCATCCCGAGAAAATTTCCAAAATAGTTAAAACCCCCTTCTGTTTCTGTTTTGTCACCATATCTTCGGACGGGGGAGATGCTTGGTGTGGAATGCTAAAAATATAGAGTGTCCAATTTTGTTCAGGTTCAGTTTCCAATTGTTGTATTGCCTTGTATTGCCCAGTAGCGGATTTCTAAATAGGCTAGCTAGGCTATAGCCTACGGCGGCAAATTTTAGTAGGCGGCAAATTTTTGACGGCATAATTTTTTTCTGAATAAAAAAGAAGAGGAGAAATGAAACACTAAACATAAGCTCAGACGAGAACGTCCTTTCAAAAGAGCAATTCTGTAGTTTACAAGGAACTGTTCTCTTTGTTACCCAAATGGTTTCAAAATGAGCTTAAACGCTAACTTTAATAGACAATTTTAAAAAAATGTCTGGGGGAGAACCCCCACACCCACGGCCCCTTTATGACTTCACTCAATTTTAGACTAACCCGAAGAGGACCACTCCTTGCATGTCCCAATATTTTCAAGGAACGACTGTTATAATAGATTTCAAAACATCATGGGGATTGGGGGTTCTCCCCAAGAAAAAATTTGAATTTTGAACCTTAAAAGTAGGGGTTTTATGCATTTTAAGGCTAATTTTTAAGGAAAAACAGTAAGTAAAAAATTGATGTCAAAATTTCGGGGGGGGGATACGGCCCTGCCCTTACAGTTCCTTGAAAACCACAGAATTTTCTGGGGGGAAAAGTTTTAACTTCAAACGGGGGCCAGAGGTCCTCCCCCAGAAAACATTTTTGGAAATTCCCCCCAAACTTGTGTTTATCTACTTTTAAAGGGAAAAGCTACTCTAAAACGAGTTAAAATCATGTTTTTAGGGTCAAATTTCCAGAAATTTTATGGGGGAGGAACCCCAGACCCCCTTTTGGAATTTCGAACCCTATTATTTACCACTTTTCTGTAAAAAGTTCGTCGAAATACAAAAATCATACCAAAATGTAAATTAAATTCTTGAAAATGTATGTCCAACATCCGGATTAGGTGTACCAAAACGAGTTGAAAATCTGCTTTTTATACTTAAATTTCCAAACCTTTTCTGGGGGAGGACCCCCAGACCCCCCTTCTATTGTATTAGAAGACGATTTTAATATTGAAAATTTTCAGCCCCCCCCCCAATACCAAATCTTGGATCCGCCGCGCTGTCTTCTTACCTAGGTCACCAACAAAATCGAAATAAAGTTTCAAGGAAATTTCTTGCCAACCCCCCCCTGAAAAGAGTCTAGTTACGGCCCTGTGTAATGGGGGATTTACAGCACTACTGTAAAAGCGACATTTTCGGTTTGCTGTAACAGCGACGAAAATTTTTTCAAAAGCACCAATAGGAAGCCTCGAAAACTATCGCTGGGAAAAAATCGCTACGACATCAGCGACGTAATTACGATCACTGGCGGCCATTTTCTTGAGCCGGAGGGAGATCTGGGTTGACTTGATTTCTCTAATAGAAATGCAAAAATTATCTTCTAATATCAATATCGTGCTTCCTTGAAATTCAAAGGCTGTTGCATAACCAGAGTTGACAAGAGCGTTCCGATTAATTGAGGAGTAATGAAATCGTAGTCGCAGAACATGTGCTGCCATCTAGTTCAAATGAGAAAATTCATCAGTTCTTCAACAGCCAAAAATATTTTTTATCAGCCTCAGTTAATTATTTAGGCTACTTGTGAGTATGTGAAGGAAAATCCGGGCCGCCATTCCTGAGGCTGAAAGCGATTCAGAGTAATTCAGAGGGAGTCGCTTTTCCCGCCGAGCGATCAAAAAACCTGTCGCTTTTCCCGCTCTCGCTGGCAACGCCATCTTTTGGGAGAAATATCGTTACAGAAAATGTCGCTGATGTCTTTTTTACAGCAGTGGTGTAAATCCCCCATAAGGGTCTCAAAATGAGCTGAAACACTTCTTTAAGAAGCAAATTTTCAAAAAATTTCTGGGGTCCACCCCAGACCGCCCATCTTTACTTCGAGCTTACATTGTAAAATTGTAATATTTCGTGTAAAACATTACTTTTAAGTGATCTAAAACTTCAGGTATAAATACACTCGGGTCTCGGGACCTTAAGAAGACGTTCAGTTAGACCGCACCCCCCCAAAAAAAATAAGAAATCAAAAGTCCTGCCACGGCGTGTACCAAACCCCTTTAAAATCTATGACCCCCCAACCAAAAACTAAAATGACACCCCTGTTTAGTTTAGTAAGATGTAAAGCATATAGGCGGCAAATTTTGGTTCAGCCTATAGGCGGCACATTTGGAAATCCGCCACTGTATTGCCCCTATCCTGTTTTCGCTTCTCACGTGAGTCACGTGACTTGACCTGGGGACGACTGGGGGTGACATTTTCTACTTGAAAAGGTGGGTCTCACTCTCAGTTCATTATTTGTAATTTTGTTTTCGAGAAGTTGGTATCTCAGTGCTGCTGGATTAGAGGATCTTTTCAGTCCCAGGCTTCAGTAATGGTAAGTTGTTTTAGTAATTTATCAGGGCCGTATCCAATCGGGGGGTTTGGCTGGGGGTTCAAACCCCCCCCCCCGAAACTTCAATGTCAATTTTTTACTTACAGTTTTTCCCTTTAAAATTTGTCTTAAAATGTGCATAAACACCTACTTTTAACCTTCCTACCCTCTTGAAAAAATAGTCACATATTCCCCTCGTGGGGTCTCTGAGGACCCCATGCGTAAAACATGCCTATGACTCTAATAAAGGTTAAAAATTCCTTAAATGGAGAAGAATTGTCATTTTTTATTTCTAGAAAGATGCTTCAGAATAATTTATCCAATTTTTTTGGTATTTTTCTCATTTTTTTCGTCTTATTACGGCTTAATTGGGTTTCTTTTGATACACGTTTTTTATAACATCTGGACCTTCAAACAAGAATTAAATTACAGAAATGAACTACATTGAAGTTGTTTTACTTAAAATATTTATAATCACACTGTTTAAAGCATACTAGTTGATATACCCGGTCTTGCACGGGGAGAATTTAGTAGTTTATTTTAAACGATTTATGAAGCTGCATAGATTCTCTATTCTGCATTATCAGCTACCTGTCACCCCAGATTAATTTATTTAGTATTATGAAACATGTAAAGTTTGGATTCTTCTTTTTAAAATTGAAATAATACAAAAAAAAATGATCGGTTCAGATTTCTTAGTGAAATCAGTATCTCGCTTGCTTATGTAAGTTTTAACATAAAATTGGTTTTTTTCTTGATAATTCTTCGAAATCACATTCTGGACTTCCGTAAACACTCATAAATATTTGAAAGCATTCTTATTTTTCAAAGAAGACTGAATATAAAAACCTATTTACAATCAACCATGAATTTATATTGTTTTTGTAAAGAATGTGTTCAACAGGAAGTAATGGCGACAGTTGTCTGAGTTTTTTTTGCTGCAACTGTTAGATACTCAAAAGATTTCTATGAATAGCATATTTTTCTTAGAATGTGAATAAAAAATTTAAGAAATAGCGAGTGATTCAATGTATTTAGCCGCAATCTTCTTTTTGTAAAAAAAATGACAATTTCTACGAAAATATCTTTCTAATATTTCTCCAAACGTTCTAAACAAACATGCAAACCTTTTTTTATCTATAATACAACAAAAAATAAAATACTAAACTTTATTTGATACTGTTTTACCGCCATTCATGGCTGGGGTCTCAGAAGACCCCAGAGGGGGAATATGTGACTATTTCTCCCAAGACACTTAAAAATGGAATAATAACTCCAAAATTTTTACCCATTGTAAAACTTTGCGTAATTAAGGAATAGTAGCATCGGAAATTGTCAAAACAAAAATGCATGGGAGATATCAAGCGTCAAAGTGCGTCTGGGGTCGAAAAAGACCCCAAAGGGGTAGGAAGGTGGTTCAAAATTCAAAATTTTTCTTGGGGAGAAACCCCAACCCCCTTGAAATTTTGAAATCTATTATTACAGATTACTAGGCTTACCATATTTTCTCGGGGCCAACCCAGGACATATTTTTGAAATTTTTTTATAAGTTCCATATCAAAATACAAAAGATTAAAAACTAGGAAAAACTATTCAAACAAATAAACATTAAACAAAAATATCAAATTTTATTTTTACATTTAACATTCCTTTTTCAAAAATTGTTTGATTAACTTAATTTTATCACAAAATTCACTGAAAGTAAGTTTTCTTAATGGTCTAAGAGCTGGATGCAAATTTTGGGAATGATAAGGTGCACGAGATATTTCACCTGGAACAGATTCGATTGATGATGGGAAAACTTATGTCACCAACGCCAGAAGGCGGAGTGGAAGCTTTCAGTGTGAAAGGGGGGGTCGAACATGCAAACAGCGCGCGGTCCCTTGCGACAGAGATTTTGAGGAAATAGGTTGAAAATTTGCACAGTTTAAGGAGAGTGTGAATAAAAGATAATGTAGCATTCTCAAAAGTATAAGTTGTGTTTTAAGGGTCGTAGAGAACTAAACGAATTTTCGAATGTTTATATGAATGATCTGTACGGCCGACGAGGTGCAAGGGTGGACATAGGCTTAATGTATTGAAGAATGTTAGTAAAAGTTAGGGTAACACTCCCAGAAGACTAAGTGGAAGACAAAGGGTGGCCAGAAGTCACCATAGGTGCAGAAAAATCTTAAAACCCGAATCATTCGGAAACTTCTGGCTGTTTGCATATGTATAGCTGACATATAGAACAAACTATATGCAAACAGCCAGAAGTCTAAGTGGAAGCGTTCGGGAGATATTCAGGCGCGAAGTAAAAGACTGAATAAAAGCAATTCTCTTGCAACAATGACTAATAATACGCTAATAAATATAAAGTCATTGTTAGCGTGGTTTTTAGCGTATTATTAGTCATTGTTGCAAGAGAAAAGTTATATGTTATAAGTCATTTGTTATATATAAACATTGGAAAATTCGTTAGTTTCCTACAACCCTTAAAACACAACTTATACTATTGAGAATGCTACATTATCTTTTATTCACACTCTCCTAAAACTGTGCAAATTTTCAACCAATTTCTGCAAAATTTCTGTCGCAAGAGACCGCGCGCTTTTATTCGGTTTTGTACTTCGTGCCTGAATATCTCCCGAACGCTTCCACTTAGACTTCTGGCTGTTTGCATATAGTTTGTTCTATATATCAGCTATACATATGCAAACAGCCAGAAGTTTCCGAATGATTCGGGTTTTAAGATTTTTCTGCACCTTTGGTGACTTCTGGCCACCCTTTGTCTTCCACTTAGTCTTCTGGGAGTGTTACCCTAACTTTTACTAACATTCTTCAATACATTAAGCCTATGTCCACCCTTGCACCTCGTCGGCCGTACAGATCATTCATATAAACATTCGAAAATTCGTTTAGTTCTCTACGACCCTTAAAACACAACTTATACTTTTGAGAATGCTACATTATCTTTTATTCACACTCTCCTTAAACTGTGCAAATTTTCAACCTATTTCCTCAAAATCTCTGTCGCAAGGGACCGCGCGCTGTTTGCATGTTCGACCCCCCCCTTTCACACTGAAAGCTTCCACTCCGCCTTCTGGCGTTGGTGACATAAGTTTTCCCATCATCAATCGAATCTGTTCCAGGTGAAATATCTCGTGCACCTTATCATTCCCAAAATTTGCATCCAGCTCTCAGGCTATAAGTAATACAGACGTTAGAAAACGTAAAAAAACGCAATTTCAAATAGTTTGGTCAGGATTTTTTCACAAAAATGTCTGGAAAATCTTAAATGTATGAAACCCCGGACATTTAGCGTCCCAGGACATTTCCCCGGACAGCTCTTAAAACCCCGGACTGTCCGGGGTAATCCCGGACGTATAGTAAGCCTACAGATTACAGTCGTTCCTTAAAAATTTTGCGACTTACAAGAGAAAATGGGAAAGTGGGAACTAGGGTGAGGAAAAAAAGGGAAAAGTGACTCTAAAATGAGTTAAAATCCTGCTTTTAGGGTCAAATTTCCAGAAATTTTCTGGCGGAGGACCCCCAGATGCCCAGATCCGCCTTTGGAACTTGGAACTATATTATTTAAAACGTTTTTGTAAAAAGTTCGTCAAAATGCAAAAATCCAACCAAAATGGAAATTAAATTCTTGAAAATGTCCGAAATCCGGATAAGGTGTACCAAACCGAGTTGAAAATCTGCTTTTTATACTTAAATTTCCAAACATTTTCTGGGGGAGGACCCCCAGACCCCCCTTTAGGACATTAGAAGATTGAAAATTCTTCGCACGCCCAAAAATCCTGGATCCACCGCTGTCACTTACCTTGGTCACCACCAAAATCGAACTAACGTTTCTAAGAAATTTTTGCCCAAACCCCCACCCCCCCCCGAAAAAAAGTATAGTGTCGGCCCTGTAATTAATAGTTACACAATTTAACTATTGTATGCAATATTGAGGCATAAATGACTTCAAAATTAATAAATCTTAAGTCTACGCTTCGAATAACAAATTTCCTTCCTCCATTAATTTGCAAAAATTTTTCGACATTGTTTTTTCTTGTATGGGATAAATTTGATTTCATATTTTAACTGTTTTTCACTTCAAAAACATAGTTCTTCTAATGATCTAATTAAAAATATACATTTTGCATACAAATTAATGTTTTTATAGAGAAGTATCGTATTTTTCCAAATACTCCCCCCCCCGAAAATTTGGTCTGGATCCGCCCCTGTATACTGAGTCTCCTTAAGAAACTTTAAAATTTATAATATGCACGTTTATGGTATAGAAAATGCACCAAAACCCTGTTTTAAGGTTCAAATTTCCAAAAATTTTAAAAATGCATATTGGCTGGTAAACACCTTTTCAAATTTTAATTTCTCAACAGATTTTCATAAGAGATGATCATCGGTGAAAAAAATTTTCAAATCCGATTATTAGTTAATTTTTAAATAAATAAAAACTACATGCGCAGTAGCTATCAGCGCATTACGTCAGGGTTGCGGAACACGTCATCGTTCTGAAGCAGAGGGGGGAAATTTGAGCCACTGATTTGAGCAGTCGATTGGTTGGAGCCACAGACAATAAGAGACAGACCGGTCAATGGGCGGCCCACGACACGAACGCCCTCAACCCGCGGTACCTGCACTAAAACTGTGGTTACAGTTAAGCTTTTAGGTTTGGCAACCATGGAGACGTTTTGCGAAGACGTAATCCATCGACCATGTGATCACCAGGATTGCGATCCTTGGCGATCACATGATCCCATTAAATGCTTTTTAAAATTAAAAAATTTCTTTTCTTTCAACAAATTTTTTAAATTTGCTATTATAATAGAAAATTTAAATTAAATCATTAACACGTTCACGCCGGGGCCGATTTTCATGTTTTTCGCTGGGAGGCGGCTCTCGACTTCAGACTGCGCTTCATCTGGCGGCGCCACCCAAATCCCTTGGCCTTTTAAGACAAACATGATGTGTAAATGAAGTTGCAATCCTCGTGAATCTAAACCAGTGGTTCCCAACAGGTGGTCCGCGGACCACTAGTGGTCCGTGAGGCCATCGGAGGTGGTCCGCGAGAGGATTTTAACATATCCAAAAATGTGTTGAAATTTAAAAAAATAGTTTTTCTCATCACATGAAGTAGTAAAAAACCATAAATGAAAACCCAAAAATCATCCGTCTCACACTGTAAAAAATAATCCTGCAAAAAAACAGAAAATTTCTGGCAGCAAAAGTTGCCAGAAAATTTCTGTAGGCCGAAAAATCCTGTAAACAGAAAAAAGCTGTTACCTACAGGTAAATGCTGTAAAAAGAAACTTTCTGTGAAGTGAGCTACAGATTTTTCTGTTGCCTCTCAGTAATTTTCTGCTTGTGCGCATGCACTTATTTTAGTAGAGTTTTTTTTTAATTTTAATTAATTAATATCCGGGGATAGAACCCACGACCTACCGCATGCTAAGCACGCACGCTACCACTGAACCAACGAAGATTCAGTATAATGTTGCCAATATCTGTATTCGTTTTCGATGCAGTAAGTTTCTGTTTAAGTACAGATAAGCTAAAAAACTAGATAAAAGCTGTTATTTTACATAAAATAAATAGAAGTGCGGTGGGAATGTTACATGACAGAATATCTCTGTAAACATAAAGTCATTGTTATTGAAAATTTCTGTTTTTCTACAGTTTTTTTACAGTGCATAGATAAAAATTGTCAGGTTCTTTTTCTCTCCTATGATTCATTTGTTCTTTTCACTCACGTTATTCAATTGATGTTTATTACAAAGTAGAAACGAAATGTGATTATGTTGAGAATAAAATAATTAATTGAAACTCAGAGGAGCCAGTGTGGGGAAAATAAAGAATCGAGTGTTAGGATTTACATGGTCTGATACGAAGCGAAGCGTGTACGTGTTGAAAGATACTACAAATTGCATGCTAATAGAAAGAGGAAATTTCTGATACAATTGAAATAAGTTTGTTCCAAGATCCAAGAATTTATTGTCAAAAATGCGAATCTTTGAACGGATAAATCATTTTCTTTTTAAATTGCTCCTTTGAAATAACTATAGACAGTAAATTCATGACTTTCGATCTTTCGACGTTTCTCTTTTGGAAGAACATCCTAGCCTGCCTCGCCTAATATATAATAATTTCTGCTGCTACAACTCTCAGTCCGTGCATGTGCATTGTGCAGTTTACTGTTTTGTTCTAAAGAATTCCAGGTCATCTCATTTGTCCTGTAGTTTAAATTCCGAGATAAGTATGTATATTTTGTTTCAAATTTAAATCCACGAATACAGTGGTTCCCAAAGTGGGTTCCGCGAAAAATTTTGGGGGTTCCATGGGACATATTTTATTTCATAAAAAAGAGAATGGTGTAAAAAAATAAGAATGGACAGCACCGCCCCTTTTGGACCCAAAAATGTTCTCAAAATGAGTTAAAATCTTACTTTTACCAGTCAAATTTCATAAGTTTTTCTGGGGGAAGGCCCCCAGACCCCCCACGGTATCACAAGGGGATTTCGTACGATACTTTTTGGAAAATCCCCAACATTTTGACATTTTTTGGCAAAAGATAAAGATGGAAAATTCCTCTCTTGGCCCCAAAAAGCGTCTTAAAATGAGTTATTAGTTATTACTCTTCTTTTACAAGTCAAATTTCAAAATTTTTTTCTGGGGGAGGACCCCCATATTCCACAGCGGTACCAGAAGGGGATCTTGCGTGATACTTTTAGAAACTCTCCAAGAGTTTGACATTTTTGCCCAAATGTAAAGGTGATTGTCTGGAATATGCCCCCCTGGACCCGTACTGGATCCGCGCCTGGTTTCATTTAATATTTTACATTAAATTAAAAAAAAATCATCGTTAAATAAAAAAATATTCAGGGTTCTGCGATAATTTGTAACAAATTGGGGGTTCCATGACAAAAATAGTTTGGGAACCACTGCACTAATAATATAACAATACTGTTGTTTGGTATGGAAAAAATGACTCCTTAATACTGATGTTATTTAAACCTGGGGTAACTTGGGTGTAGGTATGATCATGAATCTTTCCAGGGCTAATACATCGACGAGCGGACCTGAACAATTATTGTCATTTGTAAAGTATCCTCGTCTTTAATGGATTTTATAAAAGGTTTATTTTTAATAATTGGATTTAAAATAATGTCATGATAATTTTTCTTCAAAGTTTAATAGATTATTTGATTTACGGTTCCATTAAGATGCGTATTACGACTCTGTTTCCTGTACTATTAAGAAAAAAATTAAACTTTACACCCTCTGTGAGGAATGAGTGCATTGAAAAAAAGTTAAATTTTTTAAGATAAAGTTTGGAATATGATGGTCCGCCAAGGTTCAAATTTCAGTGAAGTGGTCCGTGGACATATTTGAGTTGGGAACCACTGATCTAAACAAACACATCTTTTGCAAATACGAATCCCAGATCCCAGGCACATTCGAAATGAATTCTTGACAATAAAAATATATAATACTAGTATTCATTTTTATCTGAATTAAATATATAAGCCTATAATTAACGTGAATTATACCGAATTCTATCACTATCAGGCTTATAAATCAAGTTCAAGAATGCAACACAGATATTCCAATACATTGCAAAATAGAGAAGAAACGAGATAAAATGTGCCTTAATGCAATAAGACACTGTTAAAATTATTTATAAATCTTGAAAACAATTGAAAAGAGTACGATTAAACGATTTACACAAACTTCATGTTTACTTTCGAAATCGAATATTGCAAGTTTCGTCAACAAAAAAATGTATAAAGATTTCGATTAAAAAATATTAAATTAATCTAGTAATTCCGGTACCGCTTGTCGGAGTCGCCACTGGAGCTCTCTGGATAAGCCCCGCCTATTGACCGGTCTGTCTCTTATTGTCTGTGGTTGGAGCGTTCGAGCGATGGGCGGCTCCTTTGTACTTTATTAGGTCATCCCCACAGAGTACTAGAACAGAGAGTCCGTCGCCATAGGCGCTAATGGAAATCGAAACGTTGGATGGGTTGGGTGGCGCTGCGATCGCATAACGTCACGAGAGGCGGGACGGAAAAGCCTGATTGGTTGAGAAAAACTTTTTCCTTCTCCTTCGAAATAGAAGATTGCGTGACAGCCAATCACAGGTTTGATCTCTCTGTCAATCATTTATAGTTCCTCGTGGCGCCCTCAAACCCATACAACTTTTGAATATATCGTGTTGGACCCTCTGTTAGGATTTTTCTCTGTGGTCATCCCAAGCACAGACAATAAGAGACAGACCGGTCAATAGGCGGGGCTTATCCAGAGAGCTCAAGTGGCGCCTGCGACAAGCGGTACCGGCATTAATCGATTAATTTAATATTTTTTAATCGAAATCCTTATAATTTTTTTTTGTTGACGAAACTTGCAATATTCGATTTCGAAAGTAAACACGAAGTTTGTGTAAATCGTTTAATCGTACTCTTTTAAATTGTTTGCAAGATTTATAAATCATTTTAACAGTGTCTTATTGCATTAAGGCACATTTTATCTCGTTTCTTCTCAATTTTGCAATCCATTGGAAAATCTGTGTTGCATTCTTGAACTTGATTTTTAAGCCTGATAGAATTCAGTATAATTCGCGTTAATTATAGGCGTATGTATTTAATTCAGATGAAAATGTATACTAGTATTGGGTTGTCCCATAAGTTCTGTTACTTTTTACAAAGTTTCGTGTTTGAAAATTTTTTATGAAAAACTGGTAATAGGTTGAGATTTCAAACAAAAGGGATTTTGATATATGTATATTTATGAACATAATGTGGGATTTTGGTAGTTCTCGTGATATTATTTCTTTTCAAAATGGTGGTTTGAAAAAAAGACCACAAACGACGATTTTCGCGTAATTTTTTTCTTTTGTTTAAAAAACTAGGAAGAACGCATAATTCAGGGCTAAAAAAAGTTTTACTATATATTTGAAATGTTTAGTTTAAGATGTCATAGTTTCAAGATAATTCGATAAGTTTAACTTTGGAAATTTCGGTCCCAAACATACCATCTATTGCAAAAAACTTACCTCAATAATGCTATCATTTCAAAGAAATTTTTACGAAAAAAAGCATCAAAATCAATAAAAAAGCTTAGGAAAGACCCAAGTACTCAAAATATGCAGTATATTAAATTATATCTGAACTTAAGTTCAGAAAATAGTGCGCACAATGCAAGCGCGCAACGTTTTAGCTTTTCACAATTACACTCGCTGAACTTACGCTCAGCGAACAAAGCAATTTTCTTCGCTTCATACGAAAACATTACAATAAAAACCACTCCTTGGCAATTAGAAATAAATCAATTGAATAATATTATGAAAAGATACTTTCAATGCATTAATGGCATCAATTTAATGCATTAGCAAGCATTATGGTTCAAAAAACACCTGCCTTTAATTACTTCATACCAGCTGCTTAGAAAAACAATAGGCGTGCTTTAAAAAACACGTGAAATTGCCAATATATGAAGTTTTAAAACCAAAATTTCCAACCTTAAACTTATCGAATCATATTGAAACTATGACATCGTAATCTAAACATTTCAAATATACAGTAAAACTTTTTTTAGCCATGAATTATGCGTTCTTCCTAGTTTTTTAAACAAAAGAAAAAAATTACGCGAAAATTGTCGTTTTTGGTCTTTTTTTCAAACCGCCATTTTGAAAAGAAATAATATCCCGAGAACTACCAAAGTCACACATTATGTTCATAAATATACATATATCAAAATCCCTTTTGTTTGAAATCTTCACCCATTACCAGTTTTCCATAAAAATTTTTCAAAGACAAAACTTCGTAAAAAGTAACAGAACTTATGGGACAACCCAATATTATATATTTTTATTGTCAAGAATTCATTTCAAATGTGCCTGGGATCTGGGATTCGTATTTGCAAAAGATGTGTTCGTTTAGTTTAGATTCACGAGGATTGCAACTTCATTTACACATCATGTTTGTCTTAAAAGGCCAAGGGGTTATAACAAATATTTGTAGTTATTGAAATATGAGATTTAATAAAATCATTTAGATTCATTATTTACTTGTGTGATTCTTGATTGCTTTATATTTAAGCCTGTATTTTTACAATCGAGTTTTTCATCATATGCGATCACGAAATTTTGTTGATGAACAAACCTTAATGATTTAATTTAAATTTTCTATTATAATAGCAAATTTTAAAAAATTGTTGAAAAAAAAAAGATATTTTTTAATTTTAAAAACCATTTAATGGGCTTATGTGATCGCCAAGGATCGCGATCCTGGTGATTATATGGTCGATGGATTACGTCTTCGCAAAACGTCTCCATGGTTGCAAGACCTAAAAGCTTAACTGTAACCACAGTTTTAGTGCAGGTACCGTGGGTTGAGGGCGTTCGTGTCGTAGGCCGCCCATTGACCGGTCTGTCTCTTATTGTCTGTGATCCCAAGGTTAGTAGAATACTAGGTTGGCTCTTCTCATAGAAACGAAAAATTCAAGGGGCGTGTAAGATTCAAACCAGTGACGTCAGTGGTTTTCGTCTTATTAACCAATCCCATTCACTTGGGTGGGACTGAAATAGAGGCACTATGTTTTAGGGACTTTTTGTTTCAGAGAGGGATATTTCATCTTCGGTTCAACAGGTTTAGTTGTACGACTTTTCTATGTTAGGAGTTTTCTCTTTAATGATGCGATACATACGCTAGCAGTCTGTGCTCTGTACCTGTCGTCGGTTCGATTCCGGCCTTGCCCTGGGTGTATTTTCTCTTTCTCTCTGTCAATAAAAATGATGCTTGTGTCTTCTTTACGAATAAGCGGATCCTTGAGATAAAGCAAAAAATCCGGAAAATATACAGGGTGGTTATAAAACAACATACCTACTTTAAAATTCTCTACAGACGAAACTACTGGTCGAAAAAATCTGAAATTTTTAAAGGAATATGTAGAAGGTATGGGAATTTTTAAACAAAAAAAATTAGCAAATTAACTAATTTAATTAAGTTTTTGTCTTGGATTTCGGACCGTCGCCAGAAGTCTAGAAGGTAAATGTTAATTAAAACTAGCATATCAGACAATTAAGGAAAAATAAATTATAACTATCTCCTTTGCTCAACAAAATTGCGTGATTTTTTAAGGAATAAATCATTTTGTTTCCCTTAAGTGTCTGATTTGATAGCTTGAATAAACATTAAAACATTTACCTATTAGACTTCTGGTTACGGTCCGAAAACTAAGACAAAAATTTAAGAAATTAAATTTTCTATATATAATCTCAAATCACCGTCAAGACTATCTATGTAATCTCATTACAAGTCTCAAACACTAGTTCCAAAACAATATGTAATCTAAAATATTTTGATCCTAGCAAAAAAGAAACAAAATAATCATCATATGATGCAGATTATAAGTTTTGCTAGTATTTAATAAGAAAAAATACAGTAAAACTATGTATCCATAGCTATAACATGGATTGGTGTTACATATATTTTCCGGTTTGTGTAAAAGGGTAAGGCCGGAATCGAACGACGACAACATAGCGCGTAGTTTGCTAGCGACAACAAATATTGCTTTAATTTCAGCATTTATTTCCATAAGAAGAAGAAAACTACTTGTTTATATTTTCCCTGAGTTTTACTTTTCTCCCTTTCTACTTCAGAAAAATCTCCGTGATTTTCCTTAACAATCCTGATTGGCCACTCAGTTCGGTAGGCGGAGAACTTTCAAACCAGTGACGTCACAAAACTGAACGCAAAATGAGAGCTGATGGGCCCCCCCACAGACAATAAGAGACAGACCGGTCAATGGGCGGCCTACGACACGAACGCCCTCAACCCACGGTACCTGCACTAAAACTGTGGTTACAGTTAAGCTTTTAGGTCTTGCAACCATGGAGACGTTTTGCGAAGACGTAATCCATCGACCATATAATCACCAGGATCGCGATCCTTGGCGATCACATAAGCCCATTAAATGGTTTTTAAAATTAAAAAATATCTTTTTTTTTTCAACAATTTTTTAAAATTTGCTATTATAATAGAAAATTTAAATTAAATCATTAAGGTTTGTTCATCAACAAAATTTCGTGATCGCATATGATGAAAAACTCGATTGTAAAAATACAGGCTTAAATATAAAGCAATCAAGAATCACACAAGTAAATAATGAATCTAAATGATTTTATTAAATCTCATATTTCAATAACTACAAATATTTGTTATAACCCCTTGGCCTTTTAAGACAAACATGATGTGTAAATGAAGTTGCAATCCTCGTGAATCTAAACTAAACGAACACATCTTTTGCAAATACGAATCCCAGATCCCAGGCACATTTGAAATGAATTCTTGACAATAAAAATATATAATACTAGTATACATTTTCATCTGAATTAAATACATACGCCTATAATTAACGCGAATTATACTGAATTCTATCAGGCTTAAAAATCAAGTTCAAGAATGCAACACAGATTTTCCAATGGATTGCAAAATTGAGAAGAAACGAGATAAAATGTGCCTTAATGCAATAAGACACTGTTAAAATGATTTATAAATCTTGCAAACAATTTAAAAGAGTACGATTAAACGATTTACACAAACTTCGTGTTTACTTTCGAAATCGAATATTGCAAGTTTCGTCAACAAAAAAAAAATTTATAAGGATTTCGATTAAAAAATATTAAGTTAATCGATTAATGCCGGTACCGCTTGTCGCAGGCGCCACTTGAGCTCTCTGGATAAGCCCCGCCTATTGACCGGTCTGTCTCTTATTGTCTGTGGGGAAAAGTATCAAAAATATCGTATAAACAGATGCTCCCAAGAGCGACAAAACTTTCGGGATGACCTAATACAACTGATATGTGATGTCCCGCCTAGTCACGCCCAGTTTTTCTCGATAGGAACATTTAAAATGAGCGAAGTGTATATTTGGACGGCCAAAACGGCCAGTGGCGCATGCGCTGTAGGTCTCGTGGTTACGTAGCAGTCTCGGCGCTTAGTGATGGAACCAATGGAACGCCGAGCCGTGGAAATTAGAGTAGAGTTTAGTTTAAAAAAGGCCGTCCAAATATACAGTGCCTTAAATGAGGATTGCAAATTAATAAGTGATTTTTAAAAATCTGAAAAAATTTAAAAACTGGTTATTTAGAGCCTTTGTGATGATATACAAGTCAAAATCATAATTTCAATAGGTGTTTTCCCCAATTCTACCAAAAATTTATTAAAAAGCTGCATTAAACCTATTAAGATGCATGGGAGGGACTGGAGGAATAATTGTTGGGTCTGGGGCTCCTCCCCAGAAAGTTTTTGAAAATTTAACTTTAAAAGCTGGGATAAAAACTCACTAATGCATTGTTCAAAGAATACAAAATTACAAGACATTCCAATTTTCTATGCTTTAACTTTAACTAGTGATGCAGTTTCAAAAATTATTTATTTCTGGGGGCATCCAAACAAGATATCATCGCCTTAAACTTAAACTATTAGCAATGGTTTCAACCACAGAGTACTAGAACAGAGAGTCCGTCGCCATAGGCGCTAATGGAAATTGAAAAGTTGGATGAGTGTGGGGCTATTTTGGCGCTGCGATCGCATCAACGTCACGAGAGGCGGGAGGGAAAACCCTGATTGGTTGAGAAAAACTTTTTCCTTCTCCTTCGAAAATAGAAGATGGAGGGACAGCCAATCACAGGTTTGATCTCTCTGTCAATCATTTAGTTCATCGTGGCGCCCTCAAACCCATCCAACTTTTGAATATATCGTTTTGGACCCTCTGTTAGGATTTTTCTCTGTGGTTTCAACAACCTATTCTTCATTAAATTGGGGTCGGGGACCATGCCCCTCCCTACTGTCACTGTCCCCTCTCATAAAAAAATTAGGATTGGGGAAAAATTTACCACTTTTCTATGGTTAAAAATGAAAATTTCTTAATTTCAAGGGGGGTCATATATAATCCCACCGTGTTCCACCTTCCCCGTTCCACGCCCCTGTCTCCCCCCGCCCCCTGGTATCGCGATAAACACGTTAATTTGGTTGTCGCTTTTGTTAAATACCTTGTGAGATCTTTACTCGTTTTATCCTCCTCTTTTGCTTTTATCATTCATTTTTCAATTCAATTCAATTTTGATGAACATCTTCAAATTTTCTCTCCGGCTACTCTGTCTCTGTTATAATGCCAGAATACCTCAAAAGCTTTTGATAAGGCATATACGGGAATTTCCTTACCTCCTCGCTGTTGTTGACATTCGCTCCTCTCGCCAGGTGGCAACAGAATTCGTGTTTCTGGCTCTGGTTTATTTACAAATCTTTCGACATGTTAATGATAACTTGGATGTTACAAGGGGTTTAAAAATCACTCATTTATCTACCAAATATCCTCAATTTTTCTATGTAACTGTTAATCAACGTTTTTCTATCCATAATGGCGACAAACGAGACATTGCAGATTAAATGCCTGAAGTGCATTGCTTCTTTTTTCGATAGATTTTGTGTTCTGTTCAATTCAAGTGCTGATGATAACTACTCTAAAAGTGTCAAGCTTTTACGTAAGCCTTTTATTAATGGTATTTCAAACAAAAAATACTAATTAAAAATTGAGTTGGTTTATCAAGTTTAAACTTAAGGGGTGGGGCAATATTTGGAAATGGAATTGAGGAAATACTCTGTTTTCAAATATATCTCTAAAGTTAACAATGTAGTAAAGCTCTTTATAAACATAAAATAATCAAATCTGACTTCTATATTTTGATACATGCCTATCACAATAAAACTAACTTTAGATTCTCTTAGAATTAGTTAGGGGAGACCAGGAAGGATATGGGACACCTTCAATAAATCTTATGACTAAAAATAAAATTAGTTTTCGAGTGTTCCACCAGGTAAAGCCACCATACTTTTCATACTTGTTGCTGTTTACTATTTTAGTTGCAAGCTCCTATAAGTTTCTGAATGAAAAAGATAGTTTCACTATAGGGCCATTCCATAGTGACTGGTGTGACGTTCAGAGAAAATTTCGGAGGTTCTATCTAAATTTGGGGGTATATATTAACCATTAAATCTCTAAAAAGTATTTTTAGTATGTTCTATGCTTATACTTAATTTTAGAAGCAAAAGTAAAACTGCAACAACTTTAAATTTTTTTAAGAAAATTTTAAAACGCTGTGTGTGACGGGTGTGACGCTCCCGGGACAAGAGTTTTCACTTATCTACACATTTGTTGAAATTCCTGTGAATTTATGAATGTCAGATGAATGAAACATTTGGCACAGCTGGGATAAGAGTCCACCATGCCAAATGGAAGACTACTTCTCGCTGTATCACGGCCGAGCGGCAGGTGGCCCGTTCTGGCCGCCATGTTTCCCCACGACTCACTCAAATGAAGATTAACCAAAGAAAAAGGATGTTATAAAAAGTTATTACGATTTCAGTATTATGATGCACGCTCTGTATCCGGGAGATACATATTTTGATCACCGGTAATTATTTAATTTAAAAAGAACAAAATTATATTTTGGACGTGAAGATTTGACGCATGTGCATTTCCAAGGGTTTGCAAGATCCGAAATTCTATGATCCGAAATAAAGGAAGAAACATATTAACCCTCCGTCGGTCGCAACTGAACTTTTTCGCACACCTCATACATTTTCTTTCGCCTTTTCGTTATTTTGGGGGTTAGAAATCTGAAATTCCTGGTAGCCTCCTATCTTTACCGGATGTATGGCGCCAACCCATTCATTAAATTCGCGCGCTTTGTTTAGTTTGGTTTTCACCATAATTTCACTATTTGACACATTGCGACCGATCGTGTTTCAGTTCCTTTGGGTACGTAATATTAATTTTTGGAATCCCTGATGCTTATTTATTTCTTTTATGAGTGTTTACACATAAATATTAAATT
Source organism: Tetragnatha versicolor (assembly GCA_024610705.1). Classification (NCBI taxonomy): domain Eukaryota; kingdom Metazoa; phylum Arthropoda; class Arachnida; order Araneae; family Tetragnathidae; genus Tetragnatha; species Tetragnatha versicolor. Next base: position 5,848,387 of record JANDEH010000022.1, read on the forward strand.
TTCCTAAATATGTATGTAATTTTTCTAATTATTTTTGATTTATTGCGGTTGAACATACACCTACAAAATCGTACCTTATACACTTACATTGCCAAAAACAATGTTTTGCAATATACAAATCTACGTTTACTTCCTGTAAATTCACAGTTAATAGCTAAAATAATGTATTTGGGAGTTATTTTACAATAGCTACAGGGACTGTCAGCGGTCAATTTGCCCAGTCTAGGACCTGCAAGTATTACCTGTAAAATTTTTGTTTGTGAATGTTTGTTATCTGGACATGAGTTCAAAAAAAATAATTTAGTATTAATTATCCCTCAGGTTTCACATTTTTAAGTATATTTTTTGACTAAGATATTGAATTATTTATCCCTATGGATGTAAGATTAATTTTATGATGTTTTTAATTTTTGTTCTTAGTTATTTAAAACAAATATCATTTTTTTATGTCTGAATAATACTAGGTATATATTTATTGTTTTTAGGACTCTATCATTGAAATTAAAAGTTAAAAAATTGCGATTCTTTCGATTGTGCGTTTTGGCACATTGCGACCGAACACGTTAGTTTAATATTGCGACCGACGGAGGGTTAATATTAACCATAATTTAATTGATTTAATAATTCAAAACAATTAATCAAACCAGTTTTTGTCTTTATTTTAATCATCCGGGAATAGTAACGATGACAACGTTCTGAGTAGTCACGTTCTTGTTAAAAGATCTTGTTTGTTGTGATTATGCGGTACGAAGTAAGCAGCATAGAAATCGGTGAGCGTAAAAATATTTCTTTGAATTCTTTAAATTTTATGAATTGCTTCTTATTTCTTGATGATTATTAAGATAATAAATTAAGAACAGAATTATATCTTTTGAATGTGAAGATTTAACGCATGCGCATTCCGAAGGTTTTCAGGATCCGATATCCGAAGTAAAGGAAGAACAATATCATCAATAATATAATTATTAATCACTTGATTTAATAATTAAATAAAATTAAAATATGACAAAACCTGGATTGATTAATTATTTTAATCATCCCAGAATAGTGACGACGTTCTGCGCAGTCTCGTTAATATATCTTGTTATTGTGGTACCGCTATGAAGTAAGCAGCGTAGAATCGGTAAGCGAAACGTAATTTCTCTGAATATTATTAACTACTTATTTTTAGCTATATATGATAATAAATCATTTATAATGTGCTTTTGTAGTTGCATGCAAATTGTGCTTTTGTTATCGCATGCTATTTTACTTGAGTCATTTTAATAACGATACATGACAATGCATGGTACAATGTTAAGTTGCATGTTTATTGTTTTAGTACAATGCTTTATACATTTTCGAAAGTCTTATTTACAAGCTTAGTGTATTTCTTCTCATTTAAATCGGAGCCATCGTAATGCATTGAAGTGTTATCATTTGAGTCGTGGTAAAACATGGCGGCCGGAATGGGCGATCGGCACCTCGGGCGTGATAAGCAGTAAGCACCAACTAGTTGGCGACCGCAAGAATATTTTTCTGCTGTGACGGGTGTGACACAGTGTGAATTATGCAATTTTAAGGTTATTTACTGAATAAACTATGATCGATATAGGTAATTAACTTGATTAAAGCAACTATACAAACAAAAATTTATAAAACTGACGACATTTTATGGTGTTTTTAAACTTTAAGGGTTGATTATTTTTTTGTTAGGTTTGATGAGTGTTCCATCTATTTATGTCAGCATAAGTTTATTTTCTAGCAATTCTATGATGTAAAAAGCAATGTTTATATATCCCTTATTTCTTGGGTTCATATAAAACCTTCCATATCAAATTTTGGTGTTGCTTTCCGTAATTTTAAAATATTGCAAGTCTAGACTTAGCAATACCTTAATTTCATAGTGTTTGGTATGTGTAAGAAAAGGTCAAATTTCTTTCTAATTTAAAACCAATGAGAAAGTAGCATATACTTAACGTAGGATATTTGTTTTTAAATTGTGATGCTCAACCCACAAACAAAATTATTTTAAATTTGAGAAAACTGTTTTCCGACAGCTGTAGGATATTTATTATTTAAAATGCAAAATTTGCTTCAATTTATCACTGATTACTACAGTATATAAAAATGGGAGTCGTAATGATTTGAGAATGTGTCTAATATTATAGTAAGAACTGGCAATCTAATAAAAATAAACTTTGAATTAGTCCACCATAAATCTCTTCACTATAAATTTTTTTTCAATTAACAGTTATGATTACAGTTAAGAAAATGTGAAAGTAGTTTATTTTTTATTAACTTTTATTTTTTATGTACATTTATTGTCATGTAAACAAATGTATTTTCTTTAAAATTCTACAAAAAGTTTAATCAAATTTTGATCAACTCGCATTTTTAAAAAAAATTATTTATTATTTCATAATTAATTTTTTGAAACCACGACTGTCTTAATATGTTTAAAAATTATAATGATACAATTTTTTACTTCTTTTAGAAATCATTCCACTATTTAAAAAAAATTTAAATTTTTAATTTTCCCCTGGATTGGCCCCACCTGGGGGGCAAATTGGTTGAAAATTTTCAAATTGTCCCCCTAGAAAATGATATTGCCCCCCGGAGGGGCGTGCGCCCCACGTTGGGAAACACTGGTTTAGGTCAATATGAAAATACCCTATTTTACATACTTGAAAAATTTTAAATTTTTCTAACTTTGAGCCCTCAAAAAGTATACAAGAAAATTTTTTAAAGCTTAGCTCTCTGTAATTTCATCTGGTTCACATCTTTACCTTTAATTTGATGCATAATTTATAGTTATAACACCAATTCGAAATTTCAACCCTCATGTCCACTTTTTCATGGAATGGCCCTATAGCAAAAGTAACTAAGTATTACACTTTTCAAAGTGAATTTTCAATCTGATTCTTGGTTGCTTTCTTAATGGTTTATATTGTTTTCTAAATGGAATAATGTATTCTTTATGAATAAATACAGGGATGCCAACTATTCCTTGATGTTGCGGAATCATTCCGCATTTCGGCCCCAAATTCCACAATTACGGGTAAAGCTAGAAAAACTACGCTAATTATATTTTAGACAATGTACTAAATTTTTCTTCAAAATTCTCTGTTTTTAGCTTCAATCCTTTCAATACATATATTTTTTACTTAGAATTGCGAATAAAAACGATAACGCTAGTCGCTAAGTTGCTAATGAGATGGGCAATAAGAAGGGGGAATCAATCGGAATTCAGAATATTCTAATGTGCCTGGATGATTGATTCATGGGTGAATAAAAAAGGCCTTTTCTCAAACATTTGCGTTTTCAGGACTTTTCTAAAACTTATCAAAAGATTGGGTCATTTTTCGGATATACGAAAAAACCGTTCAATGCAAAAACCATTCAATAAAAAACAAATAAATTTATTACATGTGTAAAGCTATGAGTTTTTTTGTTTTTTGAACGGTTTTTGTATGAACGGTTTTTGTTTTGAACGGTTTTTTCGCAACACCCATTTTTCTACATGTGAAAGTATGGCGTCGGTCTACAAGCCACTCGGCATGCCCATGGGCGTAGCCAGGGGGAGGCAGGGAGGGACAGCTGCCCCCCCCTAAGTACTGAGTAATTCACTTTTATTAAGTTAAAACCCGATTTTTTTGGGACAAATTTTCAAAATTTTTCTGGGGGGACCCCCAGGCCCCCCTTTAGTATTAAAACCTTTATTATTCACACTTTTTTATAATAAGTTCATTAAAATCAAAATTCTACCTAAAAATGTTTGTCAAAATTTGGGTTTACATGTACTAAAAAACAGTTTAAAACCCTGTTCTTAGGGTCAAATTTCAAAAATTTTCTGGGGAAGAACCCCCAGACCCCTCTTTGAAACTTGAACCTTTATTACTAAAAACCTTTCTTATATAAATTTTTCTTGGGTGCAAATTCTACCTAAAAAAATGTTGGAAAAACTACATTAAACCTATTAATATGGATGAAAGAGACCTCAATGGTTTTCATGCCACACACAAAAAACTAACATTAATTTCATTAAAGTTGAAAAAACCATCTTGAAATAATACTGTGGCTACGGCGTTCTCTTACGGGGCTTTAAAATTGTTCTCCACAAACATAAAAAAAGTTGACCCTGCTTGCCCCCCCTAAGTGGAACCCTGGCTACGCCCATGGGCATGCCAGATTTTTTTTGGGGGCAGGGGGATTATGGATAAGCATTGTCTCATGTTGGCATCCCTGTAAAGAGTTGAGTTAAGCCTAAAATCTACAGTTCTTTTGTAAGAACCTATTTTTTAAAACTATTGCTACCGGGGTGGAATGGGACACCATGCCCAATTCCTCTCAATACCTAAATACAAGCTATTACATACAATTCTTTAGATACCTTAGTTTTTTATCTGTTTAGTATTGCAGTTGTAAATGTATTTTTTTAGATTAAAGAAGAATTTTAACTATTTTGTATTGTTCACTTAAGTTAAATTTTTCGAAATAAATATAGGGTAAAATAGCTGATGTTTTTGTAATAAATCTTCAAGATGTGTGTAAAATACCTCCATCATTGTGGTTTTTAATCATATATTTAAAAATTAATCATAAATTTAAATTTTTTTAAAAATGTCCCATCCCACCCCGGCACTGGGATGGGATGGGACAGTTTTAGACTTACTTTAATTCGTTTATAAATCTTAAGTTTTATTTGCTATCACATTGGTTATATTTTTTAAACATGTTAAAATGTTTCAAGATGTTATTTGAAAGTTTCAAATTTATACAAGGAAAACTGATTTTTTTAAAAATATTCTTGTAAAAAATGTCCCATCCCTCCCCAGTCTTCCCTATCTTTTTTTGCATTAAGAAAACAGTTTTAACTCTGGAGAAATGTTTGACTGATTTAAACATTATTACCCGTATTTCCAGGGAAATAAATATGATGAAATTTGTATCATCTTTTGAAAGTCCTCCAGTTGTCATGTATAAAAGTGCCTATTAAAAGGCGGGCCACTAAATTTTATGATTAGTGAGATTATATTTAAGAATCAATATTTTTTACAGAAGCAAAGGAAATTGTTTCATTTTTGTGTGAAAAACCATCAGTGGTTTTGACTATATCTTCTTAAAGATTAGGCTTCAAATAATCATACTCCGATTGCTAAACACTTTCCCCCCTTCTTAACTTGAATATTTTCAAGTAAAATCATAATTACTTTTTCTTCCAGAAAAAATGTACTCTGATCAAATGCTCCTCATTTTATGGAATGAAAGTAGACTGGAGAACTGCCATTTGAAATTTCTTTTGAACAAATACACAAAGCAGATAAACCTCCAGTACCTAACTAACTGTGATTTCAGCGCCATTGATGAGAGATTGCAAGAGATTGGAAGTGTAAGTATAGATCTCTATTCTTTTTGATCCCCAATACATAATTTTATCTAAATTCAAGATAATCATCTTTGGTAAATTTTTAAAAATCCAGGCCTTCATGGCAAAACGAAAATTGGTGAGAAAGCACTTTGCAGTACAAAAAGATGGAGAACATCATAATAGAATCTAGGATTGCTGTACTACGCATTGTATTTGTACACTAGGGAGAATCATTTATCACCTAACTTTCACCAACCCTTGGCAATTGGCCCGGATTGTTAAAATTAACCTCATCTTCTGCTTAAAGGAAATTATAGTCAAAAGCTTCATTTTTATATATCACTGCTTCATGAAAAGTGTTCAATTTTTGCTTGCTTATAAATACTCTGAGTCTTTGGTTTTTGTAGTATTCTTTATCATGTTAACCTTGTTAGGAGACAATCTTTTATGACAACTTTTATATTTTTGCCTAATATTACTTACTCTCAAAAAAGAATTAAATGATTATTTAAAAATAAAGACTAATAACAGAGTATGATTTTTATGATTACTACAGATATCTAAAAATATTAATTTGCCATTGCTTTTTTTCTTTCAGTACATAACTACATTTTCTATGGTTGCAGTATACAAGTTTTATAACAGTGACAACTTTCTACATCATCTTTCCAGGTTAGAAGTCCTTGATCTAGCACAAACTAAATGCACAGATAGGTCCCTTGCCATAATAGCTGAAAACTGCAGTGCTTTGAGAAGCTTGGATCTTTATGGATGTGATAAAGTCACTGACCGAGGCTTGACGGCACTAGCTGAGAAGAACCCTCCCCTAGAAAAGTTAAATGTAGAGTACACCTCTGTGAGCTTTCGAGCTGTTTCCATGATACTGAAAAACATAACGTCCTTGACTAGGTTGCAGTTTGATAATGTGCCTAGAGCAATATTCGAAGCAATGGGATTGAATGAATCATTGAACAATAGCATAACTCAGGTTTTCAATTTGACTAATCTCACAATATTGAATAATCCCATGAGGCCTGAAAATCACTTGACAGAAATTTTGAATGTCTGTACTAAAGCTTGCCCTTTTGTTAAAGACATTATAGTTAGTGAGATTCTTACTGAAGAACAGCTTGAGTTATGTTCACTCTTTAGGAATTTAGAAACAGTTCAGTTACAGTGCAGTACCATAGGAAATCCCAAACTGTGCATTAATGAGTTTCTCAAAATCAGAGGTGACAAGATAACAGTCTTGTCCCTGACAGCTTTTTCAATTTCTGTTGAGTTGCTGTCCTCCTGTTGCCCTAACTTGAAATGCCTGAATCTTCTTTCTCCTCTATTTCAAAATGTTCCTGAGGAAATGGTTGCATTCCCTTGTTTGACGATTTTCAACCTACAGAATGTGTGTTTGGAAACTTATCAAAATAGAATATCTGCTAAATGTATTATTTCATCTAGCCCCAATTTGGAAGAACTTCATTTGGTTCACTGTCCTTTTTCAGAAGAAATGCATAACACGATTCTTCACTGTCCTAAAAAGTTAAGTTTGATCAATTTCAGTAACACGATTGTATCTGCTGAATTTGTTGAAGAGGTCATAAGAATTCATACTAATTTAGCAAAGATTATCTTAAATAATTCGGGTATACAGTCATCAGATTATGATGATCTGATGGACATAGTAGATAGCATGGAAAACAAATTGCATATAGCCTGGGCTGATTATTCTGAAGCTATTAGAGAATTATTTTATACAGATGATTATGCAATAAATAGTAGACAAAAGAGGTATATTTTGAAATTGTAAATGAATCTCATTCTAAAGTATTTTCTATAAATAAAAATATTTCTTTAATGTCTTGGTTTTTTTTCCTTTACCAGTCCAACTTAAAATCCTTTTTTTACTTGTTTGGAAAAAGTAAAAGATATATTGGTACAATAAGTAATTTTTCAATAAATTTTTCTTATATTAAATTATGGAAGTGTTTTATTGAAATAAGTTATGTGTTTTTCATTGCTGATTCCGAATTTCAAGCAGAATTACAGCTCTTTCTTGATTTTACGCAGAAACCTGAAAATTGCTTTTATTCAGAACACTCTAAAGCAGTGTTTCCAAACGTGGGCAGTGGCGGATCCAAAGGGCCTTTGCCCCCCCCTTATACTCCCTTGTGCCCAAAGGGCACTGACTTTTGCCCCCCTCTTAAGCTCAGGTGCCTTTATTTTTATTACGGTAAGAAAAGGAAAAATCCTGGAAGGATGGGTCCTGCCCATCTAAAATTCGGACTATGTATACAAGACAAATTAAAACCCTGCTGAAAATTTTTATCCAAAAATCACTGTAGGTACCAAATAAATTAGTTAAAAACCTGTTTTAGAGTAAATTTTTCTAATATCTTCTGGGGGGGAGGGCCCAGAGACCCCCCTTTGGTACATAGAACTTAATTATTTAAAACTTCTCTTATATTTACTTCTTTAAGACGCAAATTTTACTTAAAAAGTATTGCAAAGTTTCATTAAACCTATTAAATATGTATAATAAGGGAGCGAAGGGTCTATTTGGACGGCCCGTGGCGCATGCGCTGTAGGTCTCGTGGTTACGTAGCAGTCTTGGCGCTTAGTGATAGAACCAATGGAACGCCGGGCCGTGGAAATTAGAGTAGAGTTTAGTTGAAAAAAGGCCGTCCAAATAGACAGTGCCATAAGGGAGGGGCTGAGGATTAATTTTAAGCCCCTCCCGAAATAAATTTTTACATAATCCTTTAATGGAGAAATGTCAAAGTGACCAGTTAATCATATGCCTGCCAACTTCTGTTATTTGGTTGATGACTAAATTTTTTTAGAGGATACATTTGGAGACTATCCCCAAATAAAAATATATTTTCACCATTGGGCCAGCTGCCCCCAAGTCCCAAGTAATTTACTTTACTTTTATTTAAATTAGAACCCAGTTTTTTAGGGTCAAATTTTCAAAATTTTTCAGGGGGAGGGCCCTCAGGCCCCCCTTTTAGAATTTAAACCTTTATTTTTCCCACTTTTTTATAAGTTCATTAAAATCAAAATTCTACCTAAAATGTATGTCCAAATTTAGGTTTACGTGTATCAAAAAAGTTTGAAACCATGTTCTTAGGGTCATATTCCCAAACATTTTCTGGAGGACGACCACCAGACCCCCCTTTGAAACTTGAACCTTTATTATTAAAAACCTTTCATTCACTTATAAATTTTTCTTAGACGCAATTTTTCTTGGCGCTAAGCGGATTCGTATTCCTTACGTTATTACCTTTACAAAAAAACCTTTTTATTTTCATTAACAGACATTGAACAGTTCTTTTAATTTGACTGAAAAATTCCATATACCACCGACACCGTTTTGCCATCGAACTACTAAATGTTTTTTGTAATTTTAAATAATAAATTTGATTTGATTTTTTTAAAAATCGCACGGATTACCTTTTGCTTCTTGACTAATCAAGGTGTAGGGATGAGGAACCGAGGAACCCGACTACAGAAACCTTTGCGAAACTCTACCTACCTCACGTGCTCTTGTTTTCCTATTTGTTAAAGCGCCATCTCTTGGTACGCTTCAACGAAGTGGTAGAAGCAGAAAACAACTAATTTTTCCAAACAAAACAAGCTCTTGTTGACTTGTTCTTGTTTTCCTTAAAACTGGATTTATTTACATGTAAATATTTGCTTGTGGTTAAATATCTGCGTTAATGTTTTCTGATTGTTATCTGCGAGCCACTTAAGTAAAGATGATCGTAGAATTCTGTTGAATGATCGAGCAAAATCTGGTGGTTGACTACTGGCCATGAACTCTCTCATCAAAGCAAGAACATGCTTCCCCATCATGTAATGTTAGGAACTTAAATGGGGATTGTTTCACTGTCCTACGCAAAAATTTAGACGGTTTCTTGATTTTGATTTTTACCTGCACTCCAATTTTTTATTCAAAATGAAGAAAACTGAAAAAGTAACTGACGCACCGGTCCGACCATTCAAGTTGTCACATCAGACGCTATGCATTACTCACATAAATTTTCAAAGGCAATCTTACATAGGTTATGTTGAATTAACTTTAATCCCCTTTAAGAACGACCTTAGAAAAATAAGGTTGAATGCTAAACAGATGCGTGTATACAAAGTTGCAATTAATGACTTTCATGAAGTTCAATTCACCTTCAATGATCCATGTCTAAACATATGCCAAGGGGAAACGAAACTGAAAAGCATTGACCATTTTAACACTTGTCATCTATCTGCTGTTAACTCTGTAGACTCTGACAATGGATACGGGGAACTAGGCATCAAAATTCCACCTGATTTAATGCATTTGGTGAGCGAAGGAAAACCTGTTCGCATCAGCATTGAATTTGCCGTGGAGAAACCTCAAGGGGGCATTCACTTTGTTGTACCAGAATGTGAAGGGACTATGGCAGAGAGAGGGGCACACATGTTTACTTATTCTTGTGACAATTCATCTAGGCTCTGGTTTCCTTGTGTGGATTCATTTTCTGAACCCTGCACTTGGAGGATGGAATTTACTGTTGATGCTTCCATGGTTGCTGTATCTTGTGGAGACCTTGCAGAGATAGTGTATACCAATGATATGAGAAAAAAGACCTATCATTACAACCTATCTGTTCCTACTTGTGCCCCTAATATTGGGTTGGCTGTAGGTCCTTTTGAAGTATATGTTGATCCTCAAATGCACGAAGTAACTCATTTCTGTTTACCAAGGCTATTACCCCTTTTGAAGCATTCTACAAACTTTCTACATGAAGCTTTTGAGTTTTATGAAGAACTTCTTTCAAGTAGATATCCTTACACTTGCTATAAGCAAGTTTTTGTGGACGAAGCATTTCAAGATGCCCGTCCTTTTGCTACAATGACTGTTTTGAGCACTAATTTGCTAAGTTCTTCCCAAATCATTGATCAAACATACATATCTCGCAGAATCATGGCTCATGCTGTAGCTGAGCAGTTTTTTGGTTGCTTCATCAGCATGTTTTCATGGTCAGATGTTTGGTTACCCAGAGGCATTTCCAATTACCTGTCAGGACATTTCATCAAGAAAGCATTTGGAAACAATGAGTATCGGCTGTGGGTTCACGAAGATTTCCACGAAGTCTTGAGCTATGAGCAGAAATATGGAGGACTGGTACTTGATTGCAGTGTTACGCCTCCCCCTGGAAGTGTCGCTGCAGTAGCACAGGGAAAAGACGGTACTTTCTATTTTCCCACTCAGCATCTGCACACCACCTCTCCAGAGTACAACATTATTCTGACCAAAAAATCACACCTGGTCATCAGGATGTTGGAAGACAGGATAGGACGAGAACTGCTCCTTCAAGTCTTCAACAAACTACTATCATTAGCTTCAAACGCAGCTCAGCAAAAGGTCACAAGCAATGTATGGTTCAACATGCTACTCTCAACCAGTAGCTTCCAAAAAGCAATTTTCACTGTTACTGGAAAGGATATCAACACGTTTTTGGATCAGTGGGTAAAGCAAGGAGGCCATCCAAAATTCACTGCCACCTTTGTTTTTAATCGTAAACGAAATATTGTTGAGTTGGAAATTAAGCAGCTGGATGTCCAGAGTCGAGGTATCAGGCGCTATGTCGGACCACTAACCATTGAAATTCAAGAGCTGGATGGTACATTCAAATACAATTTACAGATAGAAGAAAACGCTAAAACGCATGACATAACCTGTCACTCTAAAAGCCGCAGAAATAAGAAGAAGAAAATTCCTCTTCGTACTCTAGAGGAAGTAGATATGGATTTAAGTGCCATGGATGCCGACTCTCCTGTTCTCTGGATTCGTATTGATCCAGAAATGTTACTATTAAGACAAGTTGTAATTGAACAACCAGATTACCAATGGCAATATCAGCTTCGATATGAAAGGGATGTGACTGCCCAAAAGGAGGCAATAGAAGCCCTTGAAAAGTTCCCTACACCAGCATCTAGATCAGCCTTGACTTACACAATTGAAAATGAGCACTGCTTTTACAAAATAAGGTGCATAGCATGCTTCTGCTTGCAAAAAGTTGCCAATTCTATGGTAGCTTCTTGGGCAGGGCCACCAGCCATGATGACGATATTCAGAAAGCTGTTTGGATCTCATTCCTGCATGCATATCATAAGACTGAACAACTTCAAAAACCTACACCATTATTTCCTTCAAAAGACTATACCAGTTGCAATGGCTGGACTAAGAACAGTGCAGTGTATCTGCCCACCAGAAGTTTTGAAGTTTTTGCTTGACCTGTTTAAATATAATGACAACAGCAAAAATAAGTTTTCTGATAACTACTATAGAGCTGCCTTGATAGATGCATTGGCAGAGACTGTGACTCCTGTTATTTCAGTGTTGCCTCACACTGGACTTTCTATCACTGCAGATTCTTTATCTTCAGACACAAAGTTGATTTTGGAAGAGATTACCCGCTGTTTAAATATGGAAAAACTTCTTTCTGTGTACAAGTATACAATAACTGTTAGTTGCCTCAAAGCCATTAGAAAACTGCAGAAAATGGGTCACATACCCAACTCTCCTCTACTTTTCAGAGAATACGCCGCTTATGGAATGTACATCGATGTCCGCCTAGCTGCTTTGGAAGCTCTAGTAGACTTTACCAGTGCTGATGGAAGGGAAAGTGACTTGAATTTCTTGCTGGATATCATAGAAAACGATCCTGTTCCTCTCGTTCAATACCAGGTATTACGAATGCTGACTGAAAAACCTCCGTTTACTGGATCCGACCCGAATCCATTAAACTCTGAAACTCTCGTCGACCGACTGTGGAGGTTGATGACCTGCGGTGCAGCCCACGATTCCCTCATCAGGTGTGCCGTCATGGACCTCTACCACACCCTGTATGGCCGTAAGAGGCCCTCCGCCCTGCCCGCTCCTGATACCGGCGTAGTGATGAACCTAAAAGAGAAGAAGGCCAGAATCCCCCTGAACTCTGCCTCCAACGAAGATGTGCACCTCGAGAACTCCCTACCGCCCGAGAACGTGCCGATGATAGAAGTGAAGCAGGAGAACTCCAACGAGTTTGGTGGCAGTGGAGAGAAACGGAAAGCTTCGAGCCCTCTGCCTTTCGAAGATCACTCCCACTTCTACTCGACCGATGTCAGAATCAAGCCGGAATTGGAGCAGGAAGGGAAAGTAAGGTTAAAGGAAGCAGTGTCACTGTCCACCCCGGGCATCTCTGGGATGTCCCTGCTGAGGACCACGAGCAGTAGCATAGACTCTGCCTCTGCACCCGCACCGGCACAGTTCAGCAGCGTCTTCGATGCCTACTCGGACGACTCCCTGTCCAAGTCCCTGCCTGGGATCCAGAGCACGGTGGGTCAGCAGCAGCCGACGGGCTTCGACTCCAGCATGTTCAAGCCCCCGGACGTGCCGGACCCGAAGCCCTCCTCTGCATTGGACCTTCTCACCCAGGCGGCCAAGATGCACAAGAAGAAGAAGAAAAAGAAGAACAAGCATAAGCACAAACACAAGCACCGCCACGAAAAGCACGACAAGCCGGAGCGAGCGGAGAAAGACCGCATTTACAGCTCTGGAGGAAGCAGTGCGCAATCTCCCACCACGTTCAGCGGGGGAAGTCCACAAGGTGAACAGATCTAAGCCAAACAATTGTGGTGGGCATCAGTTTGACTTAGCTGCATTGTACATACCTATTTCATGAAATAATTTTAATATTTGCATAGTGAGTATTTTTGATCTCGATTGAACTCTAGCCTCTTTTATAGGGGTGCCCAACCTTTTTTGGAGGAGGGCCACTCAGGGTATTTGATGAGGTGTGGAGGGCCAGAAAGTAAATTACAGTTGAAAAGCAAAAGCGCTAATTGATGCTTAATAACAACAATACATTTTATAACTTTTCATTTACAGTATTTTTGCAACTTGGCATTTTTAACGAATTTTTTTTCAGCAAAAAACCCCCGGAAAACAAAGTAATCACTAGCGGATCCAGGGGGAGGCTAAGGGGCTGAAGCCCCCCAAATGAAAAGTTTTACTCTATATTAATATGATATTTTATGCACCAAAATGAGTTAAAACCCTGTTATTTTAAGTTCAAATTTTTAAAAAAAATTATGGGGGAGGACCTCCAGACGTTTGTCAAAACGCAAAAAATCTATACACAAAATTCAAATGAAGCGTACCAAAACAAGATGATAAAGTGGCGTTTTTGACTTAAATTTCCAAAAATTTTATGGAGGAGATCCCCCTGACTTTTGGTAGTTGGAGCAGGATAATTCACTATCTTTTTCGTAATAACATTAACAAGATTCAATTGGGTTATGAAAATTCTTAGCCCCCAAAAACCAAATCCTGGATCCGCCACTGAAAGTAATAAAAGGTGTTGATCTAATTTCGTTCGCGGTCCGGATTCAGAGGGCTCGGGGGCCGGATCTGGCCTGCGGGCCGGAGGTTGGGCAGCCCTACTCTTTTAAATATTTTCCTCTAAAATATATTACAGTAGAATTCCAATTATCCGAATCTATTGGGACCGGACCACATTCAGATAATTAGATTTTTTTCCCAAAAAAGGGTCTATTTGAATAAACTACTGTATGTTTGTTGAAAATGGGAGAAAAACTATATTTTGGGTACTTTTTCACATCAGGGATGAAAATTCGTCGTTCCACTCGATAAACAATGCTGCAGTCATCTAAGCCTTATATTGGTTTTTATAAAAGAGGAGGCTGTGGGGAGCCTAGTGGTTAAGGCATCGGTCTTGGGATCGAAGGGTCCCGGGTTTGATTCCCGACACCGCTGAAGACCCATCGAGTATATGCGGAGTACGTGCTCGTTAAATCTGTGGGTCCGAAAGTCCTGAGATCGGTCATGGCGCAGTTTACCTTGGGTCCAGGTGTCTGGAGACTATTTCCCTCCCCTTCAGATGCATGGCAAAATTGTGGAGGTGGCGATAGATAGTGGCAGCATCTATCATCTCATGAGGCAGAAGTCGGACTCCTGCCATTTATGGGCCTCACTTTCTCAGGAGCCGCACCCCCTTTGCCTTGAATCCTTGTGGAGCTTGGGTATTCCTAGTGGCACATGACAACAACAAAAGAGGGGAAGCATTTTACATTTTTAAATGCTCTTATGATTTTTGACTTCCCATGAGCCATGATAGTATGTTTCTGTCTTTATTTTTTTCTGAAACTGATTCGGATAATTGGAGTTCTACTGTATATTTTTCTTAGGAAATACTATAAAATTTTCTTCTCGAATTCGATGGAGATACTGAAAAAAAATTTCTGATAGAGAAAAGAGGAACGTTTTCTTGTGATAACTTCAATGAAAAAATTATTAAATATCTGAAAAAGGTAACATTTTAATATTACTGAATTATTTTATATTATACATTAATAGTAATATTATGAATTTTTATCATTTTGTGAATCAGTGGGTAATAGACTGTTTCATGATAAATAAAGAATTCTTGTTGATTTTTCCTTCTTTTTATACCGGTTTTCAGTGTACTTGTATGGAAGAATTCTAAAACTAAATAAATATTTTCTATTGAATTTACTCAATTGTAGCTTACCTACTTTTTTAGGTTTACCGTGAAACCCCTGTGTATGTAGGTATTTTGGTTCAATTCAGGTAACAGTCACGCTTAATACCGCCATGCTTTAGTGGACACCAAAAGTAAAAATATTGCTAAATAATTTCAAACTCATGGATGTTTAGTTTATCAATAACAATCTTAGTTTTGTTGATATTTGAATATATTGCGTTCAAAAAACTTAAAATAGCTATTTCCAATATTAAAGCAAGGCCATTAACGGAATGGAACCAATATTTTTCTATAGCCCTAGCCAGCAGTATTTTTATTGACAAATTTCACTGGATGCTCAATTATATAACGTCGCCTTAGAATCAAAAACTACTATCTCTGAAAATTCACGCAGCTTCATTCACAGTAGTTGTTCATTCTACTCGTTTTGTTGGCGGTTTTCGCGTTGTTAAAGGGTTGCTGCTATCCATTGTTAATTCACTTCAGTCCTAGAAAGGGAAAATATTGAAACTTTGAATCTTAATAATTATAAAACTAATTCGAATTTTTTAAAAAACGAAACGACAATATTTTTGTAAAAAATAATTGTATATGTGTTTAAAATATTGTACTTCTACCATGATTAGTTTTTCTTTTATAACGAAAAAAGAGTTCCAATTATTTCATTGGCTGCTGCGAAACGAGCTAGATTCAATGTTAATCTTGGCGGTCTGATATCGTAAGCAGGTTACCATATCAGGGGCAATATTTTCTTCATCTTAAAATCCAATAATGCTGCCTTCTGGTCTGATTCGGAAATATTCGGAATTGCAAGCGAGAAAGCTCATTTCATTGGTTCGTAAGCGTGACATCATCGAGCTGGCAAAGTTCCAAACCAATCAAATGAGCGCCTGCAACGATCTGAAGTAATTATTATTTTCGATTTGGTGGTATTTAATTGGTGGATTTTTTATGGGTAGTGGTTTGAATTGGCGTCTGATTTTAAGTAGCCAAGGATCGGGATCGCCGAAGTTTGCCGAACGGAGATAGTAGTTTTTGATTCTAAGGCGACGATAAGAAAAGCTTATTTTATACTGTGTAATTAACATTTTGTTGGGTTTTCAAAATATTTTACACAAGTAGAAAAATATGCTTAAGATTTTTCTGAAATTTTCAATTTTTGTAGTGAAATGTTATAGCAATATGTGAAATTTTTAAAAATCTTAATCACTGGATATTACAAAAGTAAACCTGAAGTACTATAATATCAAAGATTGATAAGATATTCACCATTTAAATGTTCATAGTGAAATCAGTGGCGTAACTAGAGTTGACTCATGGGGGGTGTTAATCCCACCAGTGAACGACTTCAACATATAACTCCCTTAAAAAAATCTCATGATATAGGTATTCATTAATGTTATTTTGGCTATAAATACTTTTGAAAGGGTAATCAAGAAATATTAAATGTATTTATATAAATTATCAATTTCCAAGGCTCAAAACTTCATTTAAGAAGCTGAATTTTCAAGGGTAAAACGCAGAATAAAGACCTCAAAATTTCAGAGGGGGGTGGGGGTTCCCCAACATAATTTTTTTTAAATTCTCTTAAAATAGTGTCTAAGCTCATTTTGAGGCTCTTTGGGTTCAATCCGAAAAGAACGGTTCCTTGTAAATTGCACAATTTTCTAAGGAAAATTTTTCAGTTCATGTTTTAGAACGGGTTTCCAACTTCTAAGTCCTTGAGAGCGCTATCAAAATTAGAAGTCAAGTGGCGGGCCGCACAATAATCTGTGACTCCTTTTTATCTATGATAGATGTTTTGAGGGTAGAGTCTTAAAATATGGAATTTTTCTAACGAAAGAGGGACATATTGTGAAACTACTACTGTGTATTTTCAAAAATTTCAGAGGATATATAAATTTTTCCCCTAAACAACTTTTAACACTAAATATTACTTAAATTGGGGGTCTTCCTCAAGAAATGTCCCTAAAAATATCACCTTATTTTTGGATACTCCATTTTTTCCCTCCTCGACATAAAGGTTAACAAAAGCCCTTGTTATGTTCAAGGGGGATTTCAGGTTATATTCAACCTCTCTCGAAATACAAACTTTTAATTTTTCACCATTGAAAACAAAGCTACTCCAAACCTAAGAGGTTAAAATAGGGGGTTCGGGGGTCCTCCCCCGAAAATGTTTTGAATTTTTGCATGCTGAAAAGTGTTTTGAAGCTACTTTTGGGGGGTTCAGGGAGCAATGCAATGGGGGTTACATCCCCAATAACCCCCCTCGTTATGCCTATGAGTGAAATCCTGTTACAATGAATACCAATACAACGAAAAATCCCATTATTACGAAAGTCCCCAAACGTTTTTAGTTGAAGAATCAAAATACCATTACAACGAAGAAATTTTACAGTCCCATGAAGTTTTTTAACAGGATTTTATTTTATTATTTTGGAAATAGTCTAATCCGCTTAATTTGATCACGGTTAATGTTATCGAAATCGGCAGGTCACGATCATTCCTATTTATTTTATTTTAATGTTAAATACATCTTTTAATGTGATCAATAGGGCTTTGATTTATATGTAATTAAAAATCCAAAATATGTACTTAAAATAAATGTTTATTTTAGCAAAATATGTATTAAAAATGCCAAATATGTAATGATAAAAAGAATGTTAAGTAATTTTTTTAAAGGGGCTCTTTAAATATTACGCAAGTACGTAGTAGGGAAGGGTGGTTTTTGTTATCTGCCGACAGCTTGTTTTTTTTGCTGTCTTGTCGTGAGAAAAAAACTAAAACCATGTGTCTACTTCCCTTCTCGGCGCGCCTGACATGTTTCATCTGACAATCCCGACTTCACAACCTTTTAAAAGTTAAATTCAGCTTCGGTTGCACTAATTTTAACTACAATTTGAATGCGTATTTCATTTTAAGGGTTATTTAAATTTGAAAATCAGTCAAACTTGTTATTATTTTTGAAAAGCTTGAAAATGGATAAATATGTAATAAAAATATGTAGTTATAGGTTGAAGGTGTAAATAAACCAAAATATGTAAAATAAACATGGTCTTAATCGATTCAAAATCTTTTAAACATATAGAATTCAAGAGCTCATTTTAATATCAGATTTCTGAACAAATATGTAATCTATATACACTGCTCACAACAATTAAAGGATATTGGTGGTTTTGGTACATATTGACAAGCAAATAAAAAATTTGCAGTGGTTCAAGCATTTTTCATAAACTTTGGGCCATTTCAAAGCTAAATCCATGCAGTTATCAAAATAAAAATTTTATTTTTACTTTTTTTGATCAAAATTGGAAAATGCACATTTTGCAATCTTAATGCACGTTAAGCAAAAAAACTGAAAAATCTATCAATACTTAAATGAAACCCCATTTCGCTTGGGGTATGCTTTCTCCTGACTTAAAACAACGTTATGGGACTGTTTGCCACCAGGTTTGTTTGTTTATTTTTGAGGGGCTGGGGTGTTTTCTCCATTTTCCCCTTTTAGAGCATTTTTCAGCACCTGAGCTGTTTGGGAGATATTGGATGGTCAGAAATTGGTTTCTCAAGCATGTCCTAGACTTGTTCTATTGGATTCATGTCGAAAGAACGTGCTGGTCGATCCCTTTCTAGCGATTTCTTCATCCTGTAGAAAATCATTAACTAAGGTAGCACAATGTTTTCTGCAATTACCATCCCTGAAAGTTAAATTATCACCGATTTCTCCTGCATGAGGGGCAACCAGATGTGTAAGGATATTGACCTTATTATCCTGAACCACCAGAAACGGCCCCTTTACCGGTGGGGGGTCTTTATTCCATAGATAGAGATGGTGCTCTATTTCATCACTCCACATCTTCAAATCTGACCCTCAGTTCATCCTGATAACTTCCGATTTTTGTCTGGTGGGTACAAGGAACACAAAATAACCCCTTTTTTGTACATGAAGAAGTCAGATTTGAAGATGCGGAGTGATGAAATAGAGCACCATCTCTATCTATGGAATAAAGACCCCCCCACCGGTAAAGGGACCGTTTCTGGTGGTTCAAGATAATAAGGTCAATATCCTTACACATCTGGTTGCCCCTCATGCAGGAGAAATCGGTGATAATTTAACTTCCAGGGATGGTAATTGCAGAAAACATTGTGCTACCTTAGTTAATGATTTTCTTCAGGATGAAGAAATCGCTAGAAAGGGATCGACCAGCACGTTCTCTCGACATGAATCCAATAGAACAAGTCTAGGACATGCTTGAGAAACCAATTTCTGACCATCCAATATCTCCCAAACAGCTCAGGAGCTGAAAAATGCTCTAAAAGGGGAAAATGGAGAAAACACCCCAGCCCCTCAAAAATAAACAAACAAACCTGGTGGCAAACAGTCCCACAACGTTGTATTAAGTCAGGAGAAAGCATACCCCAAGCAAAATGGGGTTTCAATTAAGTATTGATAGATTTTTCAGTTTTTTTGCTTAACGTGCATTAACAATGCAAAATATGCATTTTCCAATTTTGATAAAAAATAGTAAAAATACAAATTTTTTTTTGATAACTGCATGGATTTAGCTTTGAAATGGCCCAAAGTTTATGAAAAATGCTTGAACCACTGCAAATTTTTTATTTGCTTACCAATATGAACCAAAACCACCAATATCCTTTAATTGTTGTGAGCAGTGTATATAAAAATCAATGTTTGTCTGTATGTATGTCCTTTATAGTTTTAAACTTTTCGAACCTACATTAACTTTTAAACTATACCACGTTGATCTACCCGCTCCAGGGAAGGTTTCTGAATAAAAATAATTTAAAATCAATGCATCCAAACAACTTTTTTGGCCAATTTTATGCTTAAAACCCCAAATTTTTATGCCTAACTTCAGGGCAAAACCACATTGTTGTAAATATAACAACAGAAGATGTAACTTTAATTGTTGTAGGCATATTATCAATTGTTGCAGATTGAAATCGATTGTTGTAGTTTAAAAAACATTGTTGTAGAAAAAATATAAAAGTGGCTCCTTTATTTAACTATTTCCACATTTGGACTGGCGAAGCCCATCTGTAACACACCAGGATGATTTTTTAAAAAGTGGACTGCCGAAGCCCATCTGCAACGCACCAGATGATATTTATTAAAAAACTGAAACCCGGGTCTAGCGAGTCAGCGCTAGTTACATATAAATCCTAGCTCTAGTGATCAACCATGGATCAACACGCCCCTTAATCTTATCAAAATTTTTTCATATCCCCTAAAAACTTTTACAAGTTAACATCTGCATCATCACTGGTGCTTCTTTTTTTTCTGAAACTCAGTATGAGTAAGAAAAAGAAAGCATTCCACAAAAATATTGAAAAAAAAATGGTTAAGGGAGGAAGGTCCGATTCAGGGTGAGTTGACTATTTTTAAGCTCTTGCTTAATGTCATTTTTATGGAAAAAAAACATAAAAAAGTCCAGTTAAAAGTAGCTTAGCATGTTAAAATTCAAAAATTTTCTTAGGGGAGGAGTTCCAGACCCCCTCATATCTAGGGATTCCATATACTAGCTTTTATTTTTTGTTTGGTTGTAAATGAAGAATTTTTATTATAAAATGTTTATAAATTAGATGTAAAAATTTTTAAGGGGGCGGTGGAAAACTTTCTTCTTGAAAAGGGGGCAGTGGTCCCAAAAAGTTTGGGAATCTATGATATATACAATCTCCTCTGTTTAAACTGACCATTTTAGGGATCATACACTCTCCCTGGTCCCCATATACTATTGTTCACATGGTTCTATTGCATTGACAAATTAACTTATTTAAAATAAGTTTTAATTCAAAATTGTTAATAATCTTAAATTAAAATTTAACTATTGAATATTTTCATCATCTAGAATTCAACTCATGATTCAGGCTTAGTTTTAAATTTTGTGTTTGGTTTTATGTAGAGCATAATTGATTCCCATCACAGTCATCAGCCTCAAGTATCATACAGCATTTTGTTTTTAAATCTTATAATTACAGTTGATATACTCATGTTAAGAATAGCATGTTAGACCTAACTGAAGTAACATATTGAAAAATCTCCTTTTTATAATTAATTTGCAATTTTCCCTTGCTTCATCTGACATGAGAAAATTTTTAAATCACCCATTTTGAAAATAGTTCAATGAATAAATTATATAACAGCAATTTGTAAGAAGGCCTCTAATAATTAATAAGCAAATCCAGATTATTGAATTTTAACTTTAATAAAAGTACTGAAAAAGGAGCTTCAATGTGTTTTGTGAAGCTGGATGATAATATCCAATTATTTTTAAACTAAAAGCAAGTGGTTTGATTTCTTATTTTTCATTAAGGTTTTTTTAAAGTAAAAACTTATCAAAGTAGCATAAAAGAATCAGAAATATTTCATTCAAGTAATTTTATGTTTATATCCAAGATATTCAAATAATACACTCAAATATTTTTAATGTCTAGTATGCGATAGTTTTTAAATGGTATATTAACAAGTCTGCCTATGCTCTTCAAGGCCAAAATCTTTGCATGGAGTGCTTAAAAAAAGCCCAAAGAACTATGCCTCTAAAGTTTGTCTTTTTTCGCTAGGCATTAATGTAACCTCAAACTTGCCCGACCATTCACTAGGGTTGGGAGGTATATAGAAAGAGGCAAACTGGTTAGGCTTCTTGCCAATTATATAGCCCACCTCCCTTAACATTTCTTTGAAGAAGATACTTAAGTAGCCAAGCTAGGTTACTAGATTTCCTGCACCCCTACTAAGAACTTGGATTTCCTTGTTCCCAACCGCCTCGCGAAGAAAGACAGACTTTACAACCCATATTTTTCGACAAAATAATGACAGAAAAGGGTATGGAAAACGTGAACATGATTATTTGGATGTTTTTTCACTCTAATGGTTATATTCACTGCTCTAACCTAACCAACAGTTCACCGGGAATAAACCTCTAATTGGTGGAAAACTAGCTTTCCTTCTTTAACTGCCAATCAGAAGTTTGCCAGTTAACTGTTGGTCAGGAAAATATTCTACTAGTATTTGATAAATATTCATAATTCAAAGCTTAAAATCTATAGTTATCACCCACTCCAAATTGCTATTTTCTAGTTTCAAGAAAAACACATTGAAAGATTTTTGAATTCTCATTTCTTAAGTCATGTAAAACTGAGGACTTTACTCACAACAAATCTTTTAAGAATCATGATTTCTAACAAGGAAACTTTCTCAGGATAAACTCACAGAAATGGATGAAAATTTTACAACGGGTTAGTAGATGACATATAACACTTCCGGTGAAAAAAATTAGCTGCGGAATTTCAGTAGATAAGCTGTAAAAAATTCTTAAAAATAATCATTAAACCCCAAGTGCAATCTTACTAGGCGAAAAATGCAGTGAAGGTGCCAAATGGCATTAATGAAATAGCACGTTTTCTCTGAAGCAATTTAAATCGACCAATCAAAAAAGGTTCATCAAATGTACAGCATGAATAAGAAATAAACAATAAATTGCAAGCAAGCCCACAGTGGCACATCCAGAACCTCCAACTTAAGACCATAATTGATTTGCGGAATTATTGGGTCTTATATGTCCGTCTATTTGCGATGTGTTCAATAATAAAGCAGATAACTCAATGGATTTTGATCAGGGGTTGAAGAAAGTGAATTTGATAAATCTGATTTTGGTGTTATAGTACGTATTTTAGTGATCGTCAAATGCTGCATCTAATTTCTCATTCCAAATGTTACTCTTCGGAATCGAGCTCATAACTTTTAATCTATTAGCTGAGCCACATCTGTAAAAAAGACACAAAAATTTTCATTCTGTCTGATAGGAAAGTCGCCAAGTGGTGCTAACTGAATGTGTTTGGCACTCGGAACACAATTTTCAAAATTACTAGTAATTAACTTCTATCCCATTGAAATTCCTCAGCTAATTTTTTCATAGGAAGTGTTTTGAGTCATCTTCTTCTTATGCCTGTAAAATTTTCGTCCACTCCTATGAGTTCAGCTAAAGAACGTTTCCTTGTAAGCTCTGGATCAGTTTACTACAAATGCATTTTACTAACACTGACCAATTGGTAGTTTTTGGCATGCCAGTAACATCAAATTTAGGCAGATTTTTTCTCATAAATCCAACTTTATTTACTAAGAACAAATGAAACTAAAAGTATAGATAAACAGACATAACTCTTTTCAAAAGAACATGATATTATGATGGCTTAGTAGTCTGATCTGTCTCTTCCCAAGGTCTGGGGCCTCGAATGTTCTCCCATGAGTCTATGTCTAATTGCTTGTAATTCTATAAAACAATTATTATTATATTAGTTAGGTTAATAAACAGGTTGTCCCATAAATGTTGAATTACACTTCTAGGGGGGATAGTAGACACCTAGACAAGTCAGAATCACTTAGGATTTGGGGGTCCCAGATTAAATTCCAGGAAGCTAAAAATGGAGCAACACCCCAAAAAAATAATTGAAAAATTCAATTTGTACTACTATTGGAAAAATTTTAACTACTAACGGTAAAAGAACTACTTGGAAAAATTTTAATCATGGTCTCAAATTTTGTGGTTTAATATGATCTTTAAAATTATGCTAAAATTTTTCACTTTAAAATTTTTTGCTATGAAAAAGTCAAAAAACCACAAAAAAATATGAAAAATCTGCCAAAACTTTATTTTGTATTTGGAAATCCTTTCTTTTGATTTAATAATCTGAAAGAGCATACCATCTCTTATATCTCATTATATCATTAGTCCAGTAACCAGGTAGTAAAAAAGGGGCGTTTCAGGAAAAAAATACAGAAGTTTTTTTCTCAACGGTTTTATATGTTTTCGAGGGTGCTGAATCCGAATATCAACTTTGTTAACAAAATTTCGCATGAGAACATTGAAAAAAATCGAAAAAATCCTAAAATTTTACCCCTTTTTTTGTTTTTTTTCTTCTAGCACGTAAAGTATAGATTTCTCAGAGAAAAAGTCAATACAAAAGTTAAAGTACTCTAAACAAGCTAAAAAAAGTCAATTACAGCATTTCTGTCAGACTAATAGTTTGGCCGCTAGAGCGCGCTGAAAGTCAGACAATTTCCGTCCCCGCGGTGGAAAATCGAAAAATTTTCACTTGCAGCTCGAAAAACCCATATATTTTAGAATATAGTACTATAAAAGCATACTTTAAAATGTTTTACACGTAAAAACCTTTCAAACTAACCTAATATTAATTGATTAAATGTTTTATTATTAAGGGTTTTCTCTGAAAGATCATATTCTGTAGCAACGTACAGTAATACAATCCATATTGTTAATCACAAAGAAAAAAATGCAGAAGTTATTATCTCATCGGTTTTATACATTTTCGAAGATGCTGAATCCGAATATCAACTTTGTTAACAAAATTTCGCATGGGAACATTGAAAAAAATCGAAAAAATCCTAAAATTTTACCCCTTTTTTTGGATTTTTCCTTCTAGCACGTAAAGTATAGATTTCTCAGAGAAAAAGTCAATACAAAAGTTAAAGTACTCTAAACAAGCTAAAAAAAGTCAATCACAGAATTTCTGTCAGACTAATAGTTTGGCCGCTAGAGCGCGCTGAAAATCAAACAATTTCCGCTCCGGCGGAGAAAAATCGGTTAAAAACGTACTTAACTGTTGTATACGACTTAATTAAATGCTATACTAAGAAATTCTGGACATTTTCTTGAAACCAAGAGTGGAGAAATTTGTTTTTCGAGTAGTTAGAAAGAATAAAAGTTTTTTCAGAGTCTAACAAGCTTCATGTTTTTGCATAATTTTAGATATGCGTATTATTCGTAAATATAAATCTTAAAAACCCAATTCAAAATCCCAAGTTAATGGGAGGTTCTATTCTTTTTGAAAAAATATTTCTGACCATAAATAATATCTAAAAACAAAAACAACCCCATGTCCACCACTTCAGGCGAGGGGGCGGTGTCATTATCTCTGCGGGGGGTCTTTTGGAGTGTCCGTTTTCGGGTTTGGTCACCACTGATAAAGGACAATGGGCTTCTTTTTTGTCTGGTCGTCGTTTGTTTGTTTTCGCAATCCTATTTAAAGATCCAATTTCAAAGGAACGCTGTCTTCAAACTCAAAGGCCATAAACTCACGGGGGTCCCATTTAATTACCCTTCTCGCCCTCTAGTGGGAAAAAGAATCAGCCTATGTCCGATATAGTCAGTTGTAGAATAGAATTAATTAATCCCTAAAATAATTCATTATATTTAAAAATATGTCTAGTGTAAACAGACTTTAGTTTAATTTAATGCAATTCTAGATGAAAATTTTCTTCAATTATCTCAGGGTATTCCAATTCGAGAAGGTGAAAACGCTCTGCCAAATTTTCAAGGGAAGAAATATTGTACATTGTTATCATGAAACACATCATTTACTACTATCATTTAGAAATGCATGGACTTTTAATACAATTAATTGTTTTTTAATCATTTTTTATTTCGTTTTATCAGTTTTTGAATTGAGTAAAAAATATGTTTTGTAATTAGATTACTTATACTCTCTTACCTAAGCAATTCCCTTTCCACAGAAATCATTCAATAATAAAGCATTTATTTCAATTTCATTCAGTTTTATTTCATGTACAAAATTATTTAGTATGTTTTTATAGTACCCTAACCTAAAACATGAAGGTTTTTTAGGACCCTAGTTGATTCCATCTGGATTTTTCATCTTTGGGAATAAATAGTCTTAAGTTTAGCGCGCCCTAGAGGCCAAACTATTAGTCTAACAGAAATTCTGTAATTGACTTTTTTTTTAGCTTGTTTAGAGTACTTTAACTTTTGTACTGACTTTTTCTCTGAGAAATCTATACTTTACGTGCTAGAAGGAAAAAATCAAAAAAAGGGGTAAAATTTTAGGATTTTTTTCGATTTTTTTCAATGTTCCCATGCGAAATTTTGTTAACAAATTATTCGGATTCAGCATCTTTGAAAATGTATAAAACCGATGAGAATAACTTCTGCATTTTTTTCTTTGTGATTAACAATATGGATTGTATTACTGTACGGTGTACGTTGCTACAGAATATGATCTTTCAGAGAAAACCCTTAATAATAAAACATTTAATCAATTAATATTAGGTTAGTTTGAAAGGTTTTTACGTGTAAAACATTTTAAAGTATGCTTTTATAGTACTATATTCTAAAATATATGGGTTTTTGGAGCGGCAAGTGAAAATTTTTCGATTTTCCACCGCGGGGACGGAAATTGTCTGACTTTCAGCGCGCTCTAGCGGCCAAACTATTAGTTTGACAGAAATGCTGTAATTGACTTTTTTTAGCTTGTTTAGAGTACTTTAACTTTTGTATTGACTTTTTCTCTGAGAAATCTATACTTTACGTGCTAGAAGGAAAAAATCAAAAAAAGGGGTAAAATTTCAGGATTTTTTCGATTTTTTTCAATGTTCCCATGCGAAATTTTGTTAACAAAGTTGATATTCGGATTCAGCACCCTCGAAAACATATAAAACCGTTGAGAAAAAAACTTCTGTATTTTTTTCCTGAAAAAACTACCTAGTTACTGGACTACATCTCAAGAGTTAATACCATCAATATTAAACGCTTGAGATCCAGTTAAAGTTTGTTTTTTGCGTGCGAAAACAGCTCCAGAAAACGAACGTTCAGGGAGAATCTACGAGTTACGAATAGATGGACGCTAACTTTTTTTCCTCTCCCAATTTGGCGAAACTTGCCAAGCTCCTACAGATCGCCAAGCAAGCTTGATTAATCTGTTGTTGGCGAGGAATCTTGTATTGCAAATAATAGCGAGAAATTTAGCGAACATCAATCCGTTACTCGTAGATTTTCCCTACACGTTTGTTTTCTAGATCTGTTTTCGCACCCAAAAAACAACTATCAGAATCTCAAGCTTTAAATATTGATGGTATTTACGTGAAACTTTGGATATTATAGTTTTCAATTATGCTCTTTCGAATTGTTAAATCAAAAGAAAGGATTTCCAAATACAAAATAAAGTTTTGGCAGATTTTTCATATTTTGTTGTGGTTTTTTGACTTTTTTTTCGTAGTAAAAAATTTTAAAGTGAAAACTTTTAGCATAATTGAATCGTCAGTTTGAAGAAGGGAATAAGTCCAAAAACCAAGTTTTGAGAAAATCGAAAAAAACTGTATAAGTAATAGAATTTTCATTGTATAATCACCAAATTTTTACTGGAAGTTCACAACCCTATTTAGAAAACAGAGCAACTATCAAAACAAATATAAGTATATTCAAAAATATTTTACAGTCAAAATAAGTTGATGGACTTATTCCCTTCTTCAACCTTATGAAATTTTTCTGATGAAAAAATCTTAAAAAACCCTTAAATTATATTTCTCCTTAGTTTACACCACAAAAGGGTGAAATAAAAGGAATAAGACAAATAAAATTCAAAATTATAGTGAAACTGAGTTATTTAGAGCAGTATCAATGGAGTGAGTGAATATGAATGGAGTTAAACATTCCCTGCATAAAAAAGTTTGAAAAAAATTTTAAATTAAAAGAAAATTTCATTTTAACTTAGTTTACAGCTCAAAGAATAGGAAAAGAAAGACAAATTAACTTTAACTCCAAATTAACTTGAAAAATACAATGAATGGACATCAATTTCACAACTTCAAGGGGTGATATCTCCCTATAGGGGTTAGTTATTTTCCCCCTCTTTTCACCCATGTGTAGAGCAAAGCTTGGAGATTGTTTTGAGCACAAAAAGTCAATTTGTCATTTTTAGGACTTATTCCCTTTTTCAAACTGACAATTCAATTATAAAGATCATATTAAACCACAAAATTTGAGACCTTGATTGAATTTTTACCAATAGTAGTTCTTCTACAAATTGAATTTTTTAATTATTTTTTTGAGGTGTTGCTCCATTTTTAGCTCCCTAGGATTTGGTCTGGGACCTCCAAATCCTATGTGATTCTGACTCGTCTAGGTGTCTACTATCCCCCCTAGAAGTGTGACCCAACATTTATGGGACACCCTGTATATAAAATAAGGATGTATGTAATACAGTACAAATATTTACTTCATATTCTTCTTCTAGAGCTAATTTTTTTCTCTTAGGCTCTTCTAACTCTCCTGGTGCCATCTAAATTAAAATTGTTTAAAATGAGTGAATCTTAGGTATGTAAAGTTAATATATATATAATGAAGAAATCAAATCAATGTTAAGTGAATAAAGATAATTTCCTTACTGATTTTGTTCGTCTGAACTCATAACGTAAAGAGGCAAAACGTTCAACACCAAATGATCCTATTATTAAGAAAGCCTAGAAAATATTTTTAAGAATTAGTGATTTTAGACCAACCATCTATAAATTTATATTTAATAAACTGAGAAATAGAACAATAATAGGAGAATAGATTTAAACAACTAAAATTAAATGTACAGGTTGTATACTTTTATTGTGGTCTAATTACTTATTTCTTAAACCTTAAAAAATTGCATACTTTTAATTACAAAATCTGTTTTGAAAATATTAAGGGTACTTTTCCATTATACCGGCGTAAATTTCGCCAATCAGACTTTTTGGTCACAGCACACAGTCGACGGAACAAATCATACAAAGAAAATAGGCAAAAGGTTACCAGCGGCGATATTCTGTTTGGAGTTGGTTGCATCATTATTGGCGACTTTATCGCCTGCGCCAGTATAATGGAAGAGCACCTGCAAAAGTTTCAGCTGTTTTTTGGGTTTAACGTAATAAATACAGTGAATCGAATGAATTTGTTGATTATAATTCAATCTTATAGGGTTGAAAGAAAATTTCTGCTCAGGAATCTTCTGCTTCCTATGTCCCCTTATTGTCATTAAGAGTTAATTTTTGAACCCTCATTCTTATGTGTTTTCCAAGTTGTCTAGGTGTACCCTATCGCTATATATATTATACAGTGCTATTTGGATATAACTCACGAGGTTCTAGTTTGTAGTCTTAGAAATTTAAGGATTTTTCGGTACTCTTCCAGAATCCCCGGGCAAGCAATAAAGTCGCCAATACTAATGCAACCAGCTCAAAATAGATCATATGTTTCGGAAGGTCATGTGTGAGCTGTCGCCAAAAATTTTTGCTTGGCCAGATTTGGGCCGGGATTCTGGAAGAGTACCGATTTTTCTTGGTCTCTTGAACATTTTATAAAACCCATTTACTCTAAGTTCAAAGTTTGGGATAATTTGAGCATTTGTAGGGACCCTTTCAGTATTGAAATATCCAAATTGAACTTTCTAAAGAGATAGTATGGTTTTATGTAAAATATTTTCCAAATTAAGATAAAGTTTACGGTAATTTTACGTTGTTTTTTTAGTAAAACTAAGCAAATTACAAACCACAAATGGTATTCCATAGTTCAGAGTTCGGTTCTTTTTAAAACGTGAAAAAAAATTCGTGAAAGGTGTCATTTTGTACATTTACTTCTCAAACTCACTGTTGACCAGTTTATATTTTCAAGTGGTCTTTTTTGCGTATGTGATTACCCGCATCATAGATACAACGAATCGCTAAGTTTCATATCATAAACCCAAATACACCTATTCTCATTCCCAGAAAACGAGAAAATAGTAATGTAAACAAACATCAGACAACCAACACCCTAAGCCTGAAAGTGTCTTTTATGTATTAAGTAACGTTTTATGGTAAACCTAAACAAGTATTATCAAGAGTAGTACATGTAGCGCCACCAGTGGCGGATCCAGCGGGGGGGGCACAGGGGCCCGTGCCCCCCCGTCATAATTCCAACTATCTAAAAAATGTTGATTTTCGTAAAATGAATGGTTTTTTAAAAATTTGTACAAAAAAACTAAAAAGAAATCTCTACTTTCTACCCAAAAGCGTGAGCGCTTTCTTCGCAACGCGGTATCTCCAATTCTGAGAAAGAAGATTTCGGTCACATGCATATTCCAGGAAGAGAACTGGGCTAAAGGGATCTCTTTTCCTTTTCAACTGGGGGGCACGGGTCTCGTGAAGGGAACGCTTATCTGGACGCAACATGCTGAATGAATAGGCTGGGCGTCTAGGGGGGTGTTGCGTAATTACTTCTTGGAACGGGGAGGGGTGCGTTCCCTCGACCTTTTTCTCACATCGGTCAGCGGTCAAAACAGTGCCTGAGCAGTGACATTCGCGCCCGCGTGTGTCTCAAGCTGAAAAGTAGGTGCATTCTTTTCGTATTCGTTGGTTTTAAGTGACTGAAAGTTTCATGAAAACAAATCAAAACTTTGGTGAGTACAACTGTTTTAAAATCATTTTTGTATCTACTCAATTTGTATAAAATGGAGGAGAGAGGTTTTTGATCAATTGAAGGAGAGAAATAAGCTTTGCTTTGTTTCGATACAAGATACAATCAAGGCGATTTTTAGTAACTTTTCACTTATTAGAAATATTTTGAGTTTCTGGATTTGTGTTTTGGAAGCCGCGACCGTTTAATTTTGCTAATTTTTCACCTAATTCAGTTTTATTCATGCATCAAAATTTAATGGAAAAGAAAGTTGAAGATTCTTCGGACGTTTAATCCAGCTAAGCAATAACTAACACAGCCTTTTTACCTAAAACCAGTCGATTTTACAGATTGGACAAAAATTTTACAGATCGCTCCATTCACGTTAATTTTTCTTGGTACTTTCTTTGTACTTTTCTAGTCAAGAGCGTATAAAGGGCGGCGAAGGGGTTCTGTCCCCCTCTTCGAAATTCTGACTAAATATAAAAAAAAGTTAAAATCCTGTTTCTTTTAGGATCAAATTTCCAAAAATATTCTGGGGATGTCCCCCCATTTTGCACTTACAACATTAGAGGTGCAAAAACTAGTTCAAAACCTGTTTTTTAGGGTCGATTTTTAAAAAAATTTTTGGGGGAGATCCCCCAAACCCCCCTTGAGTACTTCGAATTGAATTATTTACAACTTTTTCTTATATTCAGTTCTTTAAGACGTAACTTTCACCTAAAAAGTATTTAAAAGTTTCATTAAACCTATTAAATATGCACGAGAAGGCTGATGGGGGATAATTTTGGGCCCCTCCCGAAATAAATTTATACATACGCCACTGTTTCTAGTGATACTACAAAATGTATAACGAGAACCTATTTATCAGGGGCGCAGCGACGGGGGGACCAAGGGGACAACCCCCCCCCAGAGACCAAGAGGTCACCTGATATTATCAAGAATTTCCAATGTTCGTAAAAAATTCACAACATGTTCGAATCTCTCATAAAAGTTTACAGATTCTTTGCTATCCACGGAAAATTATCAAGATGTATGCTTGAGGGGGGGTCCTGGGTGGGCATGCTTGGGGCATGGGTGCGGGGTATGATAGGTAGGGGGTCCTTAGATACCCCCTTGCACCCACACTATACCCCAAGCATGCCCATAGCTGGGGGGGTCCCGATCCCAGCCCCTGGGCTGGTGGACACCGAATAAATTCGATTTATTGGTTGCTATGACGCAGTGACCGCGACACCATATATAAAGACTTGACCCCCAGCAGGCGGTCAGGGAACTTGAGATAATAGGAATTTCTAAATTTCAGAAAGAATTTTTAAACTTTGATCCAATTTATTAGGAAAGTTTAAATTTTTTCTTATACCATAAAATATTATTTTCAGAAATAAACGATAGAGTTAACCACTTAATTCATGTTGTCCATATCCCCTAAAAAACGCTCGCTTTCGAGTTTCGTTTGGAAGGTCAATTTCTTTTTCCTGAAAAGTAGGAGTTAACATCTGCACTCATGTTTTTTGCTTTGATTGTAAGAAAAAGAAAACATTCGATGCTCTCCTCATACCCTTGCTAGCACTTCTCTTTTCTTCTTCAAGAGCACGACAGACCCGGGTGGGCCCTGGGCTTCTCCAAAAAATTCCTTTATAGTCATAGGGGAGGGGCAGCTGCCCCCCCAAGTCCCGAGTAATTAACTTTTACTTAAATTTTTAGTTAAGTTATAACCCAGTATATTTTATGGTCAAATTTTCAAAATTTTTCAATGGGAGGGCCTCCAGGCCCCCTTTTAGTATTTAAACCTTTATTATTCACACTTTTAAATAATAAGTTCATGATATCAAAATTCTACCTAAAAATGTTAGTCCATCAAATTTAGGTTTATGTGTACCAAAGAAGCAGTTTTAAAACCTGTTCTTAGGGTCAAATTTTCAAACAATTTTGGGGGAGGGCAGTCAGGCCTCCTTTTAGTATTTAAACCTTTATTACTCACACTTTTTTTGTAATAAGTTCATTAAAATCAAAATTCTACATTTAAACGCATATCCAAATTTGGATTTAAGTGTACCAAAAAACAGTTTAAAACCCTGTTCTCAGGGGGAAATTTCCGAAAATTTTCTGGGGGAGGACCCCCAGACCCCCCCCCCGTTAAAACTGAACGGCCCTCTCTTACGGGGTTTCAAAAATTTTCTCCACAAACATAAAAAAGTCAACCCTGCTTGCCCCCCTAATTTGAACCCTGGCAAGTCATAGATAAACAAAATGGAAACAGTAGAAATGAAAGAGGTTCTAATAAATTTATTACTATTTACTTAAA
Organism: Tetragnatha versicolor; assembly: GCA_024610705.1. NCBI lineage: Eukaryota > Metazoa > Arthropoda > Arachnida > Araneae > Tetragnathidae > Tetragnatha > Tetragnatha versicolor. The sequence continues at coordinate 5,880,820 of JANDEH010000022.1, forward strand.
TTTTGTACTAATTAATTTTTATAATTAACTAGCGGATATGCCCGGCCTTGCACGGGTGGAGTGTATAATTTTTTTTAAAATTAAATTTTCTCAAAATATATTTATAATTTTTAAATCAGCAATTACCAATCATTCCGGTATCCCAGACGCCTTTTTCCTATCCCGGTGTTCCCGGTAATTTTTCATATCCCGGTGTTCCCGGTAATTTTTCATATCCCGATGTTCCCGGTAATTTTCCTATCCCAATGTTCCCGATAATTTTCCTATCCCGATGTTCCCGGTAATTTTCTTTTCCCGGTGTTCTCGGCAATGTTTCCTAGTAAATTAATGAGTCTAGTGAACAAAAATAACAAATTTGAAACAATAATAAAAGATCTAGTAAATTTAAAAGTCTAGTGAACCGCCTCATTTGAAACAATGTTTTATTTTTAAGTTGTTTTCCATAAAAAAAAATTTACACATTTTCATAAATATTTAAATTTTAAAGGAGAAAATCTTGAAATAAAGGAAAATAACGTTTGAAAATAAATTATTTGAATTTATTTTGGCGTTTTCACAACTTACATCCTTTTTAAATGGACAATTATAGAGTTTTTCCTGTTAAAATATTTTATTTTTGGAGGTTTTCATCTCGTTAACAATAGTGAGTCGAGCAGATCTACTCTGGTAGAGAAATGGAGAAATAAGCGTTTTCGGCTATAAATTCGCTAATTACTTGTAATTATTCGATTTTCGAGCTTGGAAAACTTGACAGTGACAATCGACACCTCGAGATACGTCTATGTACCGAGTTTTGAGTTTTTGGTTTAAGAGGAGATGTGTCCTCCACCCACACACATACCCACAAACGTTTTTAGTAATATACTAGCGGATATGCCCGGCCTTGCACGGGTGGAGTGTATAATTTATTTTTTTAAGTTTTCTTAAAATATAATTTTAAATTTCTAAATAAGCAAAATTACCAATCATCCTAGTACCCCAGGTCCCTTTTTCCTATCCCAATGTTCCCGGTAATTTTCAAATCCCGGTGTTCTCGGTAATTTTGCCTATCCCGATGTTCCCGGTAATTTTCCTATCCCAATCTTCCCGGTAATTTTAATATCCCGGTGTTCCCTGTAATTTTTTACCTCTCGATGTTCCCGTTAATTTTTCCTTTCCCGGTGTTCCTGGTATTTTCAAATCCTGATGTTTCCGGCAATTTTTTATATTCCGGTATTCCCGGTGTCTTTATGGTAATTTTCCTATCCCGGCGTTCTCGATATATTTTTATAACCCAGTAATTTTTCCTATTCGGATGTTCCCGCTAATTTTATAATCTTTGTGTTCCCGATACTTTTTTCAATCCCGGTGTTCCTGTTTATTTTTCTGTTTCAAATTTAAAGGATTATAAAAAGTCTAGTTAATTGATAAGCCTAGTGAACAAAATATCAAATTTGAAACTACAATAAAAAAATCTTGTAAATTGAAAAGTCTAGTGAACCGTCTCATTTGAAACAATGTTTTATTTTTAAAACTCTGGTTCCATGAAAAAATAATTTACAATTTTCCATAAATATTTATATTTTAATGGAAAATATCTTAAAATAAAAGAAAATAATGTTTGTAAATAAAGTAATCGAATTTATTTTGGTGTTTTCATAGCTTATATCCTTTTTAAATGGACAATTATAGAAATTTTCAAGTTAAAATATTTAATTTTTGAAGGTTTTCATCTCGTTAACAATAGTGAGTCGAGCAGATCTACTCTGGTAGAGAAATGGAGAAATAAGCGTTTTTGGCTATAAATTCGCTAATTGCTCGTAATTGTTCGATTTTCGAGCTTGGAAAACTCGACAGTGACAATCGACACCTCGAGATACGTCTATGTACCGAGTTTTGACCACGCCTTCGGCGTGGTTTAGGAGGAGATGTGTCCTCCACCCACATACACAGCCACAAACGTTTTTAGTTATATACTAGCGGATATGCCCGGCCTTGCACGGGTGGAGTGTAAAATTTTTTTTTGAAATTTAATTTTCTCAAAATATATTTAAAATTTTTAAATCAGCAATTACCAATCATCTCGGTATCCCAGACGCCTTTTTCCTATCCTGGTGATCCCGGTAATTTTTCATATAACTGTGTTCCCGGTAATTTTTTCATATCCCGATGTTCCCGATAATTTTCCTATACTGATGTTCCCGATAATTTTCCTATCCCGATGTTTGATGTTCCCAATAATTTTCCTATCCCGATGTTCCCGATAATTTTCCTATCCCGATGTTTGATGTTCCCGATAATTTTTCTATCCCGATGTTCCCGATAATTTTCCTATCCCGATGATCGGGGTAATTTTTATGTCCCGATAATCCCGGTACTTTTTTCCTATCACGATGTTTCCGATAATTTTTCTTTTCCCGGTGTTCTCGGCAATGTTTCCTAGGAAATTAATGATTCTAGTGAACAAAAATAACAAATTTGAAACAATAATAAAAGATCTAGTAAATTGAAAAGTCTAGTGAACGGCTTCATTTGAAACAATGTTTTATTTTTAAATCGTTTTCCATGAAATATATTTACACTTTTCCATAAATATTTAAATTTTAAAGGAAAAAATCTTAAAATAAAAGAAAATAACGTCACAAAATTAATCATTTAAATTTATTTTGTTGTTTTTACAACTGATATAGTTTTTAAATGGACAATTATCGAGTTTTTCCTGTTAAAATATTTAATTTTTGAAGGTTTTCATCTCGTTAACAATAGTGAGTCGAGCAGATCTACTCTGGTAGAGAAATGGAGAAATAAGCGTTTTCGGCTATAAATTCACTAATTACTCGTAATTGTTCGATTTTTGAGCTTGGAAAACTTGACAGTGACAATCGACACCTCGAGATACGTCTATGTACCGAGTTTTGACCACGCCTTCGGCGTGGTTTAGGAGGAGATGTGTCCTCCACCCACCCAGTCACACACCCACAAACGTTTTTAGTAATATACTAGCGGATATGCCCGGCCTTGCACGGGTGGAGTGTATAATTTTTTTTAAATTAAATTTTCTCAAAATATATTTATAATTTTTAAATCAGCAATTACCACTCATCCCGGTATCCCAGACGCCTTTTTCCTATCCCGGTGTTCCCGGTAATTTTTCATGTAACGGTGTTCTCGTTAATTTTTCATATAACGGTGTTCCCGGTAATTTTCCTATCCCGATGTTTGATGTTCCCAATAATTTTCCTATCCCGATGTTCCCAATAATTTTCCTATCCCGATGTTTGATGTTCCCAATAATTTTCCTATCCCGATGTTTGATGTTCCCAATAATTTTCCTATCCCGATGTTCCCGATAATTTTCCTATCCCGATGTTTGATGTTCACGATAATTTTCCTATCCTGATGTTCCCGATAATTTTCCTATCCCGATGATCGAGATAATTTTTATGTCCCGGTAATCCAGGTACTTTTTTCCTATCCCGATGTTTCCGGTAATTTTTCTTTTCCCGGTGTTCTCGGCAATGTTTCCTCGTAAATAGTCTAGTGAACAAAAATAACAAATTTGAAACAATAATAAAATATCTAGTAAATTTAAAAGTCTAGTGAACCGCTTCATTTGAAACAATGTTTTATTGTTAAAGTCGTTCTCCATGAAAAAAATTTACACTTTTCCATAAATAATTAAATTTTAAAGGAAAATATCCTAAAATAGGGGAAACTAACGTTTCAAAATTAATTATTTGAATTTATTTTGGTGTTTTTACAACTGATATAATTTTTAAATGGACAATTATCGAGTTTTTCATGTTAAATTATTTAATTTTTGAGGTTTTCATCTCGTTAACAATAGTGAGTCGAGCAGATCCACTCTCGTAGAGAAATGGAGAAATAAGCGTTTTCGGCTATAAATTCGCTAATTGCTCGTAATTGTTCGATTTTCGAGCTTGGAAAACTTGACAGTGACAATCGACACCTCGAGATACGTCTATGTACCGAGTATTGACCACGCCTTCGGCGTGGTTTAGGAGGAGATGTGTCCTCCACCCAGTCACATACATACATAGCCACAAACGTTTTTAGTAATATATAGATAGATAGATAGATAGATAGATAGATAGAAGTTCAGCAAATAAGAAATTTTAAGCGTTCATCAAATAAATTCTACATAAAGCTTATCTCGTTTTTGAAAAAAACCTAAGAAATCTGAATTATTTTTGACTGGTCCCCCCCAGAAGGAATTTCTGGCTGTGCCACTGAAGGAGTAAGATTTTAAAAAATTTCTCGGGGGCGGCATTCCCCCGAACCCCCTTTTAGAACGGTTTTACCTTTCGGATATTTGAATAACTAGACATTTTATTTTAATCTAATGGGGGAAGTAAATAAATTAAACAATATTTTAGTTATAATTTAACCACATAATATATATAATTTCTGAATAACCCGCTTATATACAGAAATATAATAGAAGCCTTTTTTGGGACTTGGAGCATTGAAGTTCATTTTTACTTGCAAAAGACATTAACCCATTAATGCCCAACTTTTTATTTTTCTTAAATATTTGGTAAAAACATAGTAAATAGCCCCAAAACAACTGGAAAAATAGTGAAAAAAATTCCAGGTTAAAATTTTAATTTCTACACCAATATTAAAAAACGTCCCTAAAAAGGGACGTCAGGCACGAATGCCCCCGTTGTTTTTCTCTATAGTAAGCGCATGGTAGAAAACTTTTTTAAAGCCTCAAAAAAATTTTCTACCTTATTAAGTGCAGCAAAAGTGATCGGAACGATACTGTAACATCAAAAGTAGCAAAAACATTAATTATTTATCCAATTAACCGTAAAATTAACCTTAATTAACGTAATTTGAGCATTTTTTATGCTCTAAAACACGTTTTTTCCTCCCAAATCTATGTTAATTGCAAATTAATTAATATTTTTAATTGAAAAAGGCATTCTTTGTTTATATGTTACCTAATATTAAGTAATAATTACTTTTACACACCTCAAATCCATCAGAATATCTCAATTTGTGAAGTTTAAGAGTTTCAAATGCCCATACTTTTTTCATTTTATTTAATTTTATTGTGCGGAACACAAATTTCTCCCCAAAAATCAAGCCTTAGTGGGATGTGCATTAGCTAGACAGATGATACAGATTGATCTGCAGTATAGAACACAATGATTAGCCACATCTATTTAGGAAAAAAGCCGAAAATTTATCACAAAAGCGACTTTTTTGGCAATTTTAATGACAAAAAGTCATTATAACTAATTATTATTAAATTTTTGATTAAAATATAACCGGAATATATTTGCGTAAGTAATAAATATAGTAAAATAATTAATTTATTCCCTTTAATTAATACAAATTAATTAATTCCTTATAATTTAAGACTTTTTATTCCATTAATTTAGCAGAAATAACAGTATTTTCCAAAAAAAATAAACAAAAATAATAAATTTATTATCTAAAATTAAAGTAATTTGATAAATATCAGTTATTTAATTCATATCATAAGAATCGAACGCGTTTTGATGAAAAAAATAAGGAAACACTATTATTTCTTTATGGGGAAAACCACGGGGGCATTCGTGCCTGACGTCCCTTTTTAGGGACGCTTTTCGAGGGTCCAAAATAAGGTCAAGATAAAATATTTTGGAAAAATAAAAAAACACCGCAACTGATTTAATGTATAAACAGTAATATATATCAGCATTGAATTTTTTTAAAAATAACAACTAGGATTTTTAAGCTTTTTCTTTTAAAATTTTTAAAAAGCCCTTTTCTGAAAAATTCATCTTCCAACTTTAAAAAAAGTGAAAAATATTTTAAATTCTGCTTTCTTCTTGTGTTCTTTATGTTCTATGAAGATCAGAGATACATCAGTGCAAATTTTGATTCAAAGGAACAATTTTTGTAGAAATAGGAGGATTTTTAAAAAACGTCCCTAAAAAGGGACGTCAGGCAGTAATGGGATACGAAAGTGTGACTTGTGCCCCCCCGTCAAATTTTTCTGGATCCGCCACTGAGCGCCACCACGTAGAGGACGCAATAAAAAAATATCAACATGTCATTTGGCGACACTGAGCTATAAAACAAACTGGAGTGACAACCTCCTATACCATAACAAGCGACGGAACGTGCCGGCGCGGAAGGTTACAAGATGCCTCTTTTGCTCAGCAAAAGTGCATTGTGACTAGCATTGTGAGAGTTGGACTTTTGAGCATTTGAGGGGTTTTATTCAAGATATTCTTTGCTTAAGGTGTCTTTTCCTACTAAATCGATGTTTCTCTACAACTTTGTAATTGACCAATTTAGTGAATCTCTAATAGTTTTTAAAATAATATTTATAACTTCTAAAATTTCCACTAAAGAGCGTTAAAAAATGTTGCTTTCAGCTAACAGCTTCAATTAAGCATGTAAAAAATTAATATCAATACATTTCTTTTTTCTAACTGGGAAAAATATTGTTTTTAAATATTTTTTAATATTCCAATTCTAGCACAGGTTAATTTTAATTTATTTCAATAGAGCTTCTTTAACAAATGTTTTATTTTTTTTCAAAATCTGATCATTAGTTAATTTTTAAAAAAATTAATTGCTACAATGCGCATTGTAGCAATTAATCTGCCTTCGGCGCATGAGTGAGTATACAGGGTGTCCCTTAAAAATCGAAAGTCGGGGAAACTTTTGAGACACCCCCTAATTTTTTTCCTTTTGGTATCCTAAGAAAGTGTGCAAAATCTTAAATCGATCAGAAAATATTAACACGTGCCTCAAACGGCCTAAAGTTGGAAAATTTTGACATTTTTCTCATTTTTTCGAAAATTTTTAAAAATTCCTTAAAATATTATTTTGTCGAATAATAGGGCTTTAACACATTTAAATATTCCTATTTGACCGTTTTTCATTCCTAGCTAGGCGAAATTACCCAGTTTTTAGCCTGGTCATCAATCGGAAAATCATCAAATTTGCCTATGTTATACTGAGAATAGAGGATTCAAAAGTCAGTGGGGAATGACTTATAACCACGTAACTCCATAACTAGGTACCATTTGTAGACGATATTGATGTGTGGATAAATTATCTGGAGCATTAATTAATTTCTAACATTTTAATTACAGGCGCCATATTGGATTGCATTACCCCTATAAAAATTCTGCGATAAACGGCATGGGTTTGTTTGGTATTGGACAATTCGTATTTGAGGTTACTAATCTCAATTAATACTAATAAAATCCTTATATCACATTTTAAAACTCTTTATTCAATTCGAATGACCAGTATATCTCTTATTCTTATTACATAACTATAGATGATAAAATTCTAAATGCATAATAGGGAAAAGAGAAATTCTAGAAAAATTTTGAAACACTAGACGTTCGTTAGTACATACAGAAGTATTGTATTCTGGAACTTAGTTGAAAAATTGAAGTTAATACAAAATTAACCCGCTCTTCAAGATGAGTGAGCCTACTGCACTCAGAATATAAGTCTTGAACTATGTTTAAAGACTGTTCTAGTATTTTATCATAATTTGAATGCATAAAGAGCATAAAATATTCCTGCAGCATGAAAAACCTATTAGATACTGATATTGTGTTTGAGAATATGTTAAATGTTAACAATGGTTGCTGAAACGTCCTTTTTTAAAGTCAGTTTTTAAGTCAGAGCTACACTTCACTCTGTAAAATTTATACAGCTTAGACTCATTCATAATACACTAAGGGTTTAAAATCATTTAATTTTATAAAGAAACTTCTCAAAAAATCAATTCGAAACCTAATTTCTCTTCAAGGACGTTCACTGATGAAAATCGTACAGTGCGAAAAAATGTTAACACTAGTTGAAGAGTTAGAGAAACTGTAGTTAGTATTACAAATATTATGACAGAAACTGTAATTAATATAGCTAAGAACCAAATATCAATGTTTAATATGCTTTCATGTTACTAATTTGCTGAATTGCCGGTAGTTTTATGAATCCAATAACAGTATCTATAAACATATTTAATGACATGATTAAAAACATGGATAATCTGGGTGTAGTAGGCTTAATCATTATGAAGAGCGGATAATTTTCTAACAACCTCAATTTTTTAACAATACAATACAATACTTCTGAATACTCTGCAGTCTAGTTGTTCAATATTTTTCTAGAATTTCGATTGATCCTTTTATGCGTTAAGAAAAATTATACCTATAGTTATGAAATCATGGTTTACGCTTGTAATACGATATATACTGGTCATTCGAATTGAGTAAATAGTTTTAAAATGTGATATAAGGATTTTATTAGTATTAATTGAGATTAGTAACCTCAAATACGCATTGCCCAATACCCAACAAACCCATGCCGTTTATCGCAGAATTTTTTTATAGATAATGCAATCCAATATGGCGCCTGTAATTAAAATGTTAGAAATTAATTAATGCTCCAGATAATTTATCCACACATCAATATCGTCTACAAATGGTACCTAGTTATGGAATTACGTGGTTATAAGTCATTCCCCACTGACTTTTGTATCCTCTATTCTCAGTATAAAATGGGCAAATTTGATGATTTTCCGATTGATGACCAGGCTAAAAACTGGGTAATTTCGCCTAGCTAGGAATAAAAAACGGTCAAATATGAATATTTAGATGTGTTAAAGCCCTATTATTCGACAAAATAATATTTTAAGGAATTTTTAAAAATTTTCGAAAAAATGAGAAAAATGTCAAAATTTTCCAACTTTAGGCCGTTTGAGGCACGTGTTAATATTTTCTGATCGTTTTAAGATTTTGCACACTTTCTTAGTATACCAAAAGGAAAAAAATTAGGGGGTGTCTCAAAAGTTTCCCCGACTTTCGATTTTTAAGGGACACCCTAGTGAGTAATCCTGAGTAATGGTTAAATGCATTTGGCAATGGTTAAATCCTTTCCTTTGAAAGTATTGATTGGAGATTGGTTAAAGATTCGGGAAAAAGCAAAGGTGACGTCACCCAGGGCCGTAACTAGACTTTTTTCGGGGGGGTTGGCAAAAAAATTTCTTGAAAGTTTAGTTCGATTTTGTTGGTGACCAAGGTAAGTAGACAGCGGCGGATCCGATTTGGTTTAGGCGGGAGGGGGCTAAAAATTTTCAATATCAAAATTTACTTCCAATGTCCTAATGGGGGGCGTGGGGGGTCCTCCCCCAGAAAATTTTTGGAAATTTAAGGCTAATAATTAATGAAAAAAAACCTTTTCAAACAACAACGTTTTTAAACAGACAGACGGAACAGACAGATAGACGGACGGACGGACAGACAAGATTGAAAGCGACCTGATAAAAACGTTGTAAAAATTAGATAAACTCTCAAATAAAAATATGTTAAACTATACTTAAAGCTTTTAAATTTAATTGAAATAGATTTCAATTAAATAGATAGATTGAAATAGATAGAGGAAAATTTTTGGAAATTTAAGGCTAATAATCTCTATCTATTCTAAAAAAAAGTTTTTGGTGAACGGTTTCCAGAGAAAGGCTTTTTAATTACTGATCCGTATAACACATTTTTGGTATCAAACTGTCCGGATTCTTTTGAGGATGTGCAAAGTGCCTTTAGAATTTCTAAAAAAAATCTAAATTTTAAAATATTTCCATTTTTTTAGATTTCGGATAAGGTCGCAGTTACAAAGCAAGAAACTATGAATTTTAAAACAATTGAAAACATATTTCACTGGTTTTTTAATATTCAAATATATTAAATAATCATCTTTCTATTTATAACACGAATTTAAAAAATATATTTTGTGTTATTTTTAACAATATTTATATTTTTGTTGTTCAAAGGGTTTAATTGTTGTTCAAACGGTTTTCATTATATTTTAAACTTATATATAATTAATTTATTTTTTATTTTTTAAATAACAAATTAATATTTTATATTTATCTTCTTTGTAGTTGTGGCAACCTAATCATTACTATATTTACAATAAAATATACACTCGCTTTCGGAAATTTTGAATTTTGCATTTATTTTTTATATCCTTTTGCAAGTATGTTTTTTAAGGTAGTAAAATGTAACTCTTTATTTCATAATGACAAAACGCAAACAACTAAATAACACGGGTGAATGGTTTAGAAATAAGGATGAAAATGTTGGAAGTCTTGACATTCGGTGTCGTTGCTATGAAAATGACACAACTTCGAAGTTTGTTTCTCATGAAGATAAAATTCTAAATTTTCGCGATGTTTAAGATAATTACTACATTTTTAACAGTCAATCATTACAAATTTTAAGAAAGTTAAATTTATTCCTGAGATATTTCAATGCTTCCCTTAATGTATCTGTGAAAAAACATTAACTTAGGGAAATGGGTAAAAGAATGTTTACATTGCTTTGTTGAATCTCTTTCAGACTTTTTTTCTTTTTGACAGTTAAAAATTATTTAAATGAATGATGAAATTAAGTTGGATTAAGTACCTAATGCATGATCCCCACGTTTTTCGTTTTACAAGGAGTTGCAAAAAATTATTTTATACTTTTTAGTGCATTTTAAAAACGTTGTTGTTTAAAAAGGTTTTTTTTTCATTAATTATTTTCTGGTTTTTAGTTTTGTTGTGTAAAGTTTAGAATTCGTGACCTGAACGCCTTCCAAGAATTTTATTCTTTTCTCTTTTTAATAAACTAAAAAGTGTTTTTTCCTGAAATTTAACTATAACACATGGCTTTACTCTGTTTTGTTAAAATCATTGCACAGTTTTTGCCTCTAGCTAGCTATTATTCAGATCACAGAGAAAAATCCTAACAGAGGGTCCAACACGATATATTCAAAAGTTGTATGGGTTTGAGGGCGCCACGAGAAACTATAAATGATTGACAGAGAGATCAAACCTGTGATTGGCTGTCACGCAATCTTCTATTTCGAAGGAGAAGGAAAAAGTTTTTCTCAACCAATCAGGCTTTTCCGTCCCGCCTCTTGTGACGTTATGCGATCGCAGCGCCACCCAACCCATCCAACGTTTCGATTTCCATTAGCGCCTATGGCGACGGACTCTCTGTTCTAGTACTCTGTGATTCAGATGACGTTGGAAATTTTTGAAACACTAGTAATATAAAAAAAGTGTTTTAAAAATATATTGGTGAGAAACTTTTCAGTAACTAATTAATAAAGTCAGTCCCTTAGATGTATTACAAATACAAAACTTGCATGAAGTACTGCATGTACTGTGTATTACTTTTATTCTTACAAATTTTCATTTTACTAATATTTTATACAACACTTCTAAAGCCATCTTGATAACGAGAGGAGGCAAACTGCACAACAATGATTTTTTAACAATAAGGTCCTATAGTTGAACTTCTAAACTTTAAGTCCCCCTGGGGGTTCAGGGACAGCAAATTGAACCGAACTAACGAGATAATATCGTATTGTCATCCAGATCTGAACTACGTTCAAAATTTCAAGTCTCTAGCTCATGGGGAAGTATGCTTAAAATTGATTACTAAATTCCTCCCGAACAGACAGATAGACGGACGGACGGACAGACAAGATTGAAAGCGACCTAATAAAAACGTTGTAATAAAAAGCAGATTTTCATCTCGTTTTGGTACACCTAATCCGGATTTCGGACATACATTTTCAAGAATTTAATTTCCATTTTGGTAAGAATTTTGCATTTTGACGAACTTTTTACAAAAAAGTTGTAAATAATAGAGTTCCAAAGGGGGGTCTGGGGGTCCTCTCCCAGGAAATTTGACCCTATAAACACAGGATTTTCACTCGTTTTGAAGTCACTTTTCCCTTTTTTTCCACCTCTGAGTTCCCACTTCCCCTCTTTCTCACTGTTATTAGTGCTTATTCTTATTATTCCTTGTAGTCCACTGAAAATAGCGAAAAAAAGGGCCAAACCTCGAACAAATTGCAATAAAAGGTTTCTCAACGGTTTTCACTTAGGAATGACCTCAATCTCAATAATAACATACTAAAAATCGGCCAAAATCAGACGGGCGGAAATTTTAAAAATGGCCGAAAAAAATTTTCAAAAAATCAATCAAATTATAAAAATAGATACTTAGGCTATTTTTCAGTGCTGAATACGAATTTACCATTTAAATTTTAAAAAATTTTAAATTTCAATTTTTAAAAATTAATTTAAAATTTGGAAAGTCGAAAAAATTAAAACATCGCTCAAAACCACAAAATAATTGCAAAAGAAATCATTTAAACGGTTTTCAATTAGAAATGACTTAAATAATAACATACTAAAAAATGAAGAAAATCGGACAATAAGAAATTTAATTTTTTTCAAATTTTCAATTTATTTGGCCTCAAAAACTGACCTTTTAAAAAATTCTTGTTGAAAACGTTTGAGGCATTTACGAAGGTCATTTTTCCATGGATGTTGTAGGTATAGACCTCTATAACCTAAAAAAACACAATTGGTGATTAAATCATTAGTTAATTAATTAATTTAGAAAAAATAACGTTGAAAATACAGGTAAAATCTTTCAATCAAGTAATAAGGAAGATATTTAGACATTTGGTAATAAATCATTTTAAAAATAATTAAATTGAAAAAAGAAAAAATATCTTTCAAAAAATTTAAATTAATTTAAAAAGTTAAAATTTTAAATTAATTTAAAAAATTTAAAATTTTTAAATTTTGTAGTATATGCATGTTATACATGTCTCTAGGCTATATTTTAGTGCTGTTTACGAATATCCCACCAACTTTTCAATAAAATTTAGTATAAGTGTGGAAAAATTGAAGCATTTTTCTCAATAATTTAGTTTTTTATGCTTCAATTTTTCCACAGTTAATTTAAATTTTATTGAAAAGTTGGCGTGATATTCGTAAACAGCACTAAAATATAGCCTAGAGACATGTATATCATGCATATACTAAAAAATTTAAATTTTTTAAATTAATTTAAAATTTAAATTTTTTGAAAGATATTTTGTCTTTTTTCAATTTAATTATTTTTAAAATGATTTATTACCAAATATTGTCTAAATATCTTCCTTATTACTTGATTGAAAGATTTTACCTGTATTTTCAACGTTAATTTTTATAAATTAATTAATTAACTAATGATTTAATCACCAATGAGGAAGTTGCATGATTTTTTTTTATTTTTTTAATCGATTCCTCTTGCAAAAATAAGCAACTACCCAAAATTTGAGGCCGATCGAGAAATTTTTTGATTGTCAAAAAAATTAACAAAAATCCACTTTTTAAAAGTGCGCGAAAACGCCAAGAGTTTGGATGTGACGTCATCTTATACTAAACATTGTTGTAAAGCTATGGAGTTGATGGTATTATTGTTGACGTCATCTTATAGTTTAAACAATAAACGTTTTCAGTCACGTGTTTTTTTCTCGACTTTTAAATTAAAATATTTAATTACCTGTACATTTTTTTGAAAAACTGACTAGATATTTCATTTTACCATACAAAAAACCATACGGAACACTTGTTTGTTTTTGAAAATCTGACACATGCAACTTCCTTATTGTGGTTTTTTTAGGTTATAGAGGTCTATACCTACAACATCCACGGAAAACAACTCTACAAAAGTTTAGGTTGTTAAAAGTTTTAATTAGCTTTTTTAACTAATCCAAAAATCTACAAAATAGGTAAATATTAATGTTTTACATAAGCAGTACAGATAAAATTTATGAGTTTTATGTAACTTAAAAATGAAAGTAAAAAATTATAGCACTTCTGACTTTTTTCATTTAATGTATACAAAGAACCACGTGTAGGCAATGTTCAAATATGTTACATAGTATTACATTTTAATTAATAGAAAATTAAAAAAGTTATTTTAACTTAAGAAATAAAAGCAAATAAATAGAACATACTTATCCTCATCAAGCACTTCCTTCTAAGTAGCATAAAACAGCGAAAATTAAATTGCAAAATAAATTATCTTTAAGAAAACTCACACACCGTCATTAACAGGTTTTTAAAAAGAAATGGCCTCAAGACGAAGCGTATATATCGTAAAAAAACTTATGCGTAAAATAAAACGAAGCGTAAAAAAAACTATAGATATCATTTTGCAATAGCTACACAGTCCCCAGTTCCGCGAGAAAAACTTCTCTGGATGGCGAAGTGCTTGAGCATGCGCAGAAATCCCCTTCGTCCGACCATAAAGCTATGTTGAGACTGTGTCCCATAAATGGTTCAAATTCCACGACCGAGTGGGAGGAGGGAGGTGATAAAATATAAGTCACTTTGCCCCGGAGCGAATGACATTCCTTCTTCGTCGTGAAGTCCATTTCTCCTCGCGGGCCTCGCGCAGTGCATCATGGGAGCGATGATTATACTCTTTCCGGCGCAAGTTCAGAGGTGCGGATGCTTGGCGAATTTTGGCTGTTTAGCGGCACATTTAGAAGCCAAATCATTCACTTAACATTAGTTAGGGTTACCATATTAGTCATCTTTACCGCTAAAAACTTGGCGCATCCGCACCTCTGAACTTGCACCCTCTCTCCTTCCTGGAAATAACAGCATGAATGCTTCCTAAACTTCCAGAATCTGGTTCTCCCTTTCATTTACACGTGCGTAGGGTTCACGTGTTTGTTGATAACAGTCCTATGATGACATACAACCAAAAGGGACAAATCCGATCACTTCCGGTTCAAACCGGAAGTTCAGTGAGCATGGCTGAACGTAGCTTTTTAATACATTTTTAGGTAGAATTTGCATCTAAGATAATTTAATACAAAAAAAATCAAGTACGAAAGTGGGTCTGTGGGTCCTCCCCCAGAAAAATTTTTGAAATATGATCTTAAAAACAGGGCTTTAACTTGTTTTTGATACATCTACTCCAAGTTTTCGACATTCATTTTTAGGTAGTACTTTAATTTTGACGAACGTGTTATTAAAAATTGGGAAACAAATAAAGATTTAAGTACAAAAAGGGCGGGAGGTCTGGGGGTCCTCCCCCAGAAAAATTTCGAAAATTTCCGGGCCCAGAGCACCCTCGCCCCCCTTAAATACGCCCATGCATGAATGGAATGTTTTGTGAACGAATTAAGTTTTATCATTGGATGCAATTTAAATCTGAAATAAAACTAACTTTACAATTATTTTTCCTGATTGAAAAATAAGGAAAACCACCAGAGTAAGAAGTTGCAGCTTTCCCCTTAAATATTAAAACTTATTAAAGATAGAAAAACGGCATGGCATGACTCAGCAGAGGAATCACTTTTTAATCATTATGCCCGAGATGCATGAACAATAACATACAAGGGATTCATACAAAAATCTGTACATCTGTAAATTTTGGTTTTATACGAAAAAGTTACTTATTCTTTTAAGCTTTTTTGGGGCTGCTAGACCATACGTTAGTGGTGTACATCGAAATTTATCTAGGGAGGGGCCTAAAATTATTCATCATCCCTTCGCATGCATATTTAATAGAATTTTTATAATTTTTTGGGCAGAATTTGCATCTTAAAGAACTTAATATAAGAGAAGTTGTGAGTAACAAAGTTCCAAACAAAGGAGGTCCTCCCCCAGAAAATGTCTGGAAATTTGACTCTAAAAACAGGGTTTCAACTTGGTTGCTTTGGTACACTTAAGGCGGCTTTGGTAGGATTAGGATTTTGCTGGACTTAATAAAAAGAGTGTTGAGTAATAAAGTTACAAGTACAAAAGTGTTTGGGCAAAGCTTCAAAAATTGTAAACTCGCGTGCGTTGGTGTCAAAACCGAGAAGCATAATTCTACTGAGGAGTAAAAAGCAGATTTAACGTAAACATTTCAAGTGAAGTGAATCGGCTGGTATAATTATATGTCTCATATAATCAACAAATCAACTATTTCAACTTATTAAAAAATTGTAGATTGTAGAAGCAAAATTGTAATTTTTTTGTAATAATGTGGGTCAGAAGAAATTTGAAATCAGTTTTTCTAGACCCCTCTGAGTACTTTTTGAATTTAGGAAACACCGAGGAGAATCAACTAAAAGTAAAAAAACACTTTTCAAACACTTTATTAACGTTATTTAAATTTACTATTTTCATCAATTAACAACTTTTAGTTCTTACATATATTATCCAGTCAACCGTTCAGCGGGCCTTAAATTCTGCGGTACAGTCGATGAGATAATACGTAAAAATCATTTTTTATAATTTCATTAACCCATGTTAATCTATGAGTTTTAAATTCACTGGCAATATTTATACTTTTTGATGTCCAAAAGAGCATGGCGATTATTTAGTGGGAACGTTAACGCAATTGAACCAAGAAATTTATTTTGAAACTTACAAAATCCAAGAAAGGTTCAATTTCGCTATCTGTCCCCTTAAATGCCACCAAGCTATTTCGGATGCCAGAAATTAGAGAAATCGCTAAGAATAGCAAACAGCAATGAATTATTGACAGCAATATTTGGCATTAAAAACAGCTCGGCGATATATAAAGAGACAAAAAACGGAATAAGGAAGTTGCATGTGTCAGATTTTCAAACACAAACAAGTGTTCCGTATGGTTTTTTGTATGGTAAAATGAAATATCTAGTCAGTTTTTCAAAAAAATGTACAGGTAATTAAATATTTTAATTTAAAAGTCGAGAAAAAAAACACGTGACTGAAAACGTTTATTGTTTAAACTATAAGATGACGTCAACAATAATACCATCAACTCCATTGCTTTACAACAATGTTTAGTATAAGATGACGTCACATCCAAACTCTTGGCGTTTTCGCGCGCTTTTAAAAAGGGGATTTTTGTTAATTTTTTTGACAATCAAAAATTTTCTCGATCGGCCTCAAATTTTGGGTAGTTGCTTATTTTTGCAAGAGGAATCGATTAAAAAAATCATGCAACTTCCTCATTGAACCTCAAGGGAAAGTAGTAAAAGTTGTTTGTAATGAGCTGCGGTTCAACGACTATAAGTTTGTATGGTTGAATTCCGTTTGAGTTCCCGCTAAATATCACCTATCTCTTATCTTTTGAACGCTTAATATTCAAATATAATTTTTTTTTTAAATTTTAATGATAAACTGAACAGTTATAGATCTAATTAAATATTTTAATCTATGAGTTTGAAATTATTTTTTAGCAATATTTATACTTTTTGGTGTCCAAAAGAGATTGGCGATATTTAGCGGGAACTCTAACGGAATTGAACCCTTTGTATGATAATACAAAGGGTTATTAACATAATATTTGAAACATAATATTTGAAATTTTCGGTAATGAAATTAATGAGAAACTACAATTTGAACTAAGAATCACGAAATTTAGAATTCAGCAAATCGAAGTAATCCTCCAAAAGCAGCCCAGCCATATGTGTTTTTCCTTGTCATACAGGGTGTATCTGAAATGGTGCAACAAACTTTCAGGGATGATAGTACTCATCAAGAAGAACAAGAATCGGTATAGAAAGGGGGTCCCAGACCAAATCCCAGGGAGTTAAAAATGGAGCGACACCCCAAAAAAATTATTGAAAAATTCAATTTGTAGAAGAACTACTATTAGTAAAAACTTAATTATGGTCTCAAAAATTGTGGTTTAATATGATCTTTAAAATTATCTCAAAAGTCTTCACTTTAAAATTTGTTTTATTATGAAAAAAGTTAAAAAACACAAAAAAATGTGAAAACTCTGCCAAAATCTTATTTTGTATTTCGAAATCCTTTCTTTTCATATGATAATATGAAAGATCATAGTTGAAAACCCTTAAGTCCAAAGTTTCACGTAAATACAATCAATATTGAACGCTTGAGATCCTGTTAAAGTTTTTTTTTTGCGTGCGCAAACAACTCTAGAAAACTGCTAGCGCACGCAAAAAACAAACTTTAACAGGATCTCAAGCGTTCAATATTGATTGTATTTACGTGAAACTTTGGACTTATGGGTTTTCAACTATGATCTTTCAGATTATCAAATCAAAAGAAAGGATTTCGAAATACAAAATAAGGTTTTGGCATAGTTTTCACATTTTTTGTGTTTTTAAATTTTTTCATAATAAAACAAATTTTAAAGTGAAGACTTTTGAGATAATTTTAAAGATCATATTAAACCACAATTTTTGAGACCATAATTAAGTTTTTACTAATAGTAGTTCTTCTACAAATTGAATTTTTCAATAATTTTTTGGGGTGTCGCTCCATTTTTAACTCCCTGGGATTTGGTCTTGGACCCCCTTTCTATACCGATTCTTGTTCGTTTTGACGAGTACTATCATCCCTGAAAGTTTGTTGCACCATTTCAGATACACCCTGTATATTACACTGTTCAACAAATTTGACCTTTAAAATTTTTTCCTTGATGAAAATAGTCATTTCTTATATATTTTGGGTCGCTGAATACGAAAATCACCATTAAAATTTTCAATTGATTTAGGATTTTCGGGGAACAGCCCCTCCCCCTTTTTACGTTTTGGAGGACTTTATAACTTTAAACTCGATTTTCAGGGTCAAAAAGCATTGTTCTAGTCTTCAAATTTCCCCCAGGGGACAAGAAATGTTCAAATTAATAAAATATGATAAATTTATAACAAATGAATAGGTTTAAGGGGTAATTACCCCCCTAAAAATTCAAAAAAATAGCTAAAAATTATAGACGTTTCTATACGCTATTTTTATTCTTATTTTTTACGCAATTCCCGTTTGAAAGGTCCTAACCCTTCCCCAAGGACCCAAATTTGATGACAATATGCAGCAATAGTTTTTACTAAAAGCGGCTGAGGTGTTAGCCTCCCAGAAGCCCTCGCGGAAGAGTTCGGAAGACTTCTAGAATCGCGAAGGCGCTCGCGAGCTCAGGAATTAATATTGATGATTTTGAAAAGATCACAAATGACGTTTTTCTTATATTTTGGGTCTATCCTAAGTAGAAACTCTTCAGTTCTTTAAAAACTGACCGGTTTTAGGGAGTGAGGACTCCATGTGTCAAGATGTTAATAGATGCACGGCTGTGGATAACAATTAGGGTGCATTCCCTTAAAAACTGAGGGTGGTGGAGGAAAATGGGTGTCATATTTGAATTCAGCAGATCATTTTACATAAGAATCAGCTGAAATTCAGTTAGTGGCTTCAAATTTTTTTGTACAGTACAGTTTAACTATTAAGTTCGACATTGAACCCTTCCGTGGGTGCTTTGGGGGCGCTCTCACCTCAACCGCTTTTAGTAAAAATCATTGCTGCATATTGCCATCAAATTTGTGTCCTTGGGGAAGGGTTAGGACCCTACAAACGTGAATTGCGAAAAAAATAAGAGGAAAAAAATTGCGTATTAAAACCTCTATAATTTTTAGCTAATTTTTTTTGCATTTTTAGGTAGTAATTACCCCTTAAACCTATCCATTTGTTATAAATTTATCATATTTTATTAATTTGAACCTTTCTTGTCCCCTGGGGGGCAATTTGAAGATGAAAGCAATGCTTTTTGACCCTGAAAATCGAGTTTAAAGTTATAAAGTGGCGAAAAACGTAAAAAGGGGGAGGGGCTGTTCCCCGAAAATCCTGAGTCAATTGAGAATTTTAATGGTGATTTTCGTATTCAGCGACCCAAAATATATAAGAAATGACTATTTTCATTAAGGAAATTTTTTCATTGTTGAACAGTGTTATTTATCTGGAAAATTTTATCTCTTCTCTATTTTCATATTGGAACCATTTCCAGAAAATCGTGACTGATATGAGATATTCCGAAGTTGTCAATCTACAATTTACCAAAAAGATAGTAGTGGATGTTCAAGAGGCTTTTACTATTCTTGACCGCAACAGAAAATCAGAAGGTACCATAAGACCAAGAGATGTGAAAGTAAATAGATTATATACTCTGTCCATGTGATTCCTTAAGCATTATTTTTATCAACTTCACTAATTACAAAATAACATTTTTGAAAATCTCGAGGTCCAACACAAATGAAGGATATCATCTACATCCTCCGATTTAGTTGGAATTAGGCTATTTATGCTAAATCTCAAACGGTTTCCTTAAAAATACTTAAGCTGAATATTCAAACGTAAACAAATTTTTCTAATTTTTAATGTTAAACTGAACAGTTATAGATCTAATTAAACATTTTAATCTATGGGTTTGAACTTACATATATACTTTATATAAGAATATTTATACTTTATAGTATCCAAAAGATATTGGTTTAGATTTAGCGGGAACTATAACGGAATTGAACCCTAATTTGCAATATCAAGAGTTATTTCAAAGATGCAAAGCCAATTGAAATTAATTTGTCAGAAACCCTCGCAGCACGTTAGACTGTGTCATTTGACGATCTATTGTGTCCGATTCAGTTTCTTAAAAACATCCTTTACCCCATAAATAGAAATAAAAACATTAAAAATATGGGAAAAACCTAAATCGCCTTTCTTTTTTACAAGAGCGATCCTTCGGCGATAACTGAAGAGTTCACAGTACGCATGTTTCTCTGCCTTTAATGTACTCTAAAGGAAAAAGTTGTTTTACAGGCAATCTTCATGCTGAAAAGCCCGCATTCAGTGTTCATTCACGGCACTCAAGAAGCATCAATTCTTGTTGAAAAAAAGATAAGCGCAGATCGTTTAAATTTTAATTTGGAATAAAAAAATTCTCTGACCGATTGCAACAAAAATAAGATGATTTCAAAGTTTAAAAAGAGGATTTTTTTAAACATTTATTCATTGAAAAAAATATTTTCTTTAAAAACATTAATATAAATGTGCTATCTGCTAAACAGCAAATTTAAATTTTCCATTATAACTTCTCTAAAGAATTTACACATAAACTAAAAGGGTTTTTATTGTAAACTAGCGCTGACGCGCTAGACCTGGGCTTCGCTCGGGGTTTCAGATTTTTAATAAATATCATCCGGTGTGTTACACACGGGCTTCGCCAGTCCGAATGTGTAGCAGTGTAGCACTGTCACAGGCCAGGCTTTACCCGGACAATATGACCGGCAGAGTGGGAAATAATTATAATGGATCGATTTTTATGTTTATGATACAAAAATTGATTTTCAACTACAACAATCGATAATATGCCTACAACATTTCATCTTATCTTGTTATATTTACAACAATTAATGGTTTTTTCATGATGTTAGGTATGAAATGTTGATTTTCAAGCATAAAATGTACCAAAAACGTTGTTAGATTGCTTCGATTTTAAATTATTTTTATAAATTCATAAACCTTCTCAGGAGTGAGTAGAGCAATGGGGTAAAGTTTAAAAGTTAATGTAGGTGGGAAAACTTACTATAAAGGACATACATACAAACATTCATTTTTATATACAGTGTGTATCTGAAATGGTGCAACAAACTTTCAGGGATGATAGTAGATACCTAGACGAGTCAATCACATAGGATTTTGGGGTCCCAGACCAAATCCCAAGGAGTTAAAAATGAAGCGACATCCCAAAAAATCATTGAAAAATTCAATTTGTAGAAGAACTACTATTGGTAAAAATTTAATTATGGTCTCAAAAATTGTGGTTTAATATGATCTTTAAAATTCTCAAAAGTCTTCACTTTAAAATTTGTTCATTATGAAAAAAGTTAAAAAACCACAAAAAAATGTAAAAACTCTGCCAAAACCTTATTTTGTATTTCGAAATCCTCTTTCTTTTTTTTTTAATTTCACAAATTCACCTGAAGATCAGACAATCCGTATAGGTGAATCCATCACATACACACAAGAACCGTTACACTAACATCCATGCCAAACGGGGATTCGAACCCCAGACGTACGGCTTCGCTGTCAAGTGCTCTAACCAATAGGCCAGTACGTCGGCTTTTGATTTGATAATCTGAAAGATCATAGTAGAACACCTTAAGTCCAAAGTTTCACGTGAATACAATCAATATTAAACGCTTGAGATTCTGTTAAAGTTTATTTGCGTGCGCAAACAGTTTTCTAGAGCTGTTTCCAGAACAGCTGTTGAGCACGCAAATAACTATTTCAAATCTTTTTGTAGTTTTTTTAACTTTTTTCACAATAAAACAAATTTTAAAGTGAAGACTTTTGAGATAATTTTAAAGATCATATTAAACCACAATTTTTGAGAACATAATTAAATTTTTACCAATAGTAGTTCTTCTACAAATTGAATTTTTCAATAATTTTTTGGGGTTGTCGCTCCATCTTTAACTCCCTGGGATTTGGTCTGGGACTCCCAAATCCTATGCAATTCTGACTCGTCTAGGTGTCTACTATCCCCCTAGAAGTGTGACCCATTATTTATGGGACACCCTGTATAGACAGATTTCTGGTTTTTTGAAATTTAGCAGCTCCTTCTCCCCTCATCCATACTTTTCTTCATAAAATCATTGCACGTTTATTACAGTCAAAACTTTGTATCCCTGTAAAAATATTTAATGAAATAATTTTGTTGTTGTTTGCAGAAGTAAAAAGCAGTATTTGTATTATTTTTACTAAAATTTTAAAAACATTTGAGCTTAAATCATGATAGACCCCTGCTGTTGACAAAGCCTGTAGAAAGAAAGGGTATGCAAAAGAGTGATTTATAAATAAGCTTCAATAAACAAGACAAAAGTACAATTCCTAGGATTGGCAATTTTCTTTTCGTTTTTTCAAAAATAATATTTTGCTCTGATGGGATTGGGTTAGCCTTTGAAGAAACATACGTAGGTTCAACACACAATTCCGTTATAGTTCCCACTAAATATCGCCAATCTCTTTTGTACACTATAAAGTATAAATATTGCTAAATAATTCCAAACTCATAGATTAAAATGTTTAATTAGATCGATAACTGTTCAGTTTATCATTAAAAATTAGACACATTTGAATATTGAGCATTCGAAAGAGATTGGCGATATTTAGTGGGAACTATAACATAATTGAACCCATAAGTACATGAATTCGGGCATATACTTGGCCCACAAGGACTTTTTAAATGCTCCTGTGCATCACAAAATTAGGTATTCTTTACCTTCTAGCACCCTCATAACACAAGATTCCAACAAAATTATTTTTTTCCAATAGCTCACACTAAGATCACTCGGAATTGAGCCGACTTCTAAGAAAGTAAAGAAACTTATGAACAAGGTTGTAGCAAAGAGAGCCGCCAAAAAATACCCATCTGGTAATTGTTTTTCTTACTATAACAGGTTTTTAAATATATAACTGTTTAGAATACTTTTTCTGAATCTACTGGAGTCCCATGGGAAGCTACAGTAATAAGACTGATATAAAAATGAAACAAGTTAAGAATCTGTATGAAATAAAACATCTTTAGATTCTTGATATGACAAACTAAATTCACTCCTAAGTACTCCTTGACACTTTTTTTTCAAGTTTTTAAACTAAAATAAAGTTTTTAAAAATTATTAAACTAAATTACAGATGAATTATCAAGAGAAGAGTTTGAAAAATTGATGTACCATGTTGTTCAAGACATTGATTCAGAAGAACAAATAATGCAATCATTTAAAATGTTTGATGTCAATGGAACAGGATTTGTCACTATCGAAGATTTGAGAAGAATAGCCCATCAGCTGGAAATAGATCTGTCTGAAGAGGAAATGAAGGTAGTGAATAATATTAACTATAGTATGTTCATTTAGAATAGGCGCCTGAAACAGGATCAAAAACTCTCAATAATGCTTAATAACGCTTATCACAGAACTTCAGTGACTGATTTTTTTACAGTATTTGAACTACTTCTGTTTAGTCTCAGGCGCCTATTATAAATGAACAGAGTATAGTAATATACTATACTGTTTCACCTTAACTTGTCAGCACTGGGAAAGGCAGAGAATGTACCAATCCGCCCGAAAAAATAGTTCCAGGTTGTATTGCAATTTAAAATAAAGAATATGCAGCTACATTTGTAAAACTGTGTCATACATTATAGTTTATTGGGATTTTTATCATATAACTTAATTTAATCATGCATTAAAAGTCTTTAAATCCAAGCGAATGAATATAGTCCGTAGGGTAGAGCCGGGTAGAACGGGACAGGCAGGCTGTTTCGGCTGATTGGCTGGGAACCGGTTTCCTGGCTGTAATTCGGTCACCGTATCCTTTTCTCCTCTGACAAGTTAAGGTGAGACAGAGTAGTCTGTTCATTTAGAATAGGCGTCTGAAACAGTATCAAAAACGCTCATCACGCAACTTCAGTGACCGATTCTTTTACAGTATTTTAACTACTTCTGTTTAGATTACCATGTCATTGCACAAGAAAAATTTTTCGACGATAATTACAATAGTAACCTGCTTCTAATACATTACGTCTCAGCCACCTATTCAAAATGAACAGAGTATAACGTATCGGCTCTTAAGAGGAAGTATGACACAGCTACTAAATTTGGCTGGCTTCAGTATTGTTTGTCTGCCTCAAGTTGGGGCTAGTTCACAATAGCGGTCATAAGGTTTCTTTATTTTTGTTTTCATGATCAAAGAACACTTTGTCATTTACCCAAGTCATAAAAATACAAATTTATGATTTTTCATGATCGTGGTCATGATCTTTACGATATATTATTCAAAACCATACCACTGCTCCTGTGAACTAGCCAGGACCAGAGCTCAACTTGAAGTAGACAAACAATACCAGCCTTTTACGTAAAGCTATGTCCAATAGGAAAATTTCAAGGATGTATTTCCTTATGGGCATTGGGTTTAGTGTAAAAGGATTAGGATTTGATCTTAGGCGGTACATGTTGCCAACCATGGAACCAGTATATTTTTTTTAATTCACCACAGGGTAATAAGAAAGAAAATTTTACCATCTACACATGGATTTCAGATGATTTTTTTCGTAAATTATATTTTTCATTAAATATAAAATAACACAAGTTTTAACTGTTTTCTAGCAAAAAAAACTTTGTGCACACAGTATATTATGAACAACATCAATGTACTTACTAATGTTTTTCAATTTTATTGAGGTCTATGGGTAAAGTATTTGTAATATATTTGCAGGAAATGATAGACATTGCAGACAAGGACAAGGATGGAAAGGTTACAATGGAAGAATTTAAAGATTCTGCAAGAAAAATATTTTAGATACTTTTGCAACAAAGATAATCTCAAAAAGTATTTAAATACCCATAAACTCAGCATGACTTTAAAGTACACCAACATGGTAATATAAGGAAAACAAAACAGTCAATACCAAGAAATTCCCTTCATTGAAAGTAAATATATGCAGAAACAAATCAGTTTATTTAATGCAAAGATTTTTTTGCTCAATATTTTAGTATTTCCTTAGGACTACAACAACTACATTAAAATAAGGAAGGAAGACATAGGAGCATTTACACCACAACTCACACTGCCAAGTAAGTACAATGGTATTTAAACTGCAAACACTAATATATTGATTTATAAATCCAGTAAACAACTTTTACAAAACTTCAAGCAATGCTTAATTCAGAAATAAATGCAATTAATATGAAAGTTCTGTGTTTTAAAACCTTACACTGGATTGTCCAATGTATTTCAAAGACACTAGCAACATATTTAGATTTTAAAACTAATATTTTTAAAAGCACTTTGTAATTATACTTTTGTTAAAATCGTGATATTTTAAGATTGACAATTCTTTACGGAAAAAAATTGTTCAGTTAGATAGCATTAAGAATCAACTAGTAAATGTGCTACAATAAGTTTGTTTAGGAGAATTAGATGGTTACATCTATTTTTGATTCAGCAACAAAAATGGGCTTATTTTCAAGAGTTCAAACCTTAACAAGCTAGTTGATACTCAGAAGTTGCAATGAATTAACATAATAACAAAAACTATCAAGTTTTCTGCTCAGAATAAAAATGTAAGCTTGAAAGTTATTTTATCTAGAAAGTGCAATTAATGGCTAATTTTTTGAAATTAAACACTATAATTTGAAACACTAAAATTTGGGAAGGGCTGATAAAAGCAATGAAAGCTTCTCAAGTTTAAAATAAGACACATGAATGTTCTCAGTGACTTTTCTAAAACCCCAATTAAAAATACACCTCAAAATGGTTCAAAAGAATTGTGTAAAATCTTCATTTCATATTAAAAGACAAATGCACCAACTATTTAAGTATTACCTATATATCCAAATATCAAAACATTCAAACAGGTGAGAATAAATGCATTAGAATGGACAAGTTTATGCACCAGCATTGAGTTTTGAGGTTTTTCACAACAAGGTTATGGGTTATACTACACACGTTGCAGTAATTGGCATTGATTTGTAGTAAAAATACCATTAGAAAATGCTACATCACTTTCAGAAAATCATAAAGTATGGCACTCTGTCAGATAGTATATTAAATTAATGACACTGCGATAAAATCAGCAAAATCAGATAAAATTAGTAATAAATTAAATCATTTTAAAAACCACTTTTTCTAAATTCAAACAAGTCATGAAGAACTAGTAATGTTAGAGTATGTTATATGTATTTTTTTAAAAAAATTACAACACATTAGTAATTTTAATCTTATTTCAAATTATAGAATTAAAAAATCTCAAAATAAATTTATTTACATCATAAACTTAAGCTTTACAGTATAGATACAAACTTCTGTACAATATAATACTCATGGGTTTAAATTAAGCTTCCTCCCTGATGAGGATGAAAAAACACAAAGAAGCCTAGATGTACACTATTAACATTAAAAGACTCACACCAAGATACAAAATATCTACAGTTATATTTTTGTATGTACAGTGTATAAACAGTCTACAAAAATAAACCCATACAAATGTATCAAGAACTTGCCCATGGTGAACATGACAATAGTCATGGGCTCTAGCTAGAGGTTAACAAAAGCACCAACAACACAGAGTATCATAAACAGTTTTGAAAACCTAATTAAAACTCAAGACTATCAATGCCCATGCAACTCTAAGGGATCAGCCACTTCATCCTAACTCCTTTCTAGTGTCCATAAAAAGTCCAACCAACATTCGTCTTGATGCACCAGTTGGGATGTCATGATTTCAAACAAGGCCTGCTCACATAGGCACAGAGGGCACCAGCTGAATTTCAAGAAATATTATTATCCACTTTCATCTTTGGTATTCTTTCAGGGGTTTTACTATTCTCTCTGAAAGGCAAAACATATTTATCAAAAAACAAGTGCTGGACTTATATCCAAAGGAAATACTACCTGGATTTCCTTAGATAAAAGACTAAAAATTTGAGACAAAAGGAAAAAATACTTTTTCTTTATCTACATTTGTAAAATATTTTAAAAGTTATCTAGCTAAAGTTAGTTAGGATGCTAAAGATAACAAACATTGAAAAAACCTGCAATATATTTACTGATGCGATGATATTTGAATCTTCAGCATGTAGAGTATTTTGGCAATCTTTTACAATGTTAAATAAAACAAAACAATGTTAAAAGTTGTTAGTAAGTTTTCCAGTGTTTAATTTAGAAATTTTGAAAATGAGTCTTTAAAAAGTATGGTAGAACTGTAAAACTTTTTAAGGTTAATCAAAATTTCTGGATTTCTTGAGGAATGTATACAAACACTGAATTAAATATAAACTATTAATGCATTAAATTTAAAATAAAACAAATCATTCCTCATTGTTGCATCTTATAAATTCATGCAGAAAAATTATTTTTAAAAATAATAAACAATATATAAACTGTAACATTAAATAAACAAGTAACAATATTTTACCATTGTAAACTTTCAAGATAGCTTCACAAACAAATTTATATTGACTCTGAAATGAAAAGGATAACTCAATCAGATATCACATACAACCACTTTAAATTATAAAACATACACTCTTGAACCAAAAACTGCTTACAGTAGTTTGGATTAACATTGCTCTCTGATCTCGCATTGCTTTCACTATATCAAGGGGATAAACAGGCTCATTGGCTTCAATAAGGCACATTGCAGTTTCCATTAGAATTAATACACCAGTTCTTCCAATACCAGCACTGTAAAGAAAGTAGAATCAAATAAAATTTAATTGAAAGTCCGAATACAATATTAAAAAAGTTCTAATATGAAAATTTTACTGCACTCAAAATATTACTTAGACAAAAGATGGCTTAATAAATAAATCTTAAAAAATTAGGAGTTTCGACTGTTACATATCATTACTATGCAAATTATTATTTTTAAAGGTCATATTCACTGCTAAACACCTGATTGGCAGTTAACTGATAGTCTTACTTCTGATTGGTTTTTAAAGGCTAACTATTTTTCTGCCAATCAGAGGTTAACTCCTGGTTAACTGCTTATCAGGTTAGCAGTGAATATAGCTGTAAATAAATAAACTAGGCTAACCATTTAAAAAGTTTTACATCCCAATAAATACAATACTTTTACCCACAAAATATTACAATCCATTTCAGTTAAGAATGACATTGCTTATTTTTAAAAATTTGGTGGGTGAATTTTAGATATTTTTTATTGATGAGTAATTTTTAAAATTTCAATAGATAAAAGGACTGATGACAACACTACAGATATAAAATCAATAATAAATTGAAAATTATATGTGCTTTTAAAAATACCTGCAGTGGACTATTGCAGATTCAACCATCCCAACCCTGTTTTGCCTAACTTGAGAGACAAATTCTAAAAAATCAGAGGCATCATCTGGTACTCCATGATCAGGCCAAGATGTGTACTGCATATGAGTGATATGCCTTTCTTCTTTGTTCTGCTTTTGAAGAAAAACAAATGTCATTTTTATACATTCATCAAATTCAGAAACTAATACTGAACAATGGGTAACAACTTTAAGTATAAGTATATTTTTAATTTATTAACTTTTGCTTAAAAATACAAAATTTCTCAACATTTATAATAAAAAAGAGTAAGAAATCAAAGTCTGCATAAATTTTTTTAATTAAAAAATACAACTTTCGTAAAATTTATTGATTAGTGTTGATTAATATTTAACACATAAAAAAACTACAAAATAATTTCCAATTTGATTTTGAGAAATTTATTTCACAATAAAAAGTAGAGGCCAACCTCTGTGTTTATCAATGTGAATTCCCTAAATGCAAACGATGAAGTTTCTTGTTCACGTATGCAGGTTACTTGAAGGAATCCGAGTTCAAGAGATTCATACAGTTTCGGCCAATATTTATGACACTTGGACCTGCCCCTTTCCATAAGAGTAGTAACCATGACTATCAGAGTAGATTGCTGCTCCCACACCATCTAGAGGAGAAATTCAGTTTTCATATTTTATTAAGAAATAAACACACACCTTTTCCTGAATAGCCCTAACTTTATGCTCGCATACAGTCAGTCAGCAGAAATAACACAAATATGTATTTAATTTCTTTTTAAAAGCATTGAAACATAAAACTTACTTTAATGCATACTTATGCATGTAATATGTGAATAAATGTGTTTTACAACACATTTCACTTTTATATATCTGAATAATAAGGGGGCAACATTTAGCTTTTCAAAATAGAAGAAGAAATTTATTCGTGTTAGGCCGAAACCCATTTACGAAGAGCTTTTCAAAATAGCAACCTAATAACTTGATGATTTTTATAGAAAATGACTAGATAACCTATATTAAATAATTCTGGTTATACAAACTTATGTTCACAGAGGGTTTTTCACATAAAATTACAAATTAGAATTGGTTGTCTTTCAATACTTTATTAAAATGTGAATAATGATTAAATGTGACAGTGTTTCATGCCTCAAGGGGGGAGGGACAATATGAGAAAATGGGGTAGGACAAGACATGCTATCATAAACTCAAGTCACAAACACACCAAATTCTTATAGAGCACTAATGGATCATATTTAATCGTTGTTTCCCAATACAGACCAGACATCCCATACTAACTTGCTGAATTATAACTTAAAACATAAATAATTCTTTAAAAAAACTGGGATTAACTAACTTCAAAATTTTTCCTTGATTATTCAAAATAAAAATAACACACTTATCAACTAGCTATTAAAAAGCTTTAGATTTAAGTTGTTTAGAAACAACTCATTAATGATTGAAAATATTGACTCACCAGCCAAAAATCAAAGGTTGTGTTTGTTAGTGGCCCTTGAGTTGCAATGTACCTATTGACAATTCCAGATGTGGGAATTTCCATCTGAAAGAAATGAATGAAACTTTTAAAAATTTGAAATGATAAATTAAAAATACCTAAAAAAAGTATTTAATAGAGTTTATTAACTTACATGAACATGACTTGCATTGATGTAATCACCATTTGCACTGCCAAGGAGAACGACTCTAGTACTATCATCTGAAATAAGTTATAAAGTTTTATCATGAGTTGAAAATCCTCACACAATTTGTGTTTGAAAAAGATAAAGGGATATAAAAACATCTCTATATCTGTATAGTTATATTTATACATTAAAATTTTGATAAAATTAAAGAAATAAATGTATTTGTTGCTAAAACTTACATTTGAGCTAGATTTTATATAAAGGTACTCATTCAAAGTGCTCATTCTTAATAATTTTTTAAATAATTTTATGGATAATCTAGGCATTTTTTGAAGCATATTAAAAGGACCATAAGCTTTTAAAAGTTGAGAAGCTAGGAGCAACATCCTAACTCCAATTCAGAACTGTTCCACTAAAGGTATACCACTGGCTGCTGCAAAGGGGATGCTTTACAAACTATTTAGTTTGTAAATAGGTGGTAATTCAGTCACATTGGAGAAAGTCAGCAGTAGTAAAGATAAATTGTTAGTACGGCAGTTCCAATTTAGAGTTAGCTGTTGCATAATTTACCTTATTTTTAAAATTATTAAAGAATGGAATCATTTTGAAACATAGCCTAATCAATATAATGTAAAAATGAAACAAAAAAAGGCATATTATTTGTAATATGGAAAAGTGGTTAAAAAATCAACCAGTTTTCATTATCAATTTAAAATTAGAATAATATGGATTCAAACAATATAATTATAAAGATTAATGAATTTAATGGGATACAATGAGTTTTTAAAGGTAACTTACATGGGGATATGTCTCTGTATCTATTTTTGTTTAGATTTTCTGGAATCTTAGCAAGGTTCATAGGCATACCAGGTTTCTTTCTGTACAATTGCTGGAAAAAAATCTTAAGTTACCGTTAGGGTGATTTTAAATCTGCAAGCAAGCCTATTTCTCTAGTAAAATTGCAAAATTGAAACATTTTTCTTTATCAATAAAAATTTAATTATGTAGGAATAAAAAAGAATAAAACTATTTTAGTATAATTCAAGATGTTTCATATGATTTAAATGGCTAAGAATGTAATTTACTAATTTAAATTCCATTCCACAATTTTATAAACTTGAAAAAAAGTATTTGAATACACTGCAAAGTCAATGCTTTCCAAAAAGCTCAGTAAATGATATACCAATTAGCAAGGACTGAAACAATTACTTTAAAAGATATTTAATAAATATCAAATAGAACTGAAAAGTTAAATATTGGGATATCATTGTTTTAAATACTTAAAAGTATGTGAGTGTTTCCTAGTTTAGTTTTTGTAACAGTTTTTGGCTTAATACCAATGGGTATCATCACAAACAAGAGTAACAAATACAAACTGGGCATCTGATTTAATAGATTATGTAGTCAGATATTCAGTTTCTTACTTCAAACTGAGCAATTGTAGCACCACTTTCTAATCCATCACTTAGCAAGAGCATGGACTCAGAAAGCACGTCTGACCGCGGAACTTTAGATGAAACATGGCGGGCATCAGGAATATACTGGAAATCTGGCTCTTCAACATCCTCTCCAACATAAACTGAAATCAAGAGAACAACATCTTAGTGAAACTAATGAAATCGAATATATAGGTATTAAATTACACTGTTGAATTCTAATACAACAGCTTATTTGTATCAAAAATAGGAAACAAATGTCAAAACACATTTGGAAGGATTTTTGTTGGTTTTTGCAAAATCGTGTGTAATATTTTTACAGGGTTGCCAACCTGAGACAAAGCTTATCTGTAATCGCCCCCACCCGAAAAAAAATCCGGCGTGACACGTGGCTTGCCGACCGACGCCAAGCCTTCTGCACGTAGAAAAGTGACCCCATCTTTTGAAAAGTTTTAGGAA
Source organism: Tetragnatha versicolor (assembly GCA_024610705.1). Classification (NCBI taxonomy): domain Eukaryota; kingdom Metazoa; phylum Arthropoda; class Arachnida; order Araneae; family Tetragnathidae; genus Tetragnatha; species Tetragnatha versicolor. The sequence continues at coordinate 5,912,771 of JANDEH010000022.1, forward strand.
AGTCCTGAAAACGCAAATATTTGAGAAAAGAAGGCATTTTTTCTCCCATGAATCAATCTTCCATGAAATTAGGATATTCCGAATGATCCCCCTTCTTATTGCCCATTTCATCAGTTACTACAGACAAGCGTTATCGTTTTTATTCGCAATTCTAAGTAAAAAAATATTTAGTGAAAGGATTGAAGCTAAAAACAGAGAATTTAGAAGAAAAATTTAACAAATTGTCTTTAAAATATAATTAGCGTAGTTTCCGTAGTTTTTCCAGCTTTATCTGTAATTGCGGAATTCGGGGCCGAAATGCGGAATGATTCCGCAAAATCCGGAATGGTTGGCATCCCTGTTTTTAAGTATATTAGCAGAATTGAATCTCAAAGGATAGATCCGGCAGCTATAATTATAAAAATAGGTCATAGAACCCATGGAATTTCACTGGAAGATGTGTATGGGGCTAAAAGGAGACTGTAGAGAAATAAGGATAATTTTTCAAAAACCTTTTAGTTTTTTTTTGTTAGGTCAAGGACTTCTGGGACCCACTGGTATTATTATTTATATTACTTAACACTTAACTATATTGATTGACTATTTATTTTATTTAAATATGTTTGAAGTACAAAAGTTGTGTTTTACACTCAAGTTCATCATCTCAAATGCATTGATGAAATAAAAGGTATAATATTAATTTTTAAGTACAATTTTTTAAAAATTTATATTAATTATGATAAATTTTATAAAAAGATATTTCTTCAACAAAATGCTTTAAATGTAATAACTCTGGGAAGCAAGCTGAAAGATTGGTTCTTTTATAAGATGTTTGGCATCATGTCTTTCACAAATGTTAAACTTGAATGCACTGAACTTTCCAATATAGTATTTTACAGAAAAAAATTCAAGAATACACAAAGCAAAATGTAAGTCATGGGTATTATTCAAATTTTCAATGCTTTCTAAAAAAAAGCCGCTTGGTTTTATATAAACACTTTGAGTACTTGTAATTAAACTAACAGGACGTTCAAGACCTCCCAGCTCGTTAATACAGTTTTAAGCAAATAGTAAAATAACAGGTCTGGTTATTACCATTGGGTCTAACAGTCAAAAGAAGCTCAGCTGAATGTCTGTCCCTAGAAGCCCTAATGAGTTTAACAACCTGAAATAAAATGCATCATAAGTAAAGATAAGATATAGTAATGTTATTTGACTTGAACATGGTAATTTAGAGGCTAAAACAGTAACAATTCTTCCATAAAGTTGTCAATACTGGTTAATTCTGTAGCAACTATTCATAACCATTAGGGTGTATCGAAAGAAAATTTTCATCTATCTAAAGTGGCAGAGGACACTTGTGATTCTTTTCAGAATTTTTGGATGACGTCTTTAGGTGCCACACCGACTCTGAAGGTTTTCAAAGTTATGAAGCATGAATGTGGTGTAAGAAAAGAAACTCACTTGGTCGTGTGTTAAACCGGCCACGTCTCTACCATTGATCATAAGTACTTGATCTCCTTCATTCAGTCTAGGGATGCATGTATCAGCAGGTGTGTTGGGTGCGACTCTGGAGACCAAAATGGGAAGGTTCTGATCAGCTCCTCCCTATCGAGATAAAAAAGAAGCATGATAAGGACAACCGATAACATGACACAGTGCAACAATCAAGAATTCAATTCTCTTTTATTGACTTATCATTCATTAATCCATACAGGGGTGAACTCTGGGAGAGTGTTATGAGGCTATTAGCCTCTCCTTTTAGTTCAACCAAATTCTAGGCTTTAATTTAAAAATTTCACAAATTAAATCATTATTTATTTCCACAAAAAAGGGAATCATGATAATAATTGAAGAAATATAATTGATTAGTGAAAACCCTTTAAAATTTTGGTATTTTAGGATTAGTCGGCTACAAGCACATAGTTTTATGAAAAAACCGGCAAAAATAATCAAATATAAAAATAAAAACCATTAAAACATCTCAACTAGCAGTGTTGGTTTTAATTAAATTTCAAATTGTAATTTGAAAAATCTTGCCAATAAAGTTTGATTCGATGTTCGATGTGCCTGACTAATCCTCAAGTACAAAAACTTAAAAAGTTGTAGCTGTACAAAAAATTACTTATCCCTAACAATAAAGGATACACTACAAAAATATTTTAAAATTAAATTAGCATTTATTCAACTTGGGCCAAGTCTTTCTCATTTGATAAATCCAAATAAAAGGAAAGATTGCAAGTAGTAGTTGCTGGTATAAATTTTCCATTCCAACTTGAATTGATTGCATGCAATTAATAACATTAAAGTAATTAGGCAGACCACAAACCCTGAAAAAAACTTTTAACAAATGAAAACATCTTACCTTGACATTGAACCCAAATCGCCCTTGGTCATCTGGCTTCATTCTTATGGTGGCTAAACCTTGAGGCTCTTCATGACCATTTGTCTACAAAAGAATAAAATAAACAAATAAAACAAAACGAAGTTTTCACGACCTAACAGATTGACTCTAATCGGAGGGAGTCGAAAATCAATAATTAATTTAATAATCTACACAGCACCTTTAATCAATTAGGAGATCGATTGATAGATACAAGAATCATAATGAGATATTTTAAGTAAACTCTTCCCAAAAGACCAGTTTTGAGTCGGCGGATGTTACCATTTCGTTCAGCACAGCGCCAATTTGTCGCCAAAGGATAAGCACTGCTAATCATCCGAGAATCTCAAGAGATATTTATCATTAACTCGTTTATCTTCTCTTTGCACGGCATTGTACACAATCTCTAGACGCATTAGTGACAAATCGGATATTTGTTTCCCATTCAGAAGAAGAGGTTGCTTCTCTGAATGGAAGATTCACGCTAACAGAGATTCGGCAGAACCAAAAAGCGAGATTAATTACTAACAAGCAAGCGATTTTGAGGAGTACCCACTACGTAGAAAACGATCTAAAATGACTGTAGTCAAAAAAGGGAAAAAGTGTGCCCAGTTGCATCTCCGGTTTTCTGATGTAGAAGTCCGCAACTCGTATTTCAACAATAATGACTCATTTTTCAAATTTAAAATACAAGCTTAAAATTTCAATTTTATCTGAATATTTCCATTTCCTAAAAACGTAGGCATTACCTCTAATTTCTCAATAAACCTTAACTAGAAAAATCACTCCTTCAGCCTTATAACTCTTGCAGCAGTGGAAAGAACAGTTCGTATATCGATATTGAAACTCCTCCTTCACCATTTTCAAGACACTATGGAAATGGCCACATCAAACGTAAAAAACTTTTCAATACGTCCCCCATCATCAGTTCGTTTTTCCCGTACAACTCATTACTTTAAAATTTAATGTAATGAGTACTATTTCTATAATATAATCTTTGTAGATATCCATAAAGTAAAGACATTTAATCTGTGGTCAGTTAAGTATTAGAGGGAGAAATATTTTACTTCATGCGAGAAAATATACAGCAATATATTCCACTCAATTTGTTGGATCATTGAACAACCATAACTATAACGATTAACAAAAATAATATTGTTAGGATGAAGTACAAAGTTGTTTCTTTGGAGAAATCAGTAAAAACCATTGATTTTTTTTCTTAAATTACCTTTTCCATGAAACAAGACGAACACCCCATTAAATTATTTAAAAAGGAATAAGGTCTAATCATAATAAAACCATAAAATATCATTATTTATTACATTTAAATTTTCTAAACAGACATGTGTAATGACTGTGATGCCACCCATTAAAAAGGTTAAAAGCAAATGAAAATATCATTGGATAAATTATTAAGCACTTAGCTATTTTTTTATCATAAAATGGAATTTTTGTCTAATAAGCAACTAAATTTGCAAAAGGTAACCAAATTAAAATTTTTTAAAAGAACGTTATTAAAGTTATGACAGATAATGTAAACTTAAAAAATTTGTTAAACTAGTTACTAGTGCGTATTATGTATTTAACCATGGTTCATGGTCTAATGGATTTGATCTAGCTGCAGCTAAATTTAAAAGGATTGGATACAACAACATGTATATTTACCAGAGGTAAACCATGGTTTAAATCAGTGGTCTCCAACCCCCGGTCCGTGGATCAGATGGTACCGGGCCGCGGGCCGACCATTTCATTGAAAATGAATTTAAATTCCTAGGTTTAAACTCCAAATTAATGAATGAAATGAATTATAAATCGCTTTATATTTATTTTTTGGTCTAACTGTACTTTATTTTGAAAGCATGCTTAAATAAAATTAAATTAAAATGAGGTATTCTCACGTTTTGAGATTAAATTTTATTAAAATAGTAGATAAAAAACCATGAAGAATGACGTTTACATCAAGTATTTTCGTAGCCTAGTTTCTGATATAAATTTTTGAAATTTCGTTTTTTGTTTGGGCGCGAAAACACTTTCAAATTATAAATCATGCGCTGTGAGGTCGCATCCAATAGAAGCCCGTTTTCTGATAACGTGACTTTTCTGGCGTTTTGGCAAAAATAAAATTGAATTTTAAATTATTTAAGACACATTTTTGAACTTGAAAATCAGAAATTTGGGAGTTTTAAACCATTATGGTATCAAAAAAGTATAAAATCAAGCAAATCCCTCATTAATACATCAAAATAATCTAGGATGTAAACAATCAACGCCCCCCCCAGTGGGCCGCCGTAAAATTTATCAAACTTTGACCGGTCCGTGGTAGTAAAAAGGTTGGGGACCACTGGTTTAAATGAAACAAAGTTAGACCATGGTTAAGTGACCAAACTCACAACATATTTTGCCATCTTGCCAGGAGTAGCCAACCTTTTATACCAACCACACTCACATCCTTGTTGTTGCGTTTAGTGTTATTAGTTTTCATTGCTCACCGGATACAAATGATTGGATTTATATAATAAGTAAAGTTCTTATTTAAATTTGTAATATTTGTAAAAACAGAGTTACAGATTAAAATAATTACTCATCATCAAAACTAGAATAGAGCTTGTTGCACAATGGATAATTGCAGTCAAAATTTTTTTAATCTTAATGTATTCCGAATGGCCTAAAACCTCCAAAAACATTTCGATTTACCTAACTACTTACTAACAAAGCCCTAAAACTTAAGTTATTTTCAATTAAAAATAGCTTCTTTTCAGTCTGAGCTGAAACAGCTTGTGTCGTCATGCGTGCCTTGTTTACTATCATTCCGCTTTGAAACCACATTTTCAAGAGACATGTGACGTCACCCGGTTAGGAGCTCCCTGTTATAAAATATTTAATAATTAACTGAAAAAATTTGTCAGAAAAAACAAGCATATTTTTGGAATCAGGAGAGAATTCTTAATAAATTAAAATTGAAAATTTAGAATTTTAAGAGAAGCTGCAATTCTCCATTAACCCTTTCAGTCCTAAAAGCCGCCCAAAATTACTTTGAATCCAATAGGAATTTAGGACCGCCAGGTCTGAAAGGGTTAATGGATAACTTTATTTTTTTTATAAAGGTATGATAAAAATCATGATGCAACAAACTTTTATATTCTGCGGGCAAAACAGTTTCACAACAAGTAGGGTTTGGGGGGTCCTCCCTCAGAAAATGTTTTAAATTTGAATCTTAAAAACAGGGATTTCACAAGTGTAATATGCTTCTTTGTAGAAAATTCGCAATTGCCAACGTTGAGAAACACTGATCTAAATCTACCATGAAAGCTGGAACGCCTTTTAGTGGGCGGTAGGGACCAGGTTGACTAACGCTGCTTTTATTCCCAACGAGTTGGGTAACTTTCCCTCTCAGCGGCAAAACTTTCAATACATTTAACATTGTTTCTCTCGAAAAGGGCAATATTCAACAGCCTTACTTGAAAAGTTATAAAGATTTTCCTACACACAATCCTCACTTAATATTCAAGAGACAAATCAGTGATAGATAGCAAAGGGAGCACAGGAGTTTTTAAGGAGAAGATCAATCAACCCCGATTCAACACCAAAGTAACAGCATTCGGCGAAGTGACAGTGTGTTTATGATCATCCCCAATCAGGGATTCAAGGAACTCCCTGATTCGCTGTTAACGGGCGACCTTCCCGGTCAATGCTCGTTACAACCCAGCGAGGAGTTAAAACAATCGGAAAATCCCATTTGCTTGACCCGGGTTCCGCTACATTTGGCGCACGCAAAGGGGTTCCTCCTCACCGATCGCGCACACACACACCAGTTCGAACCCCGTAACGGCAAACATACGATGGGAGAGATTTCTCCGCTTTGAAATCGGCACCTACTTCATTGAGTCAGCGGTTCCATGGCTTTTTATGCCCCGAAAAGATGTTTGTTTCTAAAAATTACGTCACACGATGTTCAGAGGATTCATATTATACTCCCTCCACTGTATCACATTTGCGAAAACTTAAACATTAAAGGGAATTTCATATTTAAAATTTAACTGCATTTTCGGTTCTTCATTTTTGGAGGATTTTTTCTGAATTAAAATTTTGAAAGACAATAGGCTAATAAATGAATCCAATAGCAGGGCTAAAAAATTTGAGTAAAAATTTGTAGTATTGGAGCCCTATTATTTTGTAGTAATCATAGCATATATACCTCAGTCAAAAAACATTGTCTTTTGTTTAAAAAAAAGATAATCTTTTCCGTTACTACTTACCAGTCTGCAAATATGTATAGCAAATAGAAAATTACAAATTATTTTAAAATTACCTCTTTTCTAAAGAGAAAATTTCGCGAAACTAGCATATCACAATTAGAATAGAAAGGGTTTCTCGGCAGGAGACATATGAATTAAGATTTTTCGGGCTAAATTGCCGAGGTCCAGTTGATAAAAACTCAGACGTTTCGCCTAAAACTGTTTCAGGCATAGACCTTGGTTTCAGGCATATCACAGTTCCGAATCGCAGTATTTATATGAACCGAGGGGAATTCCAACTCATGTTCTACAAAAAGTACCGGAGCTCTCTAGGCTCCAGAACTAATTACTAAATTGCCCAATAATGACACAATGAGTTATTCAGCAAATCACAATTTTTCAACCACCATTACATGAATTGTAAACACAAGCATCATAACATACCCAAAAGTAGCGTAGGAAACATTGTTTCAGAAAAAGGGGCGATACGGGAATTCGAAAATAACTGCACAATCCCATTCTCCGTCGTCATGATTGCCGGGCGCAGAGAGAAATACCTCGCAGCTATTTTCCCGGAACTTGGATTACTCAATGTTAGCATAACTTTAGGCAAACAATCAGAAGTAGGTATGGATACGTAAGATGGAGTCGGAAAAACCGTCTGAAGATAAACTCAATGGAGCATGAATGAATGGATGAGAATGCCGAATACCACTAAATGATGAAAAAGACAATCTGGGAAGATTTATTTATCCAACTACATTTTACTCAAAAAACTACTACATTTTAAATGACAGCCAAGATATTTTTTAATTGCTTTCTCAACTCGCAAGTTCTCTTTTCACGAACATAAAATTGAATAATTAGGTGGCGTAGTTATACAACTGAGTATGACGACGAAGCCGGGACTTTTGGATTCGTCGTGTTTGAAGATAATTGAATGTGGCACCCTCTGTAAAAAGGGATTGTGCATGCGAATGTGTAGTGTATGTGTGGCGTGGGTAACAGTATAATATACCTCCGTCTAGGGCAAGGACTTCGATCATACAGTTCTGCCCTGCCATTAGATTCTTCGACTTCGGAAATTCTTTAACATATTTTTCTACACCTATCATAGAATGTAAGATTTGGCATTGCTACTATCTATTACGAGTATTAAATAAAAATGTATCCAGAAAACAAATCACGCGGAAATATCGATTTATCGGGTAATAGGAGTGGGGGTGGTTGCTTTCTTAATCAAAATATAATTTTTTTCGAGTTTGAGGGAATAATAACGCTAGTGACCAGACAGAAGACACAAAAAAATCAAAAGCAATTAACAAAAAATTGAGTTAAATATCTTGATATTCAAGGGGGGGTAAATTGAGAGTGGGGTTAAATGAAATCACTCGTTGCAATTTCCTCGAGCGGACACACCCGCGTGCAACCTTGGAAAGAGGCCCACGCGACGCCCCGTCTCCTGGAATAAGTGTCGCGCCGATCAGCGAAATTTCCCCAAAAGAAAAGGATTCGGTTGATGAATAATCACCTCAAACTACCCTAGACTGGGACTTTTCTATGTGTAGTAATGACGGAAGAATCCTGTTGGCTTGTTGAGCTCGTTTAAGGACTACAGTAGAGATTTAGAACCGCCTTTGAAACTTTTTCCCCCTGATCTCAAGTCAAGTTCGCAGCAGTTTTTTTTTTGTTTTCTGAATGAACAGTCGTAGTATAAATCCGATTCATTTTCTTTTGCTCGAGCGTTTTTTACAAATATAAATTAGTTCTTTGTTTTGTGAAACCCAGGTCTTGAACGTATAACATACACAGGACCATGTAACTAGACTTTTGTTTCGAGGGAGGGGGTTGGCTCAAAATTATTTCACCCGAACATGTTATAAGTTAATGCAGCATTTAAAAACACTTACAGATAGGATTTGAATTTTGGTGTAATACTAATAAGTTTAAAGACATTTGGGCTAGAAAACTTCTCTGGAAAGATCGCAGAAACCGTAAAAAAATCGTCACGAAAATTTCAGATGGGGGGATAGAACCCACTAACTTCCATTGGATACGGATACGTCCCTGATCATTACTAAACTTAATTGTTTGGAAAGACTGGCAGTTTTTTTAAAGCAAAATACTCCTTTTTCCTCAGGTTTTGGTATAGTACTTCCGAATTTTTTAGATGCGTTAAAGGATAGCTTGGGTCGAGTTAATTTTGCATCTTCAACAAGCTAATTCGGACTTCATAAACGTTCTTCATTAGGTTCGGTGTCGCCAGCGCCCATCGCATGTTTCCCAGAAATGTTTATCGCCCACTGTTGAGAAAACTCTCTCAAGATCCGACCCAGATAGATCAAGGAGGTCCTTTCATCCCGGAGGTCAAGATCGAGACTCCCGCATTCGAAAGTATTTACCCAAGGGAGCGAAAATACACAAGAGAAGCACTCCATGCTAATTTCTCTCTTCTTTCATCTCCATCATATTAAAACCAGCCACGCGTGAGCTTCTATTATTTCCAGGAGGATTTCTATGATGGAAAATGAATCGGGGAATCGAGGTAGAAAATTGAGGTAGATCCTAGTCTTTTCTTGAAAAATGACGTCGTTATCACGTCATTTTATTCTGAAGGAGGTAGAGATAAAACATGACAAGATTTCCTCCGAGATGAAGACTTTTTGACAGCGGTGATTAAACGTTTACTAAAAACAGCGAAGATAGATAATTTTGTGAATGTTTAAGAAGTTAACTTTTGCTTTGGTGATGGACGCCTGAAGAGAAACCAAATGCGTGTTGGATAACTAACACAAAAATGCGATGGTAGAAGTTAACCACAAAAGAAATATAGTTTGTCAAAAACAAGACAAAATCTAAATTGCTTCTAAAAATTATAAAGATATCTTCTCTCTGCCACAGATTCGATAAAAAATGTTAATTTAACCAACCATACATGTGATTACACAGACAAAAAATTGGCGGAAAATAATCAAAAAAATTCGATGGCACCTAAATTTTTCTTCATTTTAAGCAGGCTTTTACTTCCCGAGATCTAGGTTGGGTTTTTATGGCGCATGACCCAAGACAGGATAGCCCTAGATCTAGGATTCGATATGCTACAGCCAGATTCATATTTTTTTAGCTTACATCTTAACTAATTTTCATATTACTTCGATATTTAAAAAATTTTTCTTTCGATTTTCTTAAAATTAACACTAGGCCACCTAGTGGTATGAGTTTTCAGTATAAAACGATAGGAAAATAAGAGTGGAATTTCAGTTTTGCAAATCCAATTGTCAGATTTTAATTTTGCTCAGCGAATTGGCGGATTTCCGCCATTAAACCACTAGACCAGTGTTTCCCAACCTTTTTCGGTAAATGCCCCACCAAAGTCTTTAAATTTTCTATGCCCCCATGTCTTATTTATTTTTTCTAAAATACTTCTTGGAAAGTAAATAAAACCTGGTGGTCCATGTCCCACCTGAGGGAGCAGGGAGCAATTTGGTTACAAATTTTCAAATTGCCTCCCTAGAAAATCAGATTGCGCCCCACGTTGGGAAACACTGAACTAGGCCATTTCATGCAATGGTCAATGGGTTGAAATTTCCAGAAAACACATAAACTTAATATCCTTGTAAGATCACATAGTAGGTACTTATTGTACCTACTATTTCACATTTAAACAGAGTTCTTTATTTAATGGGATAAAAGATCATAGACCTTGTAAAAGATTGACCATTGTATATAGCTTTATTCATTTAAATATTGCTGTTTTTGTAAGGAAACGCAATGTTTTTTTCTTCTCGATGCAAGAAAATGAATTATGAACTGATCGCTGGGCTTATTCAAAGCCAATGATGGGGAGAAACGTCGAGAGTAACCTTAGTCTTGAAAGATGTTTTTTGTAAAACGCCAGCCATATACAATAGTCTTTTTAAGAGAGTAACAGTCAAGAAGCGAGTTCTTTCGAAACTGTGTAGATTGTATTAGAAGATGACAGCTACGTCTGAAGTGGTTTTGATGCAGTTTGACAGAAAACAGCATTGTTAAAGGCTAAACGAGTCTGGAGAGCTTTTTAAAAAAAGGTTAAGAACTCTCGATCAAGAGGAATGGCAAATTTACGACCAGGAACTGGACTCCGTTAATAAATGTGTCGAAAGCGGAGATCGGGTTTAGAAAAGAAGAGTTGAACATTTATCTGCACAAAACAGCACATCGGTATGTCCCTAAATCAGTGATTCCCAAACAAACGCTTTTCGGTCCACGCCTCACCAAAGCCTTTCTAAATTTTCCATGACCCCCATGTAAAATTACACATAAAGTTTCACACTCAAAATGTAATATAAAGGGGGGAGAGGGGGTCGAAAAAATGGGTCACGTAGAATGGGTACGTTCCCTAACCAGACTTAAGTTTCGGGAGTGAGGGGTTGACTCAAATTTTTTGAGTTAAGAGTATTTTATACGTTAATCTTTAAATGAATAAACAAGTAAAATTGGAGGGTCTGGGGGTCCCTTCCCCGAAAATTTTAGAAATTCCCTTTAAAATAGTGTTTTAGTTCATTTTGAGACCATTTAGATTATACCCAAAGAGACTCGTTCATTGTAAGCTGCAGAATTTTCAAGGGAAAATAGTATAGGGGAGAGCGGTATCCGAATGTACAGCTCCCGTAAAAAAAAACGTTACAGTGGGGTTTGCGGGTGAACCACTTGTGTTAGGAAGGCAAAAGAGGTGTCATTTTTCATTGTTTAGAGTATTCTTTAACCTTAAAAATTTTCGAGTCCTTAGGGGGTCGTCTTCATATTAAACGAAACACTAACTTTTTTTTTTCAATGGGGACCCCCAATTATTGTGATATTTTCTGAAAGGTCATCCCTCAAAACCCTTAAATATCCAGTTTCATCCAGATTGATTCACAATTAAAAAATTTTTGAAAAAATAAAAAAAATTAAATTTTTAAAATCATGAAATATTTTTATGGAAATCGATTCAGGTAGTAATTTTATGAAGAAAGCCAAAATTTTAATCGATTTCACCGAATAGTTTTTGATAAAAACGAACTTTAATCTTAAGGGGCCGTATACCGTTGCCGAATGCATACCGCGAATGTTCTTTCTCGTTCGTTTTTATCAAAAACTATTCAGTGAAATCGATTGAAATTTTGGCTTTCTTCATAAAATTACTACCTGAATCGATTTCCATAAAAATATTTCATGATTTTAAAAATTAAATTTTTTTTTATTTTTTCAAAAATATTTTAATTGTGAATCAATCTGGATGAAACTGGGTATTTAAGGGTTTTGAGGGATGAACTTTCAGAAAATCTCATAATAATTGGGGGTCCCCATTGAAAAAAAAAGTTAGTGTTTCGTTTAATATGAAGATGACCCCCTAAGGACTCGAAAATTTTTTAGGTTAAAGAATACTCTAAACAATGAAAAATGACACCTCTTTTGCCTTCCTAACCCAAGTGGTTCGCCCGCAAACCCCACTGTAACGTTTTTTTTTACGGGAGCTGTACAACCGTTCTTTGTACAACAGTCTCCCCTACAGTAAATAAACGACAGATGGGGTTATGGATTAATCTTTCCCCAGAAAACTTTTAGCATTTTAGTTGAAACTTTTCAAATCGCCCCCCATAGAAAGTCCAATTGCCCCCCGGTGGGGCGTGGGCCCCACTTTGGGAAAAACTGCCCTAAATCAGAGTCCATATTTTTTAAGGTTCTACATTACTAATTACACAGTCATTTTTATTTGGACAACTTTCACTAATTAAGCACCAGTACCAATTAAAAAGATTCAATTTCATGTACAGAGATAATTTTGCAACTTTCTAGAATGTGGCTAAATCTTTTAAAAACGTTTAAATTCTTGATGATTGAAAGGAATGAGTATCTATTGTTCTTACATCATAAATATTTGCAGTGACGAATGAATATTTGACTCATAAAAGTAGTATGGAAAAATTTAGGGGGCATAAGGTATACATTCGCCTCTCCCGTGCAAGACTCACACAATTGCAAAAGTTGAAATGTCTACTTTACGGGAGCTTGGCGTGGAAGGACTTCTTTATTGGTCGCCAAGTCGAAAAAGTCGAGTCAAGAGTGTAATCTTTGGGGATTATTTCCATTGGCGCTAAAAAAATCGCCAAAAGCGGCTTTATGTGCTTCAATCTAAAATCGTAGTTTAGCTGGCATATTGAACATCGAAATTTCTTCACTGAATTTAAGCACCTTCGAGCGCAGTCAGTATTTGGGTGGGTGACCACTGACCAAATCAAGCATAGCTGCGTTTTTTCTCTTTCCTTGCGCACATTTGCTTTTATTTTTCGGGAGAGGATCGACCTGTTATCAGAATATTCTACCCAACCCTAAATAATAAATGAACATAGAAATATATTTACATTTTTAATTAAATTACGTTGCTTTTATAGCCGATTTCATAGGTAGACTATATTTCCTAAGCAACTTATCATGAAAAACCTTTTTTTAATCGACTATCGGTGCATTCCTCGTTAGAATTACGCTAACAGGATCATGAAATACGTTTTGGGGTTGCACTGAAACAACAATCAGTCTTTGAAATTAAACTGTGATGATCAGAGAAACATTTTAATTCATTAAAAAAGGTGATTAAAAAATTACGTGTATTTTACTTTACACGGGGTATATAATAGGCTGATACTCTCCTGAAAAGTAGTCAAAAGTTAAGTATGGGCAGAGGAAGAAAGAATAAACCAATGGTGGTAATGCTGAGAATGTTATGGGGCACGGGTCACTAAATCCTTCATAATAAGATTTGCGCGTTATCAACAACTAATTGGATTGAAAATAATAACTTTTAATTTAGGCAGAAGTAGTCGTGATTACTTTTAATACAGTTTGAAATGGCTCTGCTTTGAATTAAGACTGCATTTTTAATCTTTAATTTTGATTCCAGTAGTCAAAATTACGTGATTACTGCCGATACTTGGTGGTCACCCTCCAAAGTACTGACTGTGGCTGAAGGTGCTTAACTTGAGTTAAGAATGATCCATGATTCACGCGTTAAAACATAAGAAGCGGTTTTTGGCGATTTATCTTAGTGCCAATTGAAATAATCACCAAAGATTAAACCCTTGCTTCGACTTTATCGACTTGCAACCTATCTAGAATCTTTCCCCGCCAAGCTCCCGTAGAGTAAAAATTTCAACTTTTGCAATTGTGCGAGTCTTGCACGGGAGAGGCGATATAATGATTTTCTCTGGTAAATGCATAAAAAATCCTACTTTCGGGGGACATATGAGCAAAATCTACCCCTACTGTTTAAAGGGGGTTCACTAGAAATGTTAAAGTTTGGTTACAATATTGAGTTTCAAACGAAAAGAAAAGGGGGTCTCTTAACTTATCTCCTTCCGTAAGTGCTTTTCGAACCAGTAGCACTGAATAAATTATAATAACAGAAGCTCCACATAATCATATTTTTCGCCTTTCGCCACAAGTGTCAAACCCCACACACAATGAACGAGAGAAGACGACGATGGTTTCGTAAACGTTCAATTAAGAGATCCTCGGGGCGTGCAGCGGCAAACAATACTGCCTCTCTCACGCGAGCTAATTGTCTCTCTGCGGAAGTTGGTTTTTGATTGAGAGAGAAGCTCCGCATCCGAAAACCGTGACCCCAGAGAACCAATTTCACCTCGCACAGAGAAGGTAATTCGATATCGGCCTATATTATTTACTATCAAAGAGACATAGGTGCCAACATTGAAGAATGAAAATCCGGTTGACTACACTACATCATAGCGTGAATGAATTTTTTCACAACTGAAAAATTGCATGCTTAGAGATTTTTGAATTTGAAAATATTGACTATAGATAAACCAAATGAATGCAAGGAAATGTAAGGAATAAAATAAGATTGAATCGAAAAGTTTTACCAGTTTTAAAGATAGCAGAAAACATTTTCCTGCTTCTAGACTACAGATACCCAAAATACTTTCACTCAGATTTTTCGTTTTATCTGTAGGGATTTTTACCCAAAAATATTCCTAAAACACAAAATCCTTTATCAGGAATTTATTTTTTGTGAAATATAGAAGATTAATTTCTAATTAGGGCGCTCGAGAGACAACTGAAAGAAGAGTTGACAGCTATGCATGATCCTAAACCTTTTTGTCTATCAGTTTAGGTCAGAGTGTGGATATCATTGGCTCCTGCCGCCCTGTAGCCACATTATTTCAAATAGCAGGGCATCTGCCAAAATGATTTTGTTTTTAAATCCATGACTTTTCATAACTTTCCCTGACTACGGAAATTCCTTTTCCATGACTTATAAAGACTACATAATTTTTGACATGAATGGTACTTGAATACATGTTTTTCCAATTAAGTACAGAAAATTTGGGATAAAATTTTTTACTCATTTTAGTTACCGGCGAATCGATACAGGTGAGTAGGTGGAGGTTGGGCAATCGCGGAGGAGCCCATCATGAGCCATCCGAGAAAAAAAATATTTTAGTCATTTTCGAGTTTGGAATTTAAAATCCGTGACTTTTCATGGCTTTCCTTCACTTTCTCCTAAAATCCCTGACTTTCCAGGTGCACGGAAACCCTGAAATTGGATATCCTCACGAATCTGACAATAAATAAACTTTTACTCCTGTTTTACTTCTTTATTCCTTTTATACAGGGTCAATGTGGTTTTACAAAGAGAAAGGGGTGAACTCAATACAACCAGACGAAAATTTTAATACAAGCTTACAACGCTTGTTGGTTTTTAATTTTATTTTTTGTAAATCCTTTTGAAAAACTATAGGAAAGAAAGTTTCAATATCTGGAAGGAGAGGTCAAAAAAGGGAATAAAATAAAATAGGGTTGCATTATTTTCGTTTAGTTTGACAAGAAAATGTAAGTTTTCACTTTATCAGAGTCGGTATTACGACATCAGAACCACACTGGTATTTGAGACAACAATGAATAGTAAAATTAAAATAATCAACCACACGTACAGAAAAAGGAAGCAATCCCAGAAAATCATGATATGAAATGTAACTCAAGGAAAAAAATATCCAATGTGGCAATTAAATGAAGGAGAAAATCTAATATACGAGAAAATAATATATCTCGTAGTATATGAGGTCGTAAAAATATTCAGACAGATTCAAGGGAATTAGACGGCATAAAACAAAGCAGGAAAGAATTTATCTGTTTGTTCAAGAATCTAGATCAGTGTTTCCCAACGTGGGGCGCACGCCGTACTGGGGGGCATTATAATTTTCGAGGGGGCAATTTAAACTTTTTAATCAAATTGCCCACTAGGTGGGGCATGAACCACCAGGTTTTATTTACTATTCAAGAATGATCTTCGAAAAAAAGAGACATGGGGGGCATGGAAATTTTAGAAAGGTTTTGGTGGGGCCATGGACTGAAAAAGGTTGGGAAACACTAATCTGGATCATTTCCTAAGATAATGAGATTTAATAATCACTAAGAATGTGTGTTTAATGGATGGGTAGTAGGGTGTCCCTTATTTGGGCGTTTTTTCAAAAATTCAGGGAAACTTTTGCTCCACCCCCCAATTTTTTTCCATTTGGTACCCTAAGACTGTGTGCAAAATCTTAAATCGATCAGATAATAATAACACGTGCCCCAAACGGCCTGAAGTTAGAAAATTTTGACTTTTTTCTAATTTTTTTGAAAATTTTTAAAAATATGTTTAAAAAATCCGTTTCCGAATAAAGGGCTCTAACACATTTAAACATTCATATTTGACCGTTTTTCGTTACTAGTTAGGCCAAAATGCCCAGTTTGTAACCTAGTCATCAGTCAGAAAATCATCAAATTTGTCCATTTTATACTAAGAATAGAAGAATCAAAAGGAAGTGGTAAACGACTTAAAACCGCAAAATTCCATGGCTAAACACCATTTGTAGACCATATTGATGTGGATATAAATTTTCTGGAGCTCAAATTAATTATGGGTTGCTTAATTACAGACGCCATATTGGATTGCATTAAAACTAAAAAAAATACTGAAAAAAAGGTATGGGCATGTTTGATATCGGGTAATGGGTGTTTGTGGTTTCTAAAATCAATTAAGACTAATAAAATTATCTTGGACAACTTTTTAAAGCTCTTTACGCAATTTAAGGGCCAGCATATCTCCTAATACAAGTGCAAACCATGTTTTCAGAACTATAGATATGTTAATAAATTCTAAACACATAAAACTGACAAGAGAAATTCTGGAAACAAGTTGAAAAACAGACTCCAGTGTGTCCACGAGTATTTTATTCCATAAGTTAATTGAAAAGCTGAAGTTGATACAAAATTAACCCACTCTTCATAATAATTAAGTTATACTCTCAGAAGGTAAGCGATTAACCATGTTTATAGAGACTGCTCTTCTATTTTATCATAATTTTAAACATTAACATACAAAATACGAGCAGTTCAATTTATTAGTGTCATTAAAAAAATTAAACACTGTTATTTTGTCCGTGGCTGTAAGAAAGTTTAAATATCAACTACAATTTTAATAACTCTTCTACTTCACCCTTAGTTTTTTTTTTCGCACTGTCAACCTTTCATCAGTAAATGTCCTCGAGGAAGTACTAACGTTTCGAGTAAATTTTCGTAAAAATTGTTTATGCAATTAAATTATTTTAAAGTGTCAGAGCCTTCTTTGCGAGAATGTAGAGGTAGGAAACTAACAGAGCGAAGAATAGCTGACTCACAAAAAAACTTTAAAGAAAGAATGGTTTTAAGAAACTGTTGATAATATTTATTGATACTTAAGTAGAAAATATAAGTGTCTTAGATTTTAATGGCTTATTTGTTCAATTGCAGGTATTTTTTAATTTGACGAATAAAATTATGATAAAATAGATGAACAGTCTCTATAAACCTGGGTTAATTGCTTACCGTCTGATAGGTTAACTCAATTATAAAGAGCGGGTATTATAAAGAGCGGGTAGTATCTTGTATTAACTTCAGCTTTTCAGCTAACTAACGAAATAAAATACTCGTGGACACACTGGAGTGTGTTTTTAAAATTGTTTCCAGAATTTCTCTTGCCAGTTTTATGTGTTTAGAATTTATTACCATATCTATAGTTCTGAAAACATGGTTTGTACTTGTATTAGGAGATATGCTGGCCCTTAAATTGCGTAAAGAGCTTTAAAAAGTTGTCCAAGATAATTTTATTAGTCTTAATTGATTTTAGAAACCACAAACACCCATTACCCGATATCAAACATGCCCATACCTTTTTTTCAGTATTTTTTTTTAGTTTTAATGCAATCCAATATGGCGTCTGTAATTAAGCAACCCATAATTAATTTGAGCTCCAGAAAATTTATATCCACATCAATATGGTCTACAAATGGTGTTTAGCCATGGAATTTTGCGGTTTTAAGTCGTTTACCACTTCCTTTTGATTCTTCTATTCTTAGTATAAAATGGACAAATTTGATGATTTTCTGATTGATGACTAGGTTACAAACTGGGCATTTTGGCCTAACTAGTAACGAAAAACGGTCAAATATGAATGTTTAAATGTGTTAGAGCCCTTTATTCGGGAACGGATTTTTTAAACATATTTTTAAAAATTTTCAAAAAAATTAGAAAAAAGTCAAAATTTTCTTAACTTTAGGCCGTTTGGGGCACGTGTTAATATTATCTGATCAATTTAAGATTTTGCACACAGTCTTAGGGTACCAAAAGGAAAAAAATTGGGGGGTGGAGCAAAAGTTTCCCCGACCTTCGATTTTAAGGGACACCCTAATGGGTAGTTTGATTCATAGAATATGAAAGCTAACATACCCTAGCATAGTATCAGTTTTCAAAGAACAGATAATGAATAAATTTTCAAGACAGGTAAAAATTTTCCAAACTTGGAAAATCTAAAACCAATAACTTAATACATTTTATAAACAATTATCACTCATTTATAACCAAAAACATTGAAATCTACAAACTCTAGAACATGAATACATCCACTATGCTCAAAACTGAGATTAGATAAATATTATCAACCGTATTTTGATCAAAACTATTGAAAAGTGAACTTTTTCATACACATTTGAAGTTTCCAGGAGTAGTAAAATGTGCTCAATTCATTTTTAATAGAAGTGATTATTTTTTTTCAGTTCAGGATTTATAGCAGGGGTCTCCAAACAATTCAGCCCGAGGGCTGTATTAACTATTAAACAGCAGTTTGGAGGCCGACTACCTACTCAAAGTCCAAATAAAAAATAACAAAAATAGGTGGAAGCTCATAGATAGTTTAAATGGAGGTTCACAATTAGGGGCCGTTCAAATATTACGTAAGCACGTTTTTGGTCATTTTTAACCCCCCTCCCCCCGTCAACAATTTGAAAAAAGAATGTGAATGGTTTTAAATAATTTTTTTCTATGAGTAAATTTTATGTAAATCTTTTTCCTGTGTACTGGCTTAAATTTTTTTTAAATAATATGAAAATCACACGAATTACTTTTTATTTAGGGAGGAGTACGGAAGAAAGCATCGAAATTCGAAAGTACAATCGTATGATATACGACATCCAGAGCTTGATTTCTGGGAGGGCATTTGGGGCACTTGTCCAGGGCCCCCAAAGCCCTTAAAAAGCTAAGAAAATGTAAAGTAGTGTAAAATAAATACATTTAAACTTATGAATTTGAAAGTAATGCAGTATTAAGCTTTTCTTTTAAATAAATAAAATTGTTACGAAGTATTTACTCTTGGATTAACGATGGTTGTTTTTTTATTTAAAGTCAAATAAATTAGTAGTTTTCTTTAAGAACTTGTCGAGTGCCTCCCAAATGGTTATTTTGCCCAAGGGCCCCACACTTGTCGGTCCCTGACAACATCCACGATCATACCCCCATAAAAAGTGCCCCTCACACATTTAAAAAAAATAAAATAAAAGACGCACCTTTCGCCGATACCTGAGCAGCAGTTCCCATGGAAACGCGTCGAAGCGCCAGTTGCAAGGGGAGCCGGCGGCCCATGCGTCAATCACCTCCATCCCGCGAAACAGGCCCGACCGCTCCCCGAAGCCACGCGACCGGTGTGAGCGAACTCTCTCTCCGTCCGCTCGCTCTCGCCGCCGACCGGTCACGTGGCGTGCGTGACGTGCGGGCCACTCGGCGATGAAAGCGGACCATTGTCGTTCGCGCGGTGGTGGAAAGAGCGTTGTTTTGGGACCGCTTTTTGGAGCGCTGTTGTTGTTGGGATTGTTTCGGTATTTCCTTTCCACTCACTCTCTGATGGGCTCCCTTTCGGAACGGAATGCTGGTCGAGATGAAAATAACCTGGAAGTGCTTTCGAAGTGGAGAGGAGCGGTCAGTTTTGGGGATTTTCCCGACTCGAGAAAATGAGATGAACGAGAGATTAGGTAAACAAAAACAGGAACGTGGAGAAAAAGGGTTTTAGGGCAGTGTTTCAGCATGGGGAACACCAGGGGGATAATTAATTATAAATTATGGAAATTTTCCAAAGATTTACCTTGGGTTATAGGCTATAAAAACGAGTTGAAACTCTGTTTTAGTGACTAATTTAAAAAACGCCCGGGGGAGAATCCCTCAAACCCCCAGTGGCGGATCCAGGGGGGTGGCACTCTGGAAAGTGCCCCCCCTTGGAGACCCAAAAGGTTCTCAAAATGAGTAAAAACCCAACTTTTACAGGTCTATTCCTGGCATGAGACTGTTTACAATTAAATCAAAAAATTTCATGCAACAAGGTTTCAATTTAATCCTATAATTTTCTAAAAAGGTACATTCAACACTATGAAAGTATAGTCTGTTCATTTAGAATAGGTTGGTGAGACATAATGCACTCATGAGCGGATTTAAGGGGGGTCATGGGTGTGCAATGCCCCCAACTTTTTCAGAAAATTTAGTTTCAATTAGGGAATATTACGTTTCCAAAGCCATCAAGTATAGCTAGCCCCCCAGGGTCCACTAACTAAATCCATGAATCAGCGACAGATTAATTCAATTTTGTGGGAGGGGGCAGATAGATGGAATATCCAATTTATGGGTCATTCCCAAAAAAACCGTACAAACTGCGTCCGAGAAGTTAATATTTTTTAAATTGATAAAAATATACTTTTGGAAAATTAGTTTTCATTGTTTCAGAATCTTCATTTTATTATGTCTAGTTGGGTATTTTTTAAAAACATAAAAATAAAATATTATTTCTTTAAAATGCTATTGTTCGTAACTGGAACACAGAAAACAGCGTGTCCCACACTAAAATTTATCACATTTAAAAATGTTTTTAATGACCAGGTTGCAAGTTATAATAAGTTTTATAACAATTAATTAAATGCCACATTTCAAATAATTTTGACAAAACACATATTTTATTTTATTTTTAATTTCAGAGTTACATATTTTTTTCTTCGTGTCCCAGTTTTTTTGTCTTTTCATTTTTCCACTCTGTTACGTTGATATTTTAAAATAAAAATTAAATTTTACTGAATTTATCAACAGTATTTAACTCTAAGAAGGAATAAATAATCATTGCCCGAGAGCCATAATGGATTGGAATTTCGAAAAGAAGGTTGGATTTAATTTCTTTCTACGATTGCTTTAACCACTTCCACTCTGTTACACCTCCTTATCACCTTTTTATAAAAATCTATTAGGTACTTTTTTCAAACAAATTAGAGTTAGGATTAACATTACTAATAAATTTTAATCAATGCTTTATTTTTTTCATTCAGTTGAAATTAAAAGCCACAATTCTAATTTTAGGCTGAATTTTCCACTCTGTTACGTTCCACTCTATTACATAAACAATATAACAGAGTGGACAAAGAACAAGTGATGATATTTCTCTTAGAATTTATAACCTTACGTCTACATATTTCTTAGCTTTGATTCTAATACATATTCGGATACATTTGGTAATTATAAAATTCAAATATGATATTTTTTTTAAAGAAAATGAGTAAAGAAACTAACGCTTAGCGGCAGCGTCGTTATTGAGAACGTTGAAGATTAAATGTTAACATAGATGAAGCGAATAAGCAGAAAGTTTTTAAGTACAGCTAATCGCAGTTCAACCTACAAATATGTGTAGTTTTCAGGGGGTGTCAGAAAACATGGGGGTTGACAAAAAAGTAAAAGTAATGAGCTTAAAAAGTAATAAATTATTTAAAACTGATATAAAAAAGACATTTCCTATGTTCAAATAGATTCTAGAACAATTGTAAAATATATCCCTCATCCAAAATTTGAGTTGAAGAGTGGCGCCAAACATTATTTATTTCCCAAAAATATTGACGTTATTCTGTAATCATAATTTTTGTTTCATATCTTCTGGTGTTACTAATAAAATGTAGATTGCAAGTAAAATGATTGAATTGATTTTTACTACAAAATCATGGTATTTTTCTCCCAAGAATGTAAGATTTTCCACTCTGTTACAAAAATTTCCACTCTGTTACATCACACTTTTTTTGCATTCCAGTGTAAAATAATTCTAAAAATTTTATTAAAAGTGTCCCCTACTATTTGGAACAACACTAGCTATAACAGAAATAATAATATTTTTTCAATAAGAATATAAGCCATAGAATAAACTTTTATCCAGGTATATTTCACATTTTTAAAAAATTTTGCACTAATCTTCCATAAAACAGTTTCAAAATTTAAAAAATAAAATAAAGCGCAAGAGTACTTACAAAGCACAGCATATTCAAAGATATTAAGGTAATTTCAATCTTTATTACTTTTATTATCTCTCTATATTAAAAAAAAGTAACAGTGACCGTCACCGCCGCCGCTGATTTTGAAAATTTTATTTTTGAACACTTTGAACTATCACTACGCAAAAACTATTTGAAGGAATCTCTCTATATTAAAAAAAAGTAACAGTGACCGCCGCCGCCGCCGTCACCGCTGATTTTGAAAATTTTATTTTTGAACACTTTGAACTATCACTAAGCAAAAACTATTTGAAGGAATATTATGAAATTTTGACCATTGGTAGACAAATGTATGAGGGTCACTTCAGTTTCCAGACCTAATTAAATAAATAATTAGTTCTGGAGTTATTTAATGTCAAAGTCGAAAATTATTTTTTTCGACTGCGAGTTCGCCCCCAGAAAAATCTATTTATAGCAGAAACATGATTTTTTGCAGACACATACTCTTAGGTATGAAGTTTTGCACCTCGTCGCCCTTTTTTCTAATTTCGAATTATTTTTGGAGTAATTAAATTCTAAAGTTTCGGAATTTTTTACCCTTTTTCGGTTTTTTCGTTATAACAGAAAAACTAATCACAGTAAAACTATGATATTTTAAACACACATACAATTATTTTTTATAAAAAGATTTGCATTTCGTTTTTTAAAAAGTTCGAATTATTTTTAGAATTATTAAGATTCAAAGTTTCAATTTTTTCATCTCTTTCTGGTCGTTCACTAGAGAAACAGCCGATTTTTATGCGAGTCTGATTTATTTTATTTCCAACGATTCACTAGATACACGTGTATTTTATAAATTTAAAAGACTAGGGAGCTACCGCCCCCTGCTCGCTATCGCTCGCCAACCCCCGTTAACTGCTGACGCTGATACTTAAGGATCTCTTTGCCATCCTCACAAAACACAGCTCACAGCACTTACTCATTTTATAAAACATTCTTAAAACAGGGGAACTACTTCTCTGGGGTATTCTTTCAACAAAAGGGGAATATTCATTCAGCGGCGAAATTTTAACAGTTCCTTTATGGCAATATGAATTGGCGGATCGCCATTTAATTCCAAGAAAATTAGTAACAAAGCAGTGTAAACTTTCTTTTACCATTTCCCCTCACACAGATCCATTCAGAAGCACTGAAGCATCTCCGGAATAAATTTTACTTTCTTAAAATTTGTAATGATTTTCATTGATTGTCTGTAAAAAATGTAGTAATTATCGTAAACATCACGAAAATTTAGAATTTTGCTTCATGAGAACAAATAAACATCGAAATTGTGTCAGTTTCATAGCAATGACACGAATGTTCTGACTTTCGATTTTTATCTTTATTTCTAAAACATTCCCCCGCCATATCTAGTTTTGCGTTTTGGCATTATTAAAAAAAAGTTCCCTTTTACTACCTTAAATAATATAACTTGCAAAAGGATATAAAAATAATTATTATTGTAATAAATAAATGCAAAAGTTCAAAATTTCTGAAAGCGAGTTTATATTTTATTGTAAATATAGTAATGATTAGGTTGCCACAACGACAAAGATAAATATATAAATATGAATTAATTATTTAAAAATAAAAGATAAATTAATTATCCATTAGTTTTAAATATAATTAAAATCGTTTGAACAGCAAAAATATAAATGTTGTTAAAAAGAATCCAATGTATATTTTTTAAATTAGTGTGATAAATAGAAAGATAATTATTTAATGTATTTGAATGTTAAAAAACCAGTGAAATATATTTTCAATTGTTTTAAAATTCATAGTTTCTTGCTCTGTAACTGCGACCTTATCCGAAATCTTAAAAAATGGAAATATTTTAAAATTAAGAATTTTTTTGAAAAATCGAAGGGCTTACTCGGAAATCCGGAAAGAATTCGGACATTTTGATACCATATATGTGTCATTTGGTTCAGTAATTAAAAAGCCTTTCTCTGGAAACCGTTCACCAAAAACTTTTTTTTAGAATAGAGAGATATTAATGGCATGCTTTTTCTCTAAGATAGTTGATGATAATTAGTAGACTTGCTGGATATTTTAAAAAACATTTGGATTAAATTATTGACAAGTTAAAACAGGGCAATTCCACGGGTAACTGACTGACATTTTTTAAGAAAAACGCTTAGTATTTTGTAATTATCTTCCCAAAAATAAATGATAAAAAAATACTTTCCACCCAGTTTATTGCTTTCTTGTTGGCTTAATCTAATGGCAAAATTAAAATTTCAAAATGTGTTTTTATTGATTTTTTAAAATTTTAAACAGCAAAATAACTGACTGACATAACTGTTTCACAAATGTCAGTCAGTTACCATGTCGTTTAAAATTTTCAAAAAATCAATAAAAACATATTTTGAAAATTTAATTGTGCCATTAGATAAAGCTAACAAGAAATCAATATACTGGGTGGAAAGTATTTTTTTATCATTTATTTTTAGGAAGATAATTACAAAATACTAAGCGTTTTTCTTAAAAAATGTCAGTCAGTTACCCGTGGAATTGCCCAACAAAGATACTTCAGTTGCAGTTTTATTTTGATATTTTTGTAGTTATGGTCCGAATTAAGTTATTGATAAGTTCGAGAGATAGAAGTTTCGATTTTAAATGATCATAAACTAAGCCGACAAGTTCCAGGTTTTACTGGATAGTTGAGATGAAACAAGCGAGTTCTGCTCGCTAAGATCGCGAAGCGATCTTCAACGAACTGCGAAGCAGTTCCGGGGGTTGGTGAGCGATAGCGAGCAGGGGGCAGAGCCCCCTAGTCATTAAAAAAATCAAATTCTATTCATGTAACAGAGTGGAAAAAACCTTTCTCTTCTCTGATCAAAACCTTCCAAAATAAATAAAATTATTATTTTAACCCACTTAAACTTTTTATCACTGAAAAGCTTAGAATCTTAGCTGATATTAAGGCAAAATTTTTTTGAAATAATTCGAAATTTATTTTTTAAAGTTTTAAACATCAAATGTACGGTTTTTTTGGGAATGACCCTTATAGTAAGGCCTCCCTGGGAGATAAAATGTTTCCAAATGATATCTTTAAAACTAGCACTGTTAAGGTTTTAGAGACTTAAAACTGATAAAAAATAAGTTTGAAAATACCAGTGGCGTATTTAGAAATTATTTTGTTAGGGGCCCAAAAACATTTGTCGGCCCCTTTCATGCATATTTAATGTTTAATGTAGTAATTTCAATTCCTTTTTAGGTAGAATTTGCGTCTGAGGGAATTTAGTATTAGAGAAGATGTTTCTAATAAAGGTCCAAGTATCAAAGGGGGGTCTCGAGGATCTCCCCAATAAAATTTTTGGAAATTTCACCCTAAAAAACGGGGTTTTGAACTGTTTTTTGGTACAAACATGTAGCCCAAATTTCGACAAACATTTTAGGTAGGATTTTAATTTTTGGAAATTTGACCTATAAAAACAGTATTTTAACACATTTTTATCCACCTTTACTTCTTTTATCAGAGAGGGCGGTCGCCCCCACTGCCCTCCCTTTAATCCACCCTTGCCATGAATACACTAGAAGCCATGACCATAGTAATACTCATCAAATCATTTGTCTTGGAAAATAACTAGCTAACCTAAGCTGATCTAAGAGAAATACTGTCAAACAATCTGTCTCTGGGGCATAGCCAGGGTTCTGCTTGGGGGGGGTAAGCAGGTTAGGCGGTGGCACAGATGCAAGATTTGGTTTTTGGAAGGTTTGGTTTTTCTAAATTAAATTGAATCTTCTCGCCAAATATAAGATGAAAAAAATTGTGAGTAATCATGTTTGAACTACCAAAATTTTCTGGGGGTCTTCCCCATGGTAAATAGTCTTGTTATGGTTTGGTAACCGCTCTTGTTTCAGCAGAATATTCTGCTAAAGGAACAGAATATATTATGAACCAAACAGTTAGGGGGCTAAATCATGCTCTCATGGAAACTTAAGGGGACGTCTACATGCAAAGTGTTCTTTTGGACCCCCTCCCTCTTATACTCTGTTTATTTAGAATATACGCCTAAGGTGTAATGTATTAGAAGCAGTTACTATTGTAATTATTATTGAAAAACTTTTCTTGTGCAATGACAAGGCAACCTTAACAGAAGTAGCTAAAATACTGTAAAAGAATCGGTCACTGAAGTTGCGCGATGAGCGTTATTAGGCGTTTTTGATCCAGATCCTGTTTCAGGAGCCTATTTTAAATGAACATACTATAGTGAGATTTATGAAATGTAGTATGACACCCCCACCCTCTCAGCTTCTCACATGAAATTTACTATAACTTTTCAAAATATTGTTTTTTTTTACATGTTTATGTATGTTTCATCTTGTAGGTATGACATACATTTGCAGAGTAAACATTTTTTTAAATCGATGTAGAAATCAAAAGCATTGTCTTGAATGGTCAAAGGTACCTTGGTGCTATTTTGACTAATATGCACATTTTTTCTTAACTGATGGAAAAAGATAGAAGAAAAAACAAAAATTATAATATAAAAAATTATATATTATAAAAATATTAAGGTGGAGGAGATTTTCCTGGCCCCTAATAAAGGTCAAAATAAAGACCAAGGACAATTTTTGGAGAACTCTTTATAGCTCACTCATTATGCGAATACAGCAATATTTTATTTAATTTGTTTTAAAAAATCAATTACCAAGTTTCCTACATTCATTTTGGTTCCCTAGATTTTGAGATTTAGCTGAAGGAAAAGAAACAACTGATGACATTCATTCCCTTTTCCTAGTAGCACAACTCATACCAAACATGTCAAGTTTACGTAACTGCAGATAGAAGTGATCGAAATTTGGCCATACATGGCGAAAATTGGACGAATCCTGAACATTTGTGCTGCTGGGATTATCCTTCAGGATAAAAATCCAGACAGACAGATAAATACAAGAGAAAATAGACAGGCACCAGTTTTTCCCTAGATTTAGAACAGCTCAAGAAGGCTGGTGGCATAATGGGTGTTCCACTTGCAGGCCAAGATAAACTCAGCCTTTTATCCCTTCATCTGGTCAATAAACCAACAGCCAAATGTGCTTCGGAACAAAACACTGGGCTTTTTTTAATGTTAGGCTGACCATCTAACCAGGATATATGGCTAACTAAAGTAGTATGTGATTTGATGGTAGTTACAATGGCGAAAAATTTCTTTCAGAATGACATAGCTACCATGTAATCACGCTTCTTAGAACCAATGGTGGGACCAGATTTTTCATTAAAAATATTGTTAAAGATGCAGCCCTGCACTTATTAGATCTAATTTTGCCCCATCTTGTTAAGCTTGGGATTTTCAAAAATTTCGATAAAACCGGAATTCCAGGATTCATGCTGTTAAAAAACAGATTTCCGGGGCTATCCCTGGTAAGTAGCACCCTTGCAATTAGTTCAGAATAGAACAGCTAAAAATTATTTTCATCTCAGTTGTAGCAAAACTGTCTGTTTAAAAAACACAACAAAAAAAGTATGGCTGATTAACAAAAACTAAATGCCCATTTAGATTCAGCATCACAAATATAGTTAAAAACAGTTATCAAGAACAGTCTAACTTCAATATTTCATAATGAAGGGTATTTTTTATACTTCCAAAATATGGTTAAAAGTTTAAAAATTGAAGTGTTTGCAGCGATAATGAGCTAACTTTAATAAAATCTAACACACAATGTACTGTTAAACTACTAATTCAGTAAGTATATTTTAATTCTGAAAGCATACAAACACCCTAATCTTAAACACACTTGAAATAAACTTCAGACATTTCAAATTAAGGCATTTATGAACCTCAAACCAAAAACCACTGTTCAAAAACACAATTATGATCTATCTGTTTATGCATTACATTCCTTCCTAGCTAACTGGATCCATCTCAAAAACTGTACAGGTATTAAAACAAAAAGGTAAATTAAGAAGGTGAAGGGATACCAACAATCCTGTTTACATATAAAAGCAACAGATGAGGATTTAGTGAAACTTACCTGATAAGACTGACATGTTGTCATTCTTTTTGGCAGAGTCTGAATAGTAAATATCAAGGAGTATATTTATCTACTACAAAGCTTTTTCTAATCAATATTCCAGAATTTTATTTGTTCTTAGGATATTTCTCATCTTTTAAGCAATACACATCTACTTTCAAATGTTTAAATCAAATATTTCAAAACTTAACATTCCTTACACTAAAAAATTTCATTTTACTTATCCTATCTTGAGTCGTTTCCTTTTATTTTATACTTTACATTTCAACGCTTTTTTCTTCCTTTCTTCACTTTTCGAATATCAGGTTATCACAACAACTAATATCACATATTCTATTTTTTTTTAAATATTTTATTAAGAGGAACAATTAAACCACACCATCATAAACTTTTTGCAGTTTTTTAACAATTCATAGAGGGAGACTTTAAAAACATAGGAAAGGTTTTTTATTAGCTATCCATTATGAGAGATAAAAAGTAATTGTAAGGTTAGCTTTATTTTCATTATTCTTCAAAATTTAAACTTTGCAGTTTTAATGCAATTAATTTGTTAACAATAGAAAAAATTCCAACATACTTTAAAACTAATTACCACTACATTTTACATTGAGCAACTACATTCTTTTTTCTGGATTTTTTTTAACAGTCTAACGATTTGAATCAAAATAATAAACTGCATAAAAGCAAAATATTCAGAAACAAGTTAACATAACATTAGCAGCACATTAACAAACAATTTATGACTGTTCTACATAGAAGACAGCATTAACCCTTTCAATATGGCACAAAATATCAGTTTAGCATGTCTCACTACTGGAAACAGTTCTCTCCTCCAAGTGATTGTTACAATGAATAACTTTCTCCTTCCCATAACTTTCTCCATAAACGATCCCATAAATATGTTTCAACAATGATGTTACTAGCTAATGTTTAAATTTATTTTATGGGACAGCATGTGTCCCACCGTAAAAGGGTTAAGCAGGTTTAACAGCCATGTTCAATTCAAAAATGAGTTTAACTTACCACAACAGTTTCAGACATGTATGAGGACATTTCATACAAGTCGTCAGTAGCGTTTTCATCATCAACATAGCTCATCAATTTGGGCGGAATAGATGGTGTGAAGGCAGTGTTTTCTGGACTGGAAAATGAAGATACATTTCATCAGACGATTGATGACATTAATTGAATCTTTGTCAAATTAGAAAAGCCCCACTTTTAAATTAAATATAGACAAAAAAAATTGAGGCATTTTGTGCATTCAGAAAGGTATTGTACTGACTGCACAAATGTTTTTTTAGGTAGGTCAACCCATTAATTGTATAATTTAAAGGTATACATTGAAATTGAAATATAGAATCTGTTTCAGTTGGGCTTTTTTTACTGGAAGTTTGAATTTATTGAACAGTTAAGTAATGAGTGTAGTTGCTACAGGTATATTCTAAAATTTAACAAAGGAAAACATTTGTCTAAACTGAGAAAGAACATAATTTTGAACTTGAAAAATTAGTTTTTTTTAAAGATTTTTATAGTTTTCCCTGATTTAACAATGACATTTTAACACATTACTCAAAGCTATGTATTTATTCCGAGATAAATTTTAAATTAATTTCTCAAAAACTTTTGCATTCAATCAGTTTTATTGCTATTTTTTTATGTTAAGATTCATGAGCTCATTTTTTACTAATTTGTAAAAAATAACAGATGTGTTATAAACTCTTCAATATTATAAACACTAGCATTTGATTTTTTAAAACTATGGAACATATCCCATAAGAGAAATATCTATAAAAGAGATTTTCTGATAAACTTAATAACTGCATGAAATAGAGATCATTCCCATCTTGACAATACTAAACATGGAATTGTGAATGGGAGGTGGTATTTTAAGATATCTAAAAAGATTAATTGTGAATTTCATTAAAAATTAAAATATAGGTTGTGAAGAACCCTGACCTGAAACACAAAATAATTACCTTGGTGTCTCAGCCCAAGCTTTTCTTGGTTTGTGTTCTGGCTCAGACACCTGGATTTTATGATTGAAGCTGTCATATGGGCGGATATGTGAAGATGTGCCATTTATTCTGGCCACAGGTTTTGAGACCTTTTTCTCCCAGCTATCTAGGACTTCTCGAGTAACTTGAGGCACCGTCTGTCGAGCAAATCTTTTACTTGGAGACCTGAAAAAAAACATAAGTTTAAAAATACAAGATTTTACTGAATTAGGATTAATTTTAATGTATAATTACATTAGTTTCTAAAATGATGATAAAACAAACACGACACATGAAAAGGAAAAACTTAATTCTCACCTAGTAAATATCCTTTCTGTCCTTGCTTTATGTTTTCCATCTTCAAGAGTTTGATATTCTGTCCTACCACTAGAAAAATGAAATTTTTTTATATTCTGAGTACATAATTAAAGCAATGAAAATGCACATTTTGTATAACTTTCCTACATATATTCAAGAAGCAAAAAAATTATTTTTATGAGAGACCATTTGGAAATTAGCACTTTAAATGACATCCTAAATGCCCCAAATATTCTTATTAACCATGACAGAAAGAAACCGTGGCTAGATGTATTTTAAAATTTCAGAATCAATGATTTTTAAGATACTGTTTTAGAAAGTATTTTTATGGTGAATATTTAAACACTGATATTTGTAAATATTTTAAAGTGAATAAATAAAATCCCTTAATAAAGATTATAGCTTTTTGATAAATTTAAATTTCTTAGATAAAATACAATAGGGGAACTTTACCTGTATCTGAATTTTGAACCCAAGTTGAATAGCAAACGTCGTCTTGGGGCTCTTGGTACATGTAAACGAAAAAATGTATGATGTTCAACACATGACTTCCAAAGATTTTTACAGGATCGATAACTCAGCATATTGAAGCCCAATAAACTGTCATATGTTTCAGTCTAAATTAAAGGCAACAAAATTATTAGGTACACAGAAATTTTTAGTTATTTCACACAAAGAAAGACAAGAAGAAACTTAAGTAAAGATGAAAGGAGAATTTCACCAATTATTGCTGGTTAAGCGGACAATAAGTGTGCTGATGAGTCCTAACAAGGACGAAACCGGTCCACGGTTGGTTGACGCTTGAGAGTTGTGAGGACGATAAGTGTGCTGATGAGTCCTAACAAGGACGAAACCGGTCCACGGTTGGTTGACGCTTGAGAGTTGTGAGTTTACACTTAAGTAAAGATATTTTTGAATATATGTAGTCATTTTTTTTCATGGGCTAAGTCAAACCCATCGAAGTGATTTCGACTAACTCTTATTTCACTGATCAACAGTATTAAGTATTTCCCCTCAAAGCCTTTTTGGTTTAGTCTATTTCCCTATTTCACCCTTTTAAAACTACAGTAAACTCTCGTTAGTACGACCCCGCTTAGTGCGACGTCCTGCATATTACGACGTTTTCCTCTGGTCCCTGGTACCGATAGGTCTTTTATCATTAAAAACTATCCGCTTATAGCGCCCCCGCTTATTACGACTTCCCGCATATTTTGACGCTTTTCTCCAGTCCCCCGAAGAAAAATCCCGGTTATTGCGTCGTCGAGTTCCTTTCAAATAATGTATGAGCTACAGAACCGTTGAAAACGCGTGTAGAACAATATGATTGGTTTTTCCCAACCGCTCCCCTTTTTCCCCGAATGGCCCCCCGTTGAGCCCTCAACGAGGACCAGGGTCTTGCAGGGCAAGTGGGTTGTCCTGTGACGAATCAGAACACTCCCAACATTTCTTGGAAATTCTCCCCCTCTCCTCCATTTCGACTTCCGTATTCCATAGCTCAGTGTGCAGTCCACTGTTTTGTAAGTTCAGATACCGTATTGAGTATCAATTCTTTCTCGGCATAAGTTTAAAATGGCAAGTTCTTCTGGAAGTAAAAGGAAAGCTTTGAGTTTCGATGATAAATTGAAGATAATCAAGCTTTATGACCAGAAGAAAGGTGTTATGAATAAGCAGCAATTTGCAAATGAACAGGGGTTGCCTGTCTCTTCTATTTTAGCGATAAAATCCCGCTTACAAAGGTTTTAGGTAAGATTAGGTATAATGGGTTTTAAGTATATCGCCCAAACGGTGTTTTATGAAATTCCGCATATAGCGTCGTACCGCTTATTACGACGTTTTCACAAATCCCCTTGTACGGCGTACTAACGGGAGTTTACTGTACTTTTTGTAAAGCAAATTTTCCCAAATAAATCTATAAGATATTGGTTGGGACATAGGAAATTTTAAGATATGCTTAGACTAAGTTTTTTAAATTAATATTATACATATCTAAAAAATTTTAGTGAGTTTGCAGTCAGATGGTAAGTAATACCCAAGAATATTTAAAGGAAAAAGTTTTTTAACCCTTTCTGACCTAGCTGCCCCAAATTTCCCATTGGATTCAATGGTAATCTTGGGCGGCTTCGGATTTAAAGGGTTAAGGCCAGTTTTTTTTAAATTAAGAAGTCCATGATAAGAGAGTACAAACAAACACAAGTAAACTTTAAAAAAGTGGTAAAAACTTTTATGAAAAGTGATAGGATACTTGTATCCATATGAAAAGAGGATCATGGATAAGAAAATTTGAAATGAAAAATTTAAAAATAGCAATCATATACACATATAAGTAATGCTAAAATATTTTTTAAGGTAAAAAAAGAATGAAAACTTACTCCTTCTCTTCTTAATTGAATGAAAAACTGTTTTCGTTTAAATGATATTTTAACAATTTTAGCCCTAAAATAAAAATAACACCTTTAATTATGAGAACAAAATACACAGTATGATTAAATCTTAATAATCAAATATTAAAAGAGGAAAAACTGACGCAGTTTACTTACCAAGAAAAAGTGTTAATTTTTAAATTATTTTGGAAGACTACCAGACCAGATGATGTGACTCCTAGTTGGATATCAGCATTTGTGGAATCCTAAGACACATTAAAAATTTCAGCATTAAAAAAATAAATTACACAATTTATATTTTGGATTACTTTAAAACTTACTAATGCTTTATTAATAAAAAGTGTATTAAACTCACATTCATTCACCCCATTTTCTTAAAATAGCAAAATCTTTTTCACATATTTAGGGAGGGCATTTACTAAAATTCATAGATACTTGAATATTTAAAAGCTAGTTGACAAACCTTATCTAACAAAAACAAATAATAAGCATTTAATTTCAACTTCTTTAGAAAGAATCATAAGCATCCAAAAAGAACTATTTTAAAATATAACAGTGAATAGGTGTTACAAGGGGATGGCACGACCTTGAAAGCACAGACTTTGGGTTCAAACTTGATAAGTATGTAGTACACCCCAAGAGTAACCTACCCTGGACATAATACAATGCACTAGCCAGCAGAAGCATTCAAATCCTTTCTGTAGTGCTCAAATTAAACTTTTAATATTAATTCATGGTTTAATTTCCATATTTTTTTCTCAGAAATTGTAATTTTATGCAAACATAATTTTAAAATGCAACTTAAATTTTTAAAAATCACTAAAGGCAAGATCGGAAATAGGTCATTCAGTGTCGAAGAAAGTACACTACTGACTGGGCTGCTCGGCTTTCAGTGGGGGAATGAAAATTAAATATTTCCACTAGTGAAAGAAACTTAAGGGGGCATCGTATTACGTCCAAGGTAAGTTTCACTTGGGGGTGTACTGGAAACCTACCAAGTTCGAGCCTGAAGTCTGTTTTCGAAGTCTGCTCTCCTTGTTAAACAAAACAAAATTGTCTAGGAAAACACTTGAACGGTATACAGAATATGGAATTCTGCTTACCCTTACCCTTGCCTTGTGTAAATCAACACCATACATATCCAACCGTTTAGCATGATCGAGAAAGTTGTATTCAGCATCTGCAGGTGTTTGGCCTCTAAAAAAGGCAAATTGAAATGGTTAACTTCCTTCACGTATTCATCACTAAGGTTTCAATGATAAGCAAATAGTTTTCCTAATATTTTAAAGTCAAAGTGCATTAAAATTAGTTTTAAACACAACCAATATTACCCTTACAGAAAAATTCAGAGCTAACATTAACAGATAAGTACACCAGTGTGGAACACCTCATAACATTGTTTGATGCTTGTTGGAATAATATTTATACAGTAGTATCACCAATATTAAGGGTAACTTTTCATAATTAGAATCTTATATAGCACAACCAGGAACTAATACCAGGATACCAATTGTCCGCAGGCACTTTCGCAAAAATATACTAACAAAAACGGAACCTTTATAAAAATTCATTAAAATTATATTGACATCTTCACAATAATGATGTAAAAATTGACAGCTTCACAATGATTTCTATAAAAAAAGTTATGTTTACAAAAAATTTATTTGCTTAAAAATAGTAATTCAATGCACCTTTCATCAATTTTACAGTTACCATAAAATTAGTTCTTGAAAATTTCACATAAGCTCTTACAATTTTCACAAAAATTAAAATTCTCTGTAAATTTTTCACATAATGGGGGTTAAGTTTAAAATCCTGGATTGGTAATTGACAACATTAACAAGCTCATTATTAAATTCAGTCTATGAGAAAGTAAATGTTAAAGTCAATCGATAACTAACCAACTTCAGAGAGAAATTTGTCATAAGATTTTACATAAACTGAGCATTATACCTACTGCTATACAGGGTGTTTCAACAAGTCTGCAAACTATGGGTTGTAGAGATATAATTCATTCATAATTTTTTATGTACCTAACTCAAAGAATCTGGTCGTGCATAATTTTGGAAGACATTGAAACACGTAGTATAATCCTCAACTAAGATCATCAAAATTTTACCAAATGAAAAAGACAATAAAGGTAAAGATTAATGAAAAGATTCCAGCTGGTTTCCTTACCAAAAAGAAAAATTAGATTAAAATAAAAAAGGGGAGAACTTACTTGTGTAATTTGTGAAGTTCTGCAATCTTTTTTTCCATCTCTTCTGTTTGATTAGGGATTAATCTAAGTTCTGTTAAGTACCCATTTTTATGCTCTTCAGGATTGAAATCACCGATTTCAGCTATAAATCAAATTAAAAATTGAAAATACAAATACAGTAAAGCACCGTTTATACGTCTTTCAAGGGACCGACGTAAAACGGCGTATAAATGAAAAGACGTATAATTGAAAACAATTTTGATTATTTGAATTAATTGGGACTTGGCGAAAACGACGTATAAATGTAAAAGACGTATAAATGAGAGACGTATAAACGGTGCTTTACTGTAATTCCTTTTAACGCACAATGAAATTTTAATAGTCAAATCTATGTACAACACCCTTTTAAAGATAAAGTTAAAATTTAATATAAGAGTAACAAAATTAGATTATTCTTCAATAATTTTTAAATAAATAAAATAAAAAATTTATTTTATGAAACACCTTTATAATAAAATAGAAATTCATTTAATAACAATAACCTTTAAGCATATTCACACAAACCAAGTATTTTACAGAATATTATTAGTTAGAAATTTAAAATTCCTTTATGAACCACACAACCAATAATTAATACAGTACAAGTATAATTAAGTTATACTTATAAAGAATTAAGTACTTTGGTACAAATAAAAACACTAAGCTAAGCATTAATTATTCATAAAAATGTAGGCAAGCATTGAAATATTAATCCTAGCATAACCATATTTGTATTAAAAGAGAATGTTCTTAGAAACTTACACTGAACAGCATAACTGGCTAGTAAAACTGATGTGGCAGAAGGAACTATTAATTTACCATCAAGAATATCTTTCTTCAATTGCAAAAAGAAATGATACCTGAAACCATATGAATGAACTGTGATTAAACCACAAAAAGGGAAAACAAAAAGATGTAATAATTGGAAAAGTGGAATGAAGGTGCTCTATACCTTGTGTATTCTTCATGAAGTTTACTAGGATCACAGACATAAAACTTAACTCTAAAATATAACAGATAAGGAGGGCCCACTGAAAAAAGTGAAGATCAAATTTAAAGATGACTAACCCTTTATAACACATTCAAATATGGAAGCCATCAAGTTTTGCCAAGATGATATTAAATTTAAAAAAGCATGTTAATTTTTTTTCATTTTTGAGAAAATTGCTAGAACATTCCTTTTTTCCAAGATAGAAATTTTACACCCATAATATCAATGAGGGCACAAAAACTTTAACTTTTTGGTCATAAAGTTAAAATAAATACTATTTTATAAGTATGAAAAGGTTACTTTATAAAGTTTGATACATAACTCAGGATTACTTAATATGAGTCACAGTTCAAAAACAAGACTAAAGAGAACAACTTACACTTAATTTGTTTTCTAATGTACTTAGATGCATCCATCCATCTCTTGAAAAAGAAAAAATATGTAAGTCATTACACAAATTCCTATAGAATATTTAACCGAAATTACATTTTTTTACATGGTAACTTAAATGATTGGTCATTTTGAACAATAATCCTTTCTTAAATAGTAAAGGATCAATATCTATTAATTGTTGATACTTTTTGTAATGATGTGTAAGTGCAAATGGGGTTAGATTTAAAGGGATGACAGGTTATCTATTTTTGTTTTTTATATCTCTTAAAAATTAAAGATTTAAAATAAAAATTAAAGATCAATAAGACCAAAGTTTGATCATTTTTATCAATCTTTTTTTTATTTTTCAATTTTCAGAACATTGCATTACAAAAATTAACTGTCAGACCCTATGTTGTAAAATCCTATAAATTAGGTTGATTTATTTGCACTTAATTATGCCAGGTTCATTAGAATTAGCAGAAGCAATCAAGAATATTATTTAATTATTCAGAGCATTTAAATATATCTTAGTTCTGCTTGCAAAACATTGTTTTAATTTAAAATCAAGCAGTTTAATTCAAATTAAAAAAAAACAATGGTAAAAATTTTAAAAAATAATGTTTGAAAGAAATTTGATTTAACCACGGGTTATTATTTCAGTATAATACTCACCATTGTATCAGATGTATGATCATTATCAGAAAACTGTAAACCAAAATAATCTTTTTCAATTAGCTCTAAATGCTGAAAGACCATGTCTAGTAAATGCTGTCCTTTGCTTCTTTTCTAAAAGAAAAAAAATTGTCTCAATAAATGAATTCACATACCCAAAGAACGCCCTACTGAAAGTAAAAAAATGTAGAAAACATGGCCCTTCCTACCTAAAAACTAGGTTAGTCATCTTATCAGACGAGATAGTTTGACAACAATAACAACCAGAAAAGTCAACAAATTCAGAAAAATATTCATAGCTAGGAATTTCTCTTCAATTAATTTTATTTTAACTATCCTTCAAACAAATTTTCTAACTATTGAATTTGACAAACAAGAGAGAACTAAAAAAGCAGCATACATCGATGTCGAAGCTCTGCTGGGAGTCGTCCAGGAAGAAGACTGTGCACCTGATGGTCTTGACACGCTTCTCTCGAGCCAGCTCTGAGGCGCGCACGTTGTAGGTGCCACTCGATCCCACAAAAGCTCTCCTGGACATGCTCCGCTACTGGCCTCTGCAACAAAAGATAATTTATTTACATGGTTTGCAAAGAATGTTGAAAAATAAAATAAGCACTACTGATTGATAAGTTAAGGATTTTTTAGAAAATTTGTGAGACTTGTGAATGCCAAATTTAACATTGCTCACAAGTTTTTTCAGGATATTTGAAGTCCAGTGACATAGTGGTAGTCATATCCAGGGCTCACACTCACTTTAAAATATTTGTATCAATTTTTGTATCAGATAAAACCAAGTTTTGTATCACAAAAAATGTCTTTTGTATCAGGTAAAACTAAGTTTTGTATCACAAAAAATGTCTTTTGTATCAGGTAAAACTAAGTTTTGTATCACAAAAAATGTCTTTTGTATCAGGTAAAACTAAGTTTTGTATCACAAAAAATGTCTTTTGTATCAGATAAAACTAAGTTTTGTATCACAAAAAATGTCTTTTGTATCAGGTAAAACTAAGTTTTGTATCACAAAAAATGTCTTTTGTATCAGGTAAAACCAAGTTTTGTATCACAAAAAATGCCTTTTGTAGCAGGTAAAACCAAGTTTTGAAGCATAAAAAATGTCTTTTGTAGAAATTCGATTGCAGGGAAGCTTTTGTAATTTACCCTTCATTACATTTTAAACTTGCATCAGTAAAACTTTTCGTACGACATGAAAACCATTATTTTTATTACAACATATAATGTTCGTATAGATTTAATTCATAAATAACTTAACTCTCTAATAAATAACTTAAACCTCTATTAATTTATCAGCTCTTATCCAATTTTTACACCTTATCAATTTTTATTTACTTGAGGTTATTAGGTCTAGTGATAATTCACCTCCTAAGTAATTAGTTCTGCCCATAGTAAACACTGGCATATACAGGGTGTCCCATAAATAGTGGGCCACACTTCTAGAGGGGATAGTAGACACCTAGACGAGTCAGAATCACATAGGAATCGGGGGTCCCAGACCAAATCCCAGGGAGTTAAAAATGGAGCGACACCCTAAAAAAATTATTGAAAAATTCAATCTGTAGAAGAACTACTATTGGTAAAAACTTAATCATGGTCTCAAATTTTGTGGTTTAACATGATATTTAAAATCATTGTAAAAGTTTTCATTTAAAAATTTTTTTTACTACGAAATAAAGTCAAAAGCCACAAAAATATGTGAAAAATTTGCCAAAACTTTATTTCGTATTTAGAAATCCTTTCTTTTGATTTGATAATCTGAAAGATCATAGTTGAAAACCCTTAAGTCCAAAGTTTCACGTAAATGCCATCAATATTAAACGCTTGAGATCTAATTAAAGTTTGATTTTTGCTTGCGAAAACAGATACAGAAAAGAAACGTTGAGGGAAAATCTACGAATTACGGATTGATGCTCCCTAAAATTCTCGCCATTATTTGCGATACGAGATTCCTCGCCAACTTTCGCCAACAACAAATCGCCCAAGCTGTCTTGGCGATCTGTAGGAGCTTGGTATGTTTCGCCAAACTGGGAGAGAAAAGAAAGTTAGCGATTATCTATCCGTACCTCGTAGATTCTCCCTGAACGTTCGTTTTCTGGAGCTGTTTTCGCACTCAAAATACAAACTTTTACAGGATCTCAAGCGTTTAATATAGATGGTATTTACGTGAAACTTTGGACTTAAGGGTTTTAAAATATGATCTTTCAGATAATCAAATCAAAAGAAAGGATTTCCAAATACAAAATAAAGTTTTGGCATATTTTTCACATTTTTTTGTGGTTTTTTGACTTTTTTTCATAGAAAAAAATTTTAAAGTGAAAACTTTCAGCATAATTTTAAAAATCATATTAAACCACAAAATTTGAGACCACGATTAAATTTTTACCAATAGTAGTTCTTCTACAAATTTAATTTTTCAATAATTGTTTTAGGGCAGGGGTCGGCAACCTGCGGCTCGCGAGCCGCATGCGGCTCTTTCGATGAAAAGTTGCGGCTCTCCAGTTCCATACGAAAAAATTAATAATTTACTAATCAAACTTTTAAAGAATCAGAAAATTTATTTTTAAGTTCTCAAGATGAGTCAAAATCAAAACTCTACTTTAAAGGATAAGAATTCCATATAATTTCTGGGGGAGAACTCCTTAACACTCCTAAAAATGTTGGAATGTGGGCTGATTTTCCTTGAAAATTCTGTGACTTATAAGGAGGGATCCTTATTTGGTCGTTATAGAGGTTCTAAAAACTAATGAAAACACCATTTTTAGGGGCAATTTTCCAAAATTTTTCTGAAGTGGGATCCACACCCCCTCGAAAGTTTGCTGTTTATTATAACTGTACTTTTTTCCTTGAAAATTCTGCCACTTAAAGAGAGGTGCTCCTAGGGTGCAATCGAAAAAGGCAAAAATGAGCTAAAACGCGATTTTGAAGGGGCAATTTCCAAAAATTTTTCTGGGGAATGACCCCCAGACCCTATTTTTCCAGGAATTCACATCGTTTATACAAAATTTGGAAATTAAGTTCACTAAAATTAATTTACAATGTGTACGTAAGTCATCTAAAACTTGATGTAAAAAAGTACCCTACCCGAAAGGAGGAAATAGTGATTTTTTTACCCAACAGAAAAAATGTTGGGTTAAAATGCTCCCCAACTGAAATCACCCTCCCAATCTAAAATGAAATATATATTAAGCATATACTATTACAATGAAGCAAAAAAAATAGTGGCTCTTTAAAAACAGGGAAATTAAAACAGGGAACTGTTACTTTTGGCTCTTCCCTTTCAAAAGGTTGCCGACCCCTGTTTTAGGGTGTCGCTCCATTTTTAACTCCTTGGGATTTGGTCTGGGACCCCCGATTCCTATGTGATTCTGACTCGTCTAGGTGTCTACTATCCCCTCTAGAAGTGTGGCCCACTATTTATGGGACACCCTGTATAGAAATTTATTTCGGGAGGGGCCCAAAATTGTTTCCCATCCCCTCTCATGTGTATTTAATTTTTTTTCAGTATATTCTTAGGCAAAATTTGCAACTTCAAGAACTTAATATTAAAAAGTTATGACGTATTAAGTTGCAACTACAAAAGGGGGGTCTGGGGGGTCCTCCCCCAAAAATTTTTTGGAAATTAGACTCTAAAAACCAGGTTTTTAACTAGTTTTGGTACCCCTAGTTAGAATTTTGGATATAAATTTTCAGGTAAAATTTGATGAATTTAATGAAAAAGTCATAAATAATATAGTTTTAAGTACAGAAGGGGATATATGGGGGTCATCCCCCAGAAAAATTTTGGAGATTAGATCCTAAAAACAGGATTTCAACTTGGTTTTGATACTTTCCGAATTTCAGACATACATTCTCAGGTAGGATTTTGAACTTATCCTAAAAAAAGTTTTGCATAATAAAATTCCAAGCACTCTAAAGGGGGGGGTTGGGGGGGGTTCTCCCCCAGAATTTTTTTCAAAATTTGACCCTAAAAAACAGGGTTTTAACTTGTTTTACTGGTTTCGGGGGGGGGGGCAGGGCCCCTTCGCCCCCCCTTATATACGCCACTGATAGTAAAGTTGTTTTTTCTACAATGTAAATACAATAGTGAAAGGAAGCCAACTTCAATTAGGCGCCGGTAGGAAGCAATCGCGGATAAAACGGAACTTTCATGAAAAATCGCTATTTTTCGGCTTTTCAAGATCGTGATTCTAACCATCGGACATGATGGCTTTGACCACGTTAAAGTAGTTTTTCCTGCATTCTAATACTGACCCGAGATGAAGCCGACTTCAACTTGGCGTCCGCGGCCGTCTAAAATAGTCGCGGAAGGAACGGAATATACGCGGCGCACAAAACGAAACTTTCGCGAAAAATCGCGGCTTTTTCTGCAATTTATCCGTTTCCAAACGCCTAGAAAAGCCAGACAAGACTTTAATTTGGCACAACAAGATTTTTTTATGTTTTCCCGGAGGAAAAATGTAAAAAAACGTAAATTCCGTAAAAATTTCGGGTCGATCTGTAAAACCGTAAATTTTGGTGCAAATCCGTTAATTTTACGAACAATCCGTAACATTTGTCAGCTATGCGCGAAAAATCGCTTGCTAATACTTGCGCGAAAAATCGCTATTTTTCGACTTTTCCGCAGAATAAGCGATCCTAAACACCGAACGACGGCTTCTAACCACTATAAAGTTGTTTTTTCCACATCGCAAGAAGCCAACTTTAACTTGGCGCCCGCCGGCCGTAAAAGAAAAAATATCCTAAGAATAGAGCATAATTGGGAAAAAACTTGCGTTTTACGATAGATTTCCGATTTTCCGTAGCTTTTTCGATGTTATCCGTAGTCCGTAGTTTAACGACGGCATCCGTAGAAACTACGGAGAATCCGTAGTAGTAGTCTCTGAAATTGGCGCAGTTTTGGCGCAGGAGCTGGTAAAATAGGCAATTTGTATCAGTATGTATCAAAATTTGGTTTTGGCGCAGTTTGGCGCAAATGGCGCAGGCGTGTGAGCCCTGCATATCTCTTCCACTCCACAGCCCAAAGATCTGTTACTGAGTTGGGCAAGGCAGATTCAGCCTTTCATCCCTCTAGGGTAGATGAAATGGACCATGTTAACTTGGGGAAATGAAGGGGTTTTGCCTCTGCAGTCCACACAATGTAGAGTAATGGGTAAAGAAAAGGAAACTTATTTAAAACTGCCTGTTTTAATTACATGTTAAGCTTCAACACAGTACCAGGAGTGTTCTGCCAATCATTGTTAATTTATTCCAGCTTCTTATAAGCTATGCAAGTTTGGTATGGTGATACACAATATTTCTCCTTGTTGAGAGTGATTGATAGAAATGGGTATTGAAGTAAATATAACAGAGAAAAAGGTAACTAAGGAACAAGATTTAACTAGTAATTTAAATACTTAACAAATCTTTTCTATAATGAGTAAGTAAAAAAAAGGTTTGCCAAAAAGAGGTTTACTCAGCATTCAAAAAACTATCGTATTTTTCTTACATTACTAACTAGAAAACATATTACTTGTTTTTAAGGCTTGACATTTTTTTACTAAAACCTTCTATATCAATTAATGGTTAGGGGGCATCCATAAATTACGTGAGGTGTTTTTTCCAAAATCTGGACCCCCCCTCCTCCCTTGGTGAGATTTTTCTTGACCCCCCTCCCCCCAAGTGAGATTTACCTACAACTTTAAAAAAAATTTTACAAAAATTATTTGCATTTTGTGCTTCATAGCACCTAATTAAGTTATAATTAAGTTAAAAAAAGTTGACGTGAGATTTTAATCGACCCCCCTCCCCCCTTGGTGAGATTTGGTGAGATTTTTCCAAACCCCTCCCCCCCTTTTTGACCTCACGTAATTTATGGATGACCCCTTAAGAGTGTAAGGAGAAGCTGAAGAGGAAAAAAACTTTATTACTACTTGAGTGTAATAAAATTTTATTGGATAATGTGTAAGGTTAAATTCATGCAAAACAATTGTCAATTGTACATTCCCAGGGCCGGACTGGGAAGAAATTTCGGCCCGGAAATTTTAAGTCTAAATCGGCCCACCGCATAATTTTCATGAAAAATATACTTCATAGAATTAAAAATTTCGGGGGGAGGGATCGTGGTACCTCCCCAAGAAATTCTTTTGAAAATTGACCCCTAAGAAACAGTCTAAAATCCACCTTGAAGTCCCTAATTATCTTGACGAACTTAATATTAAAAGAAATTGTGAAT
This sequence comes from Tetragnatha versicolor, assembly GCA_024610705.1. Taxonomy (NCBI): domain Eukaryota; kingdom Metazoa; phylum Arthropoda; class Arachnida; order Araneae; family Tetragnathidae; genus Tetragnatha; species Tetragnatha versicolor. Next base: position 5,956,202 of record JANDEH010000022.1, read on the forward strand.
AATGTATCTCAAAATAGAAAGGGGGGTCATGGGGGTCCTCCCCCAGAAATTTTTTGGAAATTTTTCAATTAAAAGTACTGTTTTAACTCATTTGGGACCCTTTTGGGTGACATCCGAAAAGGTTCGCTCCTTTAATGCCGTAGAACTTTTAAAGATGAAACCAGGAAAATTCGTTCCTAAAAATATTTTAAATAATGAAATATGTTTTTGAATTCAGTAATTTATGCCATCATTAATGAATTTAATTGTTGGTAAATTAATGGTTTGGTGGCCGCACAAAAATAATTCGTGGGTCGCTAATTGGAAATTCCTGCGAAGTGCAGATTCATTTTTACAGGATTTTTTCATTCATACCACTGTAAAATATTTTGGTTGTAGGTGGCACACAAACGGCCCTCAATGAGTAGCGGCCCACCGGGCATTTGCCCAAATGCCCGCATGGCCAGTCCGAGCCTGTTCATTCCCCACGTTCTATTGTTCTTAGCTGTTAAAAATTCACTATCATAAGTTTCTAGAACTATCTGAATAGAGCATAAAAAATTAATTTTATAAATTTTAGTACTATTGCAAATAACGTTGCAAAGTCTTTTTTTTTTAAATTTCATCACTTTCATTTTATTTAATGCACATCATGACCTTGCAATCTTTCAGAGTAAATTATAATTGAAGTAATAGATAAGTTATAGCTCATTAAAAATAATAAAAAAGTTAATAAACTAAAATATATAAAATCCGAATTCCCAATACTAGTTTGTTAAAAAAAAAACGTTCGATTTTTTTAATAGATAATGAGGGGGAAAGGCTAAACCCATAAAAAAATCCTGCCCCACAAAAATAAAATAAAAATGTTTATTTTTTCCCCAACTGGTAACAGCCCACAGTGACGACAATCAGCGCCCTCCAATGGATGAATGAGACCAAGACACCTATCGATTCATCAGGGGCCGGTGGCCCTTTGGCCACGTGCAAGCGGGCTCGAAAACAAAGGCCAGGTTTCAGGGTGGTCCTCCCCGGCTGACTCACGGGAGAGAGAGAGGGAGACGTTCGGAAAAAAAAAGCCGAGCACAATGGGTGTTAGTTTTTAATCGCTTCCGCGAGTAACCAGAGCCCGTTTGCCACAGGGCGGAATTGAACGCGAATGAATCATTTGAGAGTCATCACGTCTCTGCCGATAAAAATGTAAATTGTGTGACTATAATAAGCGCAGTTAGTGGTTTGTAGAAAAATTAACGAAGATGAGGGTATCATTTTTCAGGTGTAGGTTTGAGGAAGTTGCTCGACTTAGCATTGACCGACCTCCTACCTCCTGATCAAATTTTACCTTTATCTCGACTCTCAACCCTTTATTTTAACAGTTCTATAAAAACCCATTCTTTATATAAAACAATATCGGTATAAGATCCCAAATTTTATCGGTTTATATAAAAGTTAAAGTAGGCTCTCTTATAAGCAAAAGACCTTCACAGTTTCTTCTCTTATCTTTAAAAAATACCTTTGTGACATTATTCGGGTAATACTCAAGCATTTAATCAAAAATGGCGGATAAAAAGGTTTGATCAGATAAACCTTACTTTGCCTAGAAATACAATAGACTATTCGTGATCTTTTAAAGATCTTAGAGGCCCCTGGGGGTAGATATCAACCACTTGGGAATTACAGGTCGAGAATGTAAGCCTCCACTCTACACTTACATGAAATACATATCATGAAGAATTTTTAATTTACCCATAAATCTCGTTTTTTAAAGTTTAGACCCCCTTTCGGTAATAAATTCCTTCATACACTTTTCTGAATAATAAAAAGGCGGGTTCTCCCACGAATGCTTGGCACATAACCATTTTCTTTTATTATATCTCAAGAATTTCTTTCCGGTGTTAAAATGTATGTACTAGTAGAGCCCGAGATTGATTTTTAATACATTTTTAGGGAAAAGTGAATGAAGACGGCAAGAGGAGAATGCCGACAGGTGAAGACAATAAAAGACGGGAGAAAAGTATGAGTAATAGAGAAATGATTGTGTCACTAGAAAGGATAGTTTCTTCTTCCTTCAGTCGCATATTGTTACCTTTTTTTTCTTCACGCTCGGCGTAACATAGGCAGCAGCTGGGCTATGCTTGAAAACGTTTAGCAGACAAATATGGGAAGGAGGGGATCATTATCACATTATGAAAATAGCGTTAGACACGTAACATTCAGAAGGGGGATGGATATGGATAGCGATGGTACAGTACAGCTGATAATTTTTCCTAAATTCCAGAGCAAATTAGTCAGAGCTAGAAGTTCAGACTTTTATCAATCAACCCAATTATTAAAAAACTTAAAACAAAGAATATAGCATTAGTTACACTTTTCATTTATAAAAATCAAAGTTAAATAATAATTGTTAACTTATCTAACTTTTTCACACAAATTTTATTAAAGTATTATTTTTACTTAAAAGAGACATAAGTAACCAAATGAAGCTAGTAAAACCTTGTACGTAGTTACTGGACTCTTTGGGAGCCCCAGCCAATGACTTCAGTTTTATTACCCATGTCAAAATCGGTCTTTCTCCATGAGATTTTTCCAAGTTTAAAAAAATCCAATGGCAGTTTTTCTTCAACAATTTCAATCAAATCAAAATTTCTTGACAAGTCCAGGTCTTAAATTAACAGCGGGACTTGTATATAGTTAAAGAAACTCTGTAGGTATTTGATGGGTTCGTCAAGGATATAGCTACCCGTTGAATCCGTGAATGACTTTTGCAATATTTTTATTTTTCTCAAAAGGAAAATACGTAAGGTAAATAAAGGATAGTAAAGGTAAATATGTAAGACCGCGAAAAACCTGACCAGTATCACGTTATATCGCATAACTTTCTATTTCCTGACGTACAAAAGTTCGTAGCCAATTGGAACTAAAGAATACCACAGAAAATATTATTTACTAGACCGGTGGCAAGGCAAATAAGTCAGTGAACAAAATTATCGCCGAATTGTGATGATAACACCGAACAGGTAATTCACAATAATATGTGCCTCGTAAGTCCAAGTCAAAAGGGAAATGTAGTTGGAACTGGACCAGAAAAGATGAGAATGGTCAGAAAATTGGACTCTTCCGCCCATTTTCCTCACATTCAATCGGAATCAATCAATTTTCCCAGCCCGTTCTGTTCTCACGGTCAGTTAGAGATAGTGCAATCAGAGGAGAAATACCCAGATATGAAGTGCTCATTATTTCAGAGGAACTGATTTCCTATACGTTTCGAACTTAGCTATGGAGAAAGCATTATTTGGGAAGGACAGGTTTCCATGGAAAATAAGATTTTGTTTTCAATTTTCAATAAGAATTTAGAAAGCTTAGATGTTTACCAGCATTTTTTGAAGAAGTACCCAGTTGTTCATTGGCTGAAGACCTTTAATTTTTAAGATTTTATTTCCTATTAAAATTTGAATGTAATAAATGAATCCCATTTGGTGTCAAGAGTTAATAATTTTATTTAAATAGAACGGAGTAAACGGGTATGATGATGTAATGATTAACAATATGAGCAATGTTAGAAGTTAGAAGTAAGGGTTCCAAGCCAAGCAAACACTGTGTGTGTGATAGCTGTATTTATATAAATTATAAACTTTTTATATCTATTACTTTGAAAATATTTCTGCTAAAAATCGGAAGAGCAGGCGCTTCCTAACAAAAAAAGAAGCAATTTCTAGGAAAAATTTTTAAAGCCTAAAATTACTATACTATAAGCTTGAAGAACTTCACCCAGAAATCTGACCCTTAAAAGCCAGCTCTTAACTTCTTTTACTATCCAGCTTTTCCAAATTCATTTGAGAGGCCGGCCCCCGGTTTTTCAACCAGAAACTGGCCAATTTTTCAGATGATGTTCTAAAATCTCATCCTGGGTTGCTCGCAGCACCCACTTCCCACTTTACGCCGTTCACATCCTAACCGGATCATTTTTATTAATTACTCCCCTCTGAATCCCTTAATGGGGTAGCTCTGGAGGCGTTTCACACTTGCTCGTCGACAGAAATAAGCTGGAAACGGATAGGAAAGGCCGTAAATTAAACGCGAGAAAACAAATCAAAATAAGCCGTCGACGACATCGTTGGCAAGGCGAGCGGATTTCGTAGCAGCGACCTGTTTTCCCTCGGATCCCACGCACCTTTCGAAACCGGAGTTCCACCACATAGCACCTTTTTTTCTCGACTATTTTTTAGACCGAATATACGTAGAAAGCTGAAGTGGACACCTGGACACACCACACACATCTCACTCTTGGGCTGTAATCCAAGGGAGGTTCAACCCCCTCCACCCAAAATCCCTCTTTGGGTGTAACCTAATGAAGTCTCAAAACGAGTTAAAACACCACTTTTAGGGGCAAAATTTGATAACTCTTCTGGAGTAGAACCCCCAATACCCGAATTTGCCGTTTTTTTATAATTAGGTTTTTCTAGAAAATTCTGCCACTTACAATGAGCAGAGCTCTTTGAGTGTAATCTAAAAGGTCTCAAAATGAGCTAAAACACTATTTAGAAGGAATTTTCCAAAACTTTTGACTTATAAATTTACTGCAAAATATGATAACACCTTTCATGGCAATTTTAAAGACTTAAAAATATATTTAATGCTCATTTCGAATTTGGAAATTAATCGCAAACTATACAGGGTGATTCAGAAATAATCATCAATAATTGGGGGGTAGGTAGAGGGGCCCTAGACAAGCATTTTTCGAATAGGGATGGTGGGGCGCAGCCTTACCGTTAAAGAGCTAGGACCTAATGTAGTGCGAGCGCGTTTCAAAAGGCCGTTTTCAGAAGGCCCGTGTGACGAAACAAAACATAATAAAATGAAAAACATTATTGCATGAGGTACAGGAGTATCCGTACTACTTAAATCATCAATGTGATAGAAATTGGACCACTTGCTAAACCGTGGGGTGAGTTTTTAAACGTGCAATATTAATCTCTTAGTCAAACAATGGAGTTCCCTTAATGATATTTGGAAAAATGATGATCGTGGAAGGAATTTTCAGTAATCAAACAGTTTCATTGATCACTGTTACGATCATTGAAAATTCCTTCCCCGATCATCATTTTTCTAAATACCATTAAGGGAACTCCATTCCTTGACTAAAAGATTAATATTGTAATTTCAAAACTCACTCCACGGTTTAGAAAGTGGTTCAAATTCTATCGAATTCATGGTGTAAGTAGCAGGGATACTTCCTTACCTCATGCAATAGATTTTTTAATTTTATTATGTTTTGTTTCGTCACACGGGCCTTCTGAAAACGGCCTTTTGAAACGCGCTCGCACTACATTAGGTCCTAGCTCTTTATCGGTATGGCTGCGCCCCACCATCCCTATTCGAAATATGCTTGTCTAGGGCCCCTCTCCCTCCCCCCCCCCAATTATTGATGATTATTTCTGAATCACCCTGTATAGATGAACCTTGTGGTTCCACCCCCACCCCACATTTATAGGCCACTCTTAGTCATTAAAATAATAAGAAAGGATTAAAGAACTATAATAATCATTTGGTTCACTCCTGTCATCATCAAGTATACCCACACATCGGCTTCCACAATCACAAGATAAAGGGTTTAAAAACTTCCCACAAACAGCCGACACTGAAAAAAGAGAAATAATCGCACGCCTTCGAATGCTTCGCCATGAGTGCTCGCATTCATGCCTAAATTAAGATGGGGATTCGACACCAGTGTCCCAGAATGGGCCGAGCAGATATGCTGCTGCTTTATTGACGCAGAGCGAGAATAACTTCAACTAGTTGAAGTATTTGAAAGGGACAATCGGATAACACTAGACAAAGCCCAAGCTAGATATGCAAATATCAGGGTGGGGAAACATTGATTCCAAATTTTATTAGTACCTGCTACTGGTTCCAGCATATGGAATGAGTTGTTTTCGAAGCTTGGTCGAGCATCAGATTGACAAAACCTGAAACAGAAAAGGTTAAGATTAAAATGTGGAACAGTAGTACAATTTTTCAGGTTACGAAGAGGCAGGGGCGCATATAAGGCGAGCTGAGGAGGTCATAAGGCGAGTTGAGGAGGTCATATAAGGCGACCCCCCCGAAATTCGGATTATGTGAACAAAAACTAGTCTAAACCCTGTGTTTTGGGGTCAAATTTCCAAATACTTTCTCAGGGGTCAGGGGGATCACTCTCCTTTTTTTAACATGATGATTCATCAAATCTAGCTAATAACCTGATGACGTACTACTAAATTTCTGCGACGAGGTCTTATAAGTCAATGAAGTCATAGGGATCAAACCACAATATAAATTTAGAGGGTTAAAAATCAATCAATACAATATGGATCAATTTTTATTTAACTTAAAATTTAGGGGAAAATAACTTTTTTCTACAAGTTGAAAGTTTGGAGACTCATACTCGATGTTAACCTAGTTTTTCATAAAATTCATAATTGTCTGTCAAAACCTGTCGGAAAAATGTTTTAAACAAATTTCTTCTTCATAAATAAAAAAAACAGTATAGAAAGACATTAGTCGAGAAACCTTAAAAAAATCTTAAAAACAACAAGTTTAAACTTAAACTCTCAATTACTAATACAATCTAAATGGTTGAAAATCAAACTGCATTCTGAAATTTAATAATGGTTTACTTATTAGCTATAGATTGGGCCAGAGCTAGCTTAATTACAAACACTGTTTCACGAAGTGAAAATGTAGGACATGAAATAAAAGTTCGTCAGAGGGGAAAAAGTTCAGTGTAACACAACTATTGAAAGCAAGAAGCCTATTGAATTTTAATTGCAAACACTACCTATGGTTCCCTGCCCCTGCCAGAAGTCTTTGAAGCAATATCCGGCCATTGCAGTGAGTTCTTGACCTCTTTCAAGGCTAGAAAACAATAGAGTACGTAGAAAATAAAGTCTTGAGCTACAACTTAACACCACCAAGTGGATGGATTTCCTAACTGCTGTGTTAAAATCATTAAAATTTTTAAAATAAATGACTTGGACAGGAGGGGAAACATTGCCTAGCGTCAATACAATGAGATAAGTATTATATTTCGACTTCTTATAGTAATGCCGGACCATGGGGGGTAGGGTGGTTGCAAAAAATGTTTTTAGAAATTTCCCTCTTATGTTGTTACAAATACTGAACCATTCTTACCTGCCCATTTTCAGGTCTCTAGGACAATTTTTGACCGCCGCGCCCCTCAAAACTAGTTAAGTTAAATATAGGGTTCAAGTAGAAAAGGGAAAATATCGAAAATACTCAATTTTTGTTGTTTTTAAATTCTATAAGCCTGAACGCTTATTCAATATTGAGTTAGTTTATTGTGTTCAATATTGAGCTATAATAAAATAGGAACAAGATTCAGTAAAAATCACAGGCGGCATTTATTCACCTCCTGCTCTCAAGCGTCCGTGATCCACCTTTTCTCGGTCAGAGTACACTTTTAACCCAAGGGAAACTTCCCCCAGTAGGTGCAATTGAATGTTTTTCAAATATGATCTTGGGAAAATGATATCCCAAAGGTGATATATCAGGGTTGGCAAAAAACCGGGTTTTTTTTAAAAAAACCCAAAAAAACCGGGTTTATTTGGTTTTTTTTGGTTTAAACCAGGTTTTTTTGGTTTAAACCAAGTTTTTTTAGAATTTTTTTTATCAGAATAAGTTATTTTAGCATTGATGATTGAAATTGAGTTGTAAATGAGACATTTATTTCAGGGGTTGTTTATAATTGATAAATGATTTGTATATTTCAATTAATTAATTAAAATTAAATTAATTTGTTTTAAAAATAATTTTTGTTTCTAAAATATTCCAATTTGAATATCTAATATTATTGTAATGAATAAAAATCAGTGTTAATTTATCTTGGATAAATGGTTGAAATAATCAAATTATTTATCTTAATTATATATGGATTAATTTATGATCTTAAGAAATTGTAAGCAACTAATGTTAATTGAAATTGGATAAATGATTGAGATAATTAATCCGATTAAGGAAATTAACGGTTTTTATTAATTTAGTAAAAAAACCCAACTGTTTTTTTATCTGTTTATAAACAAACCAACTGGTTTTTAGTTTTTATCATTAAAGAAATCAACGGTTTTTATTAATTTACTAAAAAAACCAACTGGTTTTTATGACTGACAAATAAGACAAATTGGTTTTATTAATTAATTAAAATCCAAGCCATATTTTATCAGTGAAAAACAGATAACTTTTGTGTATGTTTAGTTACTCTTTGAAATAATGCTTCATTTTAAAGGAAATGAACTATCTCTTGCAAAATATAATAAGTTTAACTTAAGCATTTAAGGTTAAGTTTAGAGAGAATTCAATAATTAAAACCATTAAATTAAAAGATTTCTGATTTTTAATCACCTTAATATGTCAATTTTTTTATAAATCTGACCTTTTAATTTTGTGCAAAAGATTATACTTAATAACACTTTCTTTAAAAAATCCTGAAAATATTTTATAATTTCTAAAAAAACCAAAAAAACCAAGTGGTTTTTTTGGTAAAAAAACCATGGTAAAAAAACCATGGTTTAAACCAAATGGTTTAAACCGGCCAACCCTGTTTATTTGTATAGAAAGGTCTCTTTTTTCCCCCCATTATATCCTTCCCGTCGATGATCCTTCCACTCCAATAAACCACTTATTTATTACATAATCTGAATTCCAGTGAACAAGGGAAAGTTCAAATCTCTTATCAGACACACGATTTAACATTTATTTTTCAGACACACGGATTAATTTATGATCTTAAGAAATTGTAAGCAACTAATGTTAATTGAATTTGGATAAATGATTGAGATAATTAATCCGATTAAGGAAATTAACGGTTTTTATTAATTTAGTAAAAAAACCCAACTGTTTTTTTATCTGTTTATAAACAAACCAACTGGTTTTTAGTTTTTATCATTAAAGAAATCAACGGTTTTTATTAATTTACTAAAAAAACCAACTGGTTTTTATGACTGACAAATAAGACAAATTGGTTTTATTAATTAATTAAAATCCAAGCCATATTTTATCAGTGAAAAACAGATAACTTTTGTGTATGTTTAGTTACTCTTTGAAATACTGCTTCATTTTAAAGGAAATTAATAAATGAACTATCATGAGAATAATGAGAATTCAATAATTAAAACCATTAAATTAAAAGATTTCTGATTTTTAATCACCTTAAAATGTCAATTTTTTTATAAATCTGACCTTTTAATTTTGTGCAAAAGATTATACTTAATAACACTTCCTTTAAAAAATCCTGAAAATATTTTATAATTTCTAAAAAAACCAAAAAAACCAAGTGGTTTTTTTGGTAAAAAAACCATGGTTTAAACCAATGGTTTAAACCAAACGGTTTAAACCGGCCAACCCTGTGATATATAGATTTTTAACTCAATATAGAGGCTCAGTCAATTCGGGCTAGTCAAGCAGCGCCAATCCGGCTCGCGATCCAGGGCGATCCCGGGGGGACACAGTTTAAAAACTTTATTTTATAAAGGAAACCGAAAATTAACTGAATGAGTTTCTCCAACTTTTAGTATTATAAAGGATGGTGCCAATTTACCAATAGCCCAAATATAAGAGGTATAAGGAGGGGGACAGCCCCCCCATGATTTAGAACACGGTTTAATTTAGAATAGGTTTAAGCCATAGCTGAGATTGGGGTCATCATCCCTACAAAATATTTTGTTTCCAGCCAAAATAGGGGCTGAGTTCCATCCTCTAAAAATTATTTTTTCCAATTACAGCACTGGTTAAAGCTTAGAAAATTTGATTCTCAAATTGTGTAATGTAATCATATAACACTGAAAATGAGTTTGAGCCTGTATTAAAAGGACAAATTTAAAAAAAAATTCTGGGGGAGGACCCCAGATCCCCCCCAAGACTCGGCTCACAAAAACTTGTAATAAAATTTAATTAGTTTATCATTGATCTAAAAATCATCGAATGGAGGCTCAAACGAAAAATGATTATTTTTGGGGTAGTTAATCAAGGTTTTATAAAATCCTTATGGAGAGGAATCCTCTTGTGTCAACCCATATTTTCAGGAGCCGACGACACCAATGATTAGGTGGACTCACCGCCAGTGGCGCATATAGAAATTTATTTCCGGAATTTTCTCTTTTGAGAATATAGAGGCCAATAAGCTTTAGCTCCTACAAAGCATTAGTACCCTTGCATTAGGGTGGTCCAAAAAACTTTCTTTTTCAGGTAGAGTTCTAGGCACCCTCTACTTTTTTTCGAACAGCTAATAGAAGCTCACAGCCAAAATTTCAACTTTGTATTCGAATTAGAAGTCGATGACCAAGAGGAGTGAAAAAATCCAAATTCGAATATTTTTATGCAAAACAAATAAAAAAACCAAAGATCAAACCCTCTCATTTTGTTCCCCCGTGATTTTTTTATAAGAAACTACTAACCCCTATTAAGAATTAGCCTGTTCAAAATTTAATGAGCTTGATCCTAAACTCAGCATTAGCCCCCTCCACTAGCGGATCCAGGGGGGCTAGGGGCTCAAGCCCCCCCCCAAAAAAAATTAAAAGTTTTACTCTGCATAATATGACATTTTATGCACCAAAATGAGTTAAAACTCTGTTACTTTAAGGTCAAATTTTTAAAAAAATTCTGGGGGAGGACCCCAGACTCCCTTTTTACTCTGTTATTACAACTATATTTTACTAAGTTTGTCAAAACGCAAAAATCTATATCCGAAATTCAGATGAGGAGTACCAAAACAAGTTGAAAAAATGGGGTTTTTGTCTTAAATTTCCAAAATTTTCTGCCGGAGGACCCCCAGATCCCTCTTTTGGTAGTTGGAGCAGGATAATTCACTACCTTTTCCGTATTAACATAAACAAGAAGATTCAATTGGATTATGAAAATTCTTCCAAATCCTGGATCTGCTACTGCCTACGGTTATGTAATATAGGAAAAAATTAGTTCAGAAAACATGACTAAAATTATAAAAACACTCTTCCAATAAAAATCATTAACATACTCGTATTTAAAAATTTTAAACCAGGTAAAAAACTATATTAATTCTTGTTTAGTTTATCACAATTATTGATTCCAAACCTTGCTATTTTTACCCCTTTTCGTCAAAAACATTTTTGTCATTGGGGGCCGTTCAAATAATACTTAAGCACCTAAGGGTGGGAGGGGGCTTGCTATTTGCTTTTTTTCCTGACAAGGGGGTGGGGAGATATGAGTGATGCTTATGTGAGATACTGCATTTTCAAAAATCTCTAGTTTCTTGCATAAATAAATTCCAAACTCAACCAAAAATAAATTTAACAAAAAATTGAATTAGGAAATCTGGCATAAGCACTTTTTCTGGGGATGGAACCCCAAACATTTTGAAATATTAACCCCGAAAAGTGGTATTTCTACTCATTTTTGAACCCTTAAGGTTACACCCAAAAAGGACAACTCCTTGTATAAGTCACCTAATTTTCAAAGAGAAAAAAAAACAGTAGTATACTTACTAAAAGGGATGTCAAAATTTCAGGGGGGGCAGCAGTTTCTTATGTAATTATGGTGAGGGGGTTGAGGTTTGCTTATCTTTGCTGACAAGGGGGGGGACTAAAAATGACCAAAAAGTGCTTAAGTTTACATAATATTTGAACGGCCCCTTGGTAGTAAAATTTTTTCTTGAAATTACAGGCAATTTTATGTAGGAGCTCACAAAATCGCATATAAAAGTTTCTAAATTAGGTTTTCATCGTTTAAACTTGAGTGTGATTTAATTTTTGTAAATTTCGTTTTGGAAAGAAAAGCTTTGTTTGATATCCAGAAGCGTTCACGACCTTTTTAGCAAGGTTCCTCAAACCTGAATCTTTTTGTCTTGTAGCACCCTAGCCCTCGGAAACTTACCCCCCTCATAGCGGTCAACATACTTGTATAAAATGAAAACCTTTCTGCGAACTTAAATTTTTCCAAAAAATTTTCTGCAAGAATTTACACATTTTTAAAGCCCTCTCTCAAAAAACACATTGTTACTGAAATACCCAAATTGGGACTGTAATCATTTTTATCTGTGCTTACATTGATACTAATTTTTCATACTAGTGATTTTAAAACTTTTAAATAATTTATATCATTGTATTTTTTATCATAATTGGAGATTCCTAATAACTGCTCCCTATCTAAAAATGAAAGATGTAAAATCTTTGATAGATCGGCAGGATTGAAAAATTTAATCAACTAGTTAATATACCTGGCCTTGCATGGGTTGAGTTATGGCTTTAGAATTTCTTTTTTTAAATTTTTCAATATATTTTATACCTTATTTTACCAGGTATTATTAAAATCCATCCAATTCTGCAGAAAAATTTTTAAAAATAATTTTTTTAGTAGTTTTATTGCAGAAAAAATTCTAAAAAAATTGTTTTCATATTTTTCTGCAGAAAAATTTCTGAAAAAAAAATTTCTTGGTAGTTTTTCTACAGAGGGCAAAACTTTCTGCAAACGCTGTTCGCGCGTTCGTGTATATTAGGGTTATGATTCTGAGACTTTTTTAAAAATATTTAAAAGCCTGATGTTGCATTCAATGAACTTTTGCCCATATGTTAATTTTATAGCATTATTTTCTTTATATTGAGAAAAAACCTTGCGCACCTAACCTCATTTCACTCTCTAATATAGGAATCACTACTGTGTCTCGTGGAAAAAAACTTTTTTACAAAAAACTTCGCTACCCAGGGATTTTCCCATTCCTTTTGGTCCCAAAAGATAGTGTGTGAAGTTTCAGCCCCATAAGTTAACTCTAGGGTGTGCCTATAGAGCCCCAAATTTGAAAAAAAAGCGGAAAAAAACTAGCAATTTTCAGAATTAAAAAAAATATATTTAGATATTTATATTGTTATAAAGCTGGTTTAAATGTGTTCTTTAGAACATATTTAAATGAATTATATATATTTATGTGCATTAACTGTACCTTGTAGCCCCTATAATTTAAGATTAATAAGTGCTAGGGACGTTGCACTCCCCAAAGCTTATAATGCACTATCGGTAGACGAAATGAATTAAATCCGAATTTCTTCGAAGAAACTCCCTCAAATGATGACATTTGTTGTTAAATGATGTTTTAAATTATAAAGACCAGTGAAATAACAGTAATTAGGCCTTCCACTGAACTTTTAATGCAAAAAGTGCTTTTCTGCAAAAATGCTTGTTTCTAGCTGATCAAATCCAAAATTTTCTCAAAAAGAGGGTTATAGTAATTTTTAATATCAAAAACCTTCAAATACCTACCTTTTTAAACCTTATATATTTCATTTTTATAAGTAGATTAACTTTAAACCATACAGATTGGAAACGACATGAATTTCTCCCATACCAGAAATAAAAATAAATTTTATCGTATGAAATTATGAAAATTACCTCTTTTTAACGTATTAGGGGGAAAGTTTAATTGAAATCTTCTTTCATCAAAATACGAACAAAAATTTACAACTATTAAACAATTTTCTTTACTTTAATAAATTGGATTTGATCAGCTAGAAACAAGCATTTTCGAAGAAAAGCATTTTTTACATTAAAACTTCAGTAGAAGGCCTAATTACTGTTACTTTACTGGCCTTTATATTTTAAAACATCAATGTAACACCAAATGGCATCATTTGAGGGAGTTCTTTGGAAGAAAATTGGAATTTAATTACTTTCGACCACTGTAGTGTATTATAAGCTTTGATGAGCGCAACGTCCCTTAGTAAGTACCTTTTACTCTTAAATTATAGACACTATAGGTACAGTTAATAACCTTAAATAAATATAAACCATCTAAAATGTCCTAAATAACACATTTGAACCAGTTTTATATCATTTTAAATATCAAAATATACTTTATTAAAAATTCTGAAAATTGGTAATTTTTCCTTAATTTGGGGCTCTATAGGCAAACCCTAGAATCAACTTAGGGGGCTAAAACTTCACACACTATCTTTTGGGACCAAAAGGAATAGGAAAAGCTCTTTTACAAATCTATGATTTATGTAACAATCAGCTTCAAAAAAGATTATATTAACTGCCTTTTAGTGTTTCAGCTATATAAAAATCTTATTAGGCGCGCAAGCCTTTTTCACAGTTTTCAAAAATAAAAGTTATTTTCGAGAGTTATGGACCAATACTCATCATTTGCCACCACAGGCTTTTAAATCTGAAAAAAATCATAACCCTAGTGTATATTATACAAGTATGGCGGTCAAGAAAGGAAAACCCCCTCCATTGGGGAATGCAATGGACTCAGACACTTGCTAGCACATACCCTTTGTAATCACAAAATCAGGCCTGACGAGAGGGGGGTGGGGGTACGATTCTCCAAGCCCGGGACATAAAGATTTTCATAGAGTACTAAGACAGTTATCATTTTGAATATTTGAGAAAATTAATTTGTTCATATAAAGGTCCAAAAATGAGTAAATGCCCAGTTTTCTAGGGGCATATTTTCAAAAAGTTTCTGGGGGAACCCTCAAATCCCCTTTATTGCTCGTTACTCATTGTATTATCAAGAAAACAATACTTTTAAGCAGGGGTGCAGAATATGTCCGAACGAGGTTCGGGGGAAATTCAAGCAGTTCTGGGGAAATTTTTGCCCAAGATAGAAAGAAAAACTAAAAAAATCCAATCATCATTAGCTGACAAACAAATATTTTGGGTAGTGACTGCATTGTAACCTCCAGGTTCAACGGAAATCAGGTGAAAACTGCGGAGTTACGGATCTTGAGCGGGAAAACTACGGATCTGCGCTAAAAATCCTAGTTTTCTAGGTGAATACCTGAAAGTTGGCTTTTCCTTGCTTTTCGATGCAAGAAATGTATGCAGAAAAAACAACGTATTCGTGGTAGGATGGGTTATTTTCACGATAATTAAGTTCTTGTTAAATCACACCGATGTTCTTTTCTAAAAAATTGAGTTAATTAAGGAGAAGTTTACATTTAGCTTAAATTTGAGAAAAATAGTTTTTCATATTTTAAGAAAAGAGGCACTTTTGAAAGGATTATGTGAAAATTTTTGAATCTGAAAGAAGTTTACTAATTAAAAAAACTACTTTTTTTAAAAATAAAATCTCATTTTGGGGGAAATTTTGGAGAAAAAAATGTGTTCTAGGGAAATTTTGGACCCTGAAACATTTTCTGCACCCCTGCTTTTAAGTTGAGTGAAATTCAGATCTTGTCTAGAAATATTCTAAAAATTACATTAAGCCTATGAATGCATGGGTGGGGGTACTTCAGAAAACTTTTGCCCGCTTTTTTGTGGATGCCTGAATTTTTGTCGACCATTCAACAGCCGTTAAGTTCAGCGGTAGGTACAGCTATAGGATAGTCAATAGGATTTGATAACGTTTTCAGATTCAGCAGCACGGTCGACAACATAATACGCAAGAACCGCAGTTTTAATACCTCAAAATCCACCCGCCTATGGGACCTCCCATGTTAAAAATTTATTTCTGCCACTCAAACAGGTCAGACTGTTTTTGACATGCAGGGTTGCCTTACGATGAAAAGCAAGCTGTCCCTATATGTGTTAGCTCTATGGTGTTTTAAAGTGTGTATCATGTTTTAAAGTATTAGCAGGGTTCATACTCTATCTAACATAGTAAAATTCAGGAGTCTTTAAGGAGTTTTTCAGGAGTAAATTACTAAAAAATCAGGAGGTAATAATGTGAATAATTATTAACCTGAAAGGACTTTGCATGTTACAAGTAGAATGAGTTCAGAATGAAGTATGGAGCAAGGAAGTACAAAAGTGTTAGAATTTCACATTTCAATGGAATTTTATCAATTAAAAAACAATTATTTCAACTAAATCCATAATAAAACTTCGTTATGATCTAGGAGACATGTTTTTCAGGAGTCAGAGGGTAAATTCAGGAGAAAAAATATAATTTTCAGGAGTTATAAGGGCCCTTAGAAAAATAAAGCAAATTTCAGGAGTTTTTCAGGAATTTCAGGAGGCGTACGAACCCTGTATTAGGTAAATTTTAAGAATCCGGGCCATGGCGACTTCTTGGCGAAAGGCTTTCTCGCCAATGCTCACCGAGCAAATCACAGAAAGAACATCGTAATAGAATTTAGGGTTGCTGTACTAAGTATTGTGAACAAGAAAGAGTCACTTATCGTCTATTTTTCGCCAACCCTTGGCAATTGGCCCGGATTGTTAAAATTAACCAAGTATTATTTACTGTAACTTTGATCAACTACTATCAAACAGTTTTGATTTTTTATAATTATACATGTTACTCTAAATACTTAAAAAAATGAGATAATATAGTTTCACTGTTTACTGGAAATAGGCATGAAAAAACATCAAACACAACACCAGATATTTTTCCAAACATGATTATGTTTAAGTATGATTCCAAGAGCATACTTTTAAATTCAAGAGATGATATCCCACTAAATCTTTACATATGCTGCTCATACAGTTTTTAAATGATTCACAGTTACTGTGTACACAAGTCCGCCCAAAGTAACTATTTCCTTGAACTTTTTCAAAGCTACAGAATTATTTCCGCCGTTATATTTTCAGATTTTTCATCTCTAATCCGTATTTACACACGTGTTTTCACGCTAAATACAGATCTCCCTCCTCCACTCCTATTGCTATTACAAGATGCATAATACGACGAATTATGCCGCAATATGGCAAAAGTACAGTATACCACGGACATTTGCTTCTTGTGTATAAATTTGAAAAGAAAGCTATAAAATTTCGCTTGTATAAAAGGTCGACATTACGCTAACACATAAAACAAACCATTAAAAATTGGTGGTGCAAATAAAAATAAACTAAGTAGAAGTGACAAACCTCTGAAAACAATCTTCAAAGATGACAACCGCTGTGTTTCGCTTAAAAATTACGTTTCATCACCATATTATTTACTAAAGATCAACCAGCGTCACATTTACTTTTACAAACCAAACTACCATGGATGGGATCGGAACTACACAACAAACAAATAGTGACAGTTTTTATGGATGTAAAACGTACTGAACAGAACAGATCCGATCGGACTGGATCGGACGAATCAAATTTCAAGATCGGCATATGACCGGAAATGAAAAACTTTATTTGAGATGGCAGTTCAACGTTGGTTTCAGTTTTGTAACAAATTTTAAAAGTCTTTTTTTAACAATAATACCGCATATTACACAAATTAATAATGTTTGTAAGCTTTAACTTTTTTATTCTGTAATTTTTGCTAAGGGTTGTAAGGGTTTCAGCGCAATCCGGGAATGCACACTAATTTATAACTAGCTGAAAATTTCAGGATAAGCTCTCCATGATGTCTATAATCAACCCTGAAAAGTCCCCTGAAATCCCCCGCGGGCTTCCTTGCAAAATGGCGGATCATGTTTTCCGAGGAAAAAAGCTTATAAATGTGGTTTAGAAGAGTTTAACTAACGCAAAACGGAAATTTTTTTGCCTAATTTAACATTATTTACTTATTTCCACCTACTTTTGCACACACTTAAGTCCCCGAAATCAAGGCACTGTATATTTGCACGGCTATTTTTCAACTAAACTCTACTATAACTTCCACGGCTAGGCGTACCATTGGTTCCATCACTAAGCGCCGAGACTGCTACGTCATCACGAGACCTACAGCGCATGCGCCACTGGCCGTTTTGGCCGTCCAAATATACACTTCGCGAAAATCAATCAAAATGTTTTCTCGAAAGTAGTATTAACAAAAAGGATAATTTCAAAAAAATTTTAAAATTCGTTAATAATTGGCTGAGATAATTGATTTTAAGTCAGACATTTTTAGTGTGTATTTGAATGAAAATTGAAATGAATACTGAAAATCTTATAATTTTTCAGTCTTTATCCTTGAGAAGAGATCCTAATGCAGAGGTGCAGTCAAATGGTAGGGTTTTCGGAATATACAGGGTGTCCCATAAATAATGGGTCACACTTCTAGGGGGGATAGTAGACACCTAGACGAGTCAGAATCACATAGGATTTGGGGGTCCCAGACCAAATCCCAGGGAGTTAAAAATGGAGCGACACCCCAAAAAAATCATTGAAAAATTCAATTTGTAGAAGAACTACTATTGGTAAAAACTTAATTATGGTCTCAAAAATTGTGGTTTAATATGATCTTTAAAATTACCTCAAAAGTTTTTGTAATATAATATCTAAGCAGCAGCCCAACTGCTGCTCAACTAAACTCCACTCGGATACTGTTAACCGTAACTGTATTTTGATTTCATTACATACATAAATAAAGTATGATATGGTGGCAGTTGCTCCTCGTTCGCTATATAGTTCTACATTCATCTGCAAAAAGAAATAAAAAATGGAACTGAAAACGCCATCGCCGATGAGTTTAAAAGGAAACATCGCCGATAACTGGAAAAAGTTCAAGCAACGATTTCTGCTGTACTTAGAAGCTTCAGAAAAAATGAAGAAGGCTGAGAAAACGAAAGTAGCTCTCTTGCTTGGATTAATGGGTGAGGACTGCATAGATGTGTTTAACACCTTCAAATTATCTCAGGAACAGGCTGATAAGTTTCAGATTGTGATTTCTAAATTTGATCAATATTTCAAACCGTCCAAAAATATTGTGATTTCTAGATATAAGTTCTTTAATTGTGTACAACAAGAAAACGAAACTATAGATTCTTTTGTTACTAACCTAAAAAACTTAGCTAAAGAATGTGCTTTTGAAAATCAAGAGGATAGCCTTGTTAGAGATTTATTAATAATTGGGATTAGAGATTCTTCTGTTAAAGAAAAACTTTTGATTGAATCAGAACTAGATTTAGAAAAAGCTGTTACTTATTGTAGGGCTAAAGAATCTAGTCAACAACAAGTGCAATTAATGCAAAAAGATAGTGTTAAGTCAGAAATTAACTATGTAAAATTTAATGGAAAACCCAGAAAACCTAAGTCAAATAAGGACAAATTTAAAAAGGGAAATAAATCTTATCCTAAACAAGAGTTCTTTGGGAAATCATGTTCTAAGTGTCTAACTAAGCATGATTATGGCCAATGTCCAGCTTGGGGTAAAAAATGTCTGAAATGTCATAAGTTTAATCACTTTTCCAAAGCGTGTAAAAGTAAAAGTGTAGAGGAAATTTCAGATAATGATAATGATTCATTCCAATTAGAATCCATAGTGTGTCCCATAGAGTCAATAAAAACAGAATGGAGAGAAACATTGTTAGTAGAAAACATGGAAATTTCTTTTAAAATTGACACAGGAGCAGAAGTAAACATAATTCCTGTAAAGAAATTTAACGAGTTGAGAACTAAAATTAATATAGACAAAACTAACAAAACCTTAAAATCATACACAGGGCATAGCCTCAAGGTACTTGGAACATGTACACTTATATGCAAACTGGGTAGTAAAATCGAAAGACTTGAATTTTATGTAATAAATCAAGATTCAAATGCTTTACTGGGTTTGGAAGCTTGTGAGAAGTTAGGATTAATTAATAGAAATCCTTTGAAACAAGTAAATGTTATTAATTCTAGTGACATTATTAGAGAATACAGTGATGTTTTTGAAGGTAAATTGGGAAAATTACCATACATGTATGATATTAAACTTAATGAAAATGCAGAACCAAAAATAGCCCCTGCTAGAATAATTCCAATATCTATTAAAGATAAAGTAAAATTAGAATTGGATAAAATGGTTCAAGAAGGTATTTTGGAAGAGGTTACTGAACCTACTGATTGGGTTCATCCAATTGTTGTAGTCCAAAAACCTAATAATAGTGTTAGAATTTGTATGGACCCAAGACCTTTAAACAAATACATTAAAAGAGAACATTACCCTATTCCAACACAACAGTGTATCTTTTCTCAAATAGAAGGTGCAAAATACTTTACTGTTTTGGATGCATCTTCTGCTTTTTTGCAAATACCGCTAGCAGAAGAGAGTTCAAATTTATGTACCATAGCTACACCATTTGGTAGATATAAATTTTGTAGGTTACCCTATGGTCTTGCAAGTTCCCCAGAAGTGTATCAGAAAACCATAGATAATGTTTTCGCAGGTCTAAAAGGTATATTAGTGTATATTGATGATGTGTTAATATATGGGAAAACAGAAGAGGAACACGATAAAAGGTTAAAATCTGTCCTTGATAGAGCTAGGAAATGTGGTTTAAAACTATCTAAAGATAAAAGTCAAATAAAGGTAAATTCAGTTAAATATTTAGGTTATAACTTAACTAGTGAAGGTATGTCAGTAAACTTGGATAAAATTAAGGCAATTTCTGAGTACAAAACTCCAGAAAATAAAGCTGACTTACAAAGGTTTATTGGGATGATAACCTATTTGGGTAAATTTATAAATAATTTATCTAGTAAAACTGGAATTCTAAGATTACTATTAAGTAAGAAAAATGAATTTGTGTGGACTAATAATGAGCAAAAGGCTTTTGATGATCTTAAAAAGTGTATCATAAATTCACCAGTCCTATCATATTTTGATCCAAGTAAGAGATCTACTATATCAGTTGATGCAAGTCAGTTTGGACTAGGTGCTATATTAATACAAGATGAACATCCCATAGCGTATGCTTCAGTTTCTTTGACTGAAACTCAACAAAAGTATAGTCAGATAGAAAAAGAATTGCTCGCTATTCTGAATGGATGCAGAAAATTCCATTACTACATATATGGGACTAAGTTCACAGTGGAAACCGATCATAAACCATTACTTGGTTTGCTCCAGAAACCTATTGAAAAACTTTCTCCTAGACTACAGAGAATGGCTTTGGAACTTTTCAAATATGACTTCCACATCGTTCATGTGCCTGGAAAGAAGCTCTATGTAGCTGATGCTCTTTCTCGATCGCCAGGATCAGATGTCATCAATACTACCTTTTTGGAATCTGGTGCTGCAACCGTACATACCGTCTTAACATCCAGTGATGAGAAAACTGAAGAGATGAAGATAGCAACAGAAGCAGACTCTGAACTCACACAATTGAAGAAATATGTGAAAGATGGTTGGCCATCTAGCATCAAGATAGTTCCAGCTGAATTACACTTATATTGGAACGTCAAGTCAGAACTCCACTACTACAATGGTCTGATGTTTTTGGGTAGAAGACTAGTAATACCGAAGAAAATGAGAAGTGAAGTCCTGTCTAAACTACATGTGGCTCACCAAGGTATTACATCCTGCCAAAGAAAAGCTAAAAACTCTATCTACTGGCCCAACATGATGCAAGATATAAAAGATTTCGTAAACAGTTGCACGATTTGCCAAATGCACCAAAGGTCCAATACTAAAGAACCTTTGATTCCCTATGATGTGCCGGTCTATCCATGGCAAGAAGTTGGAATTGACTTTATGTACCTAGAAAATGATGACTTTTTGGTTTTGACTGACTACTATTCGAAATTCATAGAAGTTAAGAAACTCTCTAAGAAGACTGCTGAACCAGTCGTGAGTGCCTTAAAACAGATATTCAGAACACATGGGATACCAAGAAAAGTTCATTCTGATAATGGACCTCCCTTTGATAGTCACTTTTACCAATCGTTTGCCAAGAACTATGATTTCGAAATTGTAACATCTTCGCCTAAGTATCCTAAGTCGAATGGCATGATAGAAAGAGCCATAGGAACAATTAAGAATATCATGTTCAAAGTGAAGAAGGAAGGAGGAGATCCTAATTTAGCTATTTTGGAATATAACAACACTCCTAAATACAACCTTCCATCGCCTGCACAAATGCTAATGGGAAGAGCACTAAGAACTCTCTGTCCAACTAAATTAGCAAATTTAAAACCAAGATTTCCAACTAAGAAAGTAAAGTTCCAACTAGAGGACAATCAAAAGAAACAGAAAGAATACCACGACAAAAATGCTGTTCAATTGGATAAGCTACAACCTCAACAACGAGTTTATGTTCAAATGGGACATCGTGAATGGATCCCTGGGACTGTAATTAAAGAAGAAACAACGCCTAGATCCTACATAGTAAAAACAACTACTGGATCAGAAGTCAGGAGGAATAGAGTTCATCTTCGTCCTGATAAAAGTGCTTCTAATGATGATATCTCGAATGCAGATCAAAACGTCTCTCAATCAGATGTGACAACATCTCCATCTTCACCATCCATAAGAGACAAAACTGTAAATGATTCTCCTATGAACCAAAGACCGAAAAGAGACATAAAACGTCCAGTGAAATTTAATGACTTTATTTCTTAAGCATTTAATTCTTAATTTTGAATATTATGTCATTTAAATTCTCTTATAAGTTCATATAAGTAATTATCATAATTCTGATGTTTAAAATTTAAATTTGGTATCTGTTAGAAAATAATTATTATTTTTAATGTTTATGAAAAAAGGGCATGTAATATAATATCTAAGCAGCAGCCCAACTGCTGCTCAACTAAACTCCACTCGGATACTGTTAACCGTAACTGTATTTTGATTTCATTACATACATAAATAAAGTATGATAGTTTTCACTTTAAAATTCGTTTTATTATAAAAAAAGTTAAAAAACCACAAAAAAATGTGAAAATTCTGCCAAAACCTGATTTTGTATTTCGAAATCCTTTCCTTTGATTTAATAATCTGAAAGATCATAGTCGAACACCCTAAGTCCAAAGTTTCACGTAAAAACCATCAATATTAAATGCTTGAGAGCCTGTTAAAGCATGGTTTAAGTCAGTTTTTTGGGTCCGCAAACTGCCGTTTCGGAAACGACTATAGGAAACCACTTTGCACACCCAAAAAACGAACTTTAACAGGATCTCAAGCGTTTAATATTGATGGTTTTTACGTGAAACTTTGGACTTAAGGGTTTACAACTATGATCTTTCAGATTATAAAATCAAAAGAAAGGATTTCGAAATACAAAATGAGGTTTTGGCAGAATTTTCACATTTTTTTGTGGTTTTTTAATTTTTTTCACAATAAAGCAAATTTTAAAGTGAAAACTTTTTAAATAACTTTAAAGATCACATTAAACCACAATTTTTGAGACCATTTTGAAATTTTTACCAATAGTAGTTCTTCTACAAATTGAATTTTTCAATATTTTTTTGGGGGTGTCGCTCCATTTTTAACTCCCTGGGATTTGATCTGGGACCCCCCCAATCCTATGTGATTCTGACTCGTCTAGGTGTCTACTATCCCCCCTAGAAGTGTGACCCATTATTTATGGGACACCCTGTATAATCTCACCCACGAAAGTAAAAAAGTTTACTTTTGTTTACCCTAAAAAAAGACTAGTAGAACCTAAAAATTTTTTTCAAGGCCATACCATTTATAAAGGGAGAAAAAAAGTATAAAAATATTAAACATTGCCTTTACCACATATTCACTAATTAAAATAAATTACATTCCTATAGTATATTTGTATGTATCTATTTTTAAGATACATTTTATGCCCTTAATATACGATAGCTACTCAACTATTTTGACTTTTTCAGAAGCTCTATACTTAGTGGCATAGCCAAAGGGGGAATTCGGAATATATCCCCTCTGAAAGTCTGTAGTGTTCTTTGTTGACCATTAAAATTAACTAAATTTACCCCATATCCCCCACCAAATTTTTTTCTGGCTACGCAACTGTCAATACTTACAATAATTAAGATCAATCTTGAAAATAATTAGATAGCTTGAATCTCATACATGTAGACAAACTTTTGACAGTTTAGGTGAATTTTTTTTGTATGTGGCTGATTACCCCACGGTTTCTTTCCTCCCCCAGAAGCTTTTAGAAAAATCGACTCTAAAACAGGTTGACTAGTTTTGGTACTTCTAGACCGAATTTTGGATTACACGTTCAGGTAGGATTTGCATTTTTATGAATTTAACCCTACAGTGCATACTGATGCCATTTGGCAACACGACATTTTTCCCCATTTCCTACTCGAACTTTCATTTCCAAACGGCAACAACATGCAATAAGTACAATAGATATAACATTTCATCGTATTAGCACTTTAGACTGCCAGTAGATCACAGCAGGGGCATTATTTTGAGACATTTGTTAGTGGCTAGTGAGACAAAAGTCAAGACACAGAAAACTCCAAAATAAAAGGACCATATAAATTAAAATAAAAAAAATTTCCAGCTTGAAAAAAAATGTTTTGAAAAGATAAGTTGTTTTTTTATATTTTTAGATCATTTGGTTTTATTTCACTTCACAATTAATTTCACAAGAGACACAAATTAATTTCTCAAAGACAAAGTTTTTTGCAAATAAAAAGTAGAAAAAAATTAAATTAATTTTTTTTAGTATTTTTTTACTAATTTACACCATAATAGAAGTCACATAAATGATTTTCAAGTGAATTTAAAAAATCATGCATTGTAGGGTAAAAGAAATTGTGAATAATTAAGTTCAAAATTCAAAAGGGGTCTGGGGGTCCTCCCACAGAGAATTTTCGGAAATTTGACCCTATAAAGTAGGATTTTTCATACCTAGTCCAAATTTTTTTTGGAGGGGAGCGGGGCCCCCTTGCATAAGCCCTTGTTCCCCTTCCAGGATTCTTTGTTCTTGAATCTGCCCCCCTCCCGTAGATTGCTCCTCTTTCAAGCAGGAATTGAGACGGCCATAAATTTCAGTACATGACAAGGAGATAAAGCAAGGTGCGAAATGTGTGACCGGTTGTTATCTAAAGGGGTGTTTATTCTGTGCCAACCCTCCTATATATGTGGGAAAGAATATTTACATTTTAAATTCTTATATAAAAGCCAACCTACTTTTTATTAGAGCTTTTTAGAATGTTTCAACAAACATAAAGCAGTACAAATATAATACTTTGCTTAGATTGAAGTTTGAAAAAAAATATATATGTTTAAGGTTTAAAAAGCAATAATATGTAATGAGATAAAACATTTGAAACTATGAGTATTCTCAGAGGCATATACGGTATTCTCTTGCTATCAGGAACTTAAATGCCCCTGAAAAATTTTGTTTAAAAGATATATTTCACCTTGATGTTACATTTTCTTCAAATTTTAATTTTTATTCTTATGACAAAGATTTTAACTTTCTATTAACAAGTGAGTGGCCAGATAAGATTTAAAACAAGGAATTTAATACTCCACAAAAATAAAATTATTATTCTTAAAATCTTCTATCTCAGGGGTGACACTAATAACTACACTAATTTTAATAATTACAAAAACACTAATAAAATATCATGAAAAAAGTTTTTATTTGTAACAAAGTTGTAGAAACATGAAATATAAATATGTTGATAGCACAATGAGATATAAATGCCATAAACTGAAAAGTAACAAGGGATGAACAATGGAAAGTAAAAAAAATAGTACTGCTGAAAAATACAAAATAGAAGCACATAATAGAACTTAATGTTTAAAAACAGTTCTGAAAATTATTCTTTTCGAGTACCTTACCATTTTCCCCTGGTTAAAAAAATTCAAGGGATAAAAAAAGTAATATTTCACAAAACAAGGTCAAAGAGAAAAAATGTAAATACTATGTTTTGCAGTAAAAATGGCTAACTATGAAGGGTTTTATAATGAAGATTAGTAAATTATACTCTTAAGACAAGCTAATAAAAAATAAGAGCATAGTTCAGATAATACTATTCCCCACTTCAAATTTAGCGAAATGTTCGTTTCTTATTGCACCTTATGTCTTAGGTAAGTACATTTTGATACAGGCTGTTAATAAACCTAGTATGAAGAACAAATAATAATTAAACAAGGCATAACATTTTAGTCTCTGTAAGAACCTGCTTACAATTTCAAAAAGTGTCAGAAACATTTTTAGAAATGGTATTGGCTTTAAATATGGAAGACTATTTCTTGATTAAATGGAAGTGTAAACTTTGCTAAATATACTTCAATCAGACTTATTAATTGAAATACTTTTATCATACAAAAATAACAAAGTTGTTAAAGAAAGTAAGTAGAGGATAAGTAGTAACAACATGAAAAGAAACCAGTTAATTTTGTATTACCATTTACCCAATCAATGTTAAGGAATGTCAGTCAACCTTAATAACTTAAAAATGTATGCTAAACATTGAAGTTATGGACACAGAAACTATCACTTTACAAAACGATACAGACATTCATACGCACAGTGAATTATTCAGTAAATCAATACAAAAAATAACGTCAAATTTCTCTAACTTCACTACGAGTCTCATAACTCATCTTTGGAAGAGCGCTTAGCAAGTTGCTCATTGACAAACTTGGTTAACTCCTTCAGAGTGCGCTCACCACTGAAAGTGGCCAGTCTCGTCTTGTCGGCAGCAGGTAGGTAATAGATTGTCGGAAAACCAGTCACTTGGTATTCTGGAGGGAAGTCATTGGCTGTGGCATCAATTTTGGCAATCAGTACTTGATCATTATTTTCAAATGCTTTCCCCAGTTTCTTGTAAATTGGTTCTAATTTCTTGCAATGGCCACACCAGGGAGCATAGAATTCAATAAGAACGTCCTTTTCATTTCTTGTTACCAATTCCTCAAATGTAGATCCCACAACTGTATACACTGGACCATTGTGTTTTGGAGCTGGTTGAGATTTAATGTGTCTGGGAATATTACCTAATAATACAGAAAAAATAATTATCCAGTATTCGTACGATGTAATGCTAACCCTTTCTATATGGCAGGATATATGATGTCCCGTCAATAAAGCGTGTAACATCATTGTTGCTGTTGAAATGTCGTTATGGGCGCTGTATCAAAGGTCAAAGAGATGAATAAACAATCCCATAACAATGTTTCATCAACAATAATGATGTTACAAGCTTTATTAATGGAACATAATATGTTTCACTGTATTGAAAGGGTTAAAGAAACATTTAGTGGGTGTATAAAAGCATTATTTATATCTTTGTTTGTCATTAAATAAGTTATTTCAATATATTATACAAAACCACAGAAATTTCAAAAACTCCAGGTTGTCTAATTTAAACTAACAAATGTAACAGCCAACAAATATTTTGCTTAATATTAGTTCACAAATATAACTCTTAAATATGGTAAAATATGATTCTCCAGGCCTCTAGATAAGCCATTTATTATTGTCTTTAATTCAAGAAAAAGACAACACTTTGTTTAAAATTTATTTTAAAAAAAGCAACTCAAATGAAATAAATGAGTTAAAGTTAATAAAAAAAACATTCCAAAATTTAAATGTAATATTGAATTTATGAGCAATAGTGGTATTTTAAGACTCGAGTACCACTTGGCACACCAGGCATCTGTTTCTTGTTAGAAAATGATATAAAAAAGAAAATAATTATATTATAAACTTATAACACACAGAACCCCCTCCAAAAAAATTCATACCAGCAACAACATCCTCCACAAAAGATCTCAGTTCCTCTGCAGAGAAATCCTCAGTAGGCTCCATTCTGTATCTAATTTTCGCATTGTGATAATAGCCAACATTCACATCTTCCCCACTGTCGTCCAGGTTCAACTGCTGCAGTTCATCTTGATGCTCATTTTCATTGGATATCGCAAAGGTTATTTTTCCTTTGTAATCTTTAGCAACCTTTGCCACCTCTTTCTGGACCAACTGAGTTTCTGTAGAAAAAAGAAGCATTTTTCACTTTAAAGCACTAACAATATGAAATTCAGAGGAAAATGGAGGCACATTTTGTCACCTGGAATGAAATGGCACTTTTTCTGAAGGCGTTCAGATTTATTACTGTCTGCTTGATTTGTTTAAATTTAGTCTTTGCATGCAATTACAATCACATGACAAAGAGAAAAGCATCCCCCAAACTGATAAAGTTGAACCATTAACAAGGTGAATCCCCCCAGCATCACTCATACTTCAGATTCCTTGTAGAGTGATTGATAAATCTGGTGTTGCCATTGGTTCAATGTGTCGCTTTAATATCTCTGACAAAAGGATTAGAAGCAATAAAAATATTTTGCATTATCATTCAAAAGCCTTTTTAGCAATCTGATATTCTCAGACAACCAAACCTGGAGACAGTGTTGTTTCATATTAAGGTTATAAACTCTTATTTTACAACTTTCATATTTTGATAAGCATTGTGCAAAATTTTTATTTTTTGAATTAAAAATTCCTCTAACAGAAATTGAGAATCCAAGAAATTTGCCCACTCTTTGAAGTCTTAACATAATTGATGAAAAAAAAGAAACTTGAAAAACTATTCATATTTAGGTATTCATTTGTCTCACAATAGCTCTATAATGGAGACAGAACCACTTTTTTCACATTAAATTTCTAGCACCCATTTTAAATGATAGTATGTTAGAAGTGCTATAAAAACTTACGAACTCTGTGATCAAAACTGAAATCCACATCATAATATACTACAACAAGGGGATAAGCTTTTTCATATAACCATCGAGTTTGGTAGCTCCTTTCACCGACCAGTGGAATGGAATGCTCTTGAATAAAAGCCGTTATATCTTTGGAGGTAGCTTCAACCTAAAAGTAAGATAGAAGTTTCTAGCTGGTACAAGCAATACAGCAAACTGATTGAATTTTATGCAGCTGGAAATTGATCACTAATAAAACAAATGGATAAGAGCATAAAATTGCTGTAGTATCAAGGGTGGATTTAGGTGGGAAACCTTAGGGAGAAAGCGGTCCTTGATAACTCTGGAAACATTCACCAATAATAAAATATTATTTCCAGAAAATGTTGGGGGGGGACATTGCCCCCCCCATAAATCTATCCATGTGTAGTAAGTGCATGTTTTATTGTTTTTAATTGATTAAGTACACACACAGAACATAATTTTTTTCTTGTCAAAAGTGACTTTTGCATAAAAATTATTTACTCTTGTATATATTTTTGGATACTCCTTTTATTTCATATATGGGTAATTCACCCCCCAAAAAATTTTTTTTGACAGTAAAAACGTTTTGAAAATTTTTTTGAATTATCAGAAAAATGTTCATGCCTAATAGAGCTAATATGCTAACCATAATAATAACCATAGAGCTAATATGCTCTATGGTTCCTATGATAGCTATATGTTCTCCTCGAGGGTGATTAATTTAATAAAAAGCATTGATTAGATTTTATCAAAAATGTGTAACAGAGTGGAACTCTTTAATGCAATCCTAGATAAAATTTATATCTTACATTGTTCTTAAACATTTAATCAGATAATTCATTTAGACAATCATCACAAATCAATTCCTGGAGTTCAGTACAACTGTAAACTTCAGTATTATTTTAATTCTTATATTTAATCTCTAGGTAACAGTGAAAAAATGTGGTGAGAAAATACTGGGACACACACAAACACATAAAATCTGTAAGTCTAATAAGAAAATTAAATTAAAAATATGTATTGACAATATTTTTTAAAATAACAAATTTAATTATTTTTTATCAAGGTTATCATCATAACCCCCATAACCATATTTCTACAAACCACTTTAAATGTAGTAAATTTTTAAGTAGGATATACTGTTTTTGGCACGTCGGTTAAAAAACAACAGCATTTTAGGGTCAAAATATTTTATTTTTATCGTTGTGAAAAATTCTTGACTATGCACAGTAAGATGAAGATCCTGAAGCAAAGAACTGTATTTTTCCAAATCATATTTTTTTATTATTGGATAGTAGGTTTATTGATAAAAAAATATCAACCTCCTGGACCCAGTTTGAAATTTTTTTTTTTGGGGGGGGAATGACCCATATTTAAAAGTACAGTAGAGCCCCGATTATCCGCGGAATTGGGTGGCAAGGGTACCGCGGATAACCCGAAAAAAGACTAAAAATGAGGTGAAAATATGAAAAAAAAATATTTCAGCATAAAAACTATGTTTTGTTGTACAAAAAACATGACATTAAAACTTTTAAAATATGTACAGTACAGCAAAAACCTTTGCTCTACTACATCTAAATCACTAAAATAAAGAACAGTAAACAAAAACAATATAATGTACTGTTAACAAAAAGTGTTCAGTTATGCTTTTACGAAGCAATATCTTATATGCTATCCAAAATTGTATAATTCTTCCAAAATTTAAGGTTCGTAATTAAAAATTTGTTTTCGTGGCACTCGCGGATAATCCGCACCGCGGATCATACGCTCGCGGATAATTGGGGCTCTACTGTAAATTATAAGCATACTTTGAATAAAGGTTTAACTCATAGATGAACAGGATATGTTAGGAGCTAATCCAAAATTTCATAGGAGTAAAAAAAAGGTAATGCTTAAATCAAAACTTTTTGAATGTATTTTTTTAGTAAGAATGGTAATGCTGGCTTCACATAACATTGAAATGTTTTGCTTGAAAACTTTACTTACATTATCCATTACAAACTTCTTAGGTTCATATTGCGTTGTGTATATTTCAGGAAGGAAAACAATGATTTTCACTCCGTCAACATCAAAGGATTTTCTAACATCTTTCTTAAAAGAATGCATGAATACAAACTTCCCTCTAAGAGAGTGTGCTGAAAATATAAAGAAATAATAGAATAGTAGCATACAAACACAGATAAATTTGAAATAAAGTAATAGCCAAGAATTTAAATATAAAAATGAGCGTTTCAATTAATTATAAAAATTTACAGGATAATTCAAACTAGATGAAAAAGAATATTCTTAACTCCATGGCTGTATTTACAGAGGGAGAGTTTTAACCATCCCCAGATTTTCATTACTATTTATACAGAGTGTATCAGAACTAAATGGGAAAAATATTAGGGTGGTAAGTAGGGACCTAGACATAATGTATTAGAAGCAGTTACTACTGTCATTATCATCAAACAAATTTTCTTGTGCAAGGCAGCCTAAACAGAAGTAGTTAATATACTATAAAAGAAATCGGTCATTGAAGTTGTGTGATGAGCGTTTTTGATACTGTTTCAGATGCCTATTTTAAATGAACAGACTATGGTAAAAGGGTACTACAAAAAGTCATTACCCTAGACCAGGGGTCGGCAACCTATTGAAACGGAAGAGCCAAAAGTAACAGTTTACAAAATTTCCCAGTTTTTAAAGAGCCACTAATTTTTTTTGCTTCAATGTTATAGTATATGCTTAATATACGTTTGATTTTAGATTGGGAGGGTGATCTTAGTTGGGTATCATTTTTACCCAATATTTTTTCTGGGGTACCTCCTTTCGGGTAGGGTACTTTTTCACATCAAGTTTTAGATGAGTTACGTACACATTGTAAATTAATTTTAGTAGTGAACTTAATTTCAAAATTTTGAATAAACAATTTGAATTCCAGAAAAAATTAGAGGGTCTGGGGGTTCTCCCTCAGAAATTTTTTTGGAAATTTCCCCTTCAAAATCACGTTTTAGCTCATTTTTGTCTTTTTCAATTACACTCTAAGAGCACCTCTCATTATTTAAGTGGCAGAATTTTCAAGGAAAAATAGTATAGTTATAAAAAACAGCAAAATTTCGAGGGATGTGGATCCCACTTCAGAAAAATTTTGGAAATTTGCCCTTTAAATAGTGTTTTAATTAGTTTTTAGAACTTATAACGACCAAATAAGGATCCCTCCTCATAAGTCACAGAATTTTCAAGGAAAATCAGCACATATTCCAAAATTTTTAGGAGTGTTTAGAAGTTCTCCCCCAGAAATTGTCTGGAATTCTTATCCTTAAAAGTAGAGTTTTGATTTTGACTAATCTTAAGAACTTAAAAATATATTTTATGATTTTTAAAAAGTTTTGATAATATATTCTTAAACTTTTTTCGTATGAAACTGGAGAGCCGCAACTTTACATCGAAAGAGCCGCATGCGGCTCGCGAGCCGCAGGTTGCCGACCCCTGCCCTAGACCAGTGTTTCCCAACGTGGGGCGCACGCCCCACCGGGGGGCAATATCATTTTCTAGGGGGGCAATTTGAAAATTTTCAACTAAATTGCCCCCAGGTGGGGCCAATATAGGGGGAAAATTAAAAAAACTTTTTAGCAAGAAGTTTATCAAAATCTGATCCTATTATCCTATCTGAGAATGTATGTCTGAAATATGGACCAGTATATATCAAAACCAAGTTGAAACTCTGTTTTTAGAGTCTAATTTCCAAACCTTTTCTGGGGAGGACCCATGATCTCTTTGTTTTTAGAACACTTATATTTGAAACTTGTTTACATTAGGTTCATCAAAATGCAAATCTTACCTAAAAATTTATATCCAAAATTTCCCAACTAGGGTAACCAAACTAGTTAAAACCTGCTTCCTATAGAGTCAAATTTCCAAAAATTTGCTGGGGGAGGACCCCCAGACCCCCCCCTTGGTACTTGGAACTTAATTACTAATAGCTTGATTTAGTTCTTTAGCATGCGAATTCTACCTAAAAATTTTCTTAAAATCTTCTTTAGACTTACTAAATATACATAGGAGGGAGGGGCTAAGAAATAATTTTGGCTCCCTCTCAAAACATATTTCTATATATGCCACTGAGACCGGGGGGCATGGAAAATTTATAAAGGCTTTGGTGGGGCATGGACCGAAAAAGGTTGGGAAACACTGCCCTAGACCCATTAAATAAACAGAACACACAATGAAAAGATTCATTGTATTTAAGTGCAGCAGTATACTACTACTTTCAACAATAATTTGATTGAAATTGGAACCCTTGTCAAAGCATGGGGTGAGTAATTAAAGGCAATATTGAGAGTTCAGCCTAAGAATGAAGTTTCAAGGGAACATCTGCAGTAGATCATCTTTACTCAATGGGATCTCTTTGATCATGCCTAGTCTCAATCTTTCTTCCAGTGACTTCCACCTGTATTTACACCGAAAGAAATCTTGTCATTTGAATTCCTGATCATTGAAATGTCATCAGACAAATAGAACTCAATTCTTTGGTTGAACTCTCAATATTTCACTCATCACACGGTTTGACAAGTGTATTAATCTCTATTAAATTTAAAGTGAAAGAAGTATGCATACTGTTGTACCTTATGCAATAAATTCTTCAGACTATTATATTTCGTTTAGTTAAAAAGAAGTTTAAAAAAAATTGCTTTTCTAATGCCCTCATTACACATTATTTCACAGCTCTCCTTAATGGTACATCTGCATCCCCCATTGCTATTCCATACCTGCCAACATTTCAGAAACAGAAATAGGAACAACACACACGACACATTTTGAATGTGTTAAAGGGGTATTATTAAAAAAGAGCTTGTAATTCATAACTTTTATCTCTTATCTAAGGTATCTTATGGTTATTAAGAGGACTAAGTGTTTTATATACCTTTATATTCTGACTAATTATTATCTACATTTATACTAGGATATAATAAAGTTAATTATTTTCCTTTTATCTGGGTTTAAATTTCTGCAAATAAAATAACAAAAATTACTCAAGATGGTAAACACTGGGAATTTCATACATAATAACTCAGAAAGATTTAAAAATACTTAGTAAGTACTAATAAAATGAAACAGTGAAATAAGCAAACATTGTGTGGAAAATAGAAAAATTTATCTTTATTAAGTGCTACAAAAATAGCTGATTTTGCCCTTTTTAATAGGTCAGCACTGAAAGATTTATTATAGCATGGATCAGAATTACTATTTTCGCAGCTAGCAATGCCTGTAGAGTATCAGAGTCCATGGAACTCTGAGAGTCACTCTTGTTCTTACGAACTAGAATTAACACCCTTTCACTAAGACTAAACTCCTTATTATTGCATAATTCGAGTAGGTCGAAAATGACGGGACAGGGGGACGTAAAAACGGAACATTTGGTACTGAAATCGTATTTTTGGAACAACAGTGAAAAATCGGAACAAATACGATTTAAATATACTTGATTCAAAATATACTTGTCTAGGTCCCCTAAAACCACTATCATTTTTACATTTATTTCTGAAATACCCTATATATATATACTACTTTTTTCTTGAATATTCTGTGGCCTAACAAGGAGTGATTCTCTTTGTGTCTCATCCATAAGATTACAAATGTAGAAAATTACATGCAAATTAAAAAAAAAATACCTGCTTCAATGAATTGTTCGTATAAACCACTAGCAGAATCAAAAAACCCAACTACGGCTGGATCTGACTTTGAAACAACAGCCTTGAAAGTCTTCAATGTTCCAAACTCTTTACTAGGTGGTTTTGCTTGTTCCTTCATGTAAGATATTATACCTGTAATAAAAAAATTAATTCATTAGCATCATTCTATATCAATATTGCTAATAAACAGTTAAGTTAGATTTTTTTTTGTTCTACATCTGCTGTCAATGTTCCCGGCAATGATCATATTTTATTCTTGTCAGTAATGAATTTATATGAAATGTAGAGAAGGATAGAAGAATATATTCCTCCATACTCATTCATTAAAACAATATCAAAGTTGAATCTAGGGGTTTTAATAAAAGGTTTGAAAGTAGAAAACATAAAAAGGGTTAACGAAACAACATTATTAACAAATCAATGGCTTGGGCTTTCCCTTCTTATTTTTTAACTCTATTCTCCTGCACACTCATTCATCAAACATTCAATCGGTAAGACAGTTGAGGAGATTATCTCAAAGGAATATATGGTTAGGCCAAGTATGGTGAAAAAAGTAATCCCACATTATAAGAATTGCTTTCTAAATTAAAGTTATATTTTTAGTATAAGCATGCTTAACTATTCAAAACACCCATATTTTAATAGAAAATTGAACACATGCAAGATCCTTCTTATTGCCACTCAAGACATTTCATGGAAAATTAAAATACCTGCTTCTTCTCGAGGGCCTTCATATGAATACTTGCGGCCTTTACGGAAGACTAATAAAGTAGGCCATCCTTGAGTGTCGTAGGTTTCAGCCAGTTCTTTTTCAGCTATTCCATCTACTTTGGCCAAAGGTATAGGTTTTGGAAGATCTTTGAGAACCTTTGCTGCTCTTTCATATTCAGGAGCCAAATGTTTGCAATGACCACACCTGATTATAAATTGGTTTTTCAGAACACAATTTTACACAGTTTAATTTAAGTATTTTTACTTTAACACTTTTCAGCTAGTGGCAGATTTTTTGTAAGTCCAAGAAAATTGGCACCAAGAAAATATTTTAGTATGCCTTTCAAATCACTAATTTTTTAGTTAATCTTATATATTAAAATAATTGGGTTTTTCTTTCCGCCGGCCGCCAGGCCGAACCCCCCGACCGATTTCGAAAAACTCGGTCTTGATCGAAAGCTTTCCACCCCTAGATGAGCCCATTTTAGGTCGCGTTCCTCCAAAACTTTCCATTTTAAAATTGTACGTTCTTTTCACTTTTCTGTAATGTTAACTCTATAGAGAGGTTCCGTTCCGCCGGCCGCCAGGCCGAACCCCTGAACCGATTTGGACAAACTCTGCCTTGATCGAAAGCTTTCCAACCCTAGATGAGCCCATTTTAGGTCGCGTTTCTCCAAAACCTTCCATTTTCAAATTATGCGTTCTTTTCACTTTTCTCTAATGTTAACTCCATGAGGGAGCTTTCCGCCAGCCCGAACCACTGAACCGATTTGGACAAACTTGGTATTAAACGAAAGCTTTCCATCCCTATATGAGCCAGTTTTAGATCTCATTCCTCCAAAACCTTCCCTTTTAAAATTATGCGTTCTTTTCGTTTTGCTCTAATGTTAACTCTATGGAGGCGTTCCGTTCCCCCGGCCGCCAGCCCGAACCCCCGAACCGATTTGGACAAACTCGGTCTTGAAAGAAAGCTTTCCACCCCTAGATGAGCCAGTTTTAGGTGTCATTCCTCCAAAGCATTCCATTTTTTAATTACAAATTGATTTCAATTTGCCCCATTGTTTTTAGTCAATATTTTTACCAACACAGGCAAAACGTCCTTAAAGAGTGTGAAGAAAATCTACATTGAAATTAAATTTCAAAGTTTTGACGGTTCACTAGATTTATCCCAACGGGATATTAGAGCCATATTGAATTTATAAAAAATTATGGTACATGTTTAATTGAAGTATTTCTTCTTTCCCTTTACACTGAAGGGGATAAATATTTAACTTCAAACAATGAGACAAATAAAAATCAAATAATAATTTAAAGTGGATGGTTTTGGGAGGATGCCACTTAAAATGGGTTTATATCGGGGTTGTAAGATTTCATTTAAGAACAAGTTCGTACAATTCCGGTTCGGTGGATTGGGCTGACAACCGGTCAAAATAAAATGACAATTATTTCAATGTAATAAATTTGTGACAATGCCATGTGAAATCGGAGACAAAACCCTTTTCGAAGATAATGAATTAAAACTGTATATTTAATGATAGGGAATGAATAAATACGAACAGGTAGTAACGAATGAATCTCGCTTCAGCGCCAAAGAAGGCTAGCTGTAAAACCCGGCTTTGCCGGGTTGTAACAGCTAGTTTAAATTTAAAAATATCTCCTTTTCTGTCTGCCTTGAAAATCCATACCCTGGGTTTTACGCATAGAAATATACTCTACTTCATTTAGTGGTATTTGAATGAAAACACCCCTTATTCTAAGACCTTCAGTGTTTACTTAGGCAATATCAGGGGTGCTACTGCCTTAAACTCACAATCCAGGAAAACTATACAGTAACAGGCCTTTCATTTAAAATTCCAAATTCAAGTGTTTCTTGTATTTTTCCACAAAACTTACGGTACGCATGATGAACCCCCCTTGAACGAGTCAATGAGACAGAACCATGGTAATGTTTTAACAACAGCCATATGTAAATACAACTCTAGAGTAGCAATGGGGGAACTTATTTAAGAATGATAGCTACTATGTAATCACACTTAGATCTTAATGGTGGAGTCATGCACTTACTTTTCAACTGGACATAATTTTGCACTTTTTTGTTAAGCTCAAGATTTTAGAAAATTCTGGTAAAACACAGAAATTTGGGATTCAAGCTTAAAAAATGGATTTATGGGGCTGTCTAGGAAAATTAGCACCCCTTTAAGTTGGATTACTATGAGGATTAAGAGAAGAAAAAGTGAAAATTAGTTACCATGGTGCGTAAAATTCAACTAATATTATTTCTGCATTATCAACAACCTCAGTAAAATTTTCTTTTGTTAGAGTGATTACAGCTTCTGGGGGAGGTTTCCAATTAGGATCAGCTCTTTCTTTCATGTATTCCACAATACCTGGATGAAGAGAATATTATAGGCGCAATTCACAAAAATAACAGCATGTTATTCATCAGGAATATACAAAACTAAACTATGACCAAATATTTTCCAGCCATCTTGTTAATTGGTAGATAAATTAAGTTGAGGTTGAATTTGATAAACTTTCATATGAATTATGATATAAATGTAAGAAGCTTATTAAAAAACCTTAAATCCTCAAACCTATTGGTCAAAGAAAACTATCAAAGTAGAAATAGGAAAAAAATTAAATAAATTGTTTGCTACAGGAATTGAGATATTTTTTTCCTCATACAATGGGCATGGGACGCTTTGTGTATTCAGAAATTACATTGAACCTGTTTACAGAATAAATTCTTTAATACTGGAAAATTAAATTGAATTAATTAATTGAAATTTCTCAAAAATGGCATCCCTACAAAAATATATGAATGGGAGAGAAGCCAGGAGTACAAGCAGGGGTTGATCCAGACAAAAATTAGGGCCCTTTTGCTGCCCCTACACAAAAATTCCCCCTCTTTAAATCTGCCCCTTCAAAAAATAAATTTATAAAAACGCCCCTTTCATGAAATTCAAATTAGCTTTAGTGATATTTTGGAAGAAAACATTCACAAAATATTTGAAATTTTCATGACTTTCTTGGTTTGTGAGAAATTTACATTAACAGTTATATGGGGTTTTTTATGCCCACATAAGAAAAATTTAGTTTTTATTGCAATGGTACTTAACTGTTTTAAATAAATTAGACATGATTTCTAAATCTACTGGAAATATTAATTTCAAAGCAAACATTTCAAATTTAAAAATTCAGCAGTAAATTTATTTTTAAAGCCCCCTTTACTTCCAACTTTTAAAGTGAATCTCTAACCTTAATCAATTTATAAATAATACTACTGTCTAAAGAAAAAAACCTTGATTTCTTTTTTTAAAATATTTTGTTTCCGACTAAAATGTACTAACCAACCAGCCTTATGGTCATTATCAATGCCTTATTAACCAATCAAGCCAAAATCTAATGTTGAAAATCACCATAACTTACCCATAGCACTTCTTGGTCCCTCATACAGAACTTTTTCTCCTTTTTTAAATATGTATAAAGTAGGATATCCTGTAACTCCAAACCTGGCAGCTAGATCTGTTTCAATGGTAGCATCTACTTTGGCCAAGTAAATTGGTTTATCTCCTTCTCTGAGTAGTTTTGCAGCTTTAGCAAATTCTGGTTCCAAAGCTTTACAATGGCCACACCTTTAAAAAATTATTTCAAAAGATTTTTAATACCATACTTATACTCCCGGTAACTAAGTGAATAAAACACTTTTAAGAAAACTAAATACAGAAATAGTGTCTAGCACAATGTTAAACCTGAATCCCCCCTCTGAGTGAGGTATTTGCTTGATTTTATACTTTTTTGATACACTATGGTTTAAACCCCGAAATTTCTGATTTTTAAGTTCAAAAATTGTTTTAAATAATTTAAAATTCAATTTATTTTTCCATAATGCCAGAAAAGTCACGTTATCAGAAAACAGACGAGAAGGGAGTGAACGAAACGGAGAAACCTATTGGATGTGACATCACAGCGCATGAAAACCATTGTGTTTACTGTTTTCACGTGATTAGAAAACAGGCTTCTATTGGATGTGACCTCACAGCCCATGATTAGTGATTCAAAAGTGTTTTCGCGCCCAAACATAATTTATATCTCAGAAATTAGGCTACGAAAATACTTGACGTAAACGTCATTCTTCATGGTTTTTTATATACTATTTTAATAAAATTTAATCTCAAAACGTGAGAATACCTCATTGGGCTATGCTCCTGTTCAATCAAATATTATTTTATTAAATTGACAAATTTTATTTTACATGTACCAGTATTTAAGTTTAGAAAAATTTCCTGAAATCCTAAATTTCCAATTTGTCACGAAAAGTTATTAACGCTGCTAGGTTTATTGTATCTACAAACCATATTTAGGCACATTCAACATGTGCTATAGCACAGGGCAGAAAAATTTTGGGGGGTGGCAGATTACAACAATTCAAAGCTAGAATAACAAATACATAGGCAATAAAAAGCATTCAGTTGCCACTTGAGTTCAAGGACAACAAATAGAGAAACAAGGAGATTTTCTTTTCTTGATTAAAAGTTATCCTGCAATTTACTTTTAAAGAGATGCTGATGTTTTAAACCCCCAATTTGTAATATGGGTCATTCCATGAATAGTGAAACCAAGGTGTCAAAATTTTTAAGTTAAAAAAATATAACAAGTAATACAATCATTTTAAAGCTTAAAGTGTGAATTTTCTGAAAATATGCTTTAAATATCTAGAAAATACTTTTAAGTAATATTTTTGGGGCCTAATATTGAGATTTCGTAGATAGAAAATTTTTCATCGAAATTATGTAAAGTTTAACAATCTGTCAAGAATTAAAAAACACTTTTTAGCAAATAAATTTTAGCTAGTTTTTATCTTGCCTTATTCTATTTTTGATTTTTTAAATAAAATTCTGAAATATTTTAGAAAATAAATTAGAATTTTTAAATTTTAATTTACAAGTGTAATGTTACGTCCGTAACAGAAAAACTAATAAAAGTTGTTCTTACAAATTTAATAACAATGCCATTTAAATTTTAACCTTATATTCTCTTTGTAAATCATAATTGCATTATTTTAATACCATTAAATAAATTTTTCATGCATATTAAAAGTTTTTATGGCTGTACAGACGTAACATTCAGATTCAGATTTCTCGAATAATGTACAGAAATCATATTTTACATTTTAACCTTTACTTATTTTCTTATTGGCATCATACATTTTCAGAATTCTGTTAACTAAGAAAGGCAATTCTTATTTAATTGTTTATTATTCTTGTTCTAAATGGAAGAAATTCAATGATTTTGACTACAAAATGGCTCCTGTAAATGAAAGAGTGAAAAAGCATAGAGAAAGATTAAGTAAGGAAAAGAAGGTATTATTAGAGAGAAAGATAGAACAAGAAAGAAAAAGGCTAGAGATTTGTCATCAAAATCTGAGAAGAAAAAAGCATCCATTCTGTTTGCTGAACGTGTGAAAAAACAACGCAATAAGGCTAAGTGTGCAATGAACATTGATGACTAAAAAATGTGCATACAAATCCCCTCAGGCCATGGGGAAAGCAATTGCAAGAGTTAAAAGAAATCTGCCCTTAAGTCCAAGGAAGAAAGTAGCTGTAATATCCAAAATTGCTGCTGAAAGTGGTGTTGCTGCTAAAGAACAAGAATGGACTCAGTGATAAAGTTAAAGAATTCTATGAAAGAGATGACATTTCTAGGCAAGCCCCTGGGAAAAGGATACCAAAGCTGTATACATAAATAATCAAAAAATTACCAAGCAAAAAAGACATTTGTATATGAAGTTCAGGGGTCTCAGTCATCAAGAAAGTTTTGTAGCAAGGAAATCTAAGTTTTGTAGCAGGTAAAAATTAGTTTTGTAGCAGGTGAAACTAGTTTTGTAGCAGGTAAAAATTAAGTTTCGTAGCAGAAATCAAAATTTATAACATCAAAATCAACCTTATTCTTAAACAAATTTAAGAAGATTTAATAACTTCAGTAGTATGACGAGAAAAAAGATCCATCTACCTTTTCATGATTACAAAACTAAATTTGTAGATGATTTTCATTCAAAATTCTAAGGTCACACAACATTCAGTTCCATATCATTTCAATAAAAACATTACATTACCTCTACAAAATATGAAATCAATAAATAAATGAAGCAAGCTATTTTACAGGGTTCATACAAGTTTTCAGAAATCAAAATCAAGGAGTATTCCAGGAGTTTTCAAGGAGAGTATTTAAAAAATTCAAGGATTACTTTTCTATATAACTTCAGAAAGACAAATTTATTACACGGCTTTAAACACACACTATGCCAATTACATTCCCGAATCAGGCTTTAAAACCACTTTAAAATTCAAAATGTAACTAAAATCAAATAGAAATTAGTTAATAGAATAATTATTTAAGTAATAATTAAATTAAAAAACAATATTGTGAAAAACGTTTAGTTAAGTTGAGAAAAAAGTAAGAAATTGGTATTTTTGAAGGTTTTTTTAGAATCTGAAATCAGATCAGAACCTAAAACACAGATTAAAAAAACACTGTATTATCTTATTAAGTTGATATAAAGCGAACTTTCAGTAAAAATTTACAACTTAGAAAAGCCTCTTATATCTAAAAATACTGACTAAAATAGAGAAAAAAATAATCTTATTCGACTTATCAGGCTGCTGTAGGAAAAACAGTCACGGGAAAAACGGAACCGTCGCGAAAAATCGTTATTTTCCCGATTTCCGGAACATCGGACCTGTGGGTTCCCAATTACGGTAAAGTTGTTTTTTGTACATAGCAATGATGACACAAGAAGAAGCCAACTCTAATCGGCACCCGCGGCCGTCCACGGAAGTCGCGCGAAGAACGGAACACTCCCGCAAAAAACCCGAAACTTTCGCGAAAAATCGCGATTTTTCAGACTTTTTAACGGACTAAACGCTGCGGATTTAAACCAATTTTATAAGGGAGATAAACTACATAGAAATTTCGGAAATGTCACTTGAAATCTAATTTTGGCGCAGTTTTGGCGCAAATGACACAAATTGTAGCAGTTTGTAGCAGATTTTTTGATTTGGCGCAATTGGCGCAGGTCTGAGACCCCTGGAAGTTGCGAGAAGCATTTGAATTATTTAAAAGTGAAAATCCTCTAGAAACGATTGGTTTTTCTTCATTTGCTTCCCTGAGGCCACAACATATTTTGGTTGAATCTGCTACTCCAGCAAATGTATGTGTGTGCATTTACCATGCTAACATTCAATTTCTTGTGATTCGATCAGCAAACAAGTGCCTGAGTTCCCTCGCACAACAACTGAGCTAATTAAAAAGCTGGTGTGTAATAATGAGGAAGAAACCTGCATGTATGGAAAGTGTGATGTGTGCCGGAATAGTTTAGATGTTATCTGCAATACCGGTGATATCTCTCTGCAAATATCCTGGTTTCTGTGGGATCAGAATGCTGAAAAACGCACCGTAAAAACAATCCAAGAAGGAACGTTGGAAGATGCCTTTACAAATCTTAAAGAAAAGATGCCTTCTTTCTTGGAGCACTGTTTCATAAAAAAGAAATAGAGTGAGTTCTTCCAAAAAATTAAAATCAGTGCAACTGAAGAAAAATGTTGTCTTCAAGTAGACTTCAGTGAGAACTTTACTTTAACTCAGCAGGATGAGAGGTGCAACTGCAAAGTGCACACTGGAATA
Organism: Tetragnatha versicolor; assembly: GCA_024610705.1. Lineage (NCBI taxonomy): Eukaryota > Metazoa > Arthropoda > Arachnida > Araneae > Tetragnathidae > Tetragnatha > Tetragnatha versicolor. The sequence goes on from JANDEH010000022.1 coordinate 5,998,520, forward strand.
ATGATCAAGTATCTATTTACCCAGCAGTGGCATATACAATAGCTGGTCCAATATCCTATGCACTAGTTTCAGATTACAAGCAACATGACAAATATGTTGTACAGGTGCTTAATAGTAAAATACTAAATAATCTTAAATTACAATTTCCCAAATTGAAAGAAGTTGACATCTTTTCGGATGGAGCTGGACAGCATTTTAAACAAAGATACACCTTGAACAACATCACCTATGGTATTATTAGACTACTCCCTGATTTTGAATTGGCATTTCTTCGCAACGTCTCATGGAAAAGGGGCAGTAGATGGAGTTGGGGGTATTATCAAGAATAATGTCTGGAAGAAAATTAAATCACGCCAATCTTTAGTATATGATGCTGAATCTTTTGCTAGATGTGCCCTGATGACTACAGAAAAAGTGAATGTCATTGTAGAAAAATTTCAGCTCTAATTCATGTTAAGTAGTATTAAATGCTAAATATTTAAATAGGGAGGCAGCAATATACCGATATGCACAGGGCGGCAAAAACCCAAAATGCAGGCTTGTCTACAAGTATGATGCAATAAGTTTAAGTGAATTAGCCATATTTTTATACACAAAATGGGAATAATAACAAAAAGATCAGTAAATTTTAAGAATCTGGGCCTCCAAACGATCTTGTACAATGTTCAATTCTATTAAAATTTTATTCATTGGGCATTGAATTGCACAAAAAGATTAAATTCCACTTTCCCTCTAAGAATTCGTCATAAAGATATATACACACCATGGAGCATAAAATTCAACAAGCATAGTTTCCTTAGAAGAGATTTGCAAATCAAAGTTTTCATGAGTCAGAATTAGAACCCCATCTTCAACTGCTGTAGTAACAGTACCACCATCACCTTCAATCACTGGAATATCTGCAATAATTGGATAGTTTGAATAGAGAAAAATAACCAAAATTTTCAAAAGCATAATAGTTCCCTGGGTTATTTTGTCTTACCTTCATCATCCTCTTGACACAAAACATGAAATGGAAAAGATATAATAGAGAAGAATAGAATATATTTTAACCAGAGCATATTTTCTTCGAGTCAAACGCTTAACACCTTATCGAAGTCAATTCAATTCATAGAATACTGTTTCTTCATTAATCCTAGCACGAACCGGCGAGAATGCTGACGTATATTTAACAAATTTTCTTTTTTTTCTTCTTCTAAAAATAAACAATAAACATAACATGCAAAAATGCTGCCTAAAAAAGTTTCAATTATGGTTCTTTAGGTCGGTCACCTATTCCTTCTAACTTTTTTGCTGAACACAAATTTGCATAATAAAGCTGGCAACTAGTTTTCTATTAAACAAAAGCAAAACAGAAGCGGCTACCAGAAAAGCAAGCAAACACCTCTAATAACCCCAATTAAAAAAACACAGAGAAACCAGCCATTGCCATATTATTTTACCGCGATCGGTAGCCGTGGGAAGTGAAAATTATATCTAATTAATAGGAATGTTGTGCAATTAAACACATTCCTTCAAAGAACTAGGTAAAGTAAAAAATAAGTTTTAAATACTTGAATTTTTCTACTTTTTAAAGCGATGTATTCGGTATTTCATCACAATATCAATGATTTTGACGTTTGTGATTCGAACACCTGTTCTTTTCCAACTTGATATTTTTCTCTTTTAGTTTTTCCTGTTGATGTGTTAAAAGATATATGTACTGAATTAAAACAAGTATCCTTACATGTTTTGGCAGGCAAAATGTCAAAACCTCCCAATGAAAACCTCACCACATTCAAATTAGTGGTAGTTGGCGATGGAGGTGTTGGAAAATCCGCTCTGACTATCCAGTTCTTTCAGAAACTCTTCGTTACTGACTATGATCCTACTATAGAAGACTCCTACATTCAACACACTGAAGTAGATGGACAATGGTGCATTTTGGATGGTGAGTAACCCCTTATCCTACTAAAAATACCATCCATTTTTGCTCAACTAATATCATTCATGTGATTCTTCCACCAATTGGCGGAAATCCGCCAATTTGCTTTGCAAAATTAAAGTCCGAAAATTCGATTTGCAAAACTCAAATTCCACTTTCTGATTTTCCAATTATTTTTTATATAGAGATAGATGGGAAGTTTCAGGATCTGAATTTATTCTGGAAAACAACTTTAAATTTTTTTTTAATTTGGTACTCAGCCTATCGATTGCTACTTGGAATTCAGCCTAATCAATAGTAGGCTTTGTAAACGTTTTCAGAATTAGGTACATGGGCGATGGGATAATATGTCAGTACCAAAAATTTTAGCTACTAGTCATTACATGTTTAATGAAATGGGTCTTTAGGTATTCAAAAATGTTTATCTTTCTTGGAGATCAGAGGCTGACTGAACACTAAGTGGATGCAGGAACCTTAATGGTTGTTCATTTTCCCGTATTTGTACTTCGTTTTCAGTGTTCATGAATTAAAAGTTTAGTTCAGAGCTAGCCACTGAATTCTGCTTAGCATACAAGCTCAGTACTAAAATTTGAATGATTCATCGAGCTGTTTTCTCAAGTTTGTTAGTAAGTTTTTCAGATCTTCGTGTTGAAGCTGTATCTAGAAGAGGGGTTCTCAAACTTTTCAACATCGCAATCCACTTATGAGAAACAAAATCTAACGCGACCCACCGACTTCAGTTAATTATAATTAACTGAACTGAGATAATTACCTCATGCCTCCCACAGAATTTTAACTTCTCTGACTGGGGGTGTTCACCAACTATTTAGTAACAACAATAAATTATTACATGCACGTATTAGAAGAGAAGTGAACTTTTTAGAAAATTAAAAGTAAATATTTGAATTTGTACGTATGAAATCATAGTTTAATTGTAGTCTAACAATAATCCCCACAATAAAAGGGGGGTCTGTGATTCCTCCCCCAGAGAAAATTTTAAAATTTGACCCTTAAAAAAAGGGTTTTAACTTTTTTTTTTAGCAATATGGGATAAATTGCAGTTGCATCATTTCCTAAGAGAATTCTTAAAATTTGCATTGCTCCCCCCAGTGTGGATGGGAAGAAACACTGAATATTTTTTTCAAATCTTATTTAAATAACCGACTAGATTTGCATTATCAGCACATTAAAGTGACACACATAGTACGTATTTACATTAAATGCCTTCTCCGTTCGACACCAAGTAGTGTAGTTTTACATCTAATTTTTATTCTCATTAGTATATGGTAATTCGTGAAATTTCAATAGTTCAAATAATAGTTTGATAATTCAAAAGTCAATAATACGTTTGTAAAAATTATGAAAAGATACTTCATATTCAGAAAAATTAAAAATCTTCTCGCTACCCACCAAAAACAGACTGGCGACCCACAGTTTGAGAAACTGATCTAGAGTAAGTGAGGTTTTCTTTCAAAGATTTAACATAATCAGCAAAAAGATAACATTTAGGATAAACATGTTGAAAACGAAAGAAATTTCTCTTTTAGTCTTGGATACAGCTGGACAAGAAGAGTTCAGTGCCATGAGAGAGCAGTACATGCGCAAAGGAGATGGGTTCTTATTAGTGTACTCTGTGACAGACAAGCAGAGTTTTGACAACATACGGCATTTCCATACACAGATTCTTCGTGTCAAGGACAGGTATGATTTAAGTCGCTTATTTATTAATTTAAAAAAAATTCTTGGGTTCTTCATCACATAAATGACATGTTTTAGCAGTAATTACATTTAAGACTGTCAACACATTTCACTCATGAAGGGAAGTTAACCCTTACTTTGATGCTTTATTTTTCAATTTCTGACTCAAAAAATTTTCTTTTTTTATGTTACTGAAAATTCAAATATGTTTACAATTGAGTAAATAATTGTTATCAAAGAGATTGAAAAAAGATTTACACTTATAATGTCTTTGGGTTTTAAGACTGATTCAAGTCATCTAACTCTCTACTATGCACATACTTGTATAATATACACGAACGCGCGAACGGCGTTCGCAGAAAATTTTGCCCTCTGCAGAAAAACTTCAAAAAAAATTTTTTTTCATACATTTTTCTGCAGAATTTATTTTTGATCGATAAATTTTTCTTATGTTTTTCACCAAATGCTTCCATCCGCGGAATCGCGATTTTAGGAAGAATCGGAATTGCGGAAGTCGGGAAATCGCAACTTCTCCCGTTAGTTCCGTTTTTGCTCGCGGAGTTTACCGTTTCATCCGCGATGCTTTCTTGGACGGCCGCGGACGTTAAGGTGAAGTCGGCTTCGTATAGCGTTGTTATTGCGTTGTAGAAAAAACAACTTTACCGTAGTTAGAAGCCAACAAGTCCGGAAGTAAAAAAATTGCGATTTTTCGCGAAAGTTCCGTTTTTCTGGCTTATGAGGTTTTTGTAAGTTGCAAAATTTTTGAAAGGCTACTTTGAGAAGTAACTTAAGAAAATAATTCAGTTTTTTTTAATCGAGTTAGATTATAACCTGTATTACATATCTGATATGATTTGAGATTCTAATAATACTTTTAAAAATTCATTTGACTTTTTCTTCACTTAGGGGCCATTCATTAATTACGTAAGGGTCCCGAGGGGGAGGGGGGTTGGAAAAATCTCTACATACCCTTACTTGGGGGGTGGGGGGGGTCAAACCAATTCTTACGTTTAAGATTTTCCTAGTTAATATAAACAAATTCCAATTATTCTAATCAAGAGATAATAGTAATATAATAGCAATATGTAGTTGACAGCAAGAATATTACTTATCTGTTGAAAAATAAAAATCTTTGATTTACGTCAAACGGAGAGTTTTCTAACATTTTATTGTTTTGAAAAACATAATGGAATCTTACGTAAGAATAGGGGGGGGAGGGGTTTGAAAAATCTTATGCACCCTTACATGGGGGGAGGGGGTCAAAAATTGCCAAAATCATCCTTACGTAATTAATGAATGGCCCCTTAGCAAAAATTTTATTGGTAAAAAAATTCAGTAATTTAATTATATTTAAAGTAATCAATAAATTATCTTAGTATTTAACTGATTTCCTAAATTTTCATCTGATTTTAATTGCATTTTGGTTATTTTCATGCAAATGAAGATAACGTGAAATATGTATATTTCTTTGTTTAAAGATATTTTTATCTAGACTAATCAATATTAATGACTAGTTTAATGCCAGTTTAAAGTTCTTAAAATCCTCCCGAGTATAACCCAGTTAAATTAAAATTTTTCTTGTTAAAATTATTTGTTTCACACATTAAAAAAATTATACATAACTAAGCTCACGCGCTTTTTCCTCTTTAGATAAACTCATCCCTGCAATTTGGGTATTTCAGTAATAATGTTTTCTTTTTAGAGAGAGTGATATTTAAAAATGTGTAAATTCTTGCAGAAAATTTTTTGGAAAAAATTTAAGTTTGCAGAAAGGTTTTTATTTTATACAAGTATGACTATGCAGTTTATGGAACATGCATACATTTACATTTTGATAACTGATGGCGAAATTCGAATTTCAGCATTTTTTTTGGTGAACAGCATGTCATACAGCGCTTTTTCTTTTGTATTTAATTTTAGAACCAAAATCTTTTTACCAAACATAAAATCCCGAAATTCTTTTAAAATTTCTTCACTGAATCTAATGACTGTTGTTGTTTAAGGGACTCTTATCCAATGTTACTTGTGGCAAACAAAGTTGATTTAGTGCATTTGCGAAAGGTTCCTGAAGAACAAGGAAAGGAATTAGCTGTCCAGTTAAAAGTAAGTTTCTAGTTTCATTGATCATTATTTTATCGAAATTCATAGTTATGTATCTAGTGCAAAGTTTCCTGTTCTCTCATGCAAAAGAAGTTAACAAAACTATTTTAATCTCCTGAATGTTGTATTGGGTTGTCCCATAAGTTCTGTTACTTTTTACGAAGTTTTGTCTTTGAAAATTTTTTATGAAAAACTGGTAATAGGTGGAGATTTCAAACAAAGGTCCTTTTGATATATGCATATTTATGAACATAATCTGTGATTTTGGTAGTTCTCGTGATATTATTTCTTTTCAAAATGGCGGTTTGAAAAAAAGACTAAAAACGACGATTTTTGCGTAATTTTTTTCTTTTGTTTAAAAAACTAGGAAGAACTCATAATTCATTGCTAAAAAGTTTTACTGTATATTCGAAATGTTAAGATTAAGATGTCATAGTTTCAAGATGATTCGATAAGTTTAAGGTACGAAATTTTGACTTTAAAACTTCATATACAGTAACGGACCCTTTATCCGGAAGGACCTGAAATCCGGCTCGCGTTTTGAATTTGTTTTTTTATATTTTGAAGAATATTTAGTGAGTAAATACTGTTATGACGCGCAATGGTTGCACTGCGCCTTTTGTGACATCGTCTCGGTGCGGAATGGAACGATTGGGCTCGGGCCGACGCGGCCGAATCGTATCGTCCCTACGCTTAAACGGCCATTCCAAAATCGGCTGCTGCCTCGCTATCGGTTCTTGCCGCTAGGACCCACGTGCTTTGCCGGAAGTTTTTTTTGCTGGATCCGTTACGATTGGATGCGCTGCGCCTTTTGTGACAGACATAGTCTCAGTGCGGAATGGGACGATTCGTCGCGGGCCGAATCGTATCGTCCCCGCTCTTAAACGGCCATTCCAAAATCGGCTGCTACCTCGCTATCGGTTCTTGCCGCGACGACCCATGTCCTTTGCCGAGAGGTTTTTTTTGCTGGACCCGTTACGATTGGAACGGACTTATGTCGTTTCAACGGGTATTTTGGTTTTACTAAAGCAGCTGCGTCTGTAATGGCGTTTTTTCCGGAACGGACCTGAAATCCGGGATGATGTCGGCCCTGAGCTTGCCGGATAAAGGGTCTGTTACTGTATTGGCAATTTCACGTGTTTTTGAAAGCACACCTATTGTTTTTCTAAGCAGCTGGTATGAAGCAAATTAAAGGCAGATGTTTTTTGATGCATAATGCTTGTTTCAATGGTTTAAACATAGAAATCCTCTTTTCATAATATCGTTGAATTGATTTATTTCTAAATCCCAACGAGTTGTTTTTATTGTAGTGTTTTCGTATATGAATCAAATAATTGCTTTGTTCGCTTAGCATAAGTTCAGCGAGTGTAATTTTGATAAGCTAAAACTTTGCGCGCTTGCATTGTGCGGACTACTTTCTGAACTTAAGTTCAAATATTTAATATACTGCATATTTTGAATACTTGGTTCTTTCCTAAGCTTTTTTTATTGATTTTGATGCTTTTTTTGTGAAAATTTCTTTGAAATGACTAACTTTACGGAGGTAAGCTTTTTGCAAAAGATGTTATGTTTGAGACCGAAATTTCCTAAGTTAAACTTATCGAATTATCTTGAAACTATGACATCTTGAACTAAACATTTCAAACTTACAGTAAAACTTTTTTAGCCATGAATTATGCATTCTTCCTAGATTTTTAAACAAAAGAAAAAAATTGAGTGAAAATAGTCGTTTGTGGTCTTTTTTTGAAACCACCATTTTGAAAAGAAATATCACGTGAACTACCAAAATCACACATTATCTTCATAAACATACATAAATCAAAATTCCCTTTGTTTGATATCTCCACCTATTGCCATTTTTTCATAAAAATTTTCAAACACAAAACTTTGGAAAAAGTAACAGAACTTATGGGACAACCCAATATATGATACAGTAGTATTTTTTTCTTTACTTTATAAAATTAGTGTTATTCTTAGGAATTTTTTGGATGACTAAAAATACTCCTTGATTTTTTTAGGAGGCGTGAAATACAGAAATATCATAAACTGCATATACAGAGACAATTTTTTTATAAAAACACTTTCTTTTTAAAGGGACAAAATAAAGTAGAAAAAATGAGGATGCTATTTTGGTTTTTAACAATTCTAGCATCTGTTAAGTATTAGTAGAAAATATTAAACATTATAAATAAAACAATTCATTTTACATTAAACATTCTAAATAAAATATCAATTTAATATTACAAATTTGAGTAGAAAAATATTATTTTTCGATTTCAGTGGGGCTCCATGCATTTTCTAAGCAAAGGCTTTGTTAAAAATTCAAAGCGAGAAAATACACCTGGCTAGATTTGAAAAGCGTATTTCGAATTTTCAATGCGTGAAATACCCTCTCAGAGGTGTTAAAATATGTCTGCATAAAATAGTTTGGTTTTCTTTATACAGATGCGATTCTCATATGAACTGCAGTGCACTAAATCAGTGGTACTCAACCAGGATTAACTCAGTTAAGTTAATAAATAAAGTTTGATGTCAACACATTTATCAGGGATTTTTTAAAGCAACTGGAAAAATATTCTCTGACATTTGTTTGAAATTTTAATAGAGGTTCCATCAAACAACTGAAATCTTGATTCAAATTTCGTGGAAAAAATTTTTAGTAAGCAAAACTTGATGACTCGAGAGAAGTTATTTGAAACTGCAACAAATTCTGTATGTCATTTATTGTAACAAAAATACTTGGTGAGACCAACCTCCCCACATAAAGCTTAAGTCCAGTTTTAACATCCTGTATGGGCATGGGAATATTAACTGAATATAAGGTTGGTTGTGTTAGTTTTTAAAAAGTGGTCTCCATGTTCAAAAGTTTGGGAATCCCTTTATAGCAAGCTATATTATAACCTATAAATGTCAGTGGGATCAGTGGTACTCAACCAGGATTAACTCAGTTAAGTTAATAAATAAAGTTTGATGTCAACACATTTATCAGGGATTTTTTAAAGCAACTGGAAAAATATTCTCTGACATTTTCTTGAAATTTTAATAGAGGTTCCATCAAACAACTGAAATCTTGATTCAAATTTCGTGGAAAAAATTTTTAGTAAGCAAAACTTGATGACTCGAGAGAAGTTATTTGAAACTGCAACAAATTCTGTATGTAATTTATTGTAACAAAAATACTTGGTGAGACCAACCTCCCCACATAAAGCTTAAGTCCAGTTTTAATATCCTGTATGGCCATGGGAATATTAACTGAATATAAGGTTGGTTGTGTTAGATAGTTTTTAAAAAGTGGTCTCCATGTTCAAAAGTTTGGGAATCCCTTTATAGCAAGCTATATTATAACCTATAAATGGGAGTGGGATTAGTGCAAAAAATATTTTTCCTTTAGAACTTTATGGGCTGAGCAGGCTGCATCTATCTTTATACCTTTGTCATATGAAGGCCAAGGTAGATTTGTCCTTACCTGGAGGGAATTGTTATAGCATTTTACTCTTGCGAGCAGTGGCGGCTCGTCCATAGGGGCTGCGGGGCTGCAGCACCCCCAACCCAAATTCCAATTTTTATTTGCTTTACAATATTTAAAAAATTATCTATTTCCCCCTTTAATCTTTGTCCTTTTAATCATCATCTACCCTTTTCAATTAATAATTATCTGCTATCCCGTCTCGACGGGTCGGTCAGCCCCCGCAGATATACCAATCGTGGTATAAAACACTAGCTCTATCATATCAAATGAAAATATCAAGAATTTAGCATGCGAATCTGTTAGGAGAAAAGGGGCTGCTTTTCAGCAGCCCCGACCAAAAGAATGATAGCCTTTTCTCTTGAGAGAGCTGTAAAAAACAAACTGAGGGAAGAATAAAAATAAACGATTTCTACTACTAATAAATCACATTGGCTTTTTAGATTTTCTTACTCCAACGCTGTTTTAATTTTTTATTTATAGCTTCTTTTTTTCTTTTCAACAGAGAGAGAACAAAATTTTTTCTGATGTTTCGGCAAGTCAACAAAGATTTATGTTTAATTTTTTGTAGCCAAGTTTTTATTTTTTTTATAATGAACAGATTGAATTCGAAATGTTGATTTTAGTTTCATTTGCTTTTGAGATACTAAATGAAATAGACTTCATCTTTGAATCTTCATTATCGTAATAATCAGCTAAATATAGGTAAGTGACAGTTTTTGAATGCTTATTGAGTGTGAAATCAAAGTTTTATATTGTTCCCATCTTTTCATGTTTTTGTGAAATATTATTTGGCATTATATCGCTTAAAATACGTTGCCAACTTGGTACCGCCCGGAGCAGCACCCCTTATAATATTACCATCGAGCCGCCACTGCTTGCGAGATTTTAAAGAATAAGAAGAAGTAAAGGAAAAAGGATCATTTTAACAACTAAAATTCTTTCAGATTCCTTACATTGAAACTAGTGCCAAAGACCCTCCTTTAAATGTTGATGCAGCATTTCATGAGGTTGTCAGAATAATAAGGTAAGCAACCATTATTTTATGCTTATAAGATACTAACTATAGTCTGTGTAAATAAAATAGGTGAGGAGACTGGGGAAACCTCGTGACTGTTCAACCCCCGATTCTAATTACACAGACTATAAAGTAGGGTTGGCCTACAGCCCTGGATGAAGCTATGTTACTTAAGTAGAGACATGAGTTCAATTGTCCACCATTTTGGGTTGAGTGAGCAATGAATATTCATGTTTTTGTTAATAACATTAATTTAACAATGTTAACATTACTGCTGTAATAATTTTAAATGGCTATCTTAAAATCAAAGTTGAATAATTAAACATTTGAACTATGCATAAAAAATCAAAAATGTTTTAATTCAACCAAGGCTAAACTGGATTACGAAACTGTTTACTGTGTGTGTTATATCAGGCTTATTCAGTATGCGAAAAGCGATGTTACGGAGGAGGAGGAAACGCTGGCAGCGCTATCTGTCATTCATGGCATTTTTTCTGACGAGAAGAATATTCATTAGAAACATGTTTAACTATTAATTTGGAAAATTAATTTATCTACCAATTAATGGAAAAAAATATACAGGGTGACCATAAATGTAAATATGGTCACCCTGTATATTTTTTCCATTAAAAAAATTAATAGGTTTGTTAGGTATTTTTAGGTAGTATTTTTTGTGTTTATAAAAATGCAAAATAATAATGTTGATCTTTTGAATCAGGAATCAACCCCCGCTGCAAGACAAGAGGAGGAGACGATTTTGGTTCAAAAGAGGTGGTCGTTGTGTTATTCTTTAAAGGCACAATAATTTTTAACAAAGCTATTTTTCAAAATTAGTCTCTAAACACATTAATTTTATAATGATTAACAAATGTTTGATTACTCTTGAGTAAGGATCTGTGTGTCAGGAGATATCAAGGAATAACATGGAGGTATATTTTGATTGGACTTGCTTTGCTAAGTTTTTGATAGATGCTTAAGTCAATACTTTTTTTTGTGAGAGTCAGTATTGTTATCATACTATGTCCATCTCATCATATGAGGAGTGTCCAACCAATTGAATTGTCAATTTGAAAAAGGGAATAAGAATAAGGCCAAACACCAAGCCAAAGTTTTAGGTAAATCAAATAAAACTAATAGTAATGAAATTTTTGTTGTATAACCGTAAACCTTTATTGGAAATCCAAATGATGGAGTCAATAAGGAAGTTGCATGTGTCAGATTTGTATTGTAATGGTTTTTTGTATGGTAAAATGAAATATCTAGTCAATTTTTCAAAAACATTTACAGGTAATTAAATATTTTAATTTAAAAGTCGAGAAAAAAACATGTGACTGAAAACGCTTATTGTTTAAAGATGTCAATCAATCCTCCCAAACTCTTGGCGTTTTCGCACACTTTTAAGAAGTGGATTTTTGTTAATTTTTTTGACAATCAAAAAATTTCTCGATCGGCCTCAAATTTTGGGTAGTTGCTTATTTTTGCAAGAAGAATCGATTAAAAAAAATTTAAAAAATCATGCAACTTCCTCATTGTTTACTAAACCAAAACAAGTAAAAAGCTTTTTCAATTCAAAATTTTTTTGGTTTAGTTTACAGCACAAGGAATAAGAAAAAGAAGACGAATTAACTTAATTTCAAAAATACCATGGATTAACGCTGATTTCAATTTATTCAAGGGGCTGTGTTAATTAATATATGAGGTATTTTTTTTCGTCTTCCCTATCTCCTTTGTAGTGAAACTTGGATATTTGTTTGAGCACCAAGTCAATTTGCCATCTTTTGGCCTTGTTCTCTTTTACAACCTCACGATTCAATTAGCCCTTCAGGGGTGTTTATTAGGGTGGGTCCAAAAAACGCTTTTTTCAAAATCCACTTACGGGTAGTGCGGATTTTTAGCCAAATGTCTTCAACAACACGTGTAAAAAATTTCACCTCGATAGGACAATTCCTTCTGCTGCTGCAAAGCGCCCCAAATTTGAAAAAACGCAAAATTTCGATACGTTTTTAAAATTTTTTCAAAAATCAGTTTTTTGAATTCCGCTTAGTGAAAGTGCATATGTTTAGCCAAATGACTTCAATAAAACGTGTAAAAAATTTCACATCAATACAACAACTCCTTCTGGTATAAACATGCGCCCCAAAATTGGGAACTGAAAATGAGAAAGTCATTTTTCCAATTTAAAAAAAAAATTCTAATAAATCAGTTTTTTGAGTTTCCGCTTTCGGGGAACATGGACATAAAGTGAAAAACCTTTGATAAAACGTGTATCAAATTTCATCTGGATTGAAAAAATCCTTTCAATATAAACCAGCGCCCCAAAAGTAGAATTTTTACCTTCACAAACTGTCGTTTCTTCTGCTCTGACCCGCCAGGTGCTAGTGCTAACTCCCCAGGAAGTTCTCTTCCACTGCGCCTCAAAATTGTTTGCTTGGAATATCTTTTAGACAGTTATTGTAAGGCAGTGGCGTAGCCAGAAATTATTTTTTGGGGGTGCATGATGATATCGAAATGAAAGAAAAAATTAAGGTTTTGAATCACACTAATTTTTTCTCACTGAATGAATAACTTAATATTAAAATAAATTAATGGTGTATTTTAATCATGAAACAAAGGTATCCAATGTTAACAAACTAGAACGAAGTATTTCATCAACACTCATAAATGAAATGTGTCGATAAGAACATTTCATGTACTTAAAATCATAAATATAAGCAGGGGCAGATCCAGGATTTGGTTTTTTATAGGGGGCAAAGAATTTTCATAATCCAATTGAATCCTCTTGGTGATCTTAATATGGAAAAGGTAGTGAATTATCCTGCACTAACTATTAAAAGGGGGTTTCGGGATCCACCCCCAGAAAATTTAAGTAAAAAAACCCTATTTTTTCAACTTGTTTTGGTACGCCTCATCTGAATTTCGGATACAGGTTGTATGGTAGAATTTTTTCATTTTGACAAACTTATTAAATAGAGTTGTAATAATGAAGTTACAAGTACCGAGGGGTCTGGGGGTCCTCCCCCTTTAAGTTTTTGAAAATTTGAACCTAAAAAACTGGTTTTTAACTTGGTCTGGTGTACCTGATCCGAATTTCGGGAATAGGGGAATAAAAGAAATTCTGAAATATTTAATTTCACAAAGAAAGGTTTGGGGATGCAAAACACCCGTTGCACCCCTTCTGTCTACGCCACTGCTGTAAAGCATTCTGCAGCTCTTAGTTTATTTCCAATTTCTTGAAGAAATTTTCGGAAATAATCCAGGACTCATTACGAGGAGGCATGGTCGAATTTAGATGGTGAACCCTGGGAGTGCACACTGGAAAACTTGGGGGTGCAGGTTGTCCCTGATGGCTTTGAAAACATGATTTTCCCCTATAAAAGTGGAATTTTCTCAAAAAGTTGGGGGTGCGTTGCACCCCCTTAAATCCGCCCATGGGAGGAGGTGGCTGCTGGTCGAGTCCCACCCGCCCTCTCCCACCAACTTAAGAGTTTACTTCGTGTTCTTTTATGACTTTGTTTCAAATTTTGGATTTTCATTTCGGGACTTTATTGTAGCCAGAATGAATTTAAGGCACTCCTGAGGTTCACAAACAGCGGTTGCAGCATCGGTCACTAGTTTGACCAATCGCTCAACGCTGCAACTTGATTAATGGCAATCATACAAATTAATATCATTTACCACGAAGACTACCAATGCAAATTCGAAACACAAATATTCGCAAAAAAAACACTGATTCAGAATAATATAACACACCAAGAAAAAATAACTCCACAATCAATTAGCTCAATGATTTGAATGACTTGTGAAAGGTCATACTTCTGCTGTCTTTGTCTTTAGGCTAGTTGAAGTGAGTGCGGCCGGCTCTTCAAGGGGGTAAACACCTGGTTGGTGAGTCACAGCAGAGAAATGACAGTTAATGGTTGTGAAGATAAAAATTCTACTTTTGGAGCGCTCGTTTACATTGGAAGGATTTATTCAATCGAGATGAAATTTTTTACACTCTTTATCGAAGCCTTTTAGCTTTATGTCCATGTTCCCCGAAAGCGAAAACTCAAAAAACTGATTTATTAGAATTTTGTTTTAAAAATTGGAAAAATGACTTTCTCATTTTCAGTTTCCAATTTTGGGGTGCAAGTTTATACCAGGAAGTTGTTGTATCGATGTGAAAATTTTTACACATTTTATTGAAGTCATTTGGCCAAACATATACACTTTCACTAAGTGGAATTAAAAAAAACTGATTTTTGAAAAAATTTTAAAAACGTATCGAAATTTTGCGTTTTTTCAAACTTGGGGCGCTTTGCGGCAGCAGAAGGAATTGTCCTATCGAGTTGAAATTTTTTACACGTGTTGTTGAAGACATTTGGCCAAAAATCCGCCCTACCCGTAAGCGGATTTCGAAATAAGCTTTTATTCGACCCACCCTATAGTGTTTATGCTTTGGAGAATATTTGTGGTAGGTATTTTCTTTTTTAAATTAGGTTTTAAAGATGTGAGCACTAAACTGACCACACTGCTTTTGAAAATCACAGGATTTCTTAAGAAAGAAAACAAAAAAGTCTATTTACATCTTTAAAAATTATCTTCCTATAAGGTTTTTTTCAAATCTATCTCCTTAATTTCTTAAACATTGGATAAGATTACCAATTTGTTATTCATTCTGTGCTTCCTAGTTATATATGCCGTTCTCCATTTTTAGTTTGGTACCCTTAAAGTGGGATGATTATATGAATGAAATACTTAATAATCCTTTGTTATTTATGATGCGAAATCATATGGCCTCAGGTTGGACACTCCCAACTTAAATGGATTGAGATGAAATAATTGTTCTGCACCCCCTATTAATGTTCATATAAAATGGCTATCTTTGTTTCTACTTGTGTTTTTAATGTTACTTACGTACTAGTCATTTAGCTTCAGTAGTGTGATTTATCTTTGATATTTAACCCATATCTACTTTTTAATTTCATGCCTGTGTTGTCATTTAGTTCCAACATACTTGTTATAACTAATTTTCCATTGATATGTCTTGTTACTAAAGAGAAGAGGTCCTTTTTTATACATAGACTTTGTCTTTATTGCATTTTATGAAGGTTTATACCTTTTATAAAGAGCTTACTCACTTTCAAAATTCAGGTTTGATGACATCAGCACATATTGAAGAAGTTATAAGCACAATTTGACTGTTATATTTGTTGCAATGAATTGAAAAAAAATATCCTTGTTATTTATTTCAAACTTTTATTAACTACAAATAAATGTAATTGTTACCTAACATATTAAATCATCTAACTATTTTTGGAATTGTTATTTTCCCAAATGCAAATTCCAAAATTTAGCAGGGGATGGCTTTCTTTCTTTTATAGGATACCATGATTTTAGAAATTTTACTACCCCCATTTAGGTTGTGGAAAAATCATTTAATTTTTACCTATTTTTTAATGTGAACTTAAGCTTTTGCTTTTATTAACCCTGTTATGTAAATGAAAAAACAAAAAGAAACTTTTTTTGGTAATTAACTGATTAACTCACTTATTTGTTCAGGTGTATTAAATTAAATTACACTAAGAAATAGTTTTCAGAAATGCATTTTTAACCATTTATGAGACTGTCAACCAGTGGTTCCTACTCGTATAAGACAGTACAACCCTAAGCATGAAATTCAAACGTTTTGCAAATGCAGACTACCCTTTTATATCCTCACTAAATTGAAGAATTCAATTTCATTTTCCCTAATTGAGTATTAAAATTTATAAAATGATTGAAATAAAACTTTTTAAAAAGATAATTAAATTTTATATTAAGAGTATAATTTCTGTTATAATAATAAATTATGGTAACATAAAATAAATTATTTTAACAGCTCTCTTGATTTCATTTTTTTTAAAATTATAGTAGCAGAAAGTGTTAACAATTCAGTGTGATGGTTGTTATCCTAAAAAATTAAACCCCTCAAAGTGTTAGGCAAGGATGATGATTGATTTTTTTTCTCATTCAAATATCTGTTAATTGGAAATTTTTTATGCATAACAGTCCCTTTACAACCATTTTGAAGACTCATGGACTACCAGTTGGGAACCACTTTTATTAGTAAGTTTCTACCAAACACATTTTGAAAGCTGTAAAAGAGTCTAGTTTGACATTCTTGCTGTTCAGTGTTTAATACCATAAAAATTTCATTAATGTATAAAAAAGTGGTAAAATTGTCAACAAAATTAGTTATATTAGGAACAGTGTACATAAGGTCATATTTCCTAGTTAAGACAACATACCTTTCCCTTATAGCAAATTTTATAATTAAAAAAGGGTCTTCTTTATAAAATACACTATGTTAAGGGTTTGAATGAAAAAAAATTATGGTCTAACTCGATCATTGTTCCAAAATTAAAGATATCCTCTCCAATAAAAAATATAAAAACTCAAAATTTTTGTATAAATAGAATTTTTTGAAGTAAATTAATTTCAAGTTTAAACCATACATTAAAGTTGTTTATTACTTTATGAAAAAAAACTTCTAAAATGTATCTCCTTTCAAAGGTTGCCAAATATTACTTTTTTAAGATGTATTTATAGTTCATAAATGTGAAATGTATTAGTATTTCTGCCTTTCTTTAGTCTAGGCCAAACGTCATTATATCTGTGTACATATATAGAAGTGCAATGTTTTATACAAATTATTCATATTTATAATAGAAATGCTGAGACTTGTACATTTAG
Organism: Tetragnatha versicolor; assembly: GCA_024610705.1. Classification (NCBI taxonomy): domain Eukaryota; kingdom Metazoa; phylum Arthropoda; class Arachnida; order Araneae; family Tetragnathidae; genus Tetragnatha; species Tetragnatha versicolor. Next base: position 6,015,440 of record JANDEH010000022.1, read on the forward strand.
TGTGCATCTCTATATTCAAACTACTTTAATTTTGTATTAATTATTGGTTGTAAGTAGATTTGAGGTCCTAAACTGAAAAAAATATTAATATCCAATATGTATTCTGATCAATCATTGCTTGGATTGTATTTTTCATTTTTGGCAATAAACTATTATAGCATATTTGATAGTTAACTTATTTTATCAGGATATTGGAAAGTGTGTGCTATGTTCATTTGTTCAATCATTAATTAAGATTACAAGAGTTAAAAATGGTAAGATAATTTTTATTTTTAAAGGACGGTCAGATACCTATTATTTTAATATCTGTTGAGCTGGAATCTGAGTCATCTTTAACTTGAATATTGGCACACGGCCACCTGAAAGGTAAAATTCTTATATCATTATCACCATGCCAAAACCGCCAATCGGCTTTATATATTTTCCACCAAATGTAGTTTTGAGTCCCTGAGTGATGTCATCAACTATTCTAGGATTGTTGAAAATTTGGCAATCTGTTTCACTTATCTGCAGAAACATTTATTCTCAATAAATTTTGCAAGCATTTTTCTCATAACCAAGGAAAAGGCTGATTGAGGGTTTTGGCATTGTGGTAATATTAGAGTTAAGATTAAATTCCAGTTATTTTTTTACTGGAATAAAAAAGCTGGTAAATACATTTTATAGCTTAAAACTTCTTTGAATTAATTAGGTAATATTTATTCTATTTTCTAATATAAAAGCAAAACATTCTTCTTTACAGCTCTACAATTATAATAAGGTATTTGACACCCATTGCAGTTAATTATGTAATTTTTATTCAGCTTAACCTTAAAGTTAGTCTGAACTATCCTAACACACAGGGAAATCTTTTAAGATATATTAAAAGAAATGCAATGTTTTAAAAAAAATCAGAGTTTAAATAAAAGGTTAATGAATTTTAATATTTTTTAAACATAAGGTGCAAGTAATTCTCCTAAAGCTTCATTGACCCCAAGGGAAGTTCCCAATATTTTTAAAAGCAAATTTCTGACTTTTCCAGTTAAAATTTAAATTGATTCCAGGTCTAAACACTAGCTATTCAGTAATTTTAACAATTCTTTCTAATTACTAACACAGTTAGATATTCAGTTTAAATATTTATGTTGAGATAAAGGCGAGTGTTCCTTATAATTTTGCCAACAAGGTATTAGAAATCTGCAGAAAAGCAATATTTCGATTTGAGAGCAACTGTTGTAATTTTTAAAAAAACTGCAAGAAAACAGCTGATAAAAAATAACTCAAAAATTTACATTATTAAGGATAAAAAAGACACTATAAAAGAGACAATAATTACCTAGTATAAATACATCTGAGATACACTGCCTTTGTTGGGTCTTTACTAGGAGGGGAATTATAGTGGAATGGATCTAACAAAAACAAGTTATACACATTATAAAAATCTACTAATAAATTTACACTAGATAATTTATCATATAATAACCTTATTATTGTTATAATTTTTTAAAAATGTCTTAACTCTGGGTTAGTCTTTTATAGCTTACCTATGGTTATATGTGTTTCTGCATGCCTTAAAGCTAATCCATCATAATGATAGAATGTATATGATTTGTTTGATCTTTTCTCCTGCAAAATATCTAGGGTACTTGAGAATAAAACAGTAAAATGAGATTCACCTAGCAAAAGCCATATAGGGAATAAAGGGTTTTTATAGTTATATCCAACCTAAAATTTAAAATATATATATTATTTCTTTGCCCATTTCAGTTTTTTCTTTATGAATAAAAAATGCCCTCACTGTGCAAGTTTCTTGATACTCATACAGAGACAACAATCCTATTCTAGATTTCTGGGGTATCCCATGATGTAACGATGTTTCTGATCCACCTGAGTTAAGTTCCATGTCTCCATCAAATAAGTTGGCTACAGCTTTACCAACCAACATTAAGTTTATAACTTCCTAAAATAAAATTGGTCATAATTAGTGACTGAAAGAATGAGCAATAAAGCAGTGGCGGATCTACGGGGGGGGCTTTCGGGCTGAAGCCCCCCCCAAAACGTCTAATATTTTAATAAGTTTGTCAAAACGCTAAAATCTATATCCTAAATTTGGGCCGATCACTATGTTTTTGATTGTAGTCTCACCTCCACATTTCATCTTCAGCGCCCATCGCAGGATTCAAAGACAGGATGGTTTAAATCAGTAATGAAAGACCCTCAAAAGATTTTGAAGATAAGAATGTCTGTTCTAAAAGCAAAGGAGGTGGTGGACCAACTGTCGGCAGGGTGAGGTGCCTGTCCGCACAGAAGATCGGGACCCCAGCTTATAAGACTTTTAATTTTTTAAATGGTTTTAACTTTTAATTTTTAAATGGTTTTAACTTTTAATTTTTAAATGGTTTTAACTTTTAATTTTTAAATGGTTTTAACTTTTAATTTAAAATTTTTCTTTTGAAATTTTGATAGAGTTTAAGCTTTTAATATAACTTATGTTACAAATTTTATATAGCTTAAAATATTACACGAATTTTCTGTACCATATTTTAACTGTATTTTACCAAATTTTATTGTACAATCGCCTGTAAATCTTTTATGTTTCAATAAAGCTCTGACCCTAATCCCGATCCCCCTATTACCCCACAAACCGAGAGGTTGGGGGGGCGGATTGGGTTAATTAATTAATCCTAAATTTGGATGAGGCGTATCAAAACGAGTTGAAAAAGTGGGGTTTTTTACTTAAATTTCCAAAAATTTTCTGGGGGAGGACCCCCAGCCCCCCTTTTAGTGGTTTGAGTAGGATAATTCACTACCTTTTCCGTATTTACCATGAACAAGAAGATTCAATTTTATTATGAAAATTCTTAGCCCCCCCCAAAACCAAATCCTGGATCCGCCACTGCAATAAAGGTAGTTAAATTGAGAACTTTATAATGTACCTGAGAACAATATCCATCTCTACCAATCAAGTGGCTTTCAGGAAAGTCCATTTCTTCTTTAATCCTATCATCATCAATGTTTAAAAAATTAGCAACATGTGAAAACAATAGAAAGTATTTTACCGAAATGGTCTGCACAAATAACCACTAAAAAAGTAAAGAAAATTGTAAAACACTCTAGTAAACTTGTTCATTTCCTGCATCATTTTCAGGAATTTTTATGTGTTACACTTATTCAAAAATTTATAGCTCCAAAATCCATCATTTCTCCGTCTTGAAATTTTGCATATTTGTAACTAATAAGTCAAAGATTAATATAAATATTTATTTTTTTCAAAAAATCAAAGGGAGGGTTTCTTAATTTTAAAAGCTTGTAAAATTTTTTGTTTAACTCACAATACTAAGTGCTGCACATCATTAAAAACACCTTTAAAATGAGTCATGAATTAACTTTCTACCTCAATTCTTTCTTGAGTTATAAAGGATTTTGTGACTGAAGAAATTGCAAAAATCAACAGTTAAAAAAAACTTTTGTGAATAAAAAATTTTTAATACTGGTTCCTTCTTAATCTCCACCAGGGTTGTTACGTTTAAAACACTTACAGCCGTATTCACCATAAACTCTAACCCAAACTTGAGTTAATAACCGAAGAAAAAGTCGTTTTACTCTGAAAATCCAATTCACCAGCGAAAAATAACCACAGATTTCATTTTACTAACTCAAGTTAGAGTTTATTTCAATAACCGAGCCCAAAGTTGTGTTATCTTCAGTTAGAGTTAACCGCGCATGCTCAGAACGCGTTTTTTGTTTGCAAGCAATGATTTCTCGACGCCATGTTTTTCCTGCATATTGCCTATACTGTTGGAAGATTTTATAACTTTAGTAATAGAATACGGATTTTAGAGAATTAATTTCCCAATGAATCATTGGTATTATTTTTTTGATTGAAAAAGAAGATAATACAGGATTCCGATTGTATGAAAGAATTCTGGTTTTCTGCCTGGGACTTCGGAATTGAAAAGGTAAATACACTCAATATTAATTTAAAGATTCAATGAAAGCTTTCTTTCAGAAATAATATTTATTTGAATTGTTTTGTTTTCTTTTATATTAATCTTTAATAATTGTTCGTTTTTAAAGTACTATTGCCTTAATTTCTATTGAGTATAAGGGATATTAATTTTTGCACAGATGTTTAATTTTGGTTTTTTATGTTATAGGTAGTTCTTAATTTTAACGAGATCACAGATTTTAGTATTTTTTTACTTGTTCTGATACAAATATGTTTTTACTTGTTCATGTTATTAGGTAAAATAAATATTTAAATTCTTATTCTCCTCTCGGTGATTTCTGTAAATAAATCATTGTGATTAGGGGCCATTCATTAATTACGTAAGGGTCCCGAGGGGGAGGGGGGGTTGGAAAAATCTCTACATACCCTTACTTGGGGGGGTGGGGGGGTCAAACTAATTCTTACGTAAGATATAAATTTACTGTCTAGATTAATCAAGTGTTTCATAAGGGACACTGATATAAATAGTCAAATAAAAATATACAAGAATTTTTTATGTATCCTGTGAAAAGTATAAAAAATTTACAAATTGTTTTTAAAAAATTATTGGTTGAATTTAAATTTTTTTGTGCAATTTTAAAAGGTATGATTTTTGTGGATCAACTTAAGAGCCAGATTTTTGTTTTGTTTGGTGAAATGTGTTTGGAAAATGTGTTTTCCACAAATTTTAAAAGTTATGTTTCTGCGCAATGTTTGTAAATTGAAGGTAGAATGTGATTATATTTGATTTTCTTGTTTCCAATTTGCTCTCTACATATGATAAAACGTAAATAAAAAATTGTTTCATATCCAACCACGTGTTTTTTCTTACAGAAATACTTACACCAGCTATTTTATTAGTAGTAATTAGGTAATTGAAAATTTACTTCCTTTCTCCTGAATATCTTTATTTAAGTGTTGATAGCTTTGCAAACATAGCAAATCATTCCGTTTGTAATCAACGATGGAAAAACTCCGCAAAATTTCATGTGTTGGGCGTCTTGAACACATTGATATATTGAATAAAAGAAAATAAAAAAAAATTAAAGAGAGAAAAGACTGTTTTATTGAATATTCTGACCTAGAATTCCAGAAAAGATTTCGACTAACTCAAGAGAGTGTAGTGGAACTTACACTTCTGCTACACTATAAATTAGTTTTCCAATAAGACAAGGACAATTGTGATGTCTATTTAAAAATAAATTTCAAGTTAATAAGATATTTTTAATCTAGCTTTTTCTTATAAACTCCAATCCTGGATGTAATTACAACCTATACACACCTTATTATACATTAAAAATATTGATTTATTAAATATTTGTACTATTTCAGATAATTATCTTTTGTTATTTATAAAGTTTTATGCAAGTAAGAAGTTTTTTTGCGGGAATTTAGCCTTTCCCGCCTGTGTGACGAAAGCAATTGAGGTCACAAGGTGTTAGTTTCGACCAATCAGGATCGATCAGCAATCTGTGGTCAAGAAACTTAAGTTAGAAGTTATGTTAAGTAACCGGAGATGAAAAAATGTTGGTGAATAGGAAATTGAACTGTAGTTACTAACTCAAGTCATATAACTCAAGTTCCAGTTACATAACCTAAGTTATTAACTCAAGTTTGTTTTTATGGTGAATATGGCCGTTAGTTTTAAACATGTTTAAAACAAAGCAAAAAAACATTGTTTAAAACACATGTAGTTTTTAGCAAGTTGCTCCCTTTATTTAGGCAAAAAACTCACTCAGAGCTTAAAAAGATGGTGTCATGTATAAGGCTTGGGTACAAAACACCAAATCGCCATGACATAGACAGCACATTGCTTGATAAAGAGCATGATGCTGTGAAGAAAACTTACAAACATCATTTAAAAGAACAAACTGTTTGTGGTGTACTTAAAAGTATAGCTTTATTAATCTAATTTCGATTTGAAAAGTCAAATTTAAATTTTTTAAAATCATGGATTTTTTTATCATTTCTATGTCGAGGGTAAATAAAACAAATAAAACGTTTTAAACAAAAAAAACACGTTTAAAACAAAGAAAACATGTTTTTTGTTTATTAAAAAAACATGTTTTTTCCAACCCTGATCTCCACAAGTACTACCTATAAACTAAAAATTATAGAAATCTGAGACATCGAGGTCCCAACCTTGTGTTGATTTGACCTGGAATGACCCATACTCTATCTTCCAAATCTTCATTTTCCTTGTCTTCAGACATCAAAATCAAATGGTACAATTCAATGTGTGTGTGTTACCTCATACCTGTCAATTTTATTTTCCTAACGATATTTATTCCATTAATTTTCATAAAATAATTCCTCGTTTGAGATGAGCTGCCACTGTCTATGTAACAATAATTCCTTTTATTAGCTGAAGTATCAAGAGTTTTCAGCTATACACATCATACAAGCTAACTGTGTAAAAGGTGAATACATAGTATCATATGACAAACTATTTACTCTTGTTTAACAGTAATGCAATTATACTATCAGACTTGCCAACCTCTCAGAGTCAAAAATCCGGAGAAATTTTTATCGATGTTTAATTCTTAATACCTTGAAAGGCTTTCAGAAACCAATTTAAATAATTGAATTTCTATAACTTGAAAATTCAAGTGAATTGGGGAAATAATTCTTAACTTGCTAAATACTGTAGATTGTAGAACCAATACCCTCAATTTTGAAAACTTAAATAAGAATGTTAGTTGATTGAAGCCATTTACCAAAACTGGAGAAACAAACTTAAAAAGGGTTTGACAAATTCTGCCTGCACAAGAACCATAAAAGAAACTAGCCAAAAGATAATAAGCTAAGATCCTAATTTCTTTCCTTTTTTATCATAATTAGGTTTTCCGATTCCATACAGGCACGATCTTCGTATTTTGCGATGGATTGAAGTCGGGGGTTGTATCCAAAGTGTGGGCCTAGCGCAAGTGTATATGCAGCCTCCGTTGCCGATGATGGATTGGTAGCTCACCACAGAGCCCCTTTCATGGAGAACAAGTTCTTACAGAAATTGTCAATCCTTTTTGGCACAAAAAGTGTGAAATCCATTATTTGTGTTATAAAACGCAAATTATTCGAAAAGCGGGAGAATTTCAGAAAAAATCCGGAGGGTGGGAGAAAGAGGGAAAATCGGGAGTCTCCCGCCAAAATCCGGAGAGTTGGCAAGTATGTACTATATATAAATACTATGATAACTATGCATTATTTAGACATAACCAAATACAGAAAATAAAGCTTACTGTTTAACAAGAATAATTTTTTATCGCAGGCATTTCTTGCTCATTAAGCCTGAGTGTAATGTTAAGGATTTTCCGAGCTAAAAGTTCAATGGTACCAGGGGCTAATGCAGGCCAATTTTGGTAGCATTTATCGGCACCTTCACAAAAAATTACTCACAAAAACTATTTTTTAATTATAAGTGAATTGTTTATGGTTAAATTAGTCTTTAAATTGCTATAAAATTGTATAAAGAAGTAATTTAATGCTGTTTTCAATAATTTTATGGTTCCCTTTAAAATTATTAATAAAAAATTTCACATAAATTAAAAAGATCTCACAATTTTTCACAAAAATTGAAATGCTGTGTAAGTTTTTCACAAAAATGGGGGATGAGTTTAAAATCCTGGATTAGTCCCTGGGAACTTATTTGAACCAGTGCAAATTCCAGGAAAAAAATACTGTTAGTCACTAAGGAGCAATATTTTAACTTTTTTGTTGATAGGTTAGATTTCAATTTCTATTCAAACTATTTATTAGCAGGCCTTAGTCATTATGGTTAGAAAGTTATTACTATAAAATACTTCAAATGAAGGAAACTTTTAAATACCTACCATAATTTAATATTGATTTCACAGGAAGTTCAAGGGGCCAAGAAAAATATTTGAATTATTTTTAAATTGGAAGAAGAAATATTTAAGTTCACACGCACGCGTGACACACAAATTGTTCTAAAATTAATCTATTTAACATCTTCAAAGGTAATTATTTCAAAGAAAATGACAGGGCAATTCATAGTTAACTCTGTTGAATAAAATTAAGCCTGAAAAACTTTACCTTTGGATACCATGGCTGAAAATGACAGAGTATAGAAACAAAATACAGCTGGAAGTATCATCCGACATCATCTACATAAAATCTTGTGAATTAGATCTTATAAATCTAAAAGTTTTCCTTAGATTTAAAATTAAGCAGTCATAAAATTTGACCAAGCATACAAATCAGGGTTGGCTGGTTTAAACCATTTGGTTTTAACCATTGGTTTAAACCATGGTTTTTTTATGCTGGTTTTTTTATCAAAAAAACCACTTGGTTTTTTTGGTTTTTTTAGAAATTATAAAAAATTTTCAGGATTTTTTAAAGAAAGTGTTATTAAGTATAATCTTTTGCACAAAGTTAAAAAGTCAGATTTATCAAAAAATTGACATTTTAAGGTGATTAAAACTCAGAAATCTTTTAATTTAATGGTTTTAATTATTGAATTCTCTCTAATCTTAACCTTAAATGCTTAAGTTAAACTTATTATATGTTGCAAGAGATAGTTCATTTATTGATTTCCTTTAAAATGAAGCATTATTTCAAAGAGTAACTAAAGATACACAAAAGTTATCTGTTTTTCACTGATAAAATATGGCTTGGATTTTAATTAATTGATAAAACCAATTTGTCTTATTTGTCAGTCATAAAAACCAGTTGGTTTTTTTACTAAATTAATAAAAACCGTTGATTTCTTTAATGATAAAAACTAAAAACCAGTTGGTTTGTTTATAAACAGATAAAAACCAGTTGGGTTTTTTTACTAAATTAATAAAAAACCGTTAATTTCCCTAATCGGATTAATTATCTCAATCACATTTATCCAATTTCAATTAACATTAGTTGCTTACATTTCCCTTTTATTTATTAAAAAAATAAAATTTTCTCTTTCTAAAGAAATTTCTTAAGTTCATAAATTAATCCATATATAATTAAGATAAATAATTTGATTATTTCAGTCATTTATCCAAGATAAATTAACACTGATTTTTATTCACTGCAATAATATTAGATATTCAAATTGGAATATTTTAAAAACAAAAATTATTTTTAAAACAAATTAATTAAATTTAATTAATTAATTGAAATATACAAATCATTTATCAATTATAAACAACCCCTGAAATAAATGTCTCATTTACAACTCAATTTCAAACATCACTGCTAAAATAACTTATTCTGAAAAAAAATTCTAAAAAAACTTGGTTTAAACCAAAAAAACCTGGTTTAAACCAAAAAAACCAAATAAACCCGGTTTTTTTTGGTTTTTTTTAAAAAAACCCGGTTTTTTGCCAACCCTGATACAAATTAAAGAAAATGTTGCCAAATTTGATAAATATTTTCAAAAATTTGGCATCATAGGTTTTTTTAAAAAACTTAGATTGCACAGGTCTGCAAAAAAAACTTTTTCGAGCTGTTTTGGATATTTCACCTGAACTTTGTTATTTTTGGTGCGCTGAATCCAAAAATGACCTCCATTTTGTCCTGGGACGTCACGTTTTTTAAAAATTCAGATTTTTAGGTTTTATTGGGAAATGCCTTAAAATTTTGTTAAATTAACTTTTTATACTAAGTTTTTTATTCAAATTTTTTCCACCAAATCTTTTTTTATGTTTTTTGATGTGCTGAATCTAAAACTGACCTCCGTTTTGTCATAGGACTTCACCTTTTTTCACAATTTGAGTAAATATGTCAATTATTTAAGAAAATAAAAGTAAATACAGTCGAATCCGCTTAATGTGATCACGGTTAATGTTATCAATCGGATAATGTTATCGAAATCAACAGGTCCCGATTATTCCTATTTAATTTAATGTAAAATACTTCGTTTAATGTGATCAACTATGAATCATCACTCCGCTTAATATTATCAAAACTTGTCCATATCCCCTTTAAAACGACCACTTTTGAGTTCAAGTTTCGTTTTGAAGGTCAATTTTTACATGTTAACAGCTGCCCCATGAGAGCATCTGGCGTTTCTTTTTTCTGAAACTCAGTATGAGTATAAGAAAAAGAAAACATTCCGCATATATTGAAAGAAAACAGCTTTAGGGGGGGGGGTCCGAATCCATGCTTGTGATTGGTTAATGAATCCACCAAGATCGAAGCTTTACAGATGTCTGATAAGAGATTTGAACTTTCCCTTGTTCACTGGAATTCAGATTATGTAATAAATAAGTGGTTTATTGGAGTGGAAGGATCATCGACGGGAAGGATATAATGGGGGGAAAAAAGAGACCTTTCTATACAAATAAACAGGGTTGGCCGGTTTAAACCATTTGGTTTAAACCATGGTTTTTTTACCATGGTTTTTTTACCAAAAAAACCACTTGGTTTTTTTGGTTTTTTTAGAAATTATAAAATATTTTCAGGATTTTTTAAAGAAAGTGTTATTAAGTATAATCTTTTGCACAAAATTAAAAGGTCAGATTTATAAAAAAATTGACATATTAAGGTGATTAAAAATCAGAAATCTTTTAATTTAATGGTTTTAATTATTGAATTCTCTCTAAACTTAACCTTAAATGCTTAAGTTAAACTTATTATATTTTGCAAGAGATAGTTCATTTCCTTTAAAATGAAGCATTATTTCAAAGAGTAACTAAACATACACAAAAGTTATCTGTTTTTCACTGATAAAATATGGCTTGGATTTTAATTAATAAATAAAAATTTGTCTTATTTGTCAGTCATAAAAACCAGTTGGTTTTTTTAGTAAATTAATAAAAACCGTTGATTTCTTTAATGATAAAAACTAAAAACCAGTTGGTTTGTTTATAAACAGATAAAAACCAGTTGGTTTTTTTACTAAATTAATAAAAACCATTAATTTCCTTAATCGGATTAATTATCTCAATCATTTATCCAATTTCAATTAACATTAGTTGCTTACATTTCCCTTTTATTTATTAAAAAAGTTAAATTTTCTCTTTCTAAAGAAATTTCTTAAGTTTATAAATAATCCATAAAATTAATTTGATTATTTTGCCATTTAATAATTAATCAAATTAATTATCTTTATCAATTATCCAATTTCAATTAACATTAGTTGTTTACATTTCACTTTTACTTCTCATTTAAAAAATAAAATCTTCTCTTTCTTAAGAAATTTCTTAAGTTCATAAATTAATCCATATATAATTAAGATAAATAATTTGATTATTTCAACCATTTATCCAAGATAAATTAACACTGATTTTTATTCACTACAATAATATTAGATATTCAAATTGGAATATTTTAGAAACAAAAATTATTTTTAAAACAAATTAATTTAATTTTAATTAATTAATTGAAATATACAAATCATTTATCAATTATAAACAACCCCTGAAATAAATGTCTCATTTACAACTCAATTTCAAACATCAATGCTAAAATAACTTATTCTGATAAAAAAAATTCTTAAAAAACTTGGTTTAAACCAAAAAAACCAAATAAACCCGTTTTTTTTTGTTTTTTTTTTAAAAAAAACCCGTTTTTTTGCCAACCCTGCAAATAAAAATACAAAGTAAGCGATTATTTTACTTTTATTAATTAAACTACTCTTATTTTTCCAATTAAAATTTTACTTAGTTTAAAAATAGTGATTTGAATACATTTATTATGATTACATGATTTTGATTTTAAAGCAAACAATCTAGTTACACTGTTTGCTGTTTTTTGATATGAGATCGCTTATTGTTATCGATCGGATAATGTTATCAGTTTAGTCTCGGACAATTGCGATCACATTAAGCGGACTCGACTGTATTTAAAAAAATTATTTTTCGACTCAAACTTTATTTGAAAACAATTTTTTATTATTTTTGGTGAGCTGAATCCAAAAAATACCTCTTTTGATTTTTAAGACACCACATTTTGTAACAAATTGAGCATATATAGCAACATTTCACATAAAATGTAAGTATACTTGAGAAGTAGATTTTTTAATCCAAATTTATTTTTAAGGTTGTTAGTTTTAAGGTTTTTTTGTGCCCTGAGTTCAAAAATGGTCTCTGTTTTGCCATAGAATGTCATGTTTCCAGAGAATTTAGGTAAAATTGTAAAAAAAGTCATTATTTCAATTTTCATGAAAATAGGTTCATAAAATAAAATTATTGTTACATATTCTTCATGAAAATCATTATATAACTAAAATAAACTTATTTACATAATCTAAAGCCAATTTTTCCTCCTCATGAAAACTCCCCATGGTACCTTTACCCTTGTGAGTAGCAAAAAGAACGTTTCTTTAACTATACAACAAAAATCCTTCATTATTCCCTGATTAAATCTTCCCTAATATTTTCTTTCCATCTCTATAATGTCCTGTTGAGATAGTTTACTATATGCACCATTCACAGCTCCTAATTTTTAAAACTAAAGGAGCTAGAAATGCACAAAAACTATGAAAAATGGGCAAATTCGAATATAATTTTGCAATTTGTGAAAAATCCTGACGTATAGGATTTGTTTCAATATTTTTTCGTTATCAGCTCACCAAAATACATAGGAAATCGCTAAAATTATTCAAACAGCTTTTTCATTGCAGACCTGTGTTGTTATTAAAAGTAAAAAACCAAGAATATTGCAAAATCATGAAAATTACTATGATTGTACCAAGGCTAAACTTTATCGTAACCGTAATAGGCTTGTTCATTACTCAAAAGATAAAAAAGTCAACGTTACTGGAAGTTTCCAGTTCTTACCACTTGAGAGCGCTGGTTTAGTGTCCTCAAAATTGGTTGTTGTGCTTTTTGTGTCGGCTCTTTGGCCAGCATATAGCACGCATGGATGAGTACTATGTGGTTATCACTACTTATAACTTATTTTTTAGTCAATAAAAAAATTTAGATATTTAAAATTATATGTAATCTCTGTATAAATAAAAGGCTAACGGGCGATGTGTGTGTGTATATATGTGTGTGTGTATGTATGTCCGGGGTAATCTCTTGAAATAGGCCACGGACCGAAACCAAACTCGACGTATAGACGTATTCCGAGTCGGGGAGTAACTTGGGATAGTTTTCCAAGCTCGAAAATCGAATAACTACGAGTAATTAACGAATTTATAGCCAAAAACGCTTATTTCTCCATTTCTCTACCAGAGCAGATCTGCTCGACTCACTATTGTTAACGAGATGAAAACCTTCAAATATCAAATATTTTAACAGGAAAAACTCGATAATTGTCCATTTAAAAACTATATCAGTTGTAAAAACACCAAAATAAATTCAAATAATTAATTTTGAAACATTAGTTTCCCCTATTTTAAGATGTTTTCCTTTAAAATTTAAATATTTATGGAAAAGTGAAAATTTTTTTTCATGGAAAACGACTTGAAAATAAAACATTGTTTCCAATGAAGCGGTTCACTAGACTTTTAAATTTACTAGATCTTTTATTATTGTTTCAAATTTGTTATTCACTAGACTCATTAATTTACTAGGAAACATTACCGAGAACACCGGGAAAAGGAAAATTACCGGGAACATCGGGATAGGAAAAAAAAAGTACCGGGATTACCGGGACATAAAAATTACCTCGATCATAGGGATAGGAAAATTATCGGGAACATCGGGATAAGGAAAATGATCGGGAACATCGGGATAAGGCAAATAACCGGGAACACCGGGATAGGAAAAAGGCGTCTGGGATACCGGGATGATTGGTAATTGCCGATTTAAAAATTATAAATATATTTTTTTTAAATTTAATTTTAAAAAATATATATATACACTCCACCCGTGCAAGGCCGGGCATATCCGCTAGTCTCTGTATAAATAAAAGGCTAACGGGCGATGTGTGTGTGTATGTCCGGGGTAATCTCTTGAAATAGGCCACGGACCGAAACCAAACTCGACGTATAGACGTATTCCGAGTCGGGGAGAAACTTGGGATAGTTTTCAAAGCTTTAAAATCGAACGTTTTCGAGTAATTAATGAATTTATAGCCCGAAACGCTTATTTCTCCATTTCTCTACTAGAGTAGATCTGCTCGACTCACTATTGTAAACGAGATTAAAACCTCAAAAATTAAATATTTTAACAGGAAAAACTCGATAATTGTCCATTTAAAAACTATATCAGTTGTAAAAACACCAAAATAAATTCAAATAATTAATTTTGAAACGTTAGTTTCCCCTATTTTAAGATATTTTCCTTTAAAATTTAAATATTTATGAAAAAGTGTAAATTTTCTTCATGGAAAACGACTTAAAAATAAAACATTGTTTCAAATGAAGCGGTTCACTAGACTTTTCAATTTACTAGATCTTTTATTATTGTTTCAAATTTGTTATTTTTGTTCACTAGACTCATTAATTTACTAGGAAACATTGCCGAGAACACCGGGAAAAGGAAAATTACCGGGAACATAGGGATAGGAAAAAAAAAGTACCGGGATTACCGGGAGATAAAAATTACCTCGATCAGCGGGATAGGAAAATTATCGGGAACATCGGGATAGGAAAAGTACCGGGAACATCGGGATAGGAAAAGTACCGGGAACATCGGGATAGGAAAAGTACCGGGAACATCAGGATAGGAAAATTACCGGGAACACGGATAGGAAAAAGACGTCTGGGATACCGGGATGATTGGTAATTGCTGATTTAAAAATTATAAATATATTTTAAAAAAATATATATACACTCCACCCGTGCAAGGCCGGGCATATCCACTAGTCCATAAATAAAAATGAATGTCTGTCTGTTTGTATGTCCTTCATAGTTTTAAAGTTTTCCCACCTACATTAACAATTTAACTTTACCACGTTGCTCTACTCGCTCCCGGGAAGGTTTCTGAATAAAAATAATTTAAAACCGAAGCATCCCAACAACTTTTTTGGTCAATTTTATGCTTACAACCCATATTTCGATCCTATCTTCATGGCAAACAGGGTTGCTGATTTTTTTTTATTTAAATCGGACTTTTTTTATTTAAATCAGATTTTTTTTATTTAAATGAATTACTAGTTCTAAACTTCATGAAACTGGTTAATAATATACTGATATTGTGATTTCAATGTGATATAATAATTTTGCATTACTTAATTACCCAATTTTAATATATTTTATACATTAATTAAGTAATTGAATTAATTAAGAGAAGCAGTTCACTGGCATCACACCGATGAGAAGCCCATTCGAAAAGGGTGAATGAATAATTGTACTCAATTACTAAAATTTTTATCCTTCTTTCCTTTTATCCTTCTTTCCTTTTTTTATCCTTTTTAGCTATTTTTGCCAAATTTTGATATAAATATTAGGTTTGAAAATAAATTGCGACAATGATTACCAAAAACATCATGCCTCATTTTTGTGTAAAAATTAAAATCCATCTTTAAATTATATTGATTCAGTTAAATTAATTTTACTCAAAGAATTATGCGTTTATTTCTTAAAATAACTTACTAGTGATAAAAACGAAAATTCAGGGATTAATTATTGATAGTAATCATGCACACAGATAATAGAGCTCTATTTATTATCTGTAGTTTTGTATATGAAAAAATTAGTTGGGAAAACATGACTAAAATTATAAAAATGAGCTTTCAATAAAAATCATCCACATGCTTGTATTTTAAGATTTGATACCAGGTAAAAAGATAAGATTTTAATTCTTGTTTAATTTATCACAATTATTGATTCCAAACCCTGCTACTTACCCCTTTTCGTCATAAACATTTTTGTTATTGGTAGCAAAAATTTGATCTTGAAATTGCAGGCAATTTTATGCAGAGTAACTTTAACCTATCTCTCCCAATTACATATCTAGCAGATAAATTTTTTATTTAAATAAGGAAGTTGCATGTGTCAGATTTTCAAAAACAAACAAGTGTTCCGTATGGTTTTTTGTATAGTAAAATGAAATATCTAGACAGTTTTTCAAAAACATGTACAGGTAATTAAATATTTTAATTTAAAAGTCGAGAAAAAAACACGTGACTGAAAACGTTTATTGTTTAAACTATAAGATGACGTCAACAATAATACCATCAACTCCATTGCTTTACAACAATGTTTAATATAAGATGACGTCACATCCAAACTCTTGGCGTTTTCTCTTGGCAAACTCTTGGCGCGCTTTTAAAAAGGGGATTTTTGTTAATTTTTTTGGCAATCAAAAAATTTCTTGATCGGCCTCAAATTTTGGGTAGTTGCTTATTTTTGCAAGAGGAATCGATTAAAAAAATAAAAAAAAATCATGCAACTTCCTCATTGCGTCAATTTTACATTTTGATTTAAATCAATGATTTTTTTAAAAAAATCAAGTGATTTAAATCGTGATTTATATCAAGTTGATTTAAATCAAGCAACCCTGATGGCAAACCACATTGTTGTAAATATAACAAGAGAATATATGACATTAATTGTTGTAGGCAGATTGAAATCGATTGTTGTAGTTTAAAGTCCATTGCTGTAGCATAAACATAAAAGTGGCTCCTTTATTTAACTATTTCCACATTTGGACAGGCGAAGCCCATCTGTACATTTTAGTTTTTTAATGGACTGGCGAAGCCCATTTGTAATGCAATGATTTTTATTAAAAAAGTGAAACCCGGGCAAAGCACGGGTCTAGCACGTCAGCGCTAGTATATCAATATAAATGTCACAAACTTCACTCTGAACATAGGCGAGTAAATTAATGAACTTAAAAATATTTTAAATTAGGCAGAATAAATAAAATAATTTATATGAATGAATCCTTTGAGGAGACAAAAACCTACATGACACTCAATGTTTAGAATTTATTTTGATAATACTAATACTGTATATTTTTAGTTCAAAAAAATCTTTCAAACTGAATGAAACGTTTCTAATGAATATTTTTGAATTATATTAAATCAACCAATGATTATACAATGATTATTTTCCCGTCAGAAAAAATTGGCACTGGTTTTGTGACCTCCATAACATCACTTTTCACATAACAAACAAGCCTGATATAACACAGTTAACGATCCAGTCTAGCCTTGGATTGTACTATCTATACGTAAATATGAAAACAAGGAAGTTTCATATTTTTTAAATTTTTGGGGTATATTAAATATAAAATAAGTTGCAAATGGAAATGGAAATCTGCAATCCAAACTTTCCTCAAAAATGTATTTACGGAGATATAGAAGAAATAAAAGTTGAAAAAAGTAGTAAACCAATGATGCAATCGCAAACACTTAACAATCAAATTTGACGTCACAAGATCCTTCACAAAATGCATCTAGAATCTGATTGTTGATGTTTATTTATTATTATAATGAAAGATCTAGTAAATGTTAGTCTATTGAACTTTCTCCATAAATATTTTTATTTTAAAGGAAAAATCATAAAGTAAAGTAATGCTTAAAATAAATTATATTTGAATTTATTTTGGTGTTTTCATAACTGATAGTTTTTAAATGGGCAATTATAGAGTTTTCTTATTAAAAATATTTAATTTTATATTTGAATACAAAGTAAACGAACAATAGGAAGAAATTTAGAAATGCAGTCGGGAGAACTCACTTTAATTCATTCAAAAAATTGCCGACAGCAGAAATGTGATCAGAACAACTCAAAAAATTAATTAGGCTCATTTGAAAAGATATTCTAAAAGGAGAAAGTAAAATTGCGCGAATTCAATTGCGTATTCTGGTTGAGACCAAGAACTAAAATTTACCCTCATAGGAAACAATGCAGTCGCGAATCATGTGCCAGATCATGTGATGTCACAAATCTGAATTTGCCTCCAGGCATCGTTTTCCCCGCCTTTTCCAGGTCGCAAACTTTGAGTCGCAATAAAAAAAGTAAATAATGATCATAATTAAAAAATATCTCAGATTTAGGGTTTTCTTGAAAGGTTGAATAGATTTTAAAAATTTTATAAAATGTGAAACTTCCTCATTGCTGGAAAAAGCAAAAAGTTTGAAATCTGTACGACTAACATTTGATCAATAGTATTTATACAATATTTAGCTTGTGGAAGGATTAAACTAAAAGATATTAAAAACATCAATTTGCTACCTCAGGGGTTAAATTTTTGGTTACTTATTGGATACGGGTCTTTTTAAAAAAGTTCTGTCAAAGAGATATAAGTGTTTAACGTTATGTAAACCAGTTACTGATAACCCAATTAACAAACTAAATTAGAACCAGATAAACCTTTTCAAAATCAAGATAAGAAAAAAGACTCAAGTAGATCCCTAAGACCATAATTCTATTAAATATAATATAGATAACAACTTACTGTTGATACAAAGTTCAGATAGTACTCAAAAAGACAAGCTCGACAATCAAAGTTTTTGAATTGAACCTGAAATATATTTTTAGTTTATTGTCTCATTATTTTAAGAAATTTCTTGGTAACATGATTTCACAATTAAAAAGTAGTTTACAACAGTATTATTTTTAATGTTCAACGCTTCTCAATTTTTCGTTCAGCTTATCAAACTTAGTATGTTTAGTAGAGCAAATTAGGTCATGCTTGAGTGGAGGTACACTTAGTTAATAAACTACAAGCTTTTCAGTCATGTTAAATACATATAAAACAAATTTATACACATTTATTGTGAATAAAATTTATAATCATGGTGCCAAATGGCAAAAAAGGAGTCAACTTTGAAATCGCATACATCAAAAAAATTTTTTTGATGGTTTCCTATAGTTAATAGTGTAGATTTTAAAACCGATTGATGCCGTTCAGCAAATGTTGAGTGAAAATCAAGAATTTTTAAAAATGGCCGAAAAAAATTCAAAAAATTAATTTATAGTAATTGAGACTTTTAATACATGTTTATAAGCTATTTTTCAGTGCTGAATACGAATATTCCATTAAAATTTAAAATATAAATATTTAAAATTATTTCAAAAATTGGATAATTGAAAAAATTAAAACATTGCTCAAAACCACAAAATAACTGTAATACTAACGGTTTTTTTCTTAGGAATGACTTAAGTAATGACATACTAAAATTGGGAGAAAATTGAACTGTAAAAAGTTAAATTTTTTTGGCCTCAAAAATTTACCTTTTAGTTTAAATTACTTGTTTTGCAGTTATTTTGAGGTTTTGAGCAATGTTTTAATTTTTTCAATTATCCAATCTTTAAAATAATTTTAAAAATTTTTATTTTAAGTCTTTAAAAAAATTTAATGGAATATTCGTATTCAGCACTGAAAAATAGCCTATAGACATGCATCAAAAGTCTCAATTACTATAAATTAATTTTTTGAATTTTTTTCGGCCATTTAAAAAAATCTTGATTTCTAAAAATGCTTAAAATTTTCAGAGTGGCATCAACCGGTTTTGAAATCTACACCATTAACTCTATCGGAAACCATCTATAAAATTTTTTGATACACGCGATTTTGCATTTTTCAACTTGGCATTCTGACTATTACTTATAAGCAAAACTAATTTTCTTTCTGAGCATTAGTTAATGGACTAATTGATAATCCTAGCAAAAATTGTAGTTCTCTTCTCTCATGGGATGAAAATTAGAAATTAAATATTTTAATTATCTACTCAAATACCCTTAAGTTAATTTTTCAGTGCAGGTATAGGTTATGGAAATGGGCTGGAGCAAAATTAGGCTTTGGATAATAGAAAATATTAAAAACATGTAACTTTCTCCCACTAATACCCAAACCATACATTCTTCCAACCAAATTCTTTGAAGTTTATGCCTATACCTTTAATAGTTTTAGCTTTGAGTTAATAATGATTTTTGAGAGAGAAATTAAGTAAATGCTTATGAAGTAGAGGCAGACTTACATATTCAAGTAATCCATCAGGTTTTAAAATGTCGGATGCAATTGCAGATTCTAACACAACATCCTCGTGTTTACTAAAAAAGAGACAGTTAAATATTAATAACTTGGTCATTTAATACAAGGAATAATACAACTCTTAATGTATATTACAGGATTATTTTGTATTTTAACCCTTACAAGGATCGTTTCTAGTTAAAGGGTCGCCTTGGCGATAGAATACGCCGTCAAGAGATAGATTGCCAAGTCTGGCGGTTGAGTAGAATGACGAAAGCAATGCGTGATTCAACTTAAATTACGTAAAAATGTACTCTTGTATTTCGCGTAGTATTGTAACCTTCCGAAACTGCCAATTGAAGAGTGATGATGGTGATGACTATCTAAAGCATTATGCTGTCATGTGCGTAAAATATGCACACTTGTTTTCAAATATTGTTTTGAAAACAGTTCACGTTTTGTTTTGGTTAGCAGTGTTGTGGCAATACCTGTACGGGCATTCGGTATGTTATTTGTGTTTTTCATTACTAAAAATGCATGAGTGAAGAGTTATTTAGTTGGTTTAGGATGTTTATAAAAGTATTTGTATCGCTTTATATGGGATGTATTTTTGAACGTTGATATTTGAATATGGCAGAACGAAATTTGATAGCAGATACATAGCTGCCAACTTTTCAGAAACAGAAATCGGAACACTATCCACGACGCATTTTGAATAACACATTTTTAAAGGGGTATAATTTATAAAAAGGCTTGTAATTCACAAAACGTTTAACTTCATTTTTTAACCAAAGAGTAACTCACAATTTCAATAATCAATTAAAAATAAGTATGCATATATGAATGAGGATTAAGTACCCATACGCTGTATGCAAAGACGATTCTCGTTGCTGAGCTTGCTTCGGTCGAAAAGGAAAGATTCATCAAGAAAGGAGTAAAATAATGAAAAATTGGAACTTTTTGGGCTAAAATCGTATTATTGGAACAACAGCGGAAATTCGGAACAAATACGATTTAATCAGAATGGTTGGCAGCTATGCAGATATTTGACGGAACGTTAATATTCGGTATGTTGTATTGGAATACATTTTTTAACGTAATTAGCATATAAATATTGGGGGTAATTAATAATAGGTTAATTAATCTTTGAAATTATGTACCATTATTTAATTTATCGCAGGACAAACAAGATGTTGGAATTATTTATCCTTGTATCGTAGTATTAGTCTTAAAAATTCATCAATCAAGTGATAAATACTTTTATAATATGGTCAATTTGTTTCCTAATTAAGTTTTTAGCTTTCTGCAGCTTTAAATTTGGAGCCAAAAAACGCCCCAAAGCGACCTTTCAAGTAGGAATTTATGCCCTTTACAAGCTGATGGCACTCTAAACTTTTCCCTCCAGTTGAGATCAGAACCTTTGGTTGAGAACACTTGTTCAATTTCCCTTAAATCTAATTTTGGTCTTGATTTGATGGTTTTATAGACTTGCCAGGATTTGAATAGACCCCTTGCACAGCCTCAATAATTGAATTTCATAAAGTGTAAAAAATTTTATATTTTATTAGATTTAATTTGGGGACTGCAATCAAAACCAGGCACCGCAGCCGATTTTTCGTAAAAAAAATAGGAAAAATAGGAGAATTTAAGAAAAATAGGAGAAAAAAAGGATTATTTTTCTAAAAAAAATAGGAGAAAAAAGGAATATTTTTCTTCAAAAATAGGAAAATAAAGGAATATTTTTCTTAAATTAGAGTTAAAATAACACAACAGGGATGTCAACCTATGGCGACGCCCATTTGTATTGAGTGCTCCCGCGAAGCCGCAAAAAATCGATAATTTTTTGCTCTTTTTTCGATTCTTCGCTTATATTTCAAAAACTATAAATTTCTCGATGATAATTTCAATTACAAAGTTAAAGTAAACCAAATTTCCTACAAAATGCACAAGTCAACTTTGATTTTCTGAAGAGTGGTTTTGACGCTAGAGCTCGCTGAAAAACATCGCTTTTTTTGTCCTTTCCGCAAAAAAAGGAAAACGCGCGCTTCTACCCCCTCTACAAAATGAAAACTATTTAAGTTATTAACAAAAACTTTATACCACATTAAAGAGAATTTAATTTTATATAAATAACGTGTTTTCAATTACCATTTTTTGAGAAGGGGGAGGGAGTGAAGCAAAGATCGATTATAAAACTGTTGCGGCTCGCAGACCAAACGGACTTCTGCGGTTGTTAATCTGCAATCTGCGCTTTATTTCCGGTATATTACCAATAAAATGGGTTGTTTTGGATGAATTGGTGACTATGCATGCTTAAAAAATTAATTATTAAATGAATTTATGAAATATTGGGTGTTTTAGGCGAAATTTCAATAAATTTTTTAGATTCCTATATTAAATTATGGGAGAGTTTTAATGAACGAATTTTTATGTTTTTTGCATTGCTGCCATTTCCGCTTTGAGCAATAATAGACCTACAGACTGTCACCGTACTGTTGATTGTCGAGCTGGGCTGGCAGAACTGATCGAGATGGGCTGGAGTGTTCACCTCCAATGGATTCCAAGCCACGTAGACATCCCGGGCAACGAAAAAGCCGACAATCTGGCGAAGCGGGGAGCAGCTTCAGAACAACCAGTAACTCCAACCACACTTAGAGCGGCTCAAAACCAAATAACGCTTGCCATTAACAAAATGAACAAAACCATCCTGAAAAACCAAAGCAGCGGCAAACCGTGGGAGAGTCTGGCCACTATAGGGCCGATCTCATCGCACCTTGATAGACTCTCAGCGGTTGCCCGGTTTCGAACAACCACGGGTCATGACTACCTGCAGGCTCATCTCCACCGCCTCGGGTTGGCTGCTGACGACATATGCCCTCTCTGCCAGTCGTCCAGAATGGACGGTAACCACTTGTCTACCTGCCACGGCCTTCTTCACCTTCCTAATGAATTGTCTTTGCGCTACTGGGAAGCTCGACGTCTAATGGCCGTAAGGCCAAGGACAGGCATTGGATGAAGAAGAAGAAGAATGTTTTTTGCATTGCTTAATCCAAATTTAAAGTTTATTTTAATTTGAAAGTAATCTTCGCATAAAAAATTGCAAAAAAAGCTCAAATTTTTTTTCCAGTTTTTCATCGATTTTCTAAAACAATATTAATTTTACGAAAAATTGCATGAAACCAAATTAAAGTACGCAAAATTTCTTACAAGATTTGGCAATTCCTGACTTTACACAAAAACATGAAAATTGCTTTTCTTCAAAATGCTATAAAATGTACACCAATCCTCGCAAAATAAAAATTAACAAGTGCATCTTATAGGAAATTTTACGTAATTTAATTTGGTTTCATGCTATTTTTCGTAAAATGAATATGTGTTTAGAAAATTGATGAAAACCTGAAAAAAAGAGCAAAAATTTGAGATTTTTAAAAATTTTTGATGTGAAGATGACTTTCAAAATTAAAATAAACTTGAAATTCGGATTTAGCGATGCAAAAAAACATATAAATTCGTTTATTAAAACACTCCCATAATTTAATATAGGAATTTTAAAAAATTATTTAAATTCCTCCTAAAACACCCAATATTTTATAAATAAATTTAAAAACTTTTTTTTAAGCATGCGTAATCATCAATTCATCTAAAACAACCAATTTTATTGGTAATATACCGGAAATAAAGCGCAGATTGCAGATTAACAAACGCAAAAGTTCGTTTGGTCTGCGAGCCGCAACAGTTTTATTACGATCTTTGCTTCACTCCCTCTCCCCTTCTCAAACAATGATGATGGAAAGCACGTTATTTATAGAAAATTAAATGCTCTTTCACGTGGTATAAAATTTTTGTTGATAACTTGAATAATTTTCATTTTGCAGATGGTAGAAGCACTCGTTTTCCTTTTTTTGCGGAAACGCCAAAAAACCGATGTTTTTCAGCGCGCTCTAGCGGCCAAACCACTCTTCAGGAAATCAAAGTTGATGAGCGCATTTTGTAGGAAATTGTGTTTACTTTAACTTTGTGATTGAAATTATCTTCGAGAAATTTGTAGTTTTTGAAATATAAGCGAAGAATCGAAAAAAGAGCAAAAAATTTTCAATATTTTGCGATTTTCGATATGAAGCCGACCCCCCACGTTGGAGCAAACTTCAGATTCGTAATCAGCGCCCTCAAAAACAAATAAAACCGTCGAAAAAACTTTTAGGAAATTTTTGAAAAAACTACCGTTTTCCTGAGCTAAAAGCAACGGAGGACAGCTTATTCACAACGAGAGAGGAAGCTCCGCGGCGGCCACGTCGCATCCCGCTGGAAGGAAACGAATCACTCCCTTTCGTATGCCAAAGCGTTGACAACGGACCGATAGTATTGACATCAATCCCTACCCAAAACAAAACATAAACGAAGACAGTCGATCCCAAAGATTAAAAAAAATAGGAAAAAAAGGAGAAAAACGCTGAAAAAAGGAGGAAAAATAAAATGGACCGTAAAAATAGGAAAAAAGGAGCTAATGTGAAAAAAATGTGAAAAATAGGAAAAACAGGAGCGCTGCGGTGCCTGCAAAACTTTAAGTAGGTATTGAGTAAAATTAAGTTCCCAGCAGACTTATTGTTTGTCTTTAGAGAAAAGAGACCAAAATTTTAAGTCGAACAGTGTCGTGAAGAAAAATACTTAGTCATACATGCGATTACACAGACAAAAAATTGGCGGAAAATAATCAAAAAAATTTGATGGCACCTAAATTTTTCTTCATTTTAAGTAGGCTTTTACTTCCCGAGATCTAGGTTGGGTTTTTATGGCGCATGACCCAAGACAGGATAGCCCTAGATCTAGGATTCGATATGCTACAGCCAGATTCATATTTTTTAGCTTACATCTTAACTAATTTTCATATTACTTCAATATTTAAAAAAATTTTCTTTCGATTTTTCTTAAAATTTAGCACTAGGCCACACTATTGGTATGAGTTTTCAGTATAAAATGCATACCTGCCAACCGTTCCGATTAAATCGTATTTGTTCCGATTTTTCACTGTTGTTCCGAAAATACGATTTCAGTACCAAAAGTTCCGTTTTTACGTCCCCCTGTCCCGCCATTTTCGACCTACTCGAATTGTTTAATAAGGCGTTTAGTCTTTGTGAAAGGGTGTTAAGTCTAGTTCGTAAGAACAAGACTGACTCTTAGAGTTCCATGGACTCTGATACTCTACAGGCATTGCTAGCTGCGAAAATAGTAATTCTGATCCATGCTATAATAAATCTTTCAGTGCTGACCTATTAAAAAGGGCAAAATCAGCTACTTTTGTAGCACTTAATAAAGATTAATTTTTCTATTTTCCAAACAATGTTTGCTTATTTCACTGTTTCAATTTATTAGTACTAAGTATTTTTAAATCTTTCTGAGTTATTATGTATGAAATTCCCAGTGTTTGACATCTACTTGAGTCATTTTTGTTATTCTATTTGCAGAAATTTAAACCCAGATAAAAGGAAAAAAAATTAACTTTATTATATCCTGGTATAAATGTAGATAATTATTAGTCAGAATAAAAAGGTATATAAAACACTTAGTCCTCTTAATAGTCATAAGGTACCTTAGATAAGAGATAAAAGTTATGAATTTTAATAATACCCTTTAACACATTCAAAATGCGTCGTGCGTGTTGTTCCTATTTCTGTTTCTGAAATGTTGGCAGGTATGAAAATGATAGGAAAATAAGAGTGGGATTTCAGTTTTGCAAATCCAATTGTAAGATTTTAACTTTGCTCAGCGAATTGGCGGATTTCCGCCATTTGGCGGAAGAATTACATGTATGTTAGTATATAAAAATTTCAAATGATTTAAAATAACACCCCTAAAACAATATAAATAAACAAATTTTTTAAAACATTTAATTTGCTTTAAAATACTCAATTAACTTACATGGCTACAATTCCTCTTTTACGTTCTCCTGCTTCCCATAGAATAGATGTCAGAGCATTTGCTAGTGCTTCTCTTTTTTCTGATATTTTCAAGTTTTGCCTACTTGAAAAGATAAATTAATTTTAACTTATTTAAAGTCATAGAAATGGAGTTAACTTCATAGCTATTGTGTTCAAACAAAAAAAGTAGTCATAAAGTAACTTGTAAAAGGTGCCTGCACACTAGCCACTGCTGTAAAACTGACGAAAGAACAAAAGAGTGCTCCTCTTCTTTCCCCCGTTTTATAGCTGTTGCAGCGGCTTCATATTGCCAGTGTGGGGACACCCTCAGGACCATGGTATTTGAGGATTTTATCCAGATTAAGTGGTGTAAATTCTCATAACTTAGAAAATTATCAAAATATTAACAATCAGTATTGCCTGTTTTGTTTGCCTGATATGTTTAATTTGTAAAACATTGCCAATAAAATCCAATCAATAGGAATTAGCCCCAGGCTAATTGACTAGCTTTTATTGATATAAAAAAGGGTCATATATTTAAGTGGATATAAACTTAACTTCCACAAATTAATTAAAACCATGGGATTTTTTTTAAATTTGAAGTTGCTGTAACAAAAGGTCATGCTTTAAGTTTGCTATAGTGAATTAAAAATAACATTATTCCTATGATAAAATAACCTGTATTCTTCAAAAAACAGCTGTAGTACAGAAGAGGTTGTTATAAAGAGGTTCTACTGTAAAACACTTTACCTTTTTCCCTTCAAACCAAATTATTACGAGCGGCCGAGCGCCGAAAGCATTTCGCCGAAGAAGCGCCGAAAGAAGTTGCCATGGCTCGGATTCTTTAAATTTACCATATTTTTACTAGATATGTAAAATAATTGAAACCACATGATCTAGTCTAGAGTGATAACGATAACAGGAAGATATTCACCTTATGTCAACATCTTTCTGAAAAATTAAATTCCTTAAAACAAATGCCTGAACAGCAGCTAAAACACCACATGGTCCTGCCTGCAACAAAATACAAAGCAGTTATAAAACACCAAGACTCAATGTGAACATTCACAAAAGCCATGTATTATCATGGTAACAATTATCTAGTGATGTAAAATTCTCGGTAATAATCTTTTGGAGAATATTCTCCAAGAGGAGAATTTTCGAGAATATTCTCCTAGAAGCTACTAAAATAAGTTTTTTTGGGGAAAAAATTTTTAGAAGGTATATATAAACTTCAAATCAGGAGAATATTAAAGATTATACAATTAGAAGCCATCATAAAATTTAAAATGTTTTTAAAATCACTAATATTCTTGAGAATATTCTCCTAGAAACTACTAAAAAAAATTTTTTTGAAAATTTTTTTAGCAGGTATATAATATTAACTTCAAATCAGAAGAATATTAAAGATTATACAACAAGAAACATCATAAATTAAAATAAGTCAAATTTAATTTTAAAATGTTTTTAAAATCACTATTAAATATGAAGGACAACATGTTTGAAAGGTAAATGCAGAGTAACCAGAGATGTATTTTATTAACTAAACATTTTCCGACTATTAGTGTTTTTGAAGAAATTATGTACATAGAAATGTTTTTAAAGAGAATATTCTCATGAAAACACGAGGAGATGCAATTATACACGAGTGAAAATTTGAAGATCCTATACCTATATATTTCAGGGACACACACAAGTCTTAATAAGTAAGAAAAAAATTGAATCTTAATTTTGAGAATTTCTCATGATAGATTTTTCCTCAAATGAAACACTTCAGGAACTTCCCATGAGGAGTTTTGCGGTGGGGGAGTATCAAAACTTTTTTACTTAATACTGCTGTACAACCAATGCCTCAGTTTTGATATTTTTATTTTTAAAGTATGGGA
The DNA here is from genome assembly GCA_024610705.1 of Tetragnatha versicolor. Taxonomy (NCBI): domain Eukaryota; kingdom Metazoa; phylum Arthropoda; class Arachnida; order Araneae; family Tetragnathidae; genus Tetragnatha; species Tetragnatha versicolor. The sequence continues at coordinate 6,042,966 of JANDEH010000022.1, forward strand.
AAAACTTAATTTCGAAATTGGATAATGTTCCATTAATTTTGCTTTGACCTTGACCAATTCTGTGCGCGTCGCAAGAGCCCAACATATAGCTATTTTTACCGAATTTTATTGAGAATATTCTCATGAAGGGGAAAATATAAATGAATCTGAATTTAAAATTATACAAACAAAAAATCTAGCCAAATTATTCTTTCAGAAATAATTTTTTTTTCAGCAAAAAGTAAAGTGAACTTTTTTAACCCACTTTGAGAATCAATATTATCATAATGAATTAATTATATATATTTCATGTAAAATATAAAGATTAAAAAATTTTAAATATTTTTCTCAACTATTGACAACTATTGCTATTGGTATTACAATTGCTTTCTCAACAACTATATGGAAAGAATTTAGACTATTCTTTTTTGATAAGAGTATTTTCTCCCATTAAAACTTGCTTCTAACATACTTTAAAAAATATTTTTTACACAATGAAATTAACTTATTTATAAAAAATAATGCAAAATAATGAAATTTCAGTTCGGAGAATATTCTCTAAACTAAAGATGACTTTTTAAGGGTTAGTTTCATCAAAGTTATTATTATTTTTAGGTTTTTAACACTAATACTACATGGCCATTTCATATTATTAAACATGACATTTATTTCCATTTATCTGTAAAAAAACAGAATATTCTCGATTATTCTCAAAATTCTCGCCCCTGGAGAATATTCTCGTTCTCCGAGAATATTCTCGCTTTACATCACTAATCATGATAAACCAAAACCAGCTAATTAAATGCCTCTTTAACCTTCTTTTGGAGAATTCCATAAGAGGGTATCCTTCTAAAGTGAAATCCTTGCTTAGTCCAGCTTTCACTGAATGATGTATTTAGGTTTCCAAATAAAAGAAGTCTGAGAGCCTGAAATACAGAATGTTTGATGCAAAAAGCGCAATCAATACCATTCACAATAATGGAATCAGAAATAAATAACTTATGGAAAATGAAGAGTAAAAATCTCACACAAGCTTCATCAACAGTGATAGGTCTTTCTTCTGCCATCACCATAGATAGAGGACTACACTGAATTTCTAAAGATTCTGAAGCTAGCTCATCCTCGTTATTATTGTTCATTTCAAAGCCAAGCCTGTAAAAGCAGTGAAGAAAATACTAACTTTTTGGTATTTACGTATTATCCCGTTGAACAAACCATGCCATTGAATTAAAAACCTTATCAAAGTCCATTGATTATTAAAAAAATATGCTGATGAATTAGACGGTCACTGACAACGGGACAAACGTAAGTACCAAAATCAGTAACAGCAGATGATTTTATAGGAAAACCATAATTTACCTAGAATTACACTTTAGATTAGGGAACGTACTCATACTACGTGACCCGTTCAGGGGAGGGAGGGGGTCTTCAAAATACAGTCGAATCCGCTTAATGTGATCACGGTTAATGTTATCAATCGGATAATGTTATCGAAATCGACAGGGCCCGATCATTCCTATTTAATTTAATGTAAATTCATCGTTTAATGTGATCAACTATGGATCAACACTCAGCTTAATATTATCAAATTTGTCCATATCCCCTAAAAACTTCCACTGTCGAGTTTCCTTTTGAAGGTCAAATTTTTAAAAGTAAACATCTGCCCCACCCTTAGGCATCTGATGCTTCTTTTTTCTGAAAATCAGACAGTTGCACTGTTATGTAAAAGAAAATATTCGATGCTCCGCTTATATTGAAAGAAAATGGTTAAAGGGGGGGACTGAATCCATGCTTATGGTTTTATGATTGGTGAAAGAAACCATCGCCACCATTCAGATGTTTTTGATAAGAGATTTTGCTTTTCCCTTGTTTACTGGAATTCAGATTAATTTAAAGGATTTTTTAAATGAAAGGATATAATGGAGAGCAAAAGGAGAAATTCTTCTACTTTATAGAAATACAAAGTAAGCAATTATTTTATTTTTATTAATTGTACTACTCTTATATTTTCCCTTCTATGTAAAGTGTAAGATAATTTCAAATCCATTAGTTACGATTACATAACTTTAATTTTAAAGCAAATAATCTGGTTACACTGTTTACTGCTTTTTGATATGAAATCGCTTATTGTTATCAATCGGATAATGTTATCAGTTTCATCTCGGACAAATGCGATCACATTAAGCGGACTCGACTGTACCACGCTTGGTCACAGGGGGGAGGGTGGGCTTAGGGTTTCCTCACATAGTCAATTTCCTCTAGTCATTACTACAAAATTAAGCCAAATTAATTAGTGAAATTAGCCAAGCTAAGCCAAATTATTTAATAAATTATACAAATCAAGCCAAATTAAGTTTTTTAAACTTTCTGTTTGCAAAAAATGATTGAAAATCGTATTTATGATTTACGACGTGAAAACTAGAGGGGGAGGGGGTCTTGGCATCAGGGCCGTATTTAGGCACGTGCAACATGTGCTATAGCACAGGGCAGCAAAATTTTGGAGGGCGGCAGATTACACCAATTCATAATGCTTCATAATACTATATTAATATACAGTTTTGAAAAAATATGTACCACACAGTTTTCACTACAGGAGGATTCAAGGGTTGAGTCATTCCCAGCATCCGGTCACGTCCTCCAAAAATTTCCGAACGATACAAAAAAAAACAAATACCAAGCATGGCTTGTTTTCAAAACCCCACATGTGAAGGGGAAGGGGTGGGCCAATTATCCGACCCTTTTTTCCAACCCTTTTTTTGACGTGAAACATTTATGGCTTTGGTTTCCCGGAATGGAGAAGACACCAGATCAGATGGCATGGTCATCTTCGTTCTGTCCCAATATTGTCGTTTTTAACCCTGCATCTCAGGGATAGGAGCTTGTGTTTTTTGTGCATTAAAATGGATGGGATTTCTTGAGTGGATCGGCGTATAGGAAGAAGGTCGGTGAGAGAAAAAAGATTTTCTTTTCTTAATTAAAAAATTGTTTTGCAATTTTCTTCTAAAGAGATGTTGATGTTTTAACCCCCCGATTTGTAATCTGTAGAAAATTTAATATTTAAACCCTATGATGTTAAATAGGATTAAATGCTAATTTCACCCAGGCTCTGATCTGAGAGGGGCACTCTGGACAGCGCCCCCTCTTGGACCCAAAAATGTTCTCAAAATGAGTTAAAAACCCCACTTTTACAAGTTAAATTTTTAAAAAAATTTATACCCCCATACCCCCCTGCGGTTCCACAAGGGAATCTTGCGTGACACTTTTGAAAAAATCCACGAAATTTTGTGTCAAAAGATAAAAGTGATACACCCAAAAAAGATCTCAAAATTATTTAAAACCCTACTCTTACAAGAAAATTTCAAAATTTTTTCAGGGGGAGGACCCCTTACCCCCAGTGGTACCACCAGATAATCTTGCATGATACTTTTTTGAAAATATACTCAACATTTTGTGTCAAAAGGTAAAAGTGATTGACCGAAAAAGATTCTCAAAATGATTTAAACCCCTACTTTTAAGGGTCAAATTTCAGAATTTCTTCTGGGGGAGGACCCCCATACCCCCAGTGGTACCGGTACCACAAGGGGATTTTATACATGATACTTTTTAAAAAATCCTCATCAATATGATATTTTGTGTCAAAAGGTAAAGACCCCACCTTTAAGCAGTAGACTTTTAAAAGAAACAAGGGGGGTATTTTCTTGAAACAGGAAATTAAATAGAGGGGGGCAGCAATAAATCAATACGCACAGGGCGACAAAAACCCCAAATACGGGCCTGCTTGGCATATACTACAGATGGTCACTAGGGTGGTCCAAAAAAATTTTTTTTTGAAAAGTTTAACTCTCACCCTCCAGTTTGGTGACATTATGTGAGTTAATGCCCCTGTTAAAATATTAGATCATTTAAAGGTTATTTAGAGGTAGCTCAAAGGCTTTGAAGTTTTAGCCATTAGCGTGTATGGAAAAACGCATGTTTTCGGTTAAGGAATTTACATTTCAACTGACATAGCAATAATATGTGTTTCTAACATGTATATTTGTTTTTGGCCATAACAAGGTATATACAGGGTGTCCCATAAATAGTGGGCCACACTTCTAGAGGGGATAGTAGACACCTAGACGAGTCAGAATCACATAGGAATCGGGGGTCCCAGACCAAATCCCAAAGAGTTAAAAATGGAGCGACACCCTAAAACAATTATTGAAAAATTCAATTTGTAGAAGAACTACTATTGGTAAAAATTTAATCGTGGTCTCAAATTTTGTGGTTTAATATGATTTTTAAAATTAAGCTGAAAGTTTTCACTTTAAAATTTTTTTCTACGAAAAAAAGTAAAAAAAACACAAAAAAATGTGAAAAATATGCCAAAACTTTATTTTGTATTTGGAAATCCTTTCTTTTGATTTGATTATCTGAAAGATCATATTTTAAAACCCTTAAGTCCAAAGTTTCACGCAAATACCATCAATATTGAACGCTTGAGATCCTGTTAAAGTTTGTATTTTGAGTGCGAAAATAGCTCCAGAAAACGAACGTTCAGGGAGAATCTACGAGTTACGGATAGATAATCGCTAACTTTCTTTTCTCTCCCAGTTTGGCGAAACATACCAAGCTCCTACAGATCGCCAAGACAGCTTGGGCAATTTGTTGTTGGCGAAAGTTGGCGAGGAATCTCGTATCGCAAATAATGGCGAGAAATTCAGTGAGCATCAATCCGTAATTCGTAGATTTTCCCTCAACGTTTCTTTTCTGTATCTGTTTTCGCAAGCAAAAATCAAACTTTAATTAGATCTCACGCGTTTAATATTGATGGTATTTACGTGAAACTTTGGACTTAAGGGTTTTCAACTATGATCTTTCAGATTATCAAATCAAAAGAAAGGATTTCTAAATACGAAATAAAGTTTTGGCAGATTTTTCACATATTTTTGTGGTTTTTGACTTTATTTCGTAGTAAAAAAATTTTTAAAATGAAAACTTTTACAATGATTTTAAAGATCATGTTAAACCACAAAATTTGAGACCATGATTAAGTTTTTACCAATAGTAGTTCTTCTACAGATTGAATTTTTCAATAATTTTTTTGGGGTGTCGCTCCATTTTTAACTCCCTGGGATTTGGTCTGGGACCCCCGATTCCTATGTGATTCTGACTCGTCTAGGTGTCTACTATCCCCTCTAGAAGTGTGGCCCACTATTTATGGGACACCCTGTATAATTTAAGTTTTTAACCAAGATTAATCCTTGTCTGGAACTCGCATAACAACTTCTCGAACTCTAAATAACAACTTTTAATCCAACTCTAAATTAAACGTCTTCTTCCACTCAAAAACATTAACATCAACTAGGTAAAATGCTAGAGCTGGTAAAAAATGCTAATTACTTTGCCTTCTTGACTTTGTGATTTAAGGAGCAATCACCCAAAAACTCAAGATAATTTCTCGAATAAGCATTGATCTATTTGTGTGAAACTCCTTCTCAGGTATTTTAGGTAGCTCCAGGTGCCTTCCATCATATACAGTGGATAATAAAGATTATTTACTGTTTAAAGATATGGCTGTTTCATCAACAGTTTAAAGTTTAAACTAAAACAAACAGAGAAGAAGGCTTTAAAAGAGTTTAACCTGTTTGTAGCACTTTTATACAAATGAAGCACTGGTTCATTGCTACTATCTCAACAGAAGCTCCTGTTCGTGCTCATATAAAATTGCATTAATTTTATTAATTATAAATTGCATTGAGGAGTGACAGACTTCACCGTTACAGGTGGATATCTTTTGTTATGACGTCAAGTCGTTTTAATAGATTTTGTATCGTTCCCTTTTTAAACCTTGATAGTTATAGTAGTTTAAACTTTATACTGTTGATGAAACAGCCATATCTTTAAACAGTAAATAATCTTCATTATCTACTTTACATGATGGAAGGCACCTAGAGCTCTGAAGTAAATACCTTTAGTTAGAAGGAATTTCGCACAAAAAGATCAATGCTTATTCGAGAAATTATCTTGTCTCAGTTCACAAAGTCAAGAAGGCAAAGTAAATAGCATTTTTTACCAGCTCTAGCAGTTTACCTAGTTGATGTTAATGTTTTTGAGTGGAAGTAGACGTTTAATTTAGAGTTGGATTAAAAGTTGTTATTTAGAGTTCGAGAAGTTGTTATGCGAGTTCCAGACAAGGATTAATCTTGGTTAAAAACTTAAATTATACATACCTTGTTATGGCTAAAACAAATATACAGTTTAGAAACACATATTACTGCTATCAATTGAAATGTAAATTCCTTTACAGAAAACATGCGGTTTTCCATAGACACTAATGGCTAAAACTTCAAAGCCTTTGAGCTACCTCTAAATAACCTTTAAATGATCTAATATTTTAACAGGGGCATTAACTCACATAATGTCACCAAACTGGAGGGTGAGAGTTCAACTTTTCAAAAAAAAATTTTCTCCATAGACAAATGGACCACCCTAATGGTCACCAAGGGGGAAGGGGGTCAAATATAGTAAAAAATGGGTCACATAGTATGGGTACGTTCCCTTAGTTGTACAGAACAAGAAAATCCATTCAACTATTAAGGAGGAGATCTGTATACCTAAGGTTACTCCATTTTGTTTGAATAATTTCAACTGAATGAGAAGCAACATCAATATTCATGTTGGAAACCATTTTTGGTACTACTCCAGAATCCCGGCGCAAGTGATAAAGTCGCCAATAATGATGCTACCGCTGGTAACCCTTGTTTCTGTTTCGGAAGGTCATTCATGTGTGAGCAGCTGTCACCAAAAAATCTGCTCGGTGTGATTCGCGCCGGTATTCTAGAGGAGTACCCCCATTTTTAAATCATCTAGAACCACTGAGCTATAAACAAACTGGAGTAATGACTGAGCGTGCCAAAACCGCATCACACCTAATTGAAGAGAGTGTCCGCGCGGAAAGGATTTCCATCTTCTTTTAGTTTTCCCCATCTGTTAGCACAATTGTATGCACAGCATGAAACGACCATTCTAAATTTTGCTTATAGTATTTTAAAAAACAGGCATGGGCGGATTTAAAGGGGGTCTAGGGAGAAAATCCCTTCCAACTTTTTGAGAAAATTTCATTTTTTTTGTATTTTTTTTTTTAAAATTGGAGAAAAAACATGTCAGACTGGGGCATATGCCCAACGGGAAAATCATGTTTCAAAAGCCTTTAAGGCCAGCTTGCCCCCCCAAGTTATCCAGTATGCTTCCCCAGGGTTCACCACCTAAATCTGCTCATGAAAAAAGGTGGTGTTCAAGAAAAAGTTCAACTCACACAACGTTAGTCTATGGAGAAATTGGTTAGTTTTGCACGGTTCACGAAATTACTGTAACCCTCCTCGCCGACACGTTCAGTCGTATGTTAAACTATCAGAAGTTGTCACTCCAGTTTGTTTTATAGCTCAGTGTTTAGAACAGAGGTCTCCAAATTTTTCAGCCCAAGGGCCGCATTAACTATGAAACAGCAGTTTGGGGCCAACTACTTACTTGAGATCCAAATAAAAAGTAATCTAGTGGCAGCTGGTGGTAGTTCAAATGGGGGTTCACAATAAGGAAGTTGCATGTGTCAGATTTTCAAAAACAAACAAGTGTTCCGTATGGTTTTTTGTATGGTAAAATGAAATATCTAGTCAGTTTTTCAAAAAAATGTACAGGTAATTAAATATTTTAATTTAAAAGTCGAGAAAAAAACACGTGACTGAAAACGTTTATTGTTTAAACTATAAGATGACGTCAACAATAATACCTCCATTGCTTTACAACAATGTTTAGTATAAGATGACGTCACATCCAAACTCTTGGCGTTTTCGAGCACTTTTAAAAAGGGGATTTTTGTTAATTTTTTTGATAGTCAAAAAATTTCTCGATCGGCCTCAAATTTTGGGTAGTTGCTTATTTTTGCAAGAGGAATCGATTAAAAAAATATAAAAAAATCATGCAACTTCCTCATTATTAACCCCTTAACTGCCACGGAAATCTGCAAAAAGTGGCTTCCCAGTGCCAGCGTTTTTCTCCCGCGTGCGCGTACTTACACTTTTGCAGAGCGCGCGTTTCTTTTTCAACTCCTTAACTACTCAAAAGACTGTTTATTTTGTTCATATAAAGAAATCGCACTCTCTCAATGTATGGAGTACCAGTTAAAACCAGAATCATGACCATATAAAGAAAAAATAGCAATAAATAAGAAGTAAATCAAATCGATCCGTTATAAGCATTTTTCTTCATTCCTTGCAGACAAACAAATTTAAAAAAATAAAAATCCCTTTTCTATGCAAAGTGAAATAAAACGGAAGTGTTAGACACAAAATATAGCATAAAAAAGAATAAAAAACTCAAAAAGAAACACAGGCCATAACTTAACAGCTTTTATATTTATCGCCAAAGAAAAAAACGCAGTTCAAATTCATCCCCTCTACTTCAGAGAAATAAGAAATTCCTTTGGAAACACTGTCAAGGTTATTCCTGGTATTATTTTTGGTAAAAACACAGTGCAACACATCATACTTTTACAAAGCGTATATATACGCCATTGGCACTTAACACTCCGGATTTCCCAACCGTATATTTACGTCGACGGCAGTTAAGGGGTTAAGTCACAACTTTAGAATTAAATCAAGATTATAATTAGTTACAAAAGAGAGAAACATCATTTCAGAATCTTTTAAATTTAAAATTTACACAAGGGTTAAAGGTATCTAGTGAATCGCTGAGAGAGCAAACTAGTTTTAAATAGTAAACAGCTAAGTTTCTTTAGCATCTTTGATCTAAGCAGCAGGTGTAGAAATTTCATTCTTAAGCGTATTTAATAGGTTTAAAGCACCTGCAGGGGATCATCCAGGATTTTTCGCCAGGGGCTGTTTTTGGGAATTTTGTGAAAAACGGATTTGAATTTTGTGAAAAATGGAATTGAATTTTGTGAAAATAATTTTTCATTCTAAAATAAGGTCCCATTTCTGTAATATATATATATATATATATATATATATATATATATATATATATATATATATATATATATATATATATATATATATATATATTTTATAAAATTACACTTAGCGAGTGCATATAGCTTGATTATAGTCCGATTTTGCGAACCAAAATTTTGTGAAGGGGCTGTTTTTGAGGATTGGAATTTTGTGAAGGGGCCGTTTTCAGCCCCAATTTCTTTCTAGATGCACCCCTGACCTGCTAAATGCATTTTTAGATATGTTTAGACTTAATATGAAAATGGATGTGATTAAGTGAGTTGAAAGTACAAAAAGGGAGGTCTGGGGTTCCTTCCATAGAAAATTTTTTAAAATCTGACCCTAAAAAGTACTCATTTTCGTAGGCCCTAATCTGAATTTCGGGAAGGGGATCTTTAGATTTAATTGAGTACACAACACATCCATTTTTTTTGTAGATAGAAAGGTATCTACAGGCGGGATGTGAGGGCTTTGCAAGCTGTAGTTTGGAGACCCCTGATTTAGAAGATACCTAGATGTGGATAGTGGTTAAGGTTAAAACAATATAGCTTAATTTTTAAGTTTATAACAGATAATCTTTTCATAATTATGGTACAAAATATATTTTTACTAAATATTAAAACATTTTTTTTCTCAAATTAAGGCATTTTTATAAAATGGTTAACTTTGTACCCAGAACCCAGCCCTAAGTAAACTATTACTTTCAATACTAACACTAACAAGTTTATGATAAGGATGGATGATTTGAGAAAGGATGGAAAACTATAAATTTTAGAATCACCAAACCCAAATGTGTTGCTGCTTACGAACATTAACCAGGAATTTGCTAAAAATATCTTAAAGAACCCAGGAAGTGGTTTTTCCAGAAACTTGAGAACCCGGAGTGCAATTTTAAAATTTCAGAAAAAAAGTTATTCTTACCTACATTGTAAAAAGTTTCCACATCATTTAACTATTAGTTTTGGTTCCTGAATACTTTGAACTTCAAGAAATTATTTTGGGAAGATCCTCCGAATTAATATCACCCTATTTAGGCGTGGAGATAGAGTTTAAGTTCAAAATGTCGCGCTATCTTAAAAATTTCTATAAAAATATTCGCATTTGCTAGTCGTCTAACATTCATCCAATCAAGAGACATAATTAAATTTATATAAAATAACACTAGTTTCGTTTTTTAAATTAAACAAGCCAAGGCTGAACTAGATCAACAACAACAGTTAACTGTGTCTCTCCACGTGTGTACTACCACGGTTACGATCAAGTTCAGCCTTGAACAAGCGGTCGAGGGAATATCGGATCCAGCAAAGTTTGTCTGACGTCACGGAGCGGAAACAGCACATCGTGGCGCCCCTACCGTGTAAACATTCTGTTTCGCTTTATTTTTGTTGACATTTACGAAGATGGCGTCTTTAGTCAGAAATAGAATTTTATAAGCTTTTTTGTACTTCTGGTAATCTTTTGGAAGTATAATATTTTCACTTGGCCTATTTATATTAGTTTTTCCGATGTTCTTGTGCTACTGTTGAATGATTAAACCTAACCGCAAATTGGTAACTTCCTTTTTTCGAGTAACGAAAGTTATAAGTCTATTGAGTATTTAATTTGTTTAAGTATCTATGAAGAACGTCTTCTGGCCCAAAAAATGTCACTGAGGTAATGCTGGTGGGTTTAACTTCACATTTCTCAGTGACACTTCTTAGGCTTTATTGTTCAACGTAATAAATCCCATCAGTTGGCCGATGTCTTCCTTTATCTACATATCTATGTGATCAACACTTCTGGTATGTTATAACACAAATATTTATCAGTTTATCATATGCATTTCCATGAGTAATATAGGAAAATCTTGTAATATATAAGCTTTTTAGTATTTATGTAAGTATGTTTTAAATGAGTTTGAGTCCTGATATCAGTAGTTTATGCATAACAGTAGAACACTAATATTTTGATAAAATATGCAATTATATAGTAAGGGGGACAGCATAACTGCGATTTGCATGAATAACATAATTATTGTACTTTTGAAGTATGTCTTATAAGTACTACAGGTGTTTTTTTAACCTTAATTTTTTTAAAGAAACATTTAATAGTACATATACAGGGTAATTCTGAATTCATCATCAATATTTGGTGGGGAGGAAACCTAGGCAAGCTTATTTCCAATAGGAATGGGGAGACGCAGATACCCCGTTAAAGAGCTAGGACCTAATGTAGAATGAGAGCGTTACGAAGGGACATTTTGCCAGGCACGTTTAACGAAACAAAACATAATAAAATGAAAAAATTTATTGCATAATTAACAGTAGTATCCGTACTACTTACACCATAAATTTGATAGAAATTGGACAACTTGCTAAACTGTGGGGCAAGTTTTAGAACGTGTAATATAATATTAATCGTTTAGCCAAAGAAGGGAGTTCCAAGTGTAATCGTATTTAGAAAAATTATCATTGGGGAAGGAATTTTAAATGATCATACATTGATCATTGAAACTGTATGATCGAATAAAAGTATCCCTAAAAACATTTACAGGTAAAAAACTTTTCTTTAAAGTATTACCTTTAATTTATTAAAAATTATACTTAAGTACTCATAACAACAAATGTTTTATCATCTTTATGGAAACCTTACCTTTAAAAATTATTTCTTTAAGATAATTAAATCTTTCATTACCATATAATTTACATCATTTTACCAGATTTGTGTTTATTTACGTGTGATTTTGTTATAAAGTAGAACCTATATAACAACACATCCCCTTGATAAAGTGTGGCCTGCATCATGACAATTAGTAATAAAGTACCAATTGTTTTATAACACTGACAATTAGGAATATTAGTTAAAGCAACTATTTTTTGGTCTCGGAAGGGGTGGCACTATGTAAGTTCTACTGTATTTATTTAGAAAAAGCATAGTTAGAATGTTTCAAAATAGATTTATTTTAATTTTATAAATGCAACGTCAATTTGTTCAATTTCTTAAATTTTCATTTTTAACTAGTTACAATTACTTTTCTTGCCTTTTTCATTGCATTGACTTTCATTCCTACTCTCCCTGCTAATCCCTTTTTAGCAAAGGTTTTGAGCTTTCCATACTGCTTCTGACTTTTATTTGCACCTGGATTTGTTATCGATGCTGGACAATCCAATTTCTTGGTAGTTTGGGTCAAATTGTACGTGTTTTGAAAACAGTGGTCACCTTTTGCCGAACCAAAGGAAATTAGAAAGGAATATAATTCATACAGATTGATATTGAACCTAAGTTAAATATTCATAGTTACAGTGCTCTGCTTTTCATACCTATTAATTTGATTCTAAAAAAATTATTGGATTGAATGTAGATTAAGAACATAACCTATCTATCATATAATGTGATATTTAAATCCTAAAATAGTCCTGAAATTTTAGCTAAGGCCTGTTCCAGGTATGATTAAGTACATAACTTTTGGAAGTAAACAATGACGATTGTTTTCTCCCATATTTCGCATTGTAAAAAATTATAAGACCATTTCACAAACTTAACTCCTATCTGTTTGGATAGAATCATTAAATACACTTTGGTATGATGCTAATACAGAAATATGTATATTCTTAGTATTAAATGCCAATAAAAGCAATCTAAAAGGGGACTCATCAGTGGCAACCCGATGAAACAATGTTATGTGTGTGGCGAACCATGAGGTTCGTCATCAAAATTCAAATAAATACGACTGCAACACAGAGCACGGCCTGCCCTTTTAACTGCTGGTAACTATATCATCATCATCTTTTGCAATTGTTTAAAAATTTAGTTTGGTTTAAGATAAGGAAATAAAGGTTTAGTGTTTTTTAATAAAATGTTATTATTTTGTGGGACTATTTCATTGGTGACCCAGACATGAGGACCATGAAGTTTGTCATCTATGTTAATGTTGTATACTGTTAATATATCATTATCAAAATAAATGTCAAGTAAACATATATAGCGCAACTAGCATCAGTCTAATTTCTACCTGCCCTTGCTTTGTTTCCATGTATTTCCGCTTTTTCCCACGATTTTTATATTTCCCTTGATAAGTGTAAATTCTTGACCCTAAATGAAAATTAGGGAGTCCATCTTTCCAGTGGATATTCATATCTGCAGAAATTTCACCTAGATATGGAGGTGATGAATATAGGAACAGGGTAAGATTTACATGAGATTAAATAAATTTTCAAGATTGCAATAAGAAATCTATACAATGTAATTATATATATAATAAAAAAATATTTTGTGGGCTTATTGCTCTTTATTCAGTATAATACAGGTGATTTCATGGTTGAAAAGTTATGCTCAGGGGTCTGAACTTATGTCTTCAAATTTATCATTAAACATTTTTATTTCAAATATAGATAAAATACCCTTTAACCTCCACATAAAATAAAAATTTGTTGTTCATAAAAAAATTTTAGGAAGTTAAATCATATAATTGGAAATTTTTAAGTAAATGTGAATCTCTCTCAATCCTTTCTAATAGGCTAAAATTTTAATACTGAGAAACTACTCTCGTTTTTCATCCAAAAATCCTTTTGACCTTTTAAAAACATTAAATTTCGGAAATGTTTTTATTTCGTAATTTTTTAATATATCTTTAAAAGCGTCAAAAGAATTAGCAGAATCCATATTCTAATAAGTAACCTAACAAAACAACTACGGACGCGGACGAGGATACTTCGGTTGCTAGGAGCAACCAGATCAGCGATGTGCTGTTTCCGGTCCTTGACGTCACACGAACTTTGCTGGATCCGATATTCCTTCCACCTGAACGGTCAAGCGCCAAAGATCACGTGACCAAACTTTGAGTTGAAAACTTTTGTAGCTGCTTTTTTTCTCTCAGTATAAGTTACAGAGCGTTTCCCAACCCAAACCCACTCCACTGCCCCAACCAGGGTTCTGCGCAACTCTGGGGCACTACTCTGGTGTTCGGAGGTTCCGTGAAGCTTTCTCAATTGGCTTTTTAAAGGTTTAAAATGAAATTTCTTAAATCAGGGAGTTTGTTGAAACATCATTTTTTAATTAAAATCTCCAAATATTTTCTGCGAGAGTATCCATCCCCCAAAGCAAAAAAAATTTTAGGTAGAAATCGTAATTAATATTTTTTTAAAGCAAGTATATTTAATTTTATACAATTGCATTTGTTTTAAAAGTTATGTTTGTTTTTTCCTGTTGTTATAAGAATCTAAAAAATATACGACGGGGGAGACTGTTTACCTTCGGACAAAAATTACGGTTGGATTTTTCAATGGTAGGTAAAATCACATTTCGACCATTTAAAGAGCCCGACCTATAGTCCTAACCTTAGTAAATAGGGTAATATTTTTTATTGGCTCATAAATTCAAAATTGGATTTTTAATTAATTTTAATAACTTGACAAAATTTGTGTCTATAGGTACAACCTGCTCTCCCTATGGACAGACCCAGTTGCAAGGTTGTTAAGTATTTAAATACTTAGTAACGGAAATACTTTTTAAATACTTTAAAGTATTTAGTTACATTCGTTACTTTTATAGTATCGACATGGTTGAATTTTTACAATGGAATGCAAAGATATTGATACATCTAAAAAAAAATTGCACTTAGAAATTTATCTAGAAGAAATTATTTTTGTTTTACAGGATTTGGTTGTTAAATAAATTGTATAGGTATGTATCAACAATTGTCGAATACATTTAAAATATTGTTCATGATTAACTGATTTCATGATTTATTGTATCCTTATTATACCTATTATATTTCATTGTTTAAATCTTACTTCCATTGAAATGTTTGTAACTTACCCTTTTTTTATTCCAAATCACTTCAGAAAATGTCTGATGTAGACTTTGAGAAATTTTATAAAACTAGATACAAATTTATTAAAGTTAAATAATTTTTTTATTAAATGGCCGTTTTTGAACTAAGAATAAAATTAAGACACAAAATTTTCTAAGATTTAAAAAGATAAATTTTCCATGTTACTCTATTTTACTTAACATATGTCATGTAAATGCTTTTTTCTGAAAGTACTTTTTTTTTTCAATTGGTCTAAGACAGGGGTCGGCTACCTTTTGAAGCGGAAGAGCCAAAAGTTACAATTTACAAAATTTCCCAGTTTTTAAAGAGCCACTAAAAATTTGTTTTCAATGTTGTAATTTGATTTTAGATTGGGAGGGTGATTTTAAAAGTTTGTGATTTGTTGGGGAGGTATACCCAAAATTTTTTTTCTGGGGTAGTACCTCTTTCTGGGTGCTTTTTTATATCAAGTTTTACATGACTTACATACACATTGGAAATTAATTTTAGTAAACTTAATTTCAGAACTTTGTAAATACTGGGAACTCCAAAAAATATTGGAGGGTTGGGGGTCCTCCTCCAGAAATTTTTTTTGGAATTATTCCCTTCAAAATAGCGTTTTTACAGACCTTTTTGGATTGCACCCTATGAGCACCCGTTAGTATTTAAGTGGCAGAATTTTCAAAGGAAAATAGTATAGTTATAACAAACACTAAAATTTCAAGGGGTGGTTAGTTGGTTGATGAGGTTTTCTGGCACAAGGGCCCATTTCGGCCATACCGGGGCAAGACACAAGACTAATATATTTTGTTTAAATTTAGATGTGTTTAATCAAATTTATATCATATAGAAAGGGAAATATATTTCTATGGTATTTGTCTCCTAGGTTCAAGGGGGTGAGGGTTTCTACTTCAGAAACATTTTTGGAAATTTGCCCAAAGTATGTTTTAATTCATTTTTTAAGAACTTTTATAATAGACCAAATGAGGATCACACTCCCATAAAATCACAGAATTTTCAAGGAAAAACAGCACATATTATATTCCAAAATTTTAAGGGGAGTTGGGGGCTCTCCCCCAAAAATTGTTTGGAGTTTTTACCCTTAAAAGAGTAGTGTTTTGACTCATCTTGAGAACTTTGGGTTACATCGCTCCTTGTGAGTCACATTAATTTGATTAGGAACTTTAAATATATTTTCTGATTTTTTAAGGGTTTTGATGATAAATAATTTTTTCGAATGGAAATAGAGAGATGCAACTTTACATCAAAAGAGCCGCAGGTTGCCGACCTCTGGTCTAAGATAAGAGTTTGATGCATATTTTGTATATGATAAGGTGCACAAGATTTTTTCCACCTGGAATAAATTAGATTGATGCTGGCACAACAGTCAGAAGGTTAAATGGAAGCTTTCAGCACAGGGAGAGGGTCAAACGTGCAAATTTTCATAAAAATTTAATGACTTGGAAATGGCTGTAAATTGGCATAAGTATAGAAGACTTATTAAAAGTCAGAAAAATTATAGCCAGAATGCTAAGTGGAGGATAAAGGGCTGCCAGAAGGCACCAAAGTTGAAAAAGTGTACAATTTATTGCTAATAAATTCATTGCTAAAGCAATAATAGTATTTACTACAACTTATAAGAGTGACTACTGACTAGTAAGTCATGTAACAATGTAAGTCTAGGAAAATCAGTAAAATAACAGAGCAGTATTTAACAAGGATTTAATTCACACTGTCCAACCAGTCAGAATAACTTTTACATGATTTGTGGATATCTTTACAAATTTGTGGATCACACTCAGGAAGTTTATATAAAACAGTGGTTCCCAACTCAAATATGTCTGCGGACCACTTCACTGAAATTTGAACCTTTGCGGACCATCTCTACCCTTAACATTATCTTCAAAATTTAAACTTTTTTCAGGGCATTAATTCCTCATAGAGGGTCTAAAATTTTGACTTTTTTCTGAAGTAAAGGAAACCGAGTCATACAATGTTTCTAAATGGAATGAAAATCAAATAATCTATTAAACTTAACAGAAAAATTGACATTACATTAATTTTATATCTAATAACTTAAAAATATACCTTTTATAAAGGCATTATTTAACCATTTTTATCAAGCTCTCTCGGAATTCAACAAATAAAATCGAATACATTATTCATTACGATTGTATATTTATAATTCCGCAAAACTAAATTAATAAATTTAATAAGAAAAATTATTTTTTCAGCAATATACCTAACAAATAAAAACTTCAATTTATCTCATAGGAGAGGCTTAACCATGTAACTTTTTTCATCTTTTATGTATGTATAGAAGAGGATAATTCTTTACAAAAGACAATGATTGTTTTGATGAGTGGAAATGGTGTTGGTTTTAATCAATCCCAGTGTCCTCTCATGGATCTATAAACCTTGGAAAGGTTCACACCTACCCACGAGTTACAAGTTTAAAAAGTCACAGTATAAAATAGTTTTTTCTTTTTCATAACCAACAAAAAAGGTAATATTATATTATTAGTAGATTTAAATTTGAAACAAAGTACTTAGCTTGAAATTAAACTGCAGGACAAATGTTGGAATTGTGTTGGTCACAAAAAAGCAAATTGGACAAATGCACTGACTGAGTTGTGGCTGAGGAAATTCTATAAGGGAGGCGGACTAGGCTAACTGATATTCTCCCGAAAAAACCGCTTCGAAAGTCAATAATTATTTCAAAGCAGCGATTATAATAGAAAATAATTTATGTGTTAAAAAACTTTCGCATTTTCGCCAATACTTTTTCTCATACCTTCGAACAAACCTACTTCACTTGTATCTCAGAAATTTCCTCTTTTCATACCATGATTTCTTGGAGATCATCTGTCTGACCATTAGCATCCCAATTTGAAGTTCCTTTCAACACTTCCACGCTTCGCCTCGTATCAAACCAAGTATAAGTAAAAATTATAAGTAAAAAGTATAAGTCAAACCTAGAGAGCCTAGTCAAACCAAGTATCATTCGATTCTTTATTTGCCCCACCCCGACGCCTCTCAGTTTTAATTAATCTGATGCAATTCTTTTCCACATCATCAGCATCACATTTCGTTTCTACTCTGTAATAAACTACTGTTCAATAAAACAGTGGAAGAAATGAACAAATGATTCATAGGAGAGAAAGAGAACTTAAAATTTTTTATTTATGAGCCGTATGATTTTTTACTTATGTTTTTGCATCTGTGGTGTTTTTGCTATTTCCTGGAATGTGTTATTAAGAAAACTATTTTTTTTAATTTCCACACATTTTTTGGATAAGTTTAAAAATCTTCTCACGGACCACCTCTGAAGGCCTCACGGACCACCAGTGGTCCGCGGACCACCTGTTGGGAACCACTGATATAAAAGGACTAGAAAGAGATTACAAATTTTTTACATGTTTCCTTTCATCTGCCATTTTTCTTTGGCTTCAAACCTGTAATGAAAATAAATACAAAATATAAAAAGAGAAATGAATTTCAAAAAATAATAAAGACAATGAGGAAGTTTCATATTTTTTAAATTTTCGATTTTGGGGTATAATTATACAATATAAGATGTGAAAAATCCAAATCTGCAATCCAAATTTTCCTCAAAAATTTATTTACTGAGATACAGAAGAAATAAAAGTTGAAAAAAGTCGTAAACAAATGATGCAATCGCAAACGCTCAAAAATCAAATTTGACGTCACTCGACACCAAACAAAAGGCATTGTTGATGTTTATTCATTATTAAAATAAAAGGTCTTTATGACCTCATGGATCTGGCTTAGTTTCACTTGACCAGATGAAGATTAATCCCACTTAAAAAAAATATTTAATTCTTAAAATAAAATCTTAATAAATAATTCATCTTAAAATATAAGAATGTAATGTTTTAAAATTAATTATTTGATTTTATTTTGGTGTTTTCATAGCTGATTTAACTTTTAAATTGGCAATTATAGGGCTTTTCTTATTAAAAATATTTAATCCTGAGGTTTTCATATTTAAAATAGCGAGTCAAGCAAATCCACATCAGTAGAGAAATGGAGAAATAAGCGTTTTTAGCCATAAAATCGTTAATTGCTTGTTAATATTTGATTTTCGAACTTAGAAAACTTGGTAGTGATCGTCCTCACCTCGAGATACGTCTATATACCGAGTTTTGTCTACGCCGGCTGCGTAGTTTAGGAGGAGATGCTAGCTGTAGTCGTTTTGACATGCCGAGTGACATCACGAATCTGAAATCGCTGTTTTTCCCGCCTTTTCCAGAGCGCAAACTTTAAGCCGCGATAAAAAAATAAATAATGATCAGAATTAAAAAATATCTCGGTTTCAGGGTTTTCTCGTAAGGTTGGATAGATTTAAAAAATAAAAAAAAATTATGAAACTTCCTCATTACTTTAAATTTTCTCTTCACAAATACCTTGAGCAAGGTTGTTAAAGTTACTTTGAAATAGTATTTGAGTACAAATACAAGTATTTCAGAAAAAGTAACTAAATATTAAGTACAAATACCCAAAAAAAGTAACTAAATATTAAGTACAAATACCCAAAAAAAGTAACTAAATAGAGTATATGAAAAGTATTTAAGACTACCTTCAGTTACTTTACCCGCAAAATTTAAATTTAAAAAATTTAAAATAAAATTATTTAAAAAATAAAATTTAATAAAATAAATTAAAAATTTAAATAAAATTTAAACTAATACTTAATAAAATGAATTCATTTTAAAAATAATTTTCAAAATTAATTTTAATTAATAAAATTTTAATATTTGAATTAAAACTTAATTGAGAGAACGATGTCTTCTCAACAGGAAGAAGGTGGAAGCAATCGATACTCCAAATTTTTGAATTTTCGACTACATAATAAGTTAATAATTTAAACCAAATTATTTAGATAAAAGGAAATTTAATTATAGATTGCTAACGTAAGTTTCTACAGTAAATTGCTAAAGTTTTAAAAAAAAGAAGTTACATTTAACTCAAAAAAATTTAGGGTTACTTTTACTTTACTTAAAATTTTTAAAAGTTTGTAAAGATAATGGTCTCCTCCTTACCTTTCATTATTATCCAATTTTTAATAAAATAACTATTTTCATAAGCTAGTAAAAAAGTATGTAATTTTCTTTCCCCACTCTTTCTTTGGAAATTTAATTTAATTTAATAATTGTGAAGCATTTATATTATTAATACTTTTGTCTTAAATGCTATAGCAATGTTTTAATTTCTTCGATTATCAAATTTTTGAAATTAATCTTTTAATTGATATTTTGCCTTTTTTTTCAATTCAAATGGAATATTCATATTAAGCAGAAAATTATTTCGGTCATTTATAAAAAATTAAAAAAAAAGTTAAATTTTTAAGTCAGTAACTCACTTTTAGTTTTTCTTCAAGAAAGTGAGAAAGAAAGAATGTTATATTAAACTTTTAAGTAAATTTTTTATAGAATCTTGTAAGAATATACTACATAAAGGGCTTGAATTAGAGTAAAAAGTTTGAAAAAAACGGCTTTTAACCCTTTTGGGCAAAAGTGGGGGAAGTTTTAAGCTACATGTCATACAAACATCAAAACATAAAAATCAATTGTAATTATCTAGATAAAAATATAAAGAAAATATAAATCATTAATTCCTTCACTACTTTTTAAAAAAATTATTAAAAAACCCTACCTCTTTTTGGGACATTATACTTCTAACAAACAATGTTAATCCAGGAAGCAGGAACGGAATGGGACGATTCGGCGCGAGACAAAAAAAATTTTTTGTCTATTTTTTTAGAATGATTTTGAAAAGGTTCTATTTAATTTCATTTTATTTCTCAAGCCGAATATCCAAAACGGCCGCGTCGAATAGTAGTAGACCAAGCAGGAAATTGCCAGCAGCCTTTCGGAGAGCACAACAAAAAAGCGACTGAAAGACATCTTCTCGTAAAATTTGATCTGCCGGTAAAAATGTCCCCCTCCCTTTGGTTCGTGGAAAAGGGCCACCGTAGACTTTTCCACTGGCTGTAATAAAACAATTACTGCTAGGCGTCCAGCACTTGCGGTGTAGCGGGAGATATTCCGATATCTCCCCCTACACCGCAACTGCTGGACGCCTAGCAGTAATTGTTTTATTATAGCCAGTGGAAAAGTCACGGTGCACCAAAACAAGAAACTACGAACAATTAATGGCCATAAAAAGGGTGTCATATCGGCTTTTCGATCTCCAGCAATTCGACCTTGCGAGGTGGACCCCCAAAGAAAGACACTCGCCGGCTCCTGGTGACCCCCCAAGGGTGGGTGAAACAAAAAACGGCACTTTCTTCAACACAGGGGGGTAATAAATATTCTTAAAAGGATTGTCAGCGAGGGTCTAGGTCGCCGTCTGCGGTAGGCCGGTCGGGTGGTCGGCCACCGCCGGGGACGCTTTTTCCCTTCGGGCGTTGCGAAAGCAGGAAGAAGTGTTTTGTGTTTTGTTCCCATCTCCAATGTTTGGATTGCGTTTTTTTTATTCTGGGTTTAGAAAGTAACTGAAGTACAGCATAGGTACTTAAGTAACAAGGATTTGAGTTACTTTTAAATTTTTGTAGTTAAATACCAGTTCGATACTGAAAAAGTAACGAATGTAACTAAATACTTTTAAAGTATTTAAAAAGTATTTCCGTTACTAAGTATTTAAATACTTAACAACCTTGACCTTGAGTAAATAGCGAGCCAGCACACTATGGTTCAAGAGCTAGTACTGGCTTGTGTTATTAGAATTTTTGGTACTTACTACACCGTTGACCTGTGCTGCTGAATCCGAAAGCTCCTCTAAGTCACCAAAAGGTGGATCAAATGCCAATATTAGAAGTCGTTCATGTCATAAGTCAATGAAAAGCAAAAGCTTTTGCCAGATGCAGTTTCCCAAAAATGAAAACCAACCCCAGTAGTTAAAGTAACTAAATACCAAACTGGAAATGGGATAAATAGAAAATGAGATCTGCTAAAGATTCACTCTTTATATTCCTTTATTCTATTTTTATTCTTTTATTTCAATTTTAATGAATTAAACAGTTTTGTTCACCTAAATATTTACAATTTTTGATTACATTATTAGTTATCATAATTTTTTATTATAGCATTGTGAATTATACGTTTAATTTTGAATTTAATTGTTTGATCAATAAAATAAATTTGATATTCTAATGTTGGCAACGTCTAGTGTTCTCTTTGGCGACATTTTCAGATAAGAGGTGTAGCTTTGGCAACGTTTTCAAATTTAACAGCACGATCGACGACATAGTACGTAAGTACTGAATTTTCTAACATTCAATTTATAATATTTTGAATAACTACACAACCAAATCTCCATTTCTGAAATTTTTTCCATACTTGAGAGTGTTGTTTTTTTATTCTAATTTTAAAAAGTTTTTTTAAAGTTTTTTATTTTTTTATTCAGAGAAGGGGTTAATCAAAAGAAAGTACTTACGTCCATCTAATCTTTTTTACTCTTTGTTCTTTATCCAAAGTTTTCTGTTCATCTAAATTTTCCTGGTACCTTTTTGCAGAGAAGGCTTTACATATATTTTGAGCAAACTAAAGAACAAAATATTGGTTAGCATAACATTTGGTGTTTAAAACCCAAGCAACTATATAAGAAAGCTTTGTAATATTAAAACAAGGAAGTCATAAAGAGGATTTGTTTCTATGATCAAAATGGGAAGTTATTTAAAAATTTAAAATTATAAAGAGAAGCACTTGGAGGGAGGAGAACTTAAAGTATACAATTAAATATTCTAAGCCATCACAAAGAAGTTTTTTCACAATCTAAAATGAGGTTTTACCTGCTTGTTTGCTAGTGTATCACTCAAGATTTCAGCCTGCTGGAAGTTACCTTCCCTAATACAGTCCTCTATTTTTGACTCCACTTCATTCTATGTTGGAAATAAAAGGCAAGTGATATCAGGTCTGATAAATAGGGTAGTTATATAAGCATGATGAAAACAGGGAAAATATCAATAATGCTTATAACTTTGAGAGAGAGCAAACTACAGACGCAGCTATAGCTTTTCCAAGGGGGTGTCCAGAATTCACTTTACAAAGAAGATTTTTGTTTTTTTTTCTGGGGGGAGGGGATTGAACAACCTTATTTTTAAGGTACCCCCTAATGAGTGCTTTTATACATTAAGTGTTAGATCACTCACTTATAAGTAGTATTTTATTGACAAGTTGCTCATAATGTAAAAATTTTACAATGTCAATGTGAGCTCCAAGCAAAAATGGGGGTCTGGGGGTCCCCCATAATAATATTGAAAATTTGCCTTTTAAATACATATTCTGGCTCATTTTGAGACCATTTGGGCAAAGAGAACAGGTCCTTGTAAGCCACAGAATTTTCAAGGGGAAAAAAATTACAAAAAATGTCAATGTTACAAGTTTTGAAGGAACCAAAGGTCCTCCTCCAGAAAATGTTTTTGAAAATTTCCCTCATGTATACCTCCTTTTTAAACTCTTTGGAGAGCACCAAAAAAAACTTTTTGTAGTTGGAATATTTTCAATGGGAAAACACTGTGTAATCGATGTCAAAATTTGAGAGGGGGGTTGGGGTTCTTCCTCATAAAATAGCAGTTTTTCAGCTCATTTTGGGACTCTTTAGACAAAGAGAACAGTTCCTTGTAAACCACAGAATTTTCAGTGAAAATTCTGTGTTGCTTAAGGGGGACTGTGGGTCATCCCGCAGAATTCGTTTTTGAAAATTACCCTTTTACACTAGTGTTTTATTTTATTTTCAAGCTCTTTGGGGAACACCCAATGAATTTGTTTCTGGTAAGAGGTAGAATTTTCAAGAGAAACACTATATAACAGGCGTCAAACTTTTAAAGGGGGTTTTCTCAAAGAAAATTTTTTCAAATTTGACCATCGAAAGTAGTGAATATAAGATTTTAAACTCATTTGAGACTTTTTGGGTTACACCCAAAGTTCCTTGTGAAAGTTAAAGCCTTGGGGAGGGGGGAGGGATGCTCCCCTGCTAATGATGATGAGTGCGATCAATCTAAGTCTGTTATCTCCTATTTTACACATATCTAATATAGATTTAAACCGCTTTTGGAGTGTACAGTTGCCTGTGTGTGACTGTGTGCAAGATCTGAAAATATGAGTATTCAACTTTAAAAAAATTTGTTGTTTTAGGATAAGGGGGGGGGTCTGGACCCCGTAAACCTCCCCCTTATTATCCTTAAAATCAAAGATAGGTAAACAAGGTCATAAAAATTTGAATTAAAAAGGTAAAATCTTTAGTTTATAATAAAAAAGGAATATCCGAAGAATGAAAAAATTCTAAATAATTTTTAAAGACAAATTTAACATTTAGACAGACTGTACACAAAATATTGAGACAAAATTAATCAAACAAATTATTAAGTTCATTACCTTTGGTCCCCAACTTCCATGAGATACTGGTCCCTGCAAATGGTTATTGACAGCCAAAAAAGGTTTAACAGCATTCCATTCCTCCTTTTCTTTTTCACAAACTTCATCTTGACTGAAAATGACAAAATGTTATAAATAAGAGACTAGACCTAGACCTAGATGCCCCAAACTTTCCATTGGAATCAATGATAATCTTCAGCAGTTTAGGACTGAAAGAGTTAAAAAAACACCGAATAAACATTTTACCAACTGTTTGAACTGTTCATATTCTTTTCCAACTCATGTCTAATATATGGGTCTTTCCAAGCCTTTTTAACCAGCTTACGAGCTCGCTTCTTTTCAGCTCTAAGGAGAGTTTGATTGGAAGTATTTCTAATATCTTCTGATTTCTTTTTTAATTCTTCAAATTTCTGAAAAAAGGTAAATAAAAATAAAAATACCCATATGTTATTGGAATTGAATACTTTAGTTAATAGTTAATGTGCATTATCATACCTGGAATTTCTCAGTCAGAGTCAAAGAATTAGTGCAACTTAATCTTTTTGACGGTTCTTCAGAAATACTTCCCAACTTTATTTTTTTTTTCGATGACCATTCCAACTCATCAATATCTGAATCAGATGAAATAGACTCATTCATACTTTTCTCGAGTCTATTTTATATTTTAAAATAAATATAAGTACTAATATGTACAACTGGTTAAAAAATATTATACCAGATCATATGAGATGAAAACTAAATTACTTGAGCTCCATAGCCATAATAGACTCTAGTTGTTATAATCCAGAATATGAATCTTTTTTGAAAATCTTTTTTTTATCATTTTGAATTATAAAAAGGTTTTTCAAAAGTAAGTAAATTTGAATATTTTAAGACCTCAGCGGGGTTTCACACTTTCATAAGATAGTTTTAATGAACGAATAAATAAAAGGAAGAGCAGAATAGGAATGGAAAGGAAGAACCTGAACTATATATATAATATAAGCCAAGCGCGTCTCTGTTGTGTTTACAAATAAAACAATATACAATAATAAAACATTTAGTTTAGAGCAGGAAAGTTTTTGAGGGTTACTATATTTCTTTATGCCTCTCCTGATCAGGAATTCCAAAACGTTGTATATTTTAACCAATCACGGTTGACTAGGCTTGGCATGCATTCTTAATTCGCGGATAAAGAAGCATTTCTGGCAAACGAACATTTCTTTTGGCAAAATTCACAACCAATAAGGATGCTCATGATTTCCTTTATTTTCTAGGAGTCACATCATAAAATTTGTTTGACAAGTTCATCTGGTGCTGAAAAATTAAAAACTTTTTACTTTTACAAATGATGTTATTAAAAGGGGATTAAATTTGTGTTTTTTTGTTCGAAAAGTAATGAAGTAATTGTTAAATATGCAGCTTTTTACTGGACGATTGCTACATTATTGTTGTTTTAGTATAGTGTTTTCCTGTGCTTTTCTAGTTAGTTTCTACTGGTATTTTTGCGGCAGCCAGTCGTGTTCGTTACAAAAACTATCTCTCTTCAATTCCCAAAAAGAGGCCTATCAACCGATTCCACATTGGCGGAAATTTAAAGCCAATCGACAAATAATATCCAACTGGACTCGCGACAAAGTTCGCACTGCTCAAAATGAAGACGACCAGGTTACGAGATCAGACTTCAATATAAAAGGATCCGATGTCATAGTATTTCTACACATCCAAAATACCGGCGGCAGCGTGTTCGCCCGTCACATGGTTGAAGATCTTGAACTGGAAAGGCCTTGTAGATGTAAGAAAAACAGACGAATCTGTCGTTGTTACAGACCAGAGAACTATGGAAGCACCTGGTTCTTCAGCCGCTATACTACAGGATGGAAATGTGGAGTTCACCCCGACTGGTCAGAATTGTCGACTTGTGTCGACAGAGTTATGGATGAGGATGAAGGAAAACCTGTGAAAAGGAGGTTTGTTTATGAATTACTTTTAAATTATCAGATGTTTTTTCTTGTATTACTTCAAGATTGAGAAATTCAAGAAATAATATGGGAAGATTTGGGAGAATGAACCTAGGTTTGTGTGCTACCCTTGACCATCGAAATAGTGGTTATCCTGAAAAATTTGAGTGAGCGCCTTGCTCATCTCACAAATCCTTCTACATCAGTGTTTCCCAACCTTTTTCGGTCCATGCCCCACCAATGCCTTTTTATATTTTCTATGTCCCCATGTCTCTTTTTTTTTCAAATATCCTTCTTGTAAAGTTAATAAAATTTGGTGGTCCATGCCCCATCTAGGGGCATTTTGATTGAAAATTTTCAAATTGCCCCCTAGAAAACCATATTACTTCCCAGTGAAGCATGTGCCCCCATTGGGAAACACTGTTCTACATAAATACTTCCTTGCAGTCCGAAGGTTTAAATGTTTTATCTATTTGACCATTGATAGCAGATAGTTTTACTGTGATAGTTTGGCAAATGAAGCAAATCCAGCCTGCAACTGAATTTGACGATTTTTTATTTTTTTTGTAGCCAAGTAGAAAACTGGTGGAGTCCGAGCATTGAATCGTTATCACCAAATTTGGCGATGAAAATCTGCAGGCTGGATTCGCTTTTAACCGATAGTTTAAACATTAATGTTCCCGTAATGGAATTATGCCTACCAAAGCATCATATATACTCCATGCTTCATTTTTATGAGGGTTAAGCATTTTAATTTAAAAAGGTGGTCTGTAAAGTTTCCAAATTTTGTTTTGTTATTAGTCAAATTTAATTAAAATATGTTAAGAATTTTATCTAAGTTTGGATGGGCAATAACATCTCTCAGTATTATTGAATAGTTATAAGTTTATGATGATCCCTTGTCAAGTTTTCTAATGAAAATACAATATTTGAAAAAAAAGTTTTTTAATGATTGGTAGATTTATAATAAATTATATCATCATAATAAATAATTCTAATTCTACTACTCTTTTAGTTCAAATAATTTTAACAACCAACCAATGAAATAAAATAAAGGGTTTCGTGTGTTAATTAAGCATTCCAGTCCTTTAAATTTTAGTTATTAATCACATTATTCACCTACTGTGTGATAATAATGATTATTGCAATGATAAGAAGAGAACCATTTATTTAAAGAAATTTTAAATTAAAATATTTCTGCTATATCATAAGTTTTTTTTATTCTTGGTATTAACATTTTTATTTTTTACCATGTGACCATTTTAAGATATAGGGACTCCAAAATTTCCTTATTTTGGAATTATTATTCCAAATTCCTTTAAGTATTTAACTTTTTTTTATAACTGTCTTTCATCATAATTTTTTTTCGAATATTATTACTTAGCTTTTATTCACATCAAGGTGTGTTAAGCCTCCAATTTTATCCAGAAAATTCATGTTTACTTACCGTCTAACACACTTCATTGGTCTTTGTAGGTATTTTTTCATAACCGTGCTACGTGACCCTGTGAAACGCTTCCTCAGTGAATTCTGGCACGTCAGACAAGGGCTTAGTTGGTCCTCCTCTCGTCACTGGTGCAACGGGGTTGAGGCCACAGAAGCCGAGCTGCCTGCTTGTTTTGACAACGACCATCTAAGCGATCTTAGCTTAGAGGAATTCATGGGTTGTAGTCACAACTTGGCAATCAACAGACAAGCTGATATGCTTTCTGATCTAGCCTTGGTTGGGTGTTATAATTCCTCATCGCTCTCTAAAGAAGACAGAGATCTCATTATTTTAACTAGTGCCAAAAATAATCTCCATAAAATGTCATTCTTCGGGCTCTCGGAATTCCCCAAAGTTTCCCAGTACATGTTTGAAGTTACATTCGGAATGAATTTCAAGGTGAAGAATTCTAAGTCTCGCGAGTCCCTTTACAGATCAGCCAGAAAGGAACTGTTTAAAGAAATAAGTGCCAAAGACATTGAAAACATTAAGCGCATTAACTACTTGGACATAGAGTTGTACCACTATGCAAAAGAACTTCTCTTCTTCAGATTCGAAAAACTAAAAAAGATTGATCCTTCATTTGAAAATAACTTTGAAGTTTTGGATAAGAACAATTTGTCATCTGAAGATTGGGCTGATAAAGAAGATTTCATTGACAACCTCTTGGAATAGTTTAAAGAGGGAAAACTGTTTTAATGGTAAAATGAGTTCTTAAAAAAGTTGCCCATGCAGTTCAATCAACACAACAAATATGATTTTCTCAAGTTTAATAAGAACTCAACTATAAATGTGTGTGTGTGTGTGTGTGTGTGTGTGTGTGTGTGTGTGTGTGTGTGTGTGTGTGTGTGTGTGTGTGTGTGTGTGTGTGTGTGTGTGTGTGTGTGTGTGTGTGTGTGTGTGTGTGTGTGTGTGTGTGTGTATGTGTGTGTGTGTGTGTGTGTGTGTGTGTGTGTGTGTGTGTGTGTGTGTGTGTGTGTGTGTGTGTCATGATAATTTCAATAAGTTAGTGTTAAGTATTGATCAAATGTAAGGTGCATTGATGAGGGTGTCACTTAACATCAAGAACAAAACTTTCTTTGCAATTGCTAACAGTTTGACTACTTGTGCAAATTGCCAGTTTTATTTTTGTTTATAAAAATTTTTGCGTAATGGAAGATTAATTATTTTGCATTGTCTTAAAAATAGTAGTTTATTGTTTAAGATAGTAAAACTAAGTCACTTCAAAATCAAATTACCTAGGTGTAAAAATAACCTTGAAATCAAATTTTACTTTTTCATTGGTAAATACTATTTATTTATTGTGCCAAATTCTTTGATTTTAACTTATAAAAGTTCTCCAGAGAATTTTTATTGATGTGAGAAATAATTTTTATTTATTTATATAATTTAGACACAATTCGTTGGTATTGTAATAATAGTAAGTGCAATTCTTATTTATAAGCAATGCATTTTCTATATTTATTCATAGTTTTGTTGTAAACATTTGTAAGTCATAACTTTTTATTTGTTTTACAAAATAAGTAAAATGCATGGCAGGATTTTTAATTTTATTCTCCCATGCTCTCTTAAGACTGATTTTAACCTTATATTTATTTATTGGATTTTTAGGCAACTATTTTATGAGTATTAAAAAGGCAACTACTTTGTAAAATCTTAAACATAGGCTGCTTTGCTTGCTCAGTTGTAGGTATTTTTATTAGATTAACTGGGGTGCTACTGACTTCAACACAAAATCCCAGAAAAGTATTAGAGTAACAAACGTTTTCTGTGAAATTTCAAAATCAAGAATGTTAAATGGATTTTAAATAAATTCTTGTTCTAAAAGTATTTTTCACAGAAAAAATACAGCTTGCCTGATGAAACAGAATGGTAGGGAATGTTTTAACTTCAGCCATATGTTAACACACAACTCGATTGTAACTATTTTGCTTAGAACCAATGGTGGTAATGGATTCTTTCAAAAATTCGTTAATGTTGCAAGCAGTGTTATTCTTGAGATTTTTTTGGAGGAGTAAAAATACTCCTTGACTTTTTAAGGAGGCGTAAAATTCATTTATGAGGAGTGAATTACGGAAATAGCATAAACTGCATATACAGAGACAATTTTTTTATAAAAATGCTTTCTTTTTTAATGGACGAAATAAGATAGAAAAATAAGGAGGACGAAATAAAATAGAAAAATAAGGAGGATGCTATTTTGGTTTTTAACAATTATAGCATCTGTTAAGTATTAGAACATACTAAACATTATCAATAAAATATTTTACTTTACATAAAACATTCTAAATGAAATGTTTATTTAATAGTATTACAAATTTGAGTAGAAAAAATATTTTTCAATTTCGAAGGGCACCATGCATTTTTAAAATTTCAAAGCGTGAAAATACGCTTGGCTAGTTTTTAAAAGTGCATTTCCGATTTTCAATGCGTGAAATACGCTCTCAGAGGCGTTAAAAATATATCTGGTTGCAGGGCTACACTTTTTTCTTGGTGAAGTCGAGATTTTAGGAAATTTCTATAAAACCCGGAATTCTGGGATTTATGCTGTTAAAAAACAGATTTTCAGGTTACCTCTTGGTCTGCTGGATTAATTTGTTTTTAGCTTGCTGTGTAGTATTGTTATTTTATGTCAACAACATTGTTCTATTCTTGTTATCTGTTCTACCCTACCTCCTTTTTTTGTAAATTATGGCAGAATAACGTTAGTTGAAGTTCTGCTGCATATTTCTTGTTTTAGAAATTAGTTCACATTATTGTTGATAAAAGTAATGAATAAGGGAGACAAATGATGTAAAATTCCAGTGCTTTGGCATTGAGAAGTTTTTTCACCTGCTGTGAATATGCCAGAGCAGGGGTTCCCAAACTTTTTTGGCCCGTGGACCCCCTGACGACATTTTCCGTACCCCGTGGACCCCCTGTGTAAGGGACCGTTCAAAAAGTAGCTAAAAATATTAGGTGTTTTATATAAATTTCTAAACCACGCATATAAATTTTGTAATAATTTTCAAGTGTTTTTTCGTGCATTGATAAGCATTTGATTTCACACTTTTACATTATATTTTTGCCTTCACGCGATATTTTTAAGAAAATTATAACAATCAAACATTTAAAAAGTTTGAAATAAAAACAAATATAAACTTTTAATATCACTACATTTCAAAACACCAAAACTTTTAATTTTAACGATAAGTTTTGGTCGCAAACTTGTCAAAGTTAATGGTTTATGAGTGAGTTATTCATTCACCCACAATCATAAAATTTCAGAAATAATCACAAAAAAATAAATGGCATGTTAACAAACAATATTTAATTCAACTATGAATAGAAGTCAAATTATATATTACGAAAATTGAGTTTTAATTTATGAAATTGAATTATGTGCGGCTGCACGGTGGCTCTTCACCGCGATAAGAGAGAAATGATTCCATCGCTCTGCTACCGTTGCGAGGACTCGGTGATAACCAACTTTTCATATTATACTAAAATTTGATTGTAAAAAAGACAAAATTTTTTAAACTTATCAGTTTTCCATTTTAATGAAATTTTTCCCGTGAACCTCTGAAAGTCGCTGTGGACCCCCTAGAAGTTTCTGTGGACCCCCAATTTTCATTTTCATGCCCGTGGACCCCCTGGAAGTCGCTGTGGACCACTGGGGGTCCATATGGACCACTTTGGGAACCGCTGTGCTAGAGGTTAAGCAAAAAGATAAATTATATCCTGGCATAACGAAAATATCGTTGTTACCACTTCTTAATTCATGATCTTTTTTGAAAACAGTAGGATTCTGCAAAGCGCCAAATTAAAAATTCACAGTTGAAAGAGCAACTTTAAGCATCATTAGTTGCTCTTAATAATTTACTTTGCCTTTTTGTTTTGAGATAACCTGATGTGATCAATAATAATTGAAATCATGAAGATTTTTTACAGGGTACAAGCTTATTGTTAGCTGACACAGCACAATCAATTTAGTTATTGCCATATATTTCTGTACTTTTCAGTTTTGAAAACTGATATTGGTTCTTTTAGAACATGGTGTATATACTTTTTCCATTAAGCTGTAGTCATTGTTCTAGATGGCTCAGTTTGACAATCATATGTTAACACTGTTATTTGTATATTGTACACTTTTTATAATTTTTAGTCTTAGATTTGTAATTGTCTAGTGTTTGAATAATAAATGACTGGTTGTGTTTAAAACTTGTTCCGAAATTTAAAACATTGATTCCAATTTTTGACCTTTAAAATGCTATTTTTAACTAATTCTGAAATTTCCTCTCCAAAAATCTAGTCTTTATCTTTGTCTTAAATTATATTCTCATTTTACAAAAGTTTAATTAATCAAAAAAGTTACAAAATCTATCATAACAGTATTAATCAAAGTCAAATTAGAACACTTAAATTAAGCCCCTTATTCTTCCAACTTAAACTATCTTCAGGCAACTATTTTCGCTAACCTTGGTAAGCGAAATAAGTTAAAGGGAATGTGATATGACGAGTGCCAAGCTGTTGGTTTTGTTTATATAGGTTTAATGGTGCAAGGTTCGATAGCAAAAAACCCCACTAAGACATGGTTTAAGAAATCATGTAAGCCCCATTGTTCTATTCATCAATTTTAAAATTCCATTAAAAACTAGGTGATAAAATGATGATGAGGTAATGTGCCAAGCTGTTAAATTCAGTGTGGATTTAATGCAATTAAAGGTAACAATGTTTCCAAAAGCAAAAGATAGCCAGCAAGACAAATCAATACTTTTGCCAAGGGATTATTGATAGAACCATTGTTCATCAGAAAAAGATTAAATAAAATTTATGAATGTGTCTATAGCAAGAAACAGTAAAGCTTGAGTGACATGAAAACAAACCTAGACCCACACAAAACCTTTGCTTGGATATTTTAAAAATATTTTAGAAATTAAAAGTTCACACAGCAGGCATGTAAGCCATTGTCAGATGTACTTTTTAAAAGTCCATTACTTAAAGTTAATTCTTTTTTTAAATGTTAATTCTTTTTTAAAATTAATGTAAAAGTAATCTTAGTAATGCAAACGAATACAAAATGACAAAAGAATTTGATACAAATAACTTATTAGTACATTTTTGCTGGGGGATTTCAAATAAAAATTTTAAAATGAACCAATATAGCAGCTAACTTCTAAACTGTTCATTATAAATGCATACTTAAAATGTCAAAAATGAAGCAAAGAATCATTAGAAAATTAGATCCTAGTTTCATTGTTGAAATTTCACTTTAAGAAATTTGCACCATTTCTTATCTTTTATGTAATTTTTTTTACCAAATAGGCCCCATCCATCTAGCATGATTTTTACTTTTATAAAGAACTTTTTTGTGATAAGTATGTCTCTATAACAGTTTCGAAGTTAATTATTGGTTCCCATAACAGTGAACACCCTGTCAATAAAAAGTTAAAAAAAAAACAAGATATAAATGCAATACTTTATTAGGAGCAACATGTTGTAAAAGAGCTATGTTAATACATCACAGATTCAACAAATTTAATGTAAAAATTTATTTTGGCTTTGAAATTCACTATCAAAAAATTAAAAACTATATTCTATATTTTACAAGAATCATTGACAAAATATTTAACTCAAGTATTTGACATTTGTATCTATTTATTGAATGTGATATAAAAAGGTTTGAAATTAATTTCAATTCTATTTTCATTACATACTAATCCAATAAAAAAGTCAACCTTTTCATTTAAGAGATACAAAAGTCAAATTTACAAACATATTCCAGGACTCTTGGTGTTTTTTTCCTTTTCTTAGTTAAAGAACACTATCAGTATCAGGTAAATGGGTTTGAGTATATCCGTTATATACATTGGAGATCACCCATTGCTGATAAATTGTTTTGTGAAAATGGAATGATCATATTAACATTACTTTTAAATAATGATGGATGTTTAAAAGGATTTAATTTATTATATTTATGTTTTAGAATATTTAGTGTATTACCTACCCAGTTACATTCTATGAAAATTCTAGACTTGGGGTAGAATTGGAAGATGATAGTTTCTTTCTAAATGTCAGTTTAAAATCTAATAAATTAACTTCCATTTTTTACAATCAAGTTTAATTAAAATTTCTACTGAACCCAGACCTTCACTAAAATAATTTTCGACACTAATATTTTAACTTGTTCATTAGAAAGAACAATGAGATGGTTGCTTACAACAGTTAAAAGTGAATTCAATCCAAATCAGAATATTTGAACTTATGGAGATTAAAAAATTTTATACACTAAAATATTCGATTTAAGTAAAAATTTGAAATATGATGAATAATTGCAGCTATGTAGCAAACAGTATAACTTACAGTAAAGCACCGTTTACATGTTTCTAATTTATACGTCGTTTTCAAAGTCCCAATTCATTCCTATTCATTTTAATGAAAAAATTCTTTGTTCATTCACAGTGCTGAGATTGGAGAAAAATATTTGGGGGGACTCACCTTTTAACAGAGTAGGTGGTTGATAGAGGGCAAAATATAACTAATTTCGGGTACCTATACCCAAATTGGGGCTCCAAGAAGGGGGGCACTTTTCCAGACCATCACTTTTACCTTTCGACAAAAAAATGTCAAATTATTGGTTATTTCCTAAAAAAGTATCACGCAAAGTCCCTTTTGTGGACCGCTGGGGGGTATGGGGGTTCTCCCCCAGAAAAATTTTGATATTTGACTAGTAAAAGTAGGGTTTTAACTCATTTTGTGAACTTTTTTGAGTCCAAGAAGGGAAATTTTCAGATCATCACTTTACCTTTTGACAATAAAAATGTCAAATTATTGGCTATTTCCTAAAAAGTATCGCGCAAAGTCCCTTTACCACCGTTGGGGGGTATGGGGGTTCTCCCCCAGAAAAATTTTTGAAATTTGACTCCTAAGAGTAGGGTTTTAACTCATTTTGAGAAACTTTTTGAGATATTTTAGAAATTTTAAAAATTTAATTAAAAATTTTCGTTGAAACAAATATTTTGGGGGGACGGTAAAAATATTTCGGGGGACAGTCCAAACATTTCGGGGGACGGCGTCCCCCCGCGTCCCCCTCCAATCTCAGCCCTGTTCATTCATAAAATGCACAATATCGGTTACAGTACGTCGGTGCTCACTGTCTTAAATTTCGAAAATATTCAGTATCAGTTGTTACTTCCTAGATTGGAAAACTTCCCCAAAGCTAAGGTCAGATAAAGGATGTGGGGAGGGTTGAACTACATTCTTTGGCTGTTGTAGAGCTGTAAGAACTTATTTTCTATGTCAGAATGCTAGTGAGAAAACATTCTACAAACTTTATTTGATTTAAATGTTGTAATTCACAGTCAAAGGCAATTTTCACCCCAAACGACAATGAAGGATTTTAAAAAGTAATGAGTTAAAGATTTGGTAAATGCATTCGGATAAGGTGTTTAGGATGCACATATAGTACAGAAGATATGAAAAATAAAATATTTAAGATAAACTATAAAGGAATGGTTTGTTTCATTTTAATGTTAAATGTTTTAATATTTCAAAATTTAATTACTATTTTCAGTATAAAAACCGTTTTGAAGTAATTTTTCCTTTAGAAAACCTCCAATTTATGATGTTTTCTATTATATGTCTTTTTACTTCGGTCCCTTTAAAAAATGTATAAACTGTGCTTTACTGTAGTTATAAAGGATTTAAAAGTTGTTAAAAAGGTAAGTATTTAATCATGATACAATAGAGTCCCGATTCTCCAAGTTCATGTAAACCAAGCCAAACTCTGATAACCAAACTTGGTTAGAGCAAAAATGGTTTAAATATAGTATAACTATATTTTTATTTAGTGGCACAGCTAGAAAAAATTTTGGAGAGGGTATTGGAATTTTGGGAGGGGATATGAAGTAAATTTATTCCTTTCTATGGTAAAAAAAAGGTTAATTTCTGATTTATGGGGGAACCCAAATCCCCTCTCTAGCTATGCCCCTGTTTTTATTTAACTTAAGTTCTACAGATGCTCCCCATACAATTTATATTTTTAAGATATAGGTCAATAAAAAAAGTCATTAATTGTGTTTTGGTTTTATTATTCTTGTATTTTTGTGAAGCAAGTTTTCACCTTACTAAATAATAACAGGTTTTCAGACATTTGATAGCTTAGTTATAACAGGGTTCCCACGGTCCTTGAAAGTCCTTGAATTTTTTTAGGCTAAATTTAGGTACTTGAAAGTCCTTGAAAAACTTTCTAGGTCCTGGAAAAATGACTTAGGTCCTTGAATTTTGACACAGCCACTAATCGACCTTAATTTTTTCAGATCTTTCTTTGTTTTTTTCTAGAAATTTTTCTTAAAACTACTCTTTTGAACATAACTTGCGGCCAGTTTTACAAACTGACAGAGAAGAGCGACTTCTCCTCTCGTTCCGATTGTATGCGGGAAAAATGACTTGTCTTGAAATACGACCAATTTTTAAATGTCTGCGAAAAAGGTCTTTGAAAAATTTTGTTGAGGTCCTTAAATGTCCTTGATTTTCAATGTTTTCAAAGAGTGGGAACCATGTATAAGGAAGCTCGGATAATCGAGACTTTTCTATAATAATTTAATCTAATTTCTGTATAATTGAAGAAAATAAAGTAATCACAGATTTATCTTTGTTAATATACACTGTTTATGAGTCATTCCATGTTTCATTAAAACGTAAGAGTCGAATGAAATCAATAAGCAAAGGTTAAAGTTCAAATAAAGCTTTTAAGGCAATAGACAATATCAAAATGCCTTCGCAATGCATGTAAATTTCATGCTCTTCATGATTTTTTAAAAATTTCAACCTTTGCTTCAGAGTCACTAAAATATGCTGTTAACATCATACTTATATAAACTGTAAACATACATAGAACTATTAGTTCTATTCGTATTTGCATCACAGTATGGAAGACAGGGATGACCAGAACAAATTAATAAATCTTTAAAATCGTTTAAATTAAAACAAAATAACTGAAAACAAATCAACAAGCAAAGCAAAACTTGAAGGGCTTAAAATCGCAACAATTACAGAAACAAACACTAAAAAGCAAATGGGATGTTAAAAGTGAAATTATAGCTTAAAAATGAAAGGGATGTGGAAAGAGGTCTGGTTATCCCCGCACTGCTGAAACAGTGTTGAATGATATGTTAATTCTAGTACAGTAACAGTTATTCAGACGTTCAACATAATTATGGCACAAAAAGGCATTTTTTTCATTTACAAACTTTTCACAAAAATTAAGTACAGTAAAATTCCACTTTTAAGTACCCAAAGTTTTTTTCCAAACATCTCCTTTCCTTAAACAGGGTTTACCTCAAGTCTTTGTACTTTTGATTGTTGATATAATATAATGTTAAAAAAGTTAGATACAGGGTATAATTATCTCAGCTAAGCTGCAATAGATGGACAAAAATATTTAGTTTGAGCTACAAAAATGAGATGTCATAGTTGTTTTTACTACATGTGAAAATTTCTAAATAGTTCACTTGATATAATTTATTTTGCCAAATATGTAACATTACTTATTTTATAAAGCTAAAAACAAAGTACACCATTATACACCAAGCATTCATTAATTAAATGAACGCTTGAAGGAAACTTTATCCCAAAATATAGAGCTTTTATCTTATATGCGTCACATTAGACCAGATAAATGCCTCATAATCAATATCCTATCATTTAAAATCTGCCCCAATCATGATGTTTTGAATTTTTTAAGACGTAAAAGTGGATTTTACTGTAAAATGTATATATAGCAGTAACTACAAGCTGCTACACTGAGATGTGAACACACAAGATAAGTAGGCACAACAAAGGATAGTACAGATAAAGGAGAGTGCAGGTGAAAACAGGCAACATCTACATCTAAGTATTAATGATAAGTCACTACAGTACAAACATTTCATGATCAGTCAAAAACTTAAGTCAGACTTAGTTTACAAAATTGATATGATACAAGAACATTCTGAGAACTTTTAAAATACCAGTTTTCACATCATATCAAATTTATTAAAACTCTAAACAAGGGATAAAACACAATCCATATTCAACTAAAATGAAATCTTAAATGCATCTTTGCATAATCTAGAAAAGTGTTTCTCAACAAGGGAGACCCCCTAGAGGTACATAATAATAAAAATGGTGAACTTGAAGAGATTGATTGAACAAATGGGAAAGGATGAAAAGTAATAATACTGGCATTAACCAATTGAAATTATAATTCATCCCAGTTGATGCCAAGACCACACTGTATCATGTTTTATAATGAAGAATTGAAATAATGAAATGAAAAAATTTTCAAAAATGAGTATTTTAAAAATTAAGTATATCAACATATAATATTAGCGTTCTTCACGAGCATATCAAACTTTCACAAATAGGATCACACAAAATCCATTAAACTACTTCCCTAGAGAAAACCTGTCTCTAATTAAAGTTTTTCAGCATTACTATCATTGCTGTATTGTAATGGTAATATAAAATGTAAAGAACGTAAGAAATGGTAATAGAAAAGAGGCGACCATATTAAGTTTGAAAAACACTAATCTAGAAAAGGGCTAGTAGCCTAATATTAATTCATAAACTTAAAAAATCATTACTTTTATAAAATTCTAAGAGAAATTCATTTTATGATGCCCTGAATGTATGCTTAACAGTAAACAATATTCATCATAATAATTCTTCACAAAATGTATACAAAAGATTAATAAAGTTTTTTCAAGTAGAATAGACTAGGGCTGGGCAATCTTACTTTCAAGTTTTCATTTGCAATTATTTAAACATATTAAGGGCTTTTCTGTCCAAAAATTGAGGATTTTATACAAGTTGCCATAAGAACCACTAAAAGTTTACCCAGCCTTAAAAAAACATCGGTCAAATTGCAACAGCAAACATGCTTTCACAAAAAAAGTATTAAAATCACGCTTTCTGGTATACTCCTGAAATTTATGGTCCATTTAAAAGGAAAGATAAGTTGCACAATCCATTAAAATTACTAGAAGAGGGCATATATATTTAGCTTGGATATAAAAAATGAGTTCACTTAGAGAAAACTAGATGTGTAGTCACAGCTAAAGTATCATTTCCAACTTAATGTCATAACTAGTATTTGTTTTAAAATTGGTAACTCAAATGATGAAAAATGACATTCAATGATTGCCAAGCAGTAGAGGAACTTAAATTATTTACTTAAAATTTAAGTTTTTATGTAAATGAATGTCTGGGGGATAAAAATAAAATGCCAAAAAAGTTATTAAATTCAGTACATATAAGTCAATGCCCTGAAGATATCATCTTATTAAAATAGTTAAAAACAATTAGGATTATGCTTTGATAATATTTTGTAATATTAGAATAATAAACTGTACATTAGTGTGAAGTCAATCTAATATCAAGCTTATAAAAAGGATAAAACTAGTTAACTTATCTAAAAAAAATTAAAAGAAAAGAAAATCAGGAAGATATAGTATCATGGAACAATTAGGAAAAACACTATAAAATTTCAAAACCTTTTAGATGAAAAAAAAATGAAAGGGTAAGTAACAGAAAAAAATTATCAACTATTAAAAAACAAATTGAGCAAGAATAACAATTCAGATTAGGAATATTTTTAATTTAGGAAAAACGTTATTTAGGATTTTTTAAAAAACAACCAGAAATATGTATTTTGTGAGAATAAGCTTTCTTAAGCGCATTACAATTAAAATTATATCTACATATAGCTATATCATAAGGCATGGAATGTAGGGTTTATCTAAGATGTAAAAAGGCAACTTTCAATATGTGTATTATGAGCATAACCTAAGGTCTCTTTAGTCAAGGAGAGTTCCCACAGACAATAGCAAAGTACCCAAATGACATAAAAATTCAGTTTTGAATATAAAATTAATATATCTACAATGCTTTTACCCAGTTAAGATATAAACACAAGCTGATAGTTCAGTATTTTTCACAGCTTAAAAATTAATTTAAATTTAATGAATATTTTGAACATAGACATTGTGAAACATTATTAGTATTTAACTTACATCTTTTTCAATAATAACAGTTAAAAGAAATTGAATTGTGACAGAACTTATGCTAAAACTGAAAGAATGACCCGAAAATAAATCATTTCCCGATTTTGGAACCCATTTGCTCAGCTTTATGCTCATGCCTAAATGGTGTATCTCTGTTTAAAATATATATTGCACAAGTATTTAAGGAATTGATTCGACTTCCTTTAAATTCATGTTCAAAAATACCTTAGACAAATAGTAACCTACATAAAAATTGCTAGTTTTTCAATGCAAAAAAATTTAAATGATTTAGATGATCTGATATAATGGTGATTTTATAAATAAGAGCAAGCTACAAAGGCTTGTTTTGACTTATTTTCTGTGCACCTATTCACATTGCATTTGTGCCTGGGTGCAGAATGTGATTGATACAGACAGGCCAACAATACTTTACTGTACACGACACAGAATTTGAAATGATTTTTTAGTGCGCTTTTTCCTTACTGGTATTAAACTATAGAGAGAGAGGAAAAGCACTTTTAGTACCCCTAACTTGTACATTAGTTAAATAAATAAATTGATTTTCAGAGCAAACTTTGTGAATGTCAATGGAATAGTATTCAGCAATGGGGAATTTCTTTTGTGTGTGGCTCTATTGGGAAAAACTCTATAACTTGTTATTGCAGTGAGATGCTTAAAAACATCCCATTTAGTTAAGTTATTCATGGTTTTGGATTTCTTTACCTTAATTTTTGATTTACCAATGAAAGTTTTGTCTCTATTTTTTCAGTTAATCAAGGTTACACTGTAATTAGAGAGTAGGTACTAATTAAAGCTACACATAACATCAGGGGGGGAACAAAGTAGGTAAAGGGTAAATCTGAACATATTCTGAATTAGTGCAGAAAAGAAGTGAATATTTTCAACATCAGAAAACATGGTGTAGCCAGGTTCTATTAGGGAGGAGACAATATCCCTTCTCTTGTTCAAAACATGATTGGATTGATATCTCACTAATTCAGAAAATAAATTTAACATTTACTTCATTTTCTATTTGAATTATACAAAAAGTATCCATCCTACTAAATATATAGAAAAAGAGTTCATCCCATTGTAATATAAACAAATGTTATATATTACAATTAATAGGAGAAGGAACTTCCATACTCTGCTCCTCCCTAGCAACACTAATGAAATAATAAAAACAAATTGTTTTTACTATTTACCGATACAAATTAAAAATATTAATGATGAAAATTTTTGTAAGAGTATTCGTGTGACTGGTTTAAAATAAACATAAAAAACAAATAACTAAAATCAGTGAGCAAGTTATCTAGTATATCAGATAGCTAAGTACAAAAGGTAGTGACAATTTCAATTGCACAAAATCGTGACAAGCATAGCATTAAAGCTAAAAAATTTTTGGTTTTAAAATTATACACACACAAATGCTTATTCATGATGAAAGAATAGTTATGTAACATGAAATGTCAGAATCAATACATACTCTAGGTTACAGCAAAACAAACAAATAAAGGATTCTTCTAACTGCATCACAAACCTAATTATTTAACTATAAAAGTAAAAAAAGATATAATTAGGTATGGCAACAATCATACATAATTTGAAATGAACACATCAGCTGCTATCACAAATTTAGCACAAACTTTTACAACATATAGTATATCACTCGATAAAAATGAATCAACGCAAATGACAAGGAATAATTTAAAATATTAATAATATCATACTATTAAACAACTATAAATTAACAAAATGATAGATAGAAATTAAAGTCAATCAAGCTAAAACATTAAGCAAACTCAAAGACTAAAACATAAAATCACTAGTAATATATTTTTACTCTATGTATCGTAGTGTAACTAAATAAATTCCTGTAAGAGGTTCAATTCTCAATGGCATTGAATAAAGATTAATAAATTTAATTCATTTGATTTTTATGCCAGAGCACTTATGTTTCATGCAATTCATTAGCTAAAAGTATTTATTTTACAAGATATCTGTAAAATTTGTTTCTAAAAAAGTATTACCAATAATCAATTAAAAAGACCAAAAATGTCTTCCATTTCCAAATGTTTTTTCAATCCTTACAGCTTAAAATGAGGTTAAAAATTAAATGAGATAAAAGCATTTGTTTTGATTTCTCCCCTATTTCCAACATTTAAAGTTGCATTTTTTAAGATCAAAATATACATTACTTAATACATTTTTATATTGAAACAAATTATAAATAAAATCCTATTTTTTAATGTTAACATTGTGCTTTTTAACCTAAAACTAGGTCTTTTTTTAGAGATTCATAATTCAGATCTCAATGATCTGAGAAATTCCAAAAAGCACCAAGTGGTTCCCTTAATGAAAAAGTAACAACTTCACAGGGGAATCAGTGGCAAAGATCAGATTGATGAGGAGTTTTGATTGAAAAATAGGCCATTTACAACAAATTTTAACCATAAAATTGTTTTTTTTTTGGTTAAAAACAACTATTAAGAAAGGTTGTGTGAAATAAGGTATTTAAGTTCCAGAAATGAAAGATTCAATTTAAAATAATGGGTTCTTGAGTATTATCTTGCTGAATGCAAGTTTCAGGGGCACAGTCAAACATTAGCTACAGTTTCTTTTTCAGTGGCATAGTTAACGGGGATAATACGGATATACCAAATAATGATACATATCTCCAATATATTTTAACCCTTTCAATCTTAAGCCGCCCGAGATTACCATTGAATGCTATGAAAAATTTGGTGTGGCTACGACTGAAAGGGTTAAAATATATTTAGTTAAATACTGAATTTTAATGACTACAGATAACTTTTTTTGGAATAACTGGTTCAAGTCTTTTGTAAACCTTATGCCCAAATGTATTGATACAATAAATAATATTTCTATACCTCAGTAATGTAAATTAGATTATTAAAATATTATTTATTTAATGGCAGAAATCATTTCACTGATTAGGTCAAATAAAATATACAGCAATAAAACATAAGGATTAATTTATTGAGTACATATTGATCGATAAGTTTAAATTTAAGCCTTTAGAAATAGTACTTAAAGGTACTTATAATTTACAATCTAACGATAAGCAAATGACTAGTTATAATTTAAAGCAATGATGGGCAACCTCCAGCCCCCGGGCCGGATCCGGCCCGTCTTGTCATTTGGTCCAGCCCGCGGAACATTTTAAAAATTGTACCAAAAAATCACTCTGGTTTTGTCAACAAGAGCGAAAGAGGGGATACAAAACTTTATTCTCCATACCATTAATTATCCTGTATAGTATAATGCAATGAAAATTGTCAAAAGTCTGTCCGGAAATATTTTTTCATTACTATGAGCTCAGAATATTATTTTAGCTCACATTAATGTACATTATAATTATTGTATGTAATCAAGATATTATTTTAGTCCAGATTAATGTAACTTCACTATAATTATTGTATGTAATCAATATATTGTATAAGTCCAGATTAAATTTTAACTTTAGTATTAAACTTCGTAAATATATATAATAAAACTTCTCATTTGTTACTTTAAAAAATATTACCTATTATCTACTCTATGGCCCTCCACGTCATTATAATCATTGAATCCGGCACGCGGATTCAAAAAGGTTGCCCATACCTGATTTAAAGGATCAAAAAATTTTAAAATATCACTTCTTATACTCAGCCATAAACTTTTTTTGCCAAATTTTAAACTGTCACCAAAAAGTAACTACATAGCTAAACAGAACTATGTCACTGATTTGGCAATGGTGTAATGGTTGACAGCTTCTCATATTTCGTCATCTGTAATAGAGCTTCAGGTAAAAATTTAGATTAAAAAACATTTGTTTCTTGGGTAGTAAGCTCCAAAAAAATTTAGAAAAAGCAACACAATTCAGTATCTGTAGTGTTGAAGTTATCTTTTGGCAAAAGTTTTTTTTGGTATAACGGTATGCAAGTACGTGAAAGTCATAAATAATTAAAATATTTCTAGTTTTTAGTCTAACTACAACTCCAAAAGTTTAACCAAATATCAGTGACATTATGGAAATGAACATAAACTGAGGGACTTCCAGCAACAAGCTAACTTCAACAATTTAGCATCATAGTTTGCTAATTGTTTCTGCAAACTTCTCAATGACTATGTGATGATTCCAGTAATTTTGCAAGTTACCAAAGGTATTGCAGAAATTGAGAAGAAAAGTCAGCATCATGTAAAAATGATTAAATTAAGAAAACACCTTACCAGGAAATCTTTTAGAGTAAAAAGTAAATTCAAGAATTCTGAAAAATCCTTAACAAAATGTAATGTAACAATTCCCTGGTCTAACGAGTCCCATTTAAAGACTGTCTAAA
Organism: Tetragnatha versicolor; assembly: GCA_024610705.1. NCBI lineage: Eukaryota > Metazoa > Arthropoda > Arachnida > Araneae > Tetragnathidae > Tetragnatha > Tetragnatha versicolor. The sequence goes on from JANDEH010000022.1 coordinate 6,086,916, forward strand.
ACTGTTTCTGTTGTCACCTGGAAAAAACACACGAGTCGGTTAATAAAAATTTCTTAAGACTGCTTTCCATAGAAGCGGCCATGTTATTTAAAACAAAAATAAATAGATCAAAAGAGTCAAGTTATAAACTGACAAAATTGCACACCCTCTTTCAAAAAAGCTTTGCCACTGATTATTAGATATAATTAAAGGAGGCTTGGGAAACCACTTAATTTGGCTCTTTAAAAAAAAGGTAAACAATGGGGTACAACTTTCTTCTATGGGTACGTCGAACTTTCTAAATACTTTTTTCAACCAATGAGCAATAACTTAGAATCTGGCCCGGCAATTTGGATGTTTCGTCAACCCTTGTGATTTTCCATCTTTGCTTGAATACTTAAAATAATAGCCAAGTAGATTCGGTGACTTTTAAAACTCGCTGCACCCATAGACGAATGCTGTTCCTAAATAATAAAACAGAGCCATCCAAATTAAATCACATTATAACAATAAAAGCATGCTATATGACACTTGAAGGGGGCCAATGACAAGAACCTCACACAACAACAAAACATCTGTCCCAAAGCGAATCAAAAACAGACAATTGCTGGAACCTTTCCTAAAGAGCCTTAATCAGGACTCTTTTTGATCTTGGTGGTTCTTCCTCTTACCCAGATTCCTATAGTTCGCCTCGAAATCGCGGTCCAGCTTCTTCATGACCTCAAAGCGGCGCTTCAGCAGGCTGACTGCGTACTCGTACAGCTGCACGTCCAGGTGGTTGAGCCGCCGGATCTTGCGCACATCCTCGTCGGAGATCTCCTGACGGGCCTGGCTGCTGTGCGTGTCATTGTGCTGCTGGAATGGCTGCAGGAAGTGCAGCCGGAACGTGCTCTCGAACAGGTACTGCGACACCTTCTGGTGCTCACACAGGCCGAAGAAGGCCATCTTGCGCAGGTTCTCCTTGGCACTGGCCAGCATGAGCGTGTCCCGATCGCGAGCAGACATGTTTGAGGTGTTGTAGCAGCCCACCAGGGTGAGGTCAGCGAGCATACGCGTCTGGCGGTTGATTGCCAGGTTTGAGCGGCAGCCCATGAACTCGCCGAGCGAGACGTCCCGCCAGTCCTCGCCGGCAAAGCAGAGGGGGAGTTCTTCGGGCGTTGGTGGCCGCCCTGCGCATAGGTGCCGAGACGTTTTCCATGTCGCCCCTCGCTGGACGTGGCGGAATTCGCTGAGGAAGCGGGAGACGGGTTCTCGAAGAAGAGTTATATAAAAATATCTGGAAAATTTTTTTGACATCAATGAGACGAACATATATGTATATATATATATGTAAATAATTGGTACAAACGTATTACCCTGTCGACCGTTCAGTGGCCATCTAATTCAGCGGCACATCAATGGGAAAGTCAAGGGGATTTGATAAAGTTTTTGATTAAGTGGTATGGTCGACGGTATATTACGCAAGAACCAAATAATTTTATTTATTATTGAAGTAATCGTACTAAATTCAACCCCTCATTTTATGCATTATACTTTTATGTCTCCTTCACCTCCCATTAACAATTCCACTCAACCAGATGGCAATACGGTTCTTACGTATTATCCCGTCGACCGTACCGCTGAATCCGAAAACGGTAAACAACCCATGGACTTTTCTAAGGTTGTGCCGCTGAATTTGACAGTCACGGAACGGTCGACAGGATAATACGTAAGTACCGGCAATACATATATTTTTTCTATTACATTAAAGATGGACAATTACAGGCTAACCAGGATTTGAAAATCAATAAAGTGATAGATAACAAAGCAATTTCAGAGTTGAAGGTTAAGCTTAATGGCTAAAATTTATGTCTTTGATGGAAAAATGGAACAGATCAATTCAAAAGTATTTATCACTACTCAGATGTAATAGGTTGCCATGGCAAAAAAGTTTTCCAAGAGAGGCTCACAGCCACTAACAGCCAGCATTTATGGCATGAAAACACTCTTTTATTAATTCTTATTTGTCAATGTGTTATAGGACGTTATAGTTAGGGTGTGTGGTAACCTTAACAGAGAAAGTTGTTAAACGTGGACTATATTTCAAGAAATGGTTTTGCCTGTAGAACGGCTCGCCAAAACGAATGTGGTTATCGTTATTTCAATCACCAATTTAATTTAAAATGTACCAATAAAATGTTAACGATAGATCTTTCATTGTAATTGGACATTTCAAATGCCTATAATATTACTTGAGACATGATAAGCAAAGGAAAACATTATACAGGAAAAGCCTTTGGCACAGCTGGGATATACGTCGACCAGCCGCCATGTTTACTCACAGCTCAAATTAGATCTATATTGTTGTGTGTCATCATTTGAGCTGTGGGTAAACATGGCGGCTGGTCGACGTATATCCAAGCTGTGCCAAGCCTTTTTCTAATGAACAAAATCAAATGTATCCCCTTAATACTTCACTTTGTAGGGACAGGTTTCTGAGAAATGCAATGTTATGTAATAAACATCTAAATGTAGGGAAATAAGTTACTACCTTCGTTTGTCAGACCCTTTCTCTGTTTGGTCCATTGCACTCTCCACACAGTTGGTCAGTTCGGTCCAGTCCGCATGCAACCCGCATTTCCACCCGGTCGAGTACCTGCTGAATAGCCAAGACTTCGCGTCCGAATCTGGGCGGAAGCAGCGACATTTTTTCCGCCCTTTCCGACATTGGCAGGGCTGTTCCAGATCCAGGTCCCGAACCAAATGCTTCCCGAAAAGAGTGCCGCCAGTTTTTTGGATGTGAAGGAACACGATCACATCGGAACCTTTGATGTCGAAGTGGAAATTCGAGCGCACCAAGTCATCGAACGAGAGTTTGTCGTAGGTGTCTTCGGATTCGGGTCTTTCACGAATCAACGGGTGGGACAGGAAAGTCAGGGGTCGACCTAAATTATCAGCCACAACGTGCTTTAAGCTGAGTTTACTCCAACTTGGGTAGCGAAATTGGGAGTAGTTCCAGCTAGAGAGAGCGCAAACTTTGTCAGGGCAAAACCAACTCAGTAAAATCAAACACAACAGAGTCACTAAAACACAAAATCCTAGGAAGAAACGGTATTTTACACTTTTCTTCATCAAGCACATTACATTGGAGACCGATTTTTAAATTAAAACCTGTTCGTTGTGCAATGCAGATAACAGAAAGGAAGAGTGGGTACTACGCCTTTAAAAAGCATTTTAAAAATCGTCAATGAAAGCTTTGTTTTCATGTTTTTTTTCAGTTTAGTTTCCGGAGAATTGATATCTCATCGAGATGTTGCCAGGCAAACAGACGAAGTTTCGATATCACCATCACACAGCGGAAGAGATGCCAGTCAATAGCTTAGTTTCTCTTGTCACATTATCTGAATGGGGTGTAATTGTGACAAAATGTGAAGTAGCGCCTACTGAGGCACTGCAGTGTTTCATGATGCTTTTCTTTTTTCTTCATAACTTAAATCAATCAAGGTACAGTTGGTGTGATAACGTGTAAAATAACGTTGAGACGTCACTTGAGGCACGCACATCGATTTGGAAGATACATCATTTTCTATCCCAAAAACTCTTCGTACTCATGAAATACGGCGCAAGTTCAGAGTTGCGTATTCTTGGCAAAATTTGGCTGTTTAGCGGCACATTTAGAAGCCAACTAATTCATTTAACATGAGTTAGGGTTACCACATTAGTCATCTTTAACGCTAAAAACTTGGTGCATACGCAACTCTGAACTTGCGCCTGAAATACTTCCATTCATACTCGGAACAAAATTACCCCAGAACAGCCTTTTCTATTCTTTTGTCAAAGTCTACTATTAAGTACATTTCGTTCCCATTTGTGTACCTTGAGTCATTAAGCACACTCAAAGCAATCCAAATTTAGAAAGGTAAGCTCTTGGAATCTCCAAGCGGTTTCATAAATTTCTGACTATGACTATCTCATTCTTAGACGATATCCTTCCCATGCGAGGCTCCGTCTCACAAAGCGAACCATCCATTACAATGGCGCCAGGAGCAACAAGTCGTCGCAAAATGGACAACCTGTTGTCAAGCTTCTCACATTTAAAGTGGTCCAAGTCAGTGACAGCATTCAAGGTGTCCATCTTCTTGAAGACATCGTGCTAATCTTTGTTTTAGTTCTAGGCTCATTTTTATGATTCTGAAAGCTATTTTTTACTTTGGGTGATATGTTTGAATAGATATATTTCTACAAATCTTGTAATTGTATTTGATACATCCGATAAACTAAATCTCTGAAATTGTCATAATGAAAATGTTCACTATAGTAATGTCAACTCAAAAAATTAAAATAATTTTAATATTTGCAAAGAAACGGAAAAAAATAAGGGAATATTTAATTTTGAAATAAATTTTCCTAATAATTTGTAGTTCAATAACACTTAAATAGGCAAACACATACTGTATTGTTGTATAAAGCTCGTGAATCCTCAAACATAACACGAGTCTATGATTGGTTCCCAAAAGAGCAAAGAAGAAAATATTTTAAAATCGAGAATTAATTTTAGAAATTCTAATGGCTTCTATTGCATATCCTCAAAAGAATCAGAGCAGTTTAATACCGAAATTGGCCTAAACTTTTAGATACATCCTCTTTTTTTTTTAAAAATCCTGATTATTTAACAATCTATGTGAATCCCTTTCTACACATTACTTTCTACCAAAACATTTTATATATGAATTCCATACGTAAAAAGAATTAATCAAAATTTTTACCATCAGTTTTCCAATATATTTATTACTTTCCAAGCTAAACTTTAAAAGATAGTAGATCGAGGTAACTCATTTTGGTTAAGTGGTTGGTTCTTTTAAGGGGTCATAGGACTGTTAAATCATCAAAAAAATCGATTTTTTGAAAAAAATATCTGTGATAGCCTAAATATTTTTTAACAATTTAAAAAAAACTACATGCGAAAATTCGTATTATTTCAGAAGTTATGGCTAAAATTCTGAAACAAGAAACCCAAGGAGATTACTATAACTTTAGAACTTTGAGGCCATTTTTCTCAAAATGTGATTTTTTTGTGTTCCATGCATGATAAAATTTGAAGTAATAAGAATATATCCTTGAAACTTTGAGAGCATCAATATTTAGTAGTGACAATAAAGCCCTAGCTCTTTTTAGAGTTTTGAACCTATATTTAATTATTTTTTGAGATTGAGAACTTATATAATTTTTTTGCGTTTTTGACACCAAGTTCAAATTATAAGAAAAAATATTAATTGACTGTCAAACTCAAAATATCTGCTAGGGCTTGATTGTATACTCATATAGTATATATGTGAATTGAAATTTTGAATTTTCATTTAATAGTTAGTTAATTATCTTACATAAAAGCCACTGCATACAAACATTTAACAGTCAAAGTTGCTTTTTTTCGACTCAATGTATAAACTTAACTATGTCTATTAAGTATTCAATTATTTTTTTACATAAAGTTTAGGAAATGAGGTTTTAAAATATGTTTAAACCGAGTCTTTTAATAAATTAGAAAAAAAGTTATTAATATTTTTGGAAAATGTAAAGTTTTTTTTCACTGCATTGAGTTTTAACAGTCCTATGACCCCTTAAGAAACCTTCTCTTTTCTTTACCCACAGCCACAATGCTGTTCAAATCCATGCATGCAAATCGACAAGTTCCTTGTTTATTGCTTTTTAGCTGTAAAGTTCTAGGAGTGGGAGGTAATTTAATTCAGCAGATGATTGACTTAAACCACTTCACTTCCACTATTTTAAAAGTATCTTCTAAGGAAAGGAAATATCTGTTCATGCCGATAGGAACGATTTTCAGGCGTTATAGCAGCGTTAAAGAAATTTAAAACTTTGAGGGAATCCCGAGACGAACTGAGAAATCCCGGGACGTGTCCCGGCCTAAAAATTCTACAGGATCCCGGGAAACAATCCCTAGTACATATGGACGACTCAGAAACTTTTTGGAAAATTCCTACTGCTTTTTGGATGTTATATTAGTCCCAATATGGATTAAAACACTTCTTTTAAGAATGAAATATAAAAATTCGAGGGAGGACCCCAAGTCTCCCCCTAAAGTTTTAAAGTCTATTTAATGCTGTTCTTTCCTATGGTAGCTCGAAAGGTTTCAAATAAGATAAAATACTACTTTAAAGGGGTTAATTTTAAAGATTTTTTTGAAAGAGAGGGCTCCCAATGAGCTAAAACACCTACAAAAGGCAAATTTAATTATTTTAACTAGAAAGAAATTTATTACAACATATTTTATGTTTTAAATTGATTACACAAAATTTTTTGCACTCTAAAGGTAATCTTACGTGGGGTGTATGGAAAATTTAGAAAGGCTTTGGTGGGGTGCGGACTGAAAAAGGTTGGGAAACACTGCTCTAAAGCATTCTATCTATTATAAAAATGGTTTAGAATAAGAAAATATTAATCTTTGGTTCTTTTTTCATTTTTTAAAAAAGATTCAGAATTGTCTCTATTTAAAACCGTTTGCAATAAATGAAGGAATTTTTCTGAAAAATTTGGTGATGGTAACCCAAAGGTAAAACCCAATGGTAACTTTCCAAACTAATAAAAAAACAAAAAGGAAAAAATCCAACTACTCTAAACATTACTCAATGACTCCTTAGACCAGTGGTTCCCAACTCAAATATGTCTGCGGACCACTTCACTTAAATTTGGACCTCCGCGGACCATCTCTATCCCTAACTGTATCTTCAAAATTAACTTTTTTTCAATGCATTCATTCCTTCATGGAGGGTCTAAAATTTTGACTTTTTTTCTGAAGTAAGGGAAACCGTGTCTTACAAATGTTTCTAAATAGAACTTAGAAAATCAAATAATCTATTAAACTTAAAAGAAAATTTAACAGTACATTAATTTTATATCTAATTACTTAAAAATATACGTTTTATAAAAGACATTAAAATTATTTTTATCAAGCCTTTTTATCTATTAACCCTGGAAGGGTTCACACCTATACAAAAGTTACAGGTTTTAAAAAACAACAGTAAAAAATAGTTATTTTTATTCCTTTTCATAACCAACAATTAAGGTAATATATTATAGTAGATTATTTAAATTTGAAAAAAAAGTACTTAGCTTTAAATTAAACTCGAGGACGAATGAGATAACCAGGAATTCTGTTGATCACAAAAAAGCAAACTGGACATGCACGGAGACAGGAAATTCTATAGGTGAGGCGGGCGAGGCTGTAGTTCTCCCGAAAGAAACCGCGTCAAAAGTCAATAATTATTTCATAGGAGCAATTAAAATAGAAAATAGTTTATGTGTTCAAAACTTTTGCATTTTCGGCAGTAAATTTTTCTCATATCTTCGAACAAACCTTTTTCACGTGTATCTCAGAAATTTCCTCTTTTCATAATATGATTTCTCAAAGACGCTCAGTCTGACCTTATCATCCCAGTTTGAAGTATCTTTCAACACTTCCACGCTTCCCTTCGTATCAAACCAAGTATAAGTCCGATCATTATATTCTTTATTAGCCCCCCGACGCCTCTCAGTTTTCGTTAATCTGATGCAATACTTTTTCACATCATCAGATTTCGTTTCTACTCTGTAATAAACTACAGTTGAATAAAACTGTGCAAAATAATAGAAATGAACAAATGATTCATAGGAGAGAAAGAGAGCACATTTTTTATTTATGAGACGTATGATTTTTTACTTATGTTTTTGTATCTAGTGTTTTTACTATGTCCTGGAATGTGTGATTAGGAAAACTATTTTTTAAAATTTTCCACACATTTTTTGGAGAAGTTATTTAAAAATCTTCTCACGGACCACCTCTGAAGGCCTCACGGACCACCAGTGGTCCACGGACCACCTGTTGGGAACCACTGCCTTAGACCAAACTGACCAATGATGATGATGTCGTGTCTATGATTGTGCAACTATATGGCTCCGAAGCTGTCGAAGACAGCTTTTGCAACCTCGACAGCCCTATCTGTATAGAGTAGGTCCACCATAGAAGAGGGGGTTGCCAGAGCCTCGAGAGGTTGGACTTCTACCTGTTGGTCCGCGGGAGGTATTTTATTTCCCTCCTACTATCCAAAGGAAAAACCTATGGAGGCATTCCCCTATCCAGCGCTAGGGTACGCGCTCACTAGGGGTTACAAAACTGACCAATAAGCGTTTATAATATGTCTTGTAAAATATTTTTCACTGCAATGTCCTGTAAAAGATGTTTTTCTGCCACTATCCTGTTTAGGATGTTTCTCCGCAATGTCCTGCAAATGATGTTTCACTGCAATGTCTTGTAAATGGTGTTTCTCTGTAGTGTCCTGTAAATGATGTTTCACTGCAAATGTACTCTTGTAGAAGAAAAGCCAAGAACAATTTTTACTGAGTAGCAGGTAAATTTTTTCACTACCTTTAATCTTAAATATAAAAATGAAGGATAATAAAAGTTAGAAATTTTTTTAATGTTTTACAAACTATAGTACACAAAAGAGTTCGTCACTGTGAAAAAAATGTTAAACAGTGTTTTTCGTGGGGCAAACAGTATCAAACATATTCAGAATAAAATATGTTAATGTGTTTTGTGGTGTTAATTTAAGGACAAAAAGTGTTCTTAAATGTGTTTTTTCTTGTGTGAACAATTTGCAGTGAATTTTCATCAACTAAACACTAAACCGCAGGGCACGTAACTAATTTTTAAAGAGATATACCGAAAAAATCAAATTTCTTTTTAATTCAATTATTAAACTGTCATCAAATGCACGCCGCATTAATTTTACAAATTTTCTTTGCATTTATTTTGAAAATGTTTTAAAACACTGTGTGTAATTTAGATATTTTACTTTAGCTGATTAGATTACAGCTGATATAGTTTTTCATTATATTAAACATGATATCAGTGGACAAGGAAAAATATTTTCTCTTTTTGACTATAGAAAGGGACTAAAATTACCCCAATCCCCTCCAAAATTTCAATATCCCCCTGTGAAATCTTTTTTCACACTGTCAGTGGCATTTAAAGACATTTTTTCCGGGGGGGTGTCATAAATATCCTCTAAATCAGCCGAGGTAAGAAATTTAGCCCGCAAAATAGTACCTTCCCTTTCCCCTCTTTGCAGTTATATAATGGTTAAAAAACGTAGTTTTTAAGAAAATTTTAGTAAGTATTTAGAATTTGAATAACCCAAGTAAGAAATTTATAAATTTATGGGTATTAAAACGTTACAAGAAAAAAATGAGTTCTTGAGGGTTCAAAGTTTTATGGGTACCCCCCCCATAAAACTTTTGAAGTTTGACACTTTAGAACAGATGGTTTTAAAACTATAAGGGAAATCGGGGCTATTTGTTACAACAAAATTCAAATATATTTTTTGTAGAAAAAATGACTTATTAAGAGAATTCTATAAAAATATCTAAGAATGAGTCAATTTTATGGAACCCCACCGGTGAGACGATTGAATACGTTACTTGGAGTATTTTGATAGAGTGATTAATTTGCTCAAAAATAGTAATGAATAAACTTTTTTTGGAAAATAATATGCGTTATTTTACTGAGAGAGATTCTAATCCCTTCAACATTATCGTTTTTTGAATATAAATAAAAAAATTTTCATTCAACATTCAAGGATAAAAGAGAATATCAGAGTTTAACGAATGGTCATTTTTAATAAATAACTAATTAAGGAAATAAGATGATAATTTTCATTCGTAGGGGAGAGTGTTGTACCTTCGGACAAAAATCACGTTTGGATTTTTCTAAGATTGGTACAATCATATTTTGACCATTTAAAGTGCCCAACCTATGGTCCTAATCTTTGTAAATAGGTTAATATTTTTCAGTAGCTCAAATATTCAAAATTTGATTTTTCATCTATTTTAATAATTTGATGAAGTAGTGTCCATAGGTACAACAACCTGATCCTGAACCTATGACAGACCCAGTTGTACCTGAACACCCATAAAAAAGGAAGTTTTAGTTTAAAAAAGCTATGAACATTTTTTATTGATACATAACTTTTTAATAAACAATTTGAAGAAAGTAACGCATTAGAAATCGCTTTTTAAAGTACTTTAAGAGGGTAAAGAGGGTAAGAGGGTGACGCAAATCTTGATTTCCCTTCAAAAATACATAAATCGCAAAAAATTTTCAAATCTAAATTTAAGGTTAATAGTTATTTGATCAGGCTGACTGATCTGATCTAAAAAAATTCCATTAAATCTTTGATCAAAATTTGATGCTAGTAACTTTGGAAAATCTTCCTTGATAGAAATTTTCAGTTTTTATCATCATCAATCAAAATGAAATATGACAATGGTTTTCATCCAAAAATTACTAGAAAATAATCGCCTACAAATATATAGCCATTTAGAAGTAATTTAACATGCACTAAGATGAAGATGTATTCCCATTAACAAAACCCTATTTTAACCCCGATTAGTTAAAGACAGATAAAAAAACGTGTCCCTAGACGCTTATGGTGTCCGTAGGTATAGCATAAGGGTTTGGCATTCAAAAATCTATGAGGAATAAAATGATTGAGATATTGCAACTTCTATTATCAAAATTAAGTAGTCTAAATCTCGGAGATTCACCACATATATCCCATTAAATCATATATCATCAATAAAGGGGAAGAAAAAATATTATTGTAGTGATGCCTTAAAAGTAACTTTGAGCATCTCTCTTAAAATAGTAAATCCTATCCTACTACTATTATAATTATGAATGTTTGTCTGTATGTTTGTTACTCTTTCACGCAAAAACTACTGAATAGATTTTAATAAAATTTTACAATAATGTAGCTTATACATCAGAATAACACATAGGCTATAATTTATAAAGAGAAAATCAGTCCTTCATTCTTTTTTCCCCATTTTCCTGCTTTTTTCACTAATTTTTCCGTGTTTGAAAACCTGTTTTACCAGTAATGCAAGCCAATAAAAGGAAACTTTAGTACCAGTGTTGTAGTTACCAGGCAATTTTATTAATCTCTATAAATTAAAACGTTTGTGGCTGTGCGTATATGTGTGTTCCGCATCTCCTTTTAAATCACGCCAAAGGCGTGGACATTTTCTCCATTTCAAGGTTTTTTCCTTTGAAATAAATATATTTACTGAAAAATATATTTTTTTTCTTGGAAAACGAGTTAAAAATAAAACATTGTTTCAAATGGGACAGATCACTAGACTTTTTCATTTATACTAGACTTTTTATTATAGTTTCAAATTTGTTATTTTATAAAGGCACCAAAATATTAAACATTATCAGGAACATCGGGATTGTAAAAAGTGACAAGAACACCGGGATTGAAAAATTAGCGGGAACATCGGGATAGGAAAAATTACCGGGTTATAAAAATTACCGAGAACACTGGGATAGGAAATTTACCATAAAGACACCGGGAATACAGGAATATAAAAATTACTGGAAACACCGAGATAGGAAAATTACTGGGAATGTCGGGATTTGAAAAATTATCGGGACCACCGGGATAGAGGCGCGTGGGATGCATATTCACAGATCCCGCAAGGTTTTTATACTTTGATAACAATGCGCATGCGTATGGACTTTATTTTTGCTGTTTTTTGGAAATTTTAATAAAATATTATCTGGGGATAGAACCTACGAACCGCCGCATGCTACGCTGGCATCCTACCACTGCTCCAGCGGGATTCAATAACTTTAAAACTTATTAGCTATTAGCATGTTATTTCTTTGTGACGCATGCGCATTATATCAAAGCATAAAAACCTTGCGGGATTTGTGAATAAGCGCGTGGCATACATATAGATGATTTGTAATATTGCTAATTTACAAAATTATAAATGTATTTTAAAAAAACTTTAAAAAAATAAATTTACACCCCACCCGTGCAAGGCCGGGTATAACAGCTAGTTTAATATATTTACTTTCAATATTTTTCAAAGAGCTGATTTCACATTGGAAATCAGATAGCATCTGTTTACATTCAAAATCAACCACAAATTTAAATTTATATTTTTTCCGAATTTTAAAAGTGGTCGGTGGGCGAAGGTACTTAAAAGGAAGGTCCTTAGGTACAACAATTTCCCATACACTTTTTTTAGTTATATCTGTTGATAATAGTTATCATCTTGAATAAATCCAAATAAGAAAGTAAGCCGTATTCATGAACTATAATACTTTCCATTGGAAAAATAAAAAACAGTCTTGGCCAATTAAAACAAATTAAAATATGCGTAGTACGCTACGCACGTACTGCAGAGAAATTGGCATTATTGATCTTAACTTTTTTAAATTTTTGTTTACGTTTAAAATTTTTATAAACACGTTAACACGGGGAAAAACTTGAATAAACACGAGATTTAAAGCTGAAAAAAACCTGATTTTAATGATTGCCATACGAGATATATATAAGAAAACAAGTGATATTAATGAATAAAAATAATTAAAATAGATATGCAGATAAGCGCCAAGCAGCTCACATTCAAGCTTAGCAGCTTTCTGTAGTTCACGCTACAGAAAGCTGTGCCGTCCACAGAGTGCGTCCGGGACCACTGATGACGTGGGCACACCTGTGGACATTTCTAATTTCTTTGAGGTCCGGTGGGTACATATGATATACATAATGAGTTAAAATTCCAGATCGAATCTGACATGATTGCAATAAGAAAATGGTTTTACTTTAATGACCTATCTTTAAGCCTCACAAAAATAAAACTCATTCACTTAATACAGACTAATAATGATTTGAATTTAAAATTTCATTCCATGTCCTGCAACGGTTTAAATATAAAATATTTAGGTTTATTCATAGACTCAAATATTAAATGGAAAACACATATAAAAGAATTAAGCAAAAAAACTTCGTTTTGTTTTAATAAAATTTCATCATCTTAAAAATAAAATTCAAAAATCATTTTTATTCACTCTATATTATTCATGGTTTTATTCATTATTAACATATGGTATTATAATATGGGGTGGCGAGTATAAAACGAATTTATTTCCTTTAATATCAATTCAAAATAAAATGTTTAAGTTATTAAATTATCCTTTTACTCCTAATTTTAAAAATTTAAATCTTTTACCTATCCGCCACATTGCTTTTTATCGTATTATTCTATTTTTATTTCGTAAAAAAAATTATGCAATTTAAAAAATAATAGGGTAGGTGGGGGCAAAGCCCCGCAGTTTTTAGTATTTTTAACATTGTGATCGAAAGGGGGTAGATAATCCCGAAATTTCAATTGGAGGTGTTAGATTGAGATGTTACCTACAAAACCAATCCAAATTTTTACTCTTATTGATAGTATTTCAAGAGAAATTGACAATTTAGTTGAAAAAAAATTGCGGGTCTTTGCCTCGAAAAATGGGGCAAAGACACGCACTTTTGAATCTTCGTGTCCAAGTGAAATAAACATGGATAAACAAAATGTTTCATTATAAAAACACTAGAAATAATGATCTTAATACAGTAGAGCCCCTATTATCCGCGGAATTGGGTGGCAAGGGTACCGCGGATAACTAAAATCACGAATAACCCGAAAAAAGACTAAAACTGAGGTGAAAACACCGAAACAAAATATCTCAGCATAAAAACTATGTTTCATTGTACAAAAACATATTATGTAAAACTTTTAAAATGTGTACAGTACAGTAGAATTATTTGCTCTACATCTAAAATCTCTCTAATGTTCGTCTAAAATGTACCCTCATCATTGAATTTTTTTTCGTGGCAATCGTGGATCATCCGCTCGCGAATAATGGATTTCTAATGTATTGTTTCAAGTGAACCAACAATATTAAACATAAATATAATCCGTTTTAATGAAAATTGTCAATCTGTTGTAGCAACTCATTTCAAAGTGCCCAATATCTTTCAAAGGGGAGAAAAAAGGGTTTCAGTTTGAGGATTGACATCTCGGAAACCTTTATTCAACTTTTCAGGGATCCTGTAGGTTCTAATTTCCTTTTGGGACGAATTCCCAAAGTTTTGAAGATGAGGGTATTTGCCCCAAAACACCTGCGGGTATTTGCCCCGTTTCACTTTATTTTGAAAAACAAGCCTTATTATTTTTAGAGACATGTTAAGGAAATTCTTTCAAGACGAAAGTGAAGTTCAAATGCTATCTTATCATTGGCTTATTTGTTTGTAATTCTTCTGAAGCCCTATTTTATGTTATGTTTAAGTAAAATATCAGAAAAATTACATCAAAATGATGAAAAACAAACTTACAGCATTTTTTCAACTCGTGAGTGACTTAGGGGTACGAACTTTCGTAGAACGATAGGTCACAGTAAGACAAACCAACCACCTGGTTTTCAACTTTTAAATAGATTATTAACAATTAAAAATCGCGGTGCGTGGTTTTGCCCCGTGCGGGTTTTTACTAGTGATGGGCAAAATTGATAATTTTAGGTATCGAATACTTTGGTATCGAATACTTATAGGTATCGAATACTTTGGTATCGAATATTTATAGGTATCGAGTACTTTTAGGTATCGAGTACTTTTTTTCAATGTCGGGAAATGAACCTGAAGGGACAATTTTTTTAGGGCCTATCCATAATCAGACTAATATTCAAAAAACTGAAAGCGATCCATCAAAAAGGCCCGTAGCTACGGCCTGGAGGTGGATAGAGGCGAAGGATTTGGCGGGGGAAAAACCCAGGGCCGCCCATAACTCTACCGGGTCCCCCGACAAAAATTTTTCACGGGCCCCCTAACTTTTTAATTTTTTGAAGTATAATAAGGAATTTATATTTCACAAAGTATCCCTTAAGTAAAATATACAGGGTATCTCAAAAGGTCGAGTAGAAAATTAGCATGCACGTCTGTCATGCCATGACCAACAAGATTTTCATAGGAACCCAAGTCCGCTAGAGGACAATGTTTGCCGGCGAAGGAGTAGCATTTATAACTTCTTTATTCTACTGAAAACTTCATTTATTATTACAGATTCGGAGAGAGCACCCTCGAAAACCCCTGTAAACCGAATTTCATTAAATTCTGCCAGCAGGGGCGGATCCAGGATTTGGTTTTGGGGGAGGGCTAAGAATTTCCAAAGTCCAATTGAATCTTCTTTTTGATTTTAATATGGAAAGGGTAGAGGAGTTATCCTGCTCCAACTACTAAAAGGGGGGACTGGGGGTCCTCCCCCAGAAAATTTTTGGAAATTAAAGTAAAAAAACCATCTTTTTCAACTCGTTTTGATGCGCCTCATCCGAATTTCGGATATAGGTTTTATGGTAGAATTTCCGCGTTTTGACGAACTTAATAAAAAATAAGGTTGTAATAATAGAGTTACAAGTACCCAGGGTTGGCCGGTTTAAACCATTTGGTTTAAACCATTGGTTTAAACCATGGTTTTTTTACCAAAAAAACCACTTGTTTTTTTTTTTGGTTTTTTTAGAAATTATAAAATATTTTCAGGATTTTTTAAAGAAAGTGTTATTAAGTATAATCTTTTGCACAAAATTAAAAGGTCAGATTTATAAAAAAATTGACATTTTAAGGTGATTAAAAATCAGAAATATTTTAATTAAATGGTTTTAATTATTGAATTCTCTCTAAACTTAACCTTAAATGCTTAAGTTAAACTTATTATATTTTGCAAGAGATAGTTCATTTATTAACTTCCTTTAAAATGAAGCATTATTTCAAAGAGTAACTAAACATACACAAAAGTTATCTGTTTTTCACTGATAAAATATGGCTTGGATTTTAATTAATTAATAAAACCAATTTGTCTTATTTGTCAGTCATAAAAACCAGTTGGTTTTTTTAGTAAATTAATAAAAACCGTTGATTTCTTTAATGATAAAAACTAAAAACCAGTTGGTTTGTTTATAAACAGATAAAAACCAGTTGGGTTTTTTTACTAAATTAATAAAAACCGTTAATTTCCTTAATTGGATTAATTATCTCAATCATTTATCCAATTTCAATCAACATTAGTTGCTTACATTTCCCTTTTATTTATTAAAAAAGTTAAATTTTCTCTTTCTAAAGAAATTTCTTAAGTTCATAAATAATCCATATAATTAATTTGATTATTTTACCATTTAATAATTAATCAAATTAATTATCTTTATCAATTATCCAATTTCAATTAAGATTAGTTGTTTACATTTCACTTTTACTTCTCATTTAAAGAATAAAATTTTCTCTTTCTAAAGAAATTTCTTAAGTTCATAAATTAATCCATATATAATTAAGATAAATAATTTGATTATTTCAACCATTTATCCAAGATAAATTAACACTGATTTTTATTCACTACAATAATATTAGATATTCAAATTGGAATATTTTAGAAACAAAAATTATTTTTAAAACAAATTAATTTAATTTTAATTACTTAATTGAAATATACAAATCATTTATCAATTATAAACAACCCCTGAAATAAATGTCTCAGTTACAACTCAATTTCAAACATCAATGCTAAAATAACTTATTCTGATAAAAAAATTCTAAAAAAACTTGTTTTTTGCCAACCCTGCAAGTACCAAGGGGGTCTGGGGGTTCTCCCCTAGAAAAGGTTTCAAAATTTCACCTTAAAATAACAGGGTTTTAACTCATTTTGGTGCATAAAATGCCATAGCAAGAAATATTGGTAGCTTTTTCCAGTGTGCGGAAAGTGGTCACGTTCACTGTTAAAAAAAGTTCAACACACTGCTGGTTCAAATTTAGCTGCAACCAAAGTTAGGTAACAGATTTCACCAAGTTTTCGGTGCTGTCACTAGCGAAAGCACCTAATTTCACTATTGAAAGCACCGAAAACTTAGTGAAACCTTTTACCGAACCTTCGGTTGCAGCTAAATTTGAACCAAGTTTGTGGTGAAACAGCCCAACCTTTCACCCCAAATTGGTTAAAGGATGAACTATTTTTTAACAGTGTTGGGAAGGGGTTGTGTTACCTTTAGTTTCAGAATTTGATTGGAGATGAAACTTCTGAAAAAGAGACCGACCACTTTTGACGGGCCCGTCCGTTTCGGGAACTGAATATGCTAAATGATATGAATTCAGCGAGTTCAATTTTTATTTGGAAAATAAAAAAAACATCTAGTACAGACTTTGACTAAAAAAACAAAGTGGAACTCGTGGGCCCGGGCCCCTTAAAGCTCCGGGCCCTCCGACATTTGTCGCGGTTGCTGCCCCCTATGGGCGGCCCTGGGAAAAACCTAGCCGCGTCAAATCTATCTCGCGGAGGATAACGACTTGGGTTTGAGCGTTGCAAAATGAAAACGGAATTAGGCTGCGTTTGATCTACAGTAGGTATTATAAAGATTACTTCATTGAAAAATTTAAAACGAAATATGCCAATAAAGTATCGATACTTTTGTGGGTATCGAATACACTCGATACCTATAGGTATCGAGTACTTAAGTATTTGGTATCGATACCTGCCCATCACTAGTTTTTACCCCCACCTACCCTATATCAGATAGAAGACCAACAGTTATTTATGAAATTCCTCATTTCCGTAAGGAAATTTTTCGAAAGCATTTTTTTATCTTGCACCTAAACCAGGTATGGGCAACCTTTTTGAATCCGCGGGCCGGATTCAATGATTATAATGACGTGGAGGGCCATAGAGTAGATAATAGGTAATATTTTTTAAAGTAAAAAATGAGTAGTTTTATTTTATATATTTACGAAGTTTAATACTAAAGTTAAAATTTAATCTGGACATAAATCTGGACTAGAATAATATTATATACAATAATTATAAAGTTAGTTACATTAATCTGGACTAAAATAACATTCAGAGCTCATAGTAATGAAAAAATATTTCAGGACAGACTTTTAACAATTGAATTAATGAAAGAGGAATTAATGTTCAGGAGGACAAATTAACTTTAGCAGCATTGGGAAAGGCAGAGAATGAATATAGTCCGTATGGTAGAGCCGGCAACAGCCGGATTTTTTTGGGTGAGAACCGCTTATCGACGCCTCCCAAGAACGAAATATAGTTGTACAGCACGTTTTAACTGCAAAAATTAAGTTATTTTCGGGGGGAAAGTTCTGTATCCCCTCTTTCGCTCTTGTTGACGAAAACCTGAGTGAATTTTTTGGTTAATTTTTAAAATGTTCCGCGGGCCGGACCAAATGACGAGGCGGGCCGGATCAGGCCCGCGGGCCGGAGGTTGCCCATCGTTGACCTAAACTATACAATAAATTACCTTTAGATTTACAAGTAATTCCTAATTTATGCACTTTTAAACGCTTTTTATTTAAATTCCTAATAGAAATTGAAAATTTAGATGTTTTTTCTCGATTTCCTAGAGAGAAGCAAAGTCTTTCTTATTATACTTGCTGTGCCATTTGTATTTTGTTTTCAAACATGTATAACTTTTTCCTTGTTTGATATTACCGAGTATTTTGTTTTGTTCTATATATTTCAATTATAATGTGTAAAATTTTTTATTTAGTAATATATCTATCGCCTATACGGGTTCTTTCCTCTTGGCAATTAATATGTTGTTCTTTTTTTTGTTGTTTATATGTTTTACTTAAAAAAAGATAAGCAGAATTAGTGAAATGAAGAGTCATTGATAAATACGAATTTAAAATAATGAACGTCCATATATATACTTTATTTGAATGAAAAATGAGGTGGTGTAAACATAGAAAAATACTAATAAGAAGAATAAGAACACTGTAAGAAGACTCTCTCAGAGCAGTTTGCAATTGTGAAGAACGGAACTGGCGGGCCTAGGGTTGAGCACTGCTCTTACGGCTTCAATGAACACCTGGAAAAAAGAGCAGCTAGATTTATACCAAGTTCCCCTCAATAAAACGAGTTTACAGTTGATAGTTAGTTTTATCAAGAGTTTGGTTTGAAATTTGCACTATGATTTAGTTTTATTTTATTCACTCCTGTGTAAAAATTAAGGATGGAACTCAAAACCTACATGACACTCATGTTAACTATTGATTTCGATTATCTTAGATTAAAAATCATAAATTTCAGACAAAAATGTGTTAAATTTTAGTATGCAATATCATATAATGTAAGTTTTAAAATACCTTTATCAATCTTTGAATGATATTAAATTTAGAAAGTAAAAGTACATTTTTAAAACGTGAAAAAATAAGTTTCATCATAAAATATGGTATTGATTGGTCATTGTGATTGGATGCATATGCATAATAAGTTGTTTGACAATACTTACTTTGTAACTGTGACCTTATCCGTAATCTAATAAAATGGAATTTTTTTTTAAAATTGAGAATTTTTTTAGAAATTCTAATAACATATATCGCACATCCTCAAAAGAATCCGCACAGTTTGATATCAAAAATGTGTTATACAGATAAGTAATTAAAAAGTCTTTCTCTGGAAACCGTTCACCAAAAACTTTTTTTAGAATAGATACTACACAGGCTTATTTAATTATTGGGACTATGGTTAAACTTCATATTATTTACACTCTAGTTTTATTTTTAACTTATTCGGTAGTAGTTCAGCTTTATTTTAATTAAAATTATTGTTTAGTTTAATTTAATTAACACTTAATGATTAAAATTTGAATCTTCTTGTTAATGTTAATACGGAAAAGGTAGTGAATTATCCTGCTCCAACTACCAAAAGGGGGGTCTGGGAAAATTTTTGGAAATTTAAGTCAAAAACCCCACTTTTCAACTCTTTTTGGTACGCCTCATCCGAATTTCGGATATAGATTTTTTTGCGTTTTAACACAAACTTAATAAAATATACTTGTAATAACAGAGTTACAAGGGGGCCTGGGGGTCGTCCTCCAGATAATTTTTCAAAATTTGACCTTAAAGTAAAAGGGTTTTAACTCATTTGGGAGCATAAAATGTCATATTATATAGAGTAAAACTTTTCATTTGGGGGGGGCTTGAGCCCCCTAGCCCCCCCCCTGTATTCGCTAGTGCACATAAGTTTATTTTAAAAAACGATTCAGACCACAGAGTATAGAGCTTAACAGAGTGTTCATCTCCGTAGACGCTAATGGCAACTTTTTTAACAGTGCTTTTCCCATTGAAAAATCTCTGGCCTCAAGTCCCGCCTCCACGCTATTCCTGCTTATTCTGTCATTCGCCCATTGAAGCTGTCACTCAAATCCAAATCGCCTATAATCAGTGTTAAATTCAAATCAAATACATTTCGCGTTCACTGATTGCCTACTAGTGAACTGAATTATAATATGCGTGCTGAATAAATTAAAGATCTTAGGAGTAAAACGGCGGTTTGGTATCTCTGTTAAGCTCTCTACTCTGTGATTCAGACGATCGTTTCGGGATGCCTGGATCCCCCTCGACAGTGAAAGATGAAAAAGGATCTTTTCATCATTTCACTATAATTTAATCAAAAGAGTTACAGTTTCATTTAATTCGTTATTTTATAGATAATTTTAGTTTGATTTAGTTTTTAATCTAGTTTAATATATATTTTTGTCGAGTTTAACCAAGACCTCGAGTTTAGACCTAAATTTGTGATTTCGTTTAATTTAATTTACATAAAAGTCATTTTATTGAATTGTTACATTTATTAAAAATGTAGATTCATTCATACATTTTATCAATTAAGATTATGAATTTGGTTTAAAATAATACACAATTTTAGTAAAAAATTCATTTATAAACATAACAATTAAGCTAAATTTATGTTTACCTTTGAAAAAAGTTCATACTCTATATCTATAAAATATCGGTATATTAAATTTAAAAAAATGTTTCTAAAAAATACAAAATTCCTTTTATATTAATTATTGATTAAATTAAATTTGAATTATAAAACTTTTATTTTAATTAAGTTTAACATTTCATTTTTCACTAATAATATCTGCAAACTCAGTTTGATTAAAATATATTTTATTAATATGTTTTCTTCAACTGAAGCAATGAATTAGGTTCCCAATATCGTATAAAATTTATTAGTTCAATTCAAAAATTTTATTATTGCTTTATGTTTTATCCCATTTAATTTATAATGAAATGATACTTAATTTTATGAATTTATTGATTTTATTGTAAAGTTTATAAGTTATAAGATGTTTATATCAATTAAACGAACAGGGTTTAATTTATCTGTTCAATTTTATTGATGTTTATACCATACTATTCAAGTTAAGTTATCTTTTTGGATTGTATGTAATTTCCAAAACATCAATCTAAAAAAAATTAATTTTTCAAGCTCGTTTTTTGTTTACTATGAAGTTTAATTTTATCATGGATTTGATTACAGTGAAAATATTAACTCAGATATGTTATTTTAATTCAAAACTTTTTTGTTTAATTGCACTCAAATAGTTACATAAACTCATCAGTAACATATAAAACAACAAATACTAGCTTAAATATTAAATTAAGAGTAACTTTTTGATGTGCTTTAAAATTCTTGGGATGTAAGATAGGAGAAAAGTATATTTTTAAGATATTTTTTACATAAAATAAATCACTAGTTAAAAAATAATTTTTTTTCTAATTTGTTAAAGACTCGAAATACAATCTCTCAATTAAAAAGTCAACAAGAAAAAGTTATGAAAAATCCAAAAGTTATGGCTATGACATTAATTTTGAATTTTTAGATTGAGATAAGTATCTATCTAAGATACTTTCAGATTGAACGGTAAAAAAAAGAAAGAAACCGTAAAGAAAATGCTTGAATGCGTTTACAAAATAACAGTTCTCAATTCGAATGAAAGTTAAGGATTCTGAACGAGTGGTTTAGAGTTCTTTATTTTCAAATGCTGTCAAAATAAATAGTACCAAAAGGTAGTAGTAGAAGTAAAAAACCAAAATGGTGACACTTCAAGGCCAAGATTAAGATATCACCTTTCCTTAATTTAAAATGTTTAACTGTGAGTATTTATACATAATTTTCATCACGATTCATACATAGTATTGAGCTTTGATGGACGAATTTAAGACAATTTATTGAACGTATAGTATAGGTTTTATCTCAATTTCTTGTTCTAAACTCGAAACACTACCTTTGACAAAACTATCAAAAAAGTTTCCAAGAACTTCCAGTGTTTAAATCATAGGGATATAAGCTATTATTGTAGCAGAGAATTAGATGTGAAACAATTCAGTATTGTGTATTAGATTAGTATCATCAACTACTCAGTATTGCGTCGCTTAAGGCGCAAAATGACATAACTGCATTTTCCCTATTTTGCAGGAGATGAAAAAAAACAGTTTGGCTATTAATTAAAGAAAATAATATTATTATAGTTTTAAACCTTCATTTTAGGCCTTTTTGACCGGGGATTGAGATGAAACGCTTCTCTGTGGCGGCGTCCCTAACAATATCAATGAAAGGCGTGCAATTATGTCATTTTGCCTTACGAATGCAGTTATGCTAAAATGACAAAATTGACGATTGCAGCGATTTGAGTCATTTTTTCGCAAAATCGTTGGTGCCAGGTGATCCGGGGCCGGGATTTGCATAAAGATTGATGCATAACTCAAAATGGCCAAAATGTCAGTTATGTCATTTTGCGCCTTAAGCGACATTTGTCTTCACTGTTCTTTATACGAGCAATTAAGTTTTCAGACGAAGAACTTAAAAAGGGCAGTCAGTCTATAAATATCAGGTTTAGAGTTTCTCAAATAAGACCTTAGAAATAATTCTTTTAAAATTTACCCTTCCTCAGAAATTTCTAATTTCCTATTTCCGATTTGAGTTTCATTGAAAGATGGATAAAATTTTCCATCCATTTCTTGATCAGTAAAAGAATACAGAATACAATTATACTAAAGTAAAAGAAACATTTATCAACAGGAGATGGTAGGACGTTTCGGTGTTCTAAAGACCATTAAATATACTCAAATACACAGGAAATCAGATTAAAAGTAGTAATAATTATTATTTTTGCAAACAGAAGAATTTTAGTGTGAATAATTACGAAAAGAAAGTAGTATTTCAGTAAGAAAATTCGAAATACTACATGAAGTTATTCTTCATACTATAGATAAAATTATAATGTTATTCATCATTATTATTAAATACTGACGGTTAAAATTATAATTCAAGAATTTAGAACTACAAGTATCATTCAAGTTTTAAATTTTTATGAAAATGAAAAAATTAATTCAAATTATGTTGATAAGAGTAACATTCAGATTTTTTTTCACAATAATAAGCAATAAAATTCATTAGAGTAGATACTAAAACATTAAACTATTAAATTTTGAGGAACTATAACTTAAATTTATTCCATGAATTAATGACCAAGAATGCATTGCATATGCATGGGGGTTTTAAAGGTAAAAATATGGGGTTTAGGCTTGAAAAATACATACTAGGGTGGTCCTTATTTGTATGGTAATTTTTTTAAAATTCAATTAGTGACTCACCCTTGTTTTGTGTCGTTATAGAAAATAATAATGTATGCAAAATTTAGGCTCATTTGGAAAATAATAACACGCACCCTAAAGGCCTTAAAGTTTAAAAAATGCTAGCTAAAAAAACATCTTAAAAACCAATAGACCATGGGCCCGTGTCAAAAATTGATGGGTCATTTGAACCACCAGAAGATCTACATAATATGATATAAGGGCATAAAATAATAAGATTCAGCACTATGCCGTCACTTGTAAGCAGTCCAACTGAGTGGAGTTGAGAATTCAAAAGCACAGCTAAAGGGAGTATATTTTGATCATGTGATCATGTACGGCATTCCTACCATCAATAGATCCATGAAAAATAATGAGAAAACACGCAGTGCCGTACAAAAGTAGTGGTCCACAAAGTCGGAATTTTTTTTTGATTTTCCGGCAATTTTAAGGGTAAATTTGGTCATTTGATCATGTACGGCATCAGTACCATACAGTTTTAATGCCTCTTCTAATCCATAATTCCGCAACGCCGTACAAAAAATCATGTGACAAGGGGGAAAAATCGAGGGTTGAAAACCATCTTTTTCTAGTAAACTCGTTCACTAGACTTTTAAATCTACTAGATCTTTTTATTTTACCAGATTTACTAGAAAAGGAGAGGTTTTCAACCCTCGATTTTTCCCCCTTGTCACATGATTTTTTGTACGGCGTTGCGGAATTATGGATTAGAAGAGGCATTAAAACTGTATGGTACTGATGCCGTACATGATCAAATGACCAAATTTACCCTTAAAATTGCCGGAAAATCAAAAAAAAATTCCGACTTTGTGGACCACTACTTTTGTACGGCACTGCGCGTTTTCTCATTATTTTTCATGGATTTATTGATGGTAGGAATGCCGTACATGATCACATGATCAAAATATACTCCCTTTAGCTGTGATTTTGAATTCTCAACTCCACTCAGTTGGACTGCTTACAAGTGACGGCATAGCGCTGAATCTTATTATTTTATGCCCTTATATCATATTATGTAGATCTTCTGGTGGTTCAAATGACCCATCAATTTTTGACACGGGCCCATGGTCTACAACCGTTAAACCCTCACATCTTGTTCATGATTTTTTAATGAGAAGATCTAATATAGTTATATAATGTTCCAGGTTTTATTCTTTTATCACCCCTCTTTCGGTAGTAATAATTTTTTAATGCCAAAAGAACTTCTGTAAAGTTGTTTTTCCTGCAATTTTATGCAGCTAATAATTCTAGAACTATACCACTTAAAAACTTGAAATCAGTCCCATTTTTGTTCGTAATTTTATTTTCTTTGACTTGATGTGCATCATAACCACCATTTAAATTTGTTTCACAAAATTTAAAAAAGGGGGAAAAATTACATAATATTTTGGAACAAATTTTTTAAAAGAAAATTTAAACTAAACATTTCTACCAAATTTCAAGTTGAAATAAAATTTAATCATGTAGAATAAAATAAAACCTTCAAAATTTGGCAAGATCTTAAACATTCCCTTAAATAGAACAAGGTCAGTTCACTCATGCACAATTCGTAATATCCTTTGAGAATGTTCATATGATTTACAACATGCAAAAAAAGTTCATATAAGTTTCAGAAAATACAACTATGAACAGATTCGGTTTAAAATCTCACAGATCTTACTTCCCAACTCTCAGTTAATTAAATCTGCATAAATTTTACTGAATATTCCTTAGAATTATGTTTATATCTAACATGCCAAATCAAACCAAATTAAATGTTTTAGAAGAGATAAAAGAATAAAATAAGAGTATAGTTTTAAATAATAAAAATAATTATAATAGGTTGAAATTGCATTAACAGTATGTTGAGAACTAGCTTAATAAGATTTTATACCAAATCAGTTAATAGTTGTATTTTCTGAGAAATTTGTGAAATTTTTTGCATGTTTTAAATTACATGAATACCCTCAAGCGATTTTACGAACTCCATGAGTGAATCGCTCTTCTTATACAATTTGAGGGAATGTTTAGGAACTGGCTTAAATTTCGAAGATTTTTATACTTGATTAAATTTTATTTTCAACTGGAAATTGGGTTGCAATGTTTATTTTAGAAGTTAAAAATATTTAAAATTTCTTTTTGAAATTTTGAATTTTTTTTGAAAACGGTAGTTATGATGCGATGTATACCAAATCAAAGAGAATAAAATTACAAACAAATTGGGACTGATTTAAAGTTTTTAAGTGGTATAATTATAGAGCTATTAGCTGTTTAAAAATGCAAAAAAAAACTCACTAATTTTACAGTTGTTTTGACATTAAAAATTATTACTACCGAAAGAGGGATGATAGAAGAAAGGAACCTGAAACATTATACCTATATAACTCATTAGTTCCTCATAAAAAATCAAAGACAAAATGTGAGGATTTAATCTTTGGTGTTTTAGTTGTTTATTGAAAAAATTTGCATTTTTTTGAAACTTTAAGGCTTTTGCGGTTCGTGTTAATATATTTTGATCTGAAATTTTGCAAAAGTCATTTACTTGTATGATGGAACAAATTAGGGGGGGGCTAGCATTACTCAAAAATACTCAAAATTACTCATAAATTACTCAAAATTAAAATAAGGATCATCCTAATAGTATCTATAGGATAAACAAATTAGGCAACATATTCAATTGATTATTAGTATGATTTTAAATTTATGAAAAGAAGATGTACCTCGTTTACTCCGGTGAAATCTTTCGCAGAACACTCCAGATATTTCATAGCTTTTATTTTGGCAGCCATCTTTTTTCCTTGGGAACGACTGATGAAGGTTGATTTGTTTGGGTTATCGGATGAATCCCTTAGATCAGTTTTGGTACCTGAAATACAAGCAAAGCTGTAAGGTTTGTATTCCTCCTTAAGGAAATGCTTTTTTCAAAATATTCCATAACATTTAAAAAGTATTTAGAATAATAGCATACTAATTTCAAACAATAGGGAATACATCACTTGTGAAATTAACTAATGATCAGAATTTTTTTTAAATATTTTTTCAAGAAGCTCTATTGAAAAAAAAATTGAAAAATCGTTGCATTCCCTATTGGCTTGACAATTGGATCACAGTTACAAGCAAACTTATGTATTTCCCATAGAAGCTTTTTTTTCATGCAAATTTCTTAAGCACTACTCTCTGGTCTCTGAAAACTGTAAGCACAACTACTCACCCACTAGGACAAAAGGCGTTCTGGGACAGTGATGCCGTACCTCGGGGTGCCACTGTGTGATGATGTTCTCATACGATCTGTTGTTGTCTACGCTGAAGCACAGCAAAAAGCCATCTGTCTGCGAAAAGAAACATCATTGCAGAAAAAATGAACGTTACAAACAAACGAAATAGCGCTAAGTTTTGAATACAGGCCCTGCAGATTTGAAGAAGAAACTTTTTGAAAAATGGATAATAACAATTAGTAATATATTTAGTATATCTAATTCGCAGAAATTTGGCAAAAAAACCCTTTTATTCATAACTGTTTTTACTGGATGCAAAATAAATACGAGTTTAGCTACTAAAAAATACAATTTACAATAGAAAGAGAATCCTTGGTAGACAATTAAATTAAAAAATGCGTACAAGGACGCTTTTTTAAACAAATTAAAAATAAAAATCATTCAATGATATACATCAGTGGCCCCCAACTAGAAATAGCCTTAAACGTTTTTATTCACGAACCCATTCTCACCCCCTATCTTTTCTACCTAGCATTTCATTCCTTTTTAGAATCTTTTCGCTTTAGCCCCTCTCTTTGCTCTTCAAGATTTATTTGCTTCTAAGAATCCTTTTTGCTCTTCGACATTTCTTTGCTCTTTACCTAATTGCCTGATCACTTTTCAAACTTTAGCCAAAAAACTCACTTTTTGAGACAGCCTAATCTACATTAATGTTTAAATTTTTCATAGGTTGATAATTTTTATTTTTATATTTTTACAACTTAAAATGAGTGCCCATTTCTTTGGAGTAAAAGTGGTGGAAAAAAGGATTACAGCATCAGGACAGTTGGGTCATCAAGGGAATCAGGGTTAAGATAATTGTCAATCTTGGAATATCCCGGGCTTTTATTGAAGGTTTAATAGTTCTTCATTCAGAAACGATCAGATCCATACTTACGCCTGGATAGGAGAGCGGTCTGAGTCTTTCATAGTCCTCTTGACCCGCCGTGTCCCACAGCGTTAAGCTCACTTGAACACCGTCGCACACCAGCTTGCCGGCGTAATTGTCGAACCTGAAGAAGAAAAAAGAGGTTCTTTAGACCGGTGGTAAACAAACTGAAGAAGCTAGTGAATCACGTAGTCTAGAATATGTACCAAGTGCCTTAAATATGTCCACTCTACTAATAACACTGTACCCCTTAATACGATGTACCATTAGAAAATTTAAAAGAGACAGTTACTATAGTTCATTTACCATTTTTTATCATATTTTACAAAAAGTTATTATGTTATGCGGAATACAATTATTTTGAGGATTCTTCCTAGTTATGTCATTCTTCAATTTGTAGTGATAACTTTTGTTTACTTATTTAATTTTCAGGACAAACATTTTTTTAACAGTTCAATTTATACTGCTATAGGTTGAATTTTGATCTAAATAGCTGGTCTCTTTTGCTCTATAGAGTAGTATCTCTCCCAAGTATCCTCTTCACCCTCTCTTATCAGCATCCCTTTGCTCTTAAGCCTCTCTTCCTTTTAAGAACCCCTTTGCTCTTTAGCATATTTTTTGATCTTGAGCTTCTTTCTGCTATTTAGCATCTGTTTAAGCTCCAGCAATTTTTAATAAATTAATTTTGATGCTTTTGAATACGCTTTTATTTCCAAGAGGCTCCCAACAGTATTATTCGCAACATGTTTATATTACTGGCTCCCAAAGTTATCCATAATATACTCCCGGGGTTCACAAAGACTGTAAAGAAATTCAAGAGGAGCAAAAAGGGGTCCATGATACTCAATCCCATTTCATATGATAATACCTATAGTCTGTTCATTTAGAATTGGCGCCTGAACCAGGATCAAAAACGCTCAATAACTCCTAATAGCGCTCATAACACAAATTTAGTGACCGATTTTTTTACGGTATTTTAACTACTTCAGTTTAGGCTACCTTGTCATTGTTTCATTGTTACTTTTTTAATATAGAGAGATGTATTTAATTAAGTACTATTACACTTAGTTTCTAAGTTAGTTTGGTTTACATCTGTTGTTTTACACGAATCATCATCTTTCTACCAAGTATTTTTTTCTAAGTACTATTTCTTTCTACTAAGTATTCCGGTTTACTTGATTTAAACATTATTGTTTTTTTACATCGTTGAAAATTTTTATTTTAAACTTTAAACTTAACTAGTGTTATACACATTGTTGCTTTCACACCACTTATTTTACTTTGAAATAATACAGAGCTAATTTCAAAGAAAAATAAGTACGCTTTCATTAGATATAGCCGGCAGCTTGAAAAGAAATGGGAAGATGAGGATCTAAAATGACCAAGTTAGTACGGTAAGTTTGATAATTCTTTCAATTATCGTGAATCTATATCTAGTATATTCTTACTCACACGGTGGGCACGTATTCTCCTTCCGGGAAGCTACCTGTGACGTAGGAGATGAGAAGGCAGGTCTTCCCCACGGTGCCGTCTCCAACAACGACCAGCTTGATTGGCCTGTTGAACTCCGACATCACACTCACACCTCTGCAACAAAACAACAGCACATTATGTCACAGACTGGACTGTGGAGCCTCCCCTCCCCACTAAGATTTAAATCCAAAATTTACATTTTTTTTTGCACCAGTTCGGTGTGTATTAAGGTGGGTCATTTATGGCGGAAAAAAATTTTTACAAATTCTATCGGGCACAGCAAGAAAAAGGTGCCAAATGGTCTCAAACTAACATGTGTGAAATATTATTCCATTATAATATCTCTTTTTACTTCCGGATTGGCCTCAAATGGAACAAAAATATGTTATTTTTCATATTTTTAAAAAACTTTATAAATTATTTTTTTTGTCGATAATTATTTAAAGCCCACAAATAAGGGTATTTAAAAGCAATTTTAATCATATTAGTCACATTTATGCATTTTTAATACAAAAAAACAACTTCCAAAGTGGCAATATAATGTATTACCATGTTAACAAAACAGGCGTAGAATAGGAAGATCTTTTTTGCCCACTAACAGTGGATTGTCAGTGGTAGATTTTAAATATTTTTAGATCAGATACATTCTCCCGCAATTATGGCCAGTTTATAACGATATTTTTAAGTTTTAAAAGTAGAAATAGTTGTATTTTTCATAAATGTCGCGCTTTCAAAATTCAGTGGACAGTTATTTCATTGGCTGATCTTGGGAACCAAATGTGATCACATAAAATATGTTGAATCAAGTGTCTAATGGATAGTTTGTTTATAGGCCATAGCAATATCATAAGATTCGCCTCAGTAAGGATTTACCTATACTTCTTTAGAGGGAGGATTGACTCAAAACAGCTTTTCAGAATTCACTTTAGCGTTCATAAAAGTTTATATATAGCAAATTTAACTGTCTAAAATAAACACAAGTAAGTTCTAAAAATTAATGTAGCTAATTTAAAAATTTTGAGGATAATACTGAACTTAGAACTTAAAACGCTGATCCACCGCTCTTCTTAAGAAAATATTTCAAAATTTGACTCCTAAAATATGTTTTTAATTTATTTTTTTTAACATTAAGGACTCTTATGAGACACTTGGGATGGACTATTCCTAATATACCAAAGAAATTTCAATGTAAACCTCAACCTTTAAATACTATCCAAATATCCTCCGGGGGTTGATATCTTATAACCCACAAAAGGTACCCACCTTCTGACTTATCCACTTTTATTAAATTTAATGTTTTTACCATCCTACTCAACCGGGAATAAAGGCTTCGCACATTTTTATGATTTCAGAAAGAAATCTTTGATTGCCAGTTCTAATCATTGAGATGCTTCAAAATATGTTGTATTACAACTCACGTATTTTTCAACTCTGGTTTCCTTTTTAATTATTTAATAGTCTTCAATGATGATTTTTATACCATTTTGAACGTTTACAGTCATGAAAGATTCGTCCAATTGAGGTAAAAGCTCAATTTTCGTTTGTCCATTTTTACATGAAATTACTACAATATTAATCGAAACTTTGACGTCAATCCGGAGGCAAAACGAGTTATCGTAATGGAATAATATTTCACACATGTTGGTTTGAGACCATTTGGCACCTTTTTGTCGCTGTGCCCCTGGGAAAATGTAAAAAATATTTTTGACCCACTCTAGCTTGTATCCCTTTCTCATCTTTGAAGTTTTCCCAAAATGGTCTCCCCTTTGAACTAAAGTTTTATCTTTAAACTAGTGTTTTTTATCCGCTTTTTGGACATCAAAAGCAAGGTAGTTTGAACCCTTAACCCTTGGATACAGCCCTGCTACAACTATTTTTTAAAACATGATCTTGCAAACCAATAGACCAGGTGAAGAAGCAAGACTTCTCTTTAAATTCACTTCCCCAATTAATGAAGTTTTCTATATTTGTATTAGTTAAATCATTTAAATTTTTTAAAAATTTTTTTCGGTTTAGTCATTATTATTACTCATCAATGCAGAACTAAAAACACTAAATACCAATAAGAATTTGAACAACTTCAAATTTAATGAAAAACTCGGTTGGGGCTCCACGAGAGGAAATTACAACAGTGTTATCTCTTCGAGACAAGCCCTTAGTCAGTCGTTGTATCGTTGTTGGTCAATCGGCCTGGAGAAGACCACTCAACTCCATCATCATCACCGATTTTGTGAATTAGCATAGGAATAGATGAACCATTTACGATTTTCCCTCTGGCTCGGTCTAAAAATTTTCTCCAACACAATAAAATAGAAATAACAACAATATCGTGCGCATTTTGTAGACATCTGATCAGAAAGGCAAATAGAGCTGTTAGAAAAATATTAGTCCCATTTCCTCAAAAAATATCCCATTTCAAGTCCGTCTGATAAAAATAACCAATTTAAAATCCTCGCGACAGATTCAAATCCAAGGTCGTGGTTTGGAGAGGGGAAGTGGTGAAAAGATTCAATCATCGTCGAATAAATCTCGGTTCCGCTTTGGAAAGAATGAAACGAGGTTAAAAAGGAAGAGAATTCTCCGTTCCTAAGTTTGGGATGTCGCATGTCACCACGAGACATTTTTAACCAGGGCTGGAACAAAATAATTCTCCTTTCCCGTTCATAACAATATTCAGTTTCATATTAAGTTCCGGGCCTAAATGACTTGCCGAATAAACAATTAAGTTTGTTCCGAAACCGAATTAAGATGTCGAGAAGCATTGAGTTTTGTATAGGAAAAAACAAAAACAACTTCAAATCACATATTCTGAGTTAAATATGGGTTTATTTCCTTGTAACTCATAGTTGGAAAAAAACATGGAAGCCAATATTTAGCGCTTTGCCAAGTTAATTTTTCTCTGGAGCGAAACTACACGCTGCTTTTAAATTTTTCATTTTCATTTCTAGGAGCATTTAGTTTTGTTTCCAGATTATGTTCCTAATTTAGGGTCCATCCATAAATTACGTGAGGTGTTTTTTCCAAAATCTGGACCCCCCTCCCCCCTTGGTGAGATTTAGTGAGATTTTGCTGGACTCCCCTCCCCCGAAAGTGAGATTTACCTACAACTTTTTAAAAATAATTTGCAGTATCTTATCTGTGTGTATCCCTTTCTCATACTTTAAAAAAAAGAAAATCGTATAATTTGTAACTTAAAAAGATGACGTGAGATTTTAGTCGACCCCCCTCCCCCCTTGGTGAGATTTGGTGAGATTTTTCCAAACCCCTCCCCCCCTTTTTGACCTCACGTAATTTATGGATAACCCCTTACGGCCGTATTCACCGGTAACCTGACCGGCGGTCAGGTTAGGAAACCATGGTTACAGCCTCTGATTGGTGGAAAAATAATTCAATATTTTCCTTCCACCAATCAGAGGCTGTAACCATGGTTTCCTGACCTGACCGCCGGTCAGGTTACCGGTGAATACAGCCGTTACAGGTTCATTTGCCAGTAACGACTTATTATTCTCTCACTTATTATGCACTATTTAGTAGTCATATGATCTTTAGAAGCAAACTACCACTGTTTGCATGTTGTTGTAATATTTTAGTAATCACAAAATTTCATCAAGCATATTAAGTGAAATCTTAACTTTCTCACATATAAAAGTGATGCTTAATAATAAAAGGATCAGACACCGGATAGAGCAACACCCATCGTAATAGACTTTCGCTTAATAAGGTTTTAGGTCCCTTTTCCATCTTTAGTGTATTCTCTAAAAATACGGACACCCTACTTTAGTGCTTTATAATGCAGTAAAATTTTTAGCTCAGTATAATTGAATCGTCAGTTTGTAAAAGTGAAGAAGTCCAAATACCAAGCTTTGAGAAAATCGGAAGAAAAAAAATCCTGGATATAAATAATGGAGTTTTCTTTGTATAAACTCAAAATTTTAACTGGAAATTCATGACCCTATTTAGAATGCTAAAATGTAATCGAAAAATATAAAAGGGCATTCAAAAATATTGTTAAAACTGTTGGTGGACTTATTTCCTTTTCAAACTTATGAAAACTTTATGAAATTTCAGTAGAAAAAAATTTTAAAACTATTTAAATTAACATTTCAACTGTATTTATGTTATGTTCACAGCACAAAAGTGAGAAATAGAAAGATTAAGACAAATAAATTCAAAATTATTATGAAACTGGGTCATTAAGGCAGTATCAATGGAGTAGGTGAATATCAATGTAAAACATTCACTGGATAAAAAAATTTAATGGTTGTCCCATAAGTTCTGTTACTTTTTACGAAGTTTGGTCTTTGAAAATTTTTTATGAAAAACTGGTAATAGGTGGAGATTTCAAACAAAAGGGATTTTGATATATGTATATTTATGAACATAATGTGTGATTTTGGTAGTTCTCGGGATATTATTTCTTTTCAAAATGGCGGTTTGAAAAAAAGACCAAAAACGACGATTTTTGCGTAATTTTTTTTCTTTTGTTTAAAAAACTAGGAAGAACGCAGAATTCATGGCTAAAAAATGTTTTACTGTATATTTGAAATGTTTAGATTACGATGTCATAGTTTCAAGATGATTCGATAAGTTTAAGGTTGGAAATTTTGGCTTTAAACTTCCATATATTGGTAATTTCACGTGTTTTGTAATGCATGCCTATTGTTTTTCTAAGCAGCTGGTATGAAGTAATTAAAGGCAGGTGTTTTTTGAACCATAATGCTTGTTAATGCATTGAATTGATGCCATTAATGCATTGAAAGTATCTTTTCATAATATCATTCCGTTGATTTATTTCTAATTGCCAAGGAATTGTTTTTATTGTAATTTTTTCGTATGAATACAGTGGCGTATGAAGCAAAGAAAATTGCTTTGTTCGCTGAAGTTCAGCAAGTGTACCTGGTGATAAGCTGAAACGTTGCGCGCTTGCATTGTGCGCACTATTTTCTGAACTGAAGTTCAGATATAATTTAATATACTGCATATTTTGAATATTTGGGTCTTTCCTAAGCTTTTTTATTTATTTTGATGCTTTTTTTCGTAAAAATTTCTTTGAAATGACTAGCATTATTGAGGTAAGTTTTTTGCAATAGATGTTATGTTTGGGACCGAAATTTCCTAAGTTAAACTTATCGAATTATCTTGAAACTACGACATCTTAAACTAAACATTTCAAACATATAGTAAAACTTTTTTTAGCCCTGAATTATGCGTTCTTCCTAGTTTTTTAAACAAAAGAAAAAAATTACGCGAAAATCGTCGTTTGTGGTCTTTTTTTCAAATCACCATTTTGAAAAGAAATAATATCACGAGAACTACCAAAATCCCATATTATGTTCATAAATATACATATATCAAAATCCCTTTTGTTTGAAATCTCAACCTATTACCAGTTTTTCATAAAAAATTTTCAAACACTAAACTTTGTAAAAAGTAACAGAACTTATGGGACAACCTAATAAATACACTTTTAATTAACTTGGTAATTACAACCTGGTGAATGTTCACAAGCTATGCTCTTAACTGAAATCAATTAGTTTCTACTGTACTTTAGAATTTTCTTATCAAACAATTTACGTTTTATCTGACAAGGAGTGATCAACCTAAAGGAAAACAAAGTTTCTATGATCTGGAAAAATGTTAAATTTTCAAGAAATCCTGTAACTGTCCTGCACAAGTTAAATTACCATTACTAAATTATTTTTATATGAATTACCAAAATTTAACTTTAGTAAATACGTAATAATAGCATAAACATTTCTTAAAGATTAACTTGTGAAAAATTTTAACTTGATAAAAATTCTTATGAGAAATTTCAAGCTCAGTGGTATATTGTACATGAACTTGATAAAAAAAACTGATCAAAATTACACGATTTACAACTTTTTATACCAATATAAATCCATTTAGGTCCATATTTTAAGAATGCAGAATAAAAACTTAACATAAAAAATAAGTGCTTATTTTATTTTAAGTCATGCTAGAGTACTTTCTGAAAAATAAAAAATATATATTAAAAAAAAAAGAGGGCAATAATATTTTTATATAAGTATCAAATCTAATATAATCCAAAACTTTTTTCCCTAATTTCCCATCTTTAAATTTTGCGTTGTGTGGACTTAGACCCTTAAATGAGTTCGACAAACCGAGTGTTCCATAACAAATGAAATAAGTGGTAATGCATATTTCAGATCCAATTGCAGAGGTAAAGGGTATCATTAGGGGAAAGTATTGTATCTCGAACCTAAATACAATTTCTATTTTGCAGTGAATTTTATATCTTAAGGTGTATTGTTTCAGCTATAATATGTGTTTAAGATGGGTCTAGAGAGCAGGGGTTCTCAAACTTTTTATGTCGCGGAGCCCTTTTCAAGAGACAAATTCTTCGCGGAGCCCTTTTCCGAAATAAATTTTTCAAGGTATAAAAGCAAATTACATAAAACCCATTGCTTCTAGAAATAAAAGCATAATAGAAATTTATTTCGGAGGGATCCAAAATTATATCTCAGTCCCTCTCATGCATATTTAACAGTTTAATGTAGCTTTTAAAAACATTTTTAGGTATAATTTGCATCTAAGATAATTTATTTGTAAGAAAAATTGTGACAAATTAAGATACAAGTAAAATAGAAGGGTCTGGGGTTCCTTCCTCCCCAGAAGATATTTTGAAATGTGATCCTTAAAAACAGTTTTTTAACTCGTTTTAGGTATATCATTGTCCAAATTTTGGACATTCATTTTTAGGTAGGATTTTAATTTTAACGAACTTACTATAAAAATTGACAATAATAAAGTTTCAAGTACAATAGGGGGTTTTGGGGGTCCTCCCCCAAAAGAATTTCGGAAATTTGACCCTAAATAACATGGTTTTAACTTGTTTTGTTATACGTAGTCCTTTCCGGGGGAGAGGCTGGGCCCCCTTGGCCCTTTAATATACACCCCGGGATATGTGGAATATTTTGTTTACCAATTATATTTTATCATTGGATACAATGTAAATCTTTATTTTATATTTCTGAATAATATAGGTATCACTTTTTAATCATTATGCCGGAGATGCATGGACATAGGATTCCATACAGAAATCTATACATCAGTAAATTTTGTTTTCCTAGAAGTTACTTCTTTTGAAATCGAGATCTGTTTTGGGGGGCTGATAGACCATACGTCAGGGGTACTCATCGAAATTTATTTACACATGGGCCCAAAATCATTCCTTATCCCATCCCATGCCATAGGATCAATGTTATCTTCTCTTTTTATACATTTTTTTGGCAGAATTTGCATCTTAAAGAATTTAATATAAGAAACGTTTTGTGTAATTAAATTTCAAATGCTATAAAGGGAGGGGGTTGGAAATTTGACTATACTATAAACAGGTTTTCCCTTGGTTTTGGTACATCTACTCCGAATTTTGGACATACATTTTTAAGTAGGATTATGATTTTGCTGAACTTTATAAAAAAAGGTGCTGAGTAATCAATTTGAGAGATGGGGGAATGGGGTTCCTTGGTGTGCTACTATTCGGAGCGGCCGTTTCAGCGGCAGAAATAAAATGAAAGTAAATAGAACTCTCATAATTCTTCTAAAAATTAGTAGAAGAAAAATTTGGTGCCGAAACAGGCCGGCGCCCAAACGGCCAGCGCCCAAACCGTCCCATCCTGGGGGTTCCTCCCCCAGAAAAGTTTTGGAAATTTGACCCTAAAAACAGGGTTTTAACTTGTTTTGGTAAACCAAAAAAGACCTGAAAAAGCAAAAACCAGCAGACCTTACCAACACCTTACAGAAAGTTATTTAGAGAAAAGCAAATTAGAATTTTTCAAAAAATGTATTTATTTCAAATTTCTTCGCGGAGCCTCTGGAAATGCTTGGCGGAGCCCTAAGGGCTCCGCGGAGCACAGTTTGAGAACCTCTGGTCTAGAGGTAAACTGAACATGGTGAGCAGTTATTCTTCAGTAAATGATCAAGTGATGTACCTTTGGACCATAAGGAAAGCTCTCTGTACCTTGGACCTACTCAAAATACACTAACACTTAACTACCTTGAGTGACAAAAAAAAATCACTCTGATGACTTATTACATTGGTAGGGGAGAGTGTTGTACCTACGGACGGTTGTACCTTCAGCCACCTCATTTTAAAATTCGAGAAAAAATGTAAATTTGAATTTGTGGTCGATTTTAAATGTAAACAGATGCTATCTAGTTGCTAACGTGAAATCAGCTGTTTAAAATATTATTTAAATTTTCTATAATAAAAATACTGTTTTTAGGTGCTCAAAGTTTTTTTTAGTGCATCACTACATTAATTATTTTTTTCCTCTATGATTATGATATGATAAAATGAGATATATGGGGGGAATCCCCGAGATTTTGACTTTTTTGTTTTGATATTAGAAATCGTCAGATCTCAATTATTTTATCTTTTATAGAACTTTGAATGCAAAAACACCTGATGCTGTACCTTCGGACACCATGAGTGTTGTACCTACGGACACGTTCTTGTGGGTGTCTTTAGCTAATCGGCGTTTTAGAATCAGGATTCATTTAACTGAATACATTTTAATAAATGTTAAATTAATTCTAAATGGTAATCTATTTGTCAGCGGTTATTTTCAAGTGAATTTTAGATGAAAAATCAAATATTTTGTGATATAAACTACTTTTTTAAATTTATAATTCTACTTGGAATTTAATGTAAAATATGGTGTAAAACCCTAAGCACCCTATCGCATTTAAGTATGATGATTTAAAACACTTAAAATTTCCACTGAAGAAGATTTAACACCAAATTATTATTGTTATTACCACCAAATGCTTGTACAACTAAGTGTCGATCGAATTGTTTTTTTTGATCAGTGAAGTTGTCAGATCAATCAGCATGATTGATGAAACTATTACCTTAAATTCTGATCTGAAAATACCATGTGATTTTTGTGTTTTTGGGTAAAAAATCAAGACTTTTATCATTCATTTTCGTTTTAATGATCATTTACGATCTAAAACTACATTACTTTAAAAAATCTATTTTCAATTTTAAAAAGGCTTGAAATAGGTTATTAAAAGGTAATTCATCAGTAAAAATGTTCATTCTTAGCTTTTTTCAACTAAAACTTCCCTTTTTAAGGGTGTCCACAGGTACAACTGGGTCTGTCCATAGGTACAACAGGTTGTTGTACCTTTGGACACAAATTTTTCCAAGTTATTATAAATGATTAAAAATCCAATTTTCAAGATTTTGACTAATAAAAAATATATCTCTACTCCCAAAGGTTAGGACTATAAGTTGGGCACTTTAAATGGTCAAAATGTGATTTTACCTGTCTTAGAAAAATCCAAACGTGATTTTTGTCCATAGGTACAACACTCTCCCCTATATATATATTTTTTAAAGCGGAGTAGTTTCATGACTAAAGCTCGATAATTATCGATGAAATCGATAATTCTGTGATCAAAATCAGTGTTTCAAAAAGTTTATGCTAAAAGTGCTCCAGAGAGTTTTGAGGGAATTGCGCACACACACAAACACACAATTAGACTTCGCACGATTAACGGCCATATTCACAGTCACCAGAATCAGAGTTAACACCTTGGCGACGAAGTGTCAAGTCAAAATAAACCCAAAACCGTATTCATAGTACCCGGTTGACACCGTAAAACTGTGTTAGAGTTGATACCCCAGAGGCCGAGGTGTCAACTCTGAATCAAGAACCGGCGCATGCGCAGTCGCTACTTCTCCATAAAACAGGAGAGCTTTTAATTAAATGGCGGCCAACCAAGTATTTTGCAGCGCGAATTTCAGATTATGAAACCAGAATATTAAAGCCCGATGGAACAAATCTCCGACGAAAAACAATTTCTGCGATGGAATGAAGAACATAGAGGTAAGTTTTGTATGAATACCGCTCGTAAAAATGTCGATCTGGAAATTGCCCATTGCATACACTACTTGATACTACTATATAAACATGATGAGAGAACTACTTAATAGATCGGCCTTAAAATAATGTCTCATTTACTCCTATATCTAGACAATATTTATTTTCTTCTTGTTTAACTTTTTATGTTTTGAATCAATCAATAACTTTTTGAGTTCTTTTCTATTTATGATTTTAAAACAGTCAAATCCAGCCCCGGCGAACATCTAATAATCTGTAGTTTAAATTGAAAGTTTGACAAGTTATTGTAAATAAGCTGTTAAAATATTCATTAACCATAAATATAATCAGTTAAATTACTATTTAAATGCAGTAGCACTATATACGAGAATTGTTCCGTCTTCCGTTTGTTTATTTTTCATTCTGCAAACGAAAATAATGAAATAAGAAATTGAATTTCTGATGTTAAAAAAACATTTGTTAGAACCAGAACACTCATTTATAATTCTTTTTCTAAGCAAAGCATTTGTTTTAATGTATTGTGCTTTCAATGAAGAATAAAAATTAATTAATCTTTTTTTCAATTAGTACTAATTATAATCTGAATATTTGAGGGCTTAGATTTTTATTTTTATTACAGGTATCATGTAACAGCTGCCAATATGTTTACCTTCCTTTAGCTTCAGTCTGTATTTGGGCCATGAAAAATAATTTGAAAATTATTGATTATTATTAGTTTTAGTTTTAAATTGTGAAATAAAATATTTTACCACAGTATCATAATTTCTTTGTGTTTCTTATTTGATGATGTAATAAATTATACAAAATAAAGGTATGTTTTTATATTATGTTTATTTTAGTAATGAGAGTAATAGGAAAATTATTGAAAGGTAAAGTATGACAATAATAGCAAATATTGTTTCAAAAACTCATGGTCTAAATTAGTATAAGGATTTTTATGTTCAAAAAGTTGCTCAAATTACTATTTCTTGAATAAAAATGAATGTTATATTTTAATGCTGTTTGAGAATATGTATTTTTTATATTAACTTACAGGGCTAATATTTTAAGAACTTTAATTCTCTTTCTACAAATCAGATATCATTTTTAAATTCAAAAGAAATCAAAATTTGAATTATTTTTAAAAATGTCTTATTTATTGCATGGAAGTTAAATGAACTATCCAGACAGAATTGATTGCCTTTTTTAATATATTGGGATACCTCAATACAAATCCTAGCTTATTAAGTTCTTTTGTTTCTTATTCTTTTCTTATTTCATTTTTGTTCATATTAAATTTTGCTAGATTAAAAAAATTAAATAATATTGAGTAACCACTTTGAGTAAGTACATTTTAAAATTTATTCCACAAATAAAAAATATAGTATGTTTACAGCTGTTTTTGTCCCTAAATTTTGTAAAAATATGAGTCTTTAACAACTGAAAATCATTAAAAAATAAAGTTTAATACAGTCAACATCTAAAGGAAAAATATTTTTAACCCCTAGTTTTGTTTAATAGTTTTAAAATTTAATATTCTTATCAAGGAAAGTTTCAGGGAAGTTTTAAATTGATAGGTAATACTCTGATAGGTATGTAATATCTTGTATATTATTTCAAATAGATTTGATATTTACTATTTATTGAGTTTCAACACAT
This sequence comes from Tetragnatha versicolor, assembly GCA_024610705.1. Lineage (NCBI taxonomy): Eukaryota > Metazoa > Arthropoda > Arachnida > Araneae > Tetragnathidae > Tetragnatha > Tetragnatha versicolor. Next base: position 6,127,327 of record JANDEH010000022.1, read on the forward strand.
GTAGGTTTACTACAGAGAGAGAGAGAGAACAGGTTTCCAAAATCGTTCCAGACATAACGCATACCTTATGCTATGCTTTTGTTTTAAAATTTTAATTAATACTAAAAGCTAATTTATAAAGGTCGGGTACCTACTATAAACGTAATATACTAAGCACTTAAAAATTAGTTTTCTTCGCCTCGGAGCTCCCTTCATTATTTTTTATATTGATGGTTATATTTTTCGGTCCAAGAGAGCAGCTGATTTTGGTTGAAGTATCTTTTGCCTCCTGCCTTTCTCTTCACAGTTTGTTTTGATCCATTATTATGACATAGGTTTTAAGTACTTTATAGCAAGTTAATCTAGTTCCTTTTGAATTATTTATAAATTATATATTGTTTGTGTTTTTAATTTGAGCGCAAATAAGTTCGGTAGAAAACTGATTAAAACTATGCCATCACGGGTATAATACCAATTTTATTCTCAGAAAGATGTCCCTAAATAAATTTATTAAGGAAATATTTTGTAAAATAAATTGTTTGCTATAAACCATCAAAATGCTTTATAATTAATGTTTTTGCCTTTGAGTTTAAAGTACTAAAAATTAGATAAATATGTTGCTTTATATGCCAGTTCATAAATATATCAGCAGGTTAAAAACTCAAAGTAATTAATTTAATTTGATCTATTATAGTTCTACGATTGCATTAAACATTGCAGTATTTTTACCTAAGCCGCTCAGCCAGCGTAAAGCATTGCCACGTGTTTGTATTTACTAAACAAACAAGTTTCAAGTGGCGCGCTTCTCTTTATCCAATCAGAGAGCGTGAATCAACTTCGCCAAGCAATCGCCAAGGCCAGCAACAATGTCAGCTAATCCGAGTACAATGAATACGGAATCGGATCAACTTAGTGTGAACTGTTTTGCCCGTTCAAACTAGTGCTACCTGACACCGGTGTCAACTCGAAAACTGTGAATATGGCCGTAAATCTCATCAGGTAATTCCAAACCCTTTAAAAAGAAGGATTATATTCATTAAATAAGAAATAAAATAAGAATGATTGACATAGGTCCAAGGTACACTACCCGTACAACAAAGATGCACCTTGGACCTATGTTTTTCTTTCATTAATTACGTACTGAAATACTTCAATTAAAAAATATATGTAATATATAAAAATACTTCAATAAAAATTTAAAAATATATATGCATGTTGAATATGAAAGGCTAAAGTATCGATGGAAAGTTGTTTCACCAGTTTATTTTCAATAAATAGGAAATTACGGGGTCAAAAGTAAAAATAGGTCCGAGGTACAACACCTTCCCCTATAATAAAAATTAAAATGTATCAACTGAGCCATCATGTAAGGTGGCTTTGCTAGGAATTATGAATGAGAGACGGAATTGAGGTCATTCCGCCCACACTCAATTACACGAGTATCAACGAGAGAGGAGGGTATTAGGCGTGCCCTGTCTCTTGTGTTCAACCCTTGCTCCTTCTATTTTTAGAGATGCGGCTCCTATCAGAAGCGTGATGACATACGGTGGACATTCGCTATTGTTTTTCTCTATATAAACGACAAACACTCTTCAAATTTTGGTTGGAAACATAAAGATCAGATTGATTTTTTTACAGGAGTGACTAAAAAGGGACTTGTGTCAGGTTGGCTCTGGGGTAAAATTGGAAGTTTTATACAGGAAGATCTAAAAATGTACGAACAAATTCTCCTATAAGGCGTGTTCGTCAGGGTGACGAAGGGGATCCATGTATTTCCGAAACGATTCGTATGTTTTTAAAATAAAACTTTTAAATGTACAAAGAAATTTTCGTTGTTTCTTACTAATTATGTGTATCGTGATTTCACCGTGGTATTATTTAGAGTTACTTGGGGTAAGTGGGTCACCCCCCTAAAACTATAATATGTACAGGAAATTTCACACTTACTCGCATTGATTATGTTACAGCTTGTCACACCGATGAGTTTTGTATATATTTGAGATTTGTTTAATTTATTTTTAAGATTATAGAACTAATTTAAAATAGATTCCCAGAATGGATTTTTTGGAGAGTTCAAGACGTATTTTTCAAAGAAGTATTTCCAGGTAAGTTTTCATTACATTTTAAAGTTTATTGAACTGTTTTGCAGAGTTTGACCTAAATTACATACGGCAATTTGAAATTTTTCAAAATTTTTAATTTTGAAGTGTTTAACAGGGGGGTCCCCTTACCCCATAGTTTTAGCATGGTTGGGGTAAGTGTGACCCCTCAGTGTGGGGTAAGTGGGACCCTTTATTATAATATAAGTGGTTCTCTAGAGGGTCCCATATGGTATAGGAAATACTACTGAAGACATGAGCGGATTTTAAGGGGGTTATAGGGACAATTTCCCCCAATATTTTCAGAAAATTTCGATTTATAGTAGCAAGTAGCAAGACCTTTTACTCACCACTTCAAAATTCATTAAAATTTATAAATAGTTTGATCGACATTTTATATCAAATTTGCGTTTTAATTTAAGTTATGGTGAGTAAAGTGAAATATCTCATCAATAGTGTTCATTCTCATTTAGTGTGTGTGATTTCTTCATTATCTTACAATGTGTATTAAAGTGCCAAAATAAATCTTAATCAACCTTGTTATGTTTTTTAAACACTATTTTATATGCTAAAGTAAAACATATCCCTTTGGCCTTTCAAAATATTCTTTAAAATACTTATTTTGCTTTTCATTCTATTCTTACCTTGTCATATTGATTTTGATGTGAGTATATTTCTCACTCATGGACACAGTTACAATAAAATATTTTATATTGAAATTTACTGTCTTTATCCAGTAAGACCTAGAGAGCCTGTATACGAGAGAGAGGCGACAACTCAGTATAGCGCGCGCAGAACGGTAAACTGTTGTCTGTTCGCCACAGCTGGTTCCCTCCATAGGATTAGCATTGGACTCGAAACAAGTGGCATGATACAGTTTGGACACAATTTTGGACAGAACTGGATGCGCAGAGACGCTTTAAAGCGAGTTGTCGTCTCTCTCGTATACAGGCTCTCTAGTAAGACCCACTCACTTCCTTTTAAGTTTTGCTTGCTTTGAATATAAATAAAGAGGGGGTGACCCACTTACCCCATCTCTTGGGGTAAGTGGGTCGCCCATCTCATTTTTGATAAAAAAGACCAGTTAAGAAAAATATAAAGCTTTATTTTAGAAACTACTGATAAATTTTTGTTTATCAATAGACTCTTTAACGAAATTAGTCAACAAGTACAAAATAAACCCTTTCAAATTTTTTCTATAAAGCTCCAAAAATGTACTAGGCCAAAAAGGGGTCCCACTTACCCCAAGTGACCCTATTTAGTTTTTTTCATACTTAATAAAAATAGGAAATTGAAATGATAACTATTACTCAAACAAGTAATAATGTCAACTTCCAAAAACGACGTGTAAACAAGTAATTTTTAAAGCACTATTATGCATCTAAATTACATAATTTGCAATGTGTTAAAATTAGCTGCCCAATCTGAAAAAAAATATCTTCAACTTGAAAATTTGTATACTAAACTTTTATATGACTACTAAATCACAACGGACATATAGGCTAGTTTAACTCTAAATTTCTTAACGGGACTGTTGTTTCAGTAATAAAGAGGTTTATCTTTCCTGGAAAATTTCTTTTGGTCTTCAATTTCAAATTTCTTTGGGCATGTGACAACAAACTAAAATGAGACTTATGAACGTATGAATTAAAATTTAAAACAATTACTATATTCTGTGTGTTTTTCTTTTCATTCAATCAATATAAAGAAAATCAATTATTTTTTTATCTCATTTGATGAAAAAGCAAAAACTCAATGTTGTTTAAACACAATGCTTGGAATATACAAGAAATTAAACACAAGCCATCAAAGGACTGTCATATTTTTTTAATGCCATGCTTCCGAGTCCGAGCGAACCGTTTTAAATTAAATGTGTTCTCTAAAAAATTTTAACAGTTAGTTTAAAGGTGTCTTGTACAAATTATAAATGTTTTTCTTTGCTTTGTTACTTCATTTTTCAAATAACTTCCGAAATTCCTTTGCTTTAACATCATGAGTTTTACGCAAGTATTTCTTCATCGAAGGAATGCTTGCCCAAATAAAATCAATATTTGTTTAATATTACTTCATGTTATTTTTTATGAGGATACTAGCGCTGACGCGCTAGACCCTGGCTTCTCCCGGGTTTCAGTTTTTTAATAAATATCACCTGGTGCGTTACAGATTATATAGATAACAATATTTATAATATAGTAATATTGAGTTCTTTGATTTATAACAATAATTTTAATTTCAAACGTCAATATTCTAAATACAAATAGTAAGTGTTAACTATTTTTAAATTGAAAATCATCATGTCATGAGATGTAACGTCAAAAAGAAGGTTGAGGTTTGATGATATCATTAAAAATCAAGTTGTAAAGCCATTATAAACAGTTTCGATGAATAAACATCAAAAATAACATTAATTTGAAACCAAATATACAATCGGCAGTCCTCTTTAGTTTAATTACCTCCGAGAAGATAAAATCAGACTACGTGCAGTTCTAAAAGTCTCTTTTTGTCCACTTATAAAGAAATTGAGTTCACTTATCTCGAATTTCAAGCACACCCCATTTACGTTTTTAATAAGATATCGCCAAGAAATAAGTTATCTCCAAGGAATACACTAGTATCTTATCCGAAACAAGACTTATGGAATAATAAACGCTTTCGAGGGTCATGTTGTCAACCCGTCTCTAAATACATATTCGAAAACCGTGTTGAATAAAACTGGATCAGTTTTGTCTAAGTTTAAAGGGGTCCTCCTGGACTAATAAGTACTATTTATTTTTTTGAAATAGAAAGTCAAACATTTTATATTCTGAAAGATTACATCAAACAAACTAAACTAAAAATTTTAAAGAAAAAAATCCAATTTAAATTTTAAATCTTTAAATAAAAATTCTTTATGAAAAGCATTCCCTCGCTTCCAATTTTTTAGAAACTTTTATTAGTTTTTTTGCGTTATAATTTTAAACAAAAATAACTATCATATCTTTAATGGGTATTTAATATCAACTACTTTAAGTTAAGTGTAAACTCACAACTCTCAGTACTAAATTCTCAGTACTAATTTCTCAGTACTTTAAGTTGATACAAAGGCGATAATTCTTCAATAGTAATTTTTTGCGTTTCTAGAAGAGAATCAAAATCGTCAGAGTAGGGCAAAGGGAATAAAGACCGAAAATGACAAAAGTACTCTTTGGGCTCTAAAGCTAATCCCTCTACAAATGAGCTTTTACGTTTTCAGAATAAATAAATAAAAAAAATTCCACTCCCCGATAGGAGGATACCCCCAAAGAAAAGAATGCTAAATATCGAAACAACTATTTTTAATTTTTTTCTTACATTGGACGTTAAAATTTTTAATGTATTATAACTTAGCTTTTCTATTGGTTGACATTTTCGCTGTAAAAATAGCAAGCATATAATTTAGTTTTAATTAATATCCAATAAATGATTCACTCCATGAACACTTTAAAAATTGATTTAACGGATCTCAGTTTTACTTTAAATTTCAAATCAGTTTTATTATTTTTACTTTTCACATTTTTTCTATAAATTAAAAGAATTCAATATTTAATTTTAATAAATAATGATAATGTCTATAGGCATTGGGTAAATAAATAGCAGCTGATACGTGCTAAAGGGTTTTAGAAGAAAGTAAGAGGTGCAAGACTGAAGGGCAACAAACAGGTGGAAATTATAGAAATCGTGCGGAAATACCATCAGTGCCCAGACCAGATCGTGATTCTAAAGCCCAAACTACTTTCTCTTACCAATGGGAATAATTCCCTAAAGTAACAGTTCTCTCTTTTTGAACCGAAATTTTCCATTTCTACACACAGTAGAGTAGGTAGTGTGGTTAGTACTTCCCAGTATCCACTTTTTCGGCTTTACAATTATGACAATTAGTTTGCATTTAATTAAAAAATGTATTTATTTCAGGTACTATCCTATTTTATGTATTGTATAGGATATAAATAGCGGTTTTTATTCATCAAAATTAATACAGTACATTTTCATTGTATTCAGAATATACAAGTAATTACATACGATCATACGAAGTGTTTTTAAAGAAATTTCGTTTGAAATTTAATGTTTTATTCATTATCTTTACTTTATTGAAAACGAAAATCGTCAATGATTTAAAATTTTGAAATTGCTTTTTTGCATACAATGCACATATTTCGTTTAATTACCTACTCAAAGTAAAAACTTTCGAATGACCGTCTTCGAATTTTTCATGGATGTGGATGGTAAAAAAAAGATGTGGTTTTACATTATTATGAAAAAAAACTGATTGAATTTCATCGTGCAATTTCAGGAAATTACGTAGCACATCCTTTCTTTAGATACAACGCCTTCTACAGGGTGTCTCAAAAGGTCGAGTACAAATTTGGCATGTAGGTCTGTAGGTAAAACAAGGTAAAATGCTCGATTCTAATTTTGATAATTGATTTTGTGTAATCAAAATTGTTATAATTTCGGTCGGTTTTTGGTATTAAATGCTGGAACCGGACATTTTACCTAGTTTTTTTAGCCTTACCTTAAGGCAGGGGTTCTCAAACTTTTTAACATGGCGACCCACTTTTGAGAAACAAAATCTAACACGACCCACCGACTTCAGTTAATTATAATTAACTGAACTGAGATAATTATACAGTGCACCCCCCACAGAATTTTAACTTCTCTTACTCTTCTTTTCACCAACTGTTTTGTTACAACAATAAATTATTACATGCACGTATAAGAAGAGAAATTAACTTTTTAGGAAATGAAAAGTAAATATTTAAATTTGAGCGTATGAAATAATTTAATTGTGGACTAACAATTATCCCCACAATAAAAAGGGGGGTCTGGGGGTCCTCCCCCAGAGAAAATTTTGAAATTTGACCCTAAAAACATGGTTTTAACTTGTTTTCGTAGCAATATGGAATAAATTGCAGTTGTATCATTTCCTAAAAAAATTCTTAAAATTCACATTGCTCCCCCGAAGTGGATGGGGAGAAACCATGAATATTTTTTTCAAATCTTATTTTTATAACCGACTAGATTTGCATCATCGGCGCATTAAAGTGACACACATAGTACGTATTTACATTAGTTGCAAGTAGACACCAAGAAGTGTAGTTTTTCCTCAAATTTTTATTCTTTTTACTATATGGTAATTTGATAAATTTCAAAAGTAGAAGTAATAGTTTGATTATTCAAAAGCCAATAACACGTTTGTAAAAATTATAAAAAGATACTTCATTTTCAGAAAAATTAAAAATCTTCTCGCGACCCACCAAAAACTGACAGGCGACCCACCAGTGGGTCGCGACCCACAGTTTGAGAAACTCTGCCTTAAGGAATTGTCTTTTTCTCAACTTATTTGCGAGGGTTAACTGCTTTAATGATTTTTGTGATTTCCACCCCTTAAACCTTGTTTGAGACCCCTTTTCTACACCAACTTTTGTTCGTCATGCCATGACAGACCTGCATGCCAAGTTTGTACTCGGCCTTTTGAGACACCCTGTATATGAATTTTTCTATGGGATGTAACTACCGCAAGAAGCAACCCCACACACCCCAAGGGAAAGAGACTAAACGGTGCGGGAGGCCCGGCTGATGTTTTATTAAGAGAGGCATTAAGCCAATGTGAGTCAGCCCTCTGTCAATACTCTCTCTGTTGACGGTCTGAAGTGGTGCCCCTGCGATCGACGTTCGCCACTAGCAGTCTCCAAGGGGACACTTTCAGGAATAATACGTTCAATGGAAAATGGCGTTTCCAACTATTAGACACATTTGATGATCATCATCTGAAACTGCATTTTAGGGATACGGCAAGACTAATACGTACAGGTTAATACGTAAGAATCAAAATATTTTCTGGGGGAGAACCCACTAGAATTTTTGAAGTATGTTATTTGTTTTTCCTTAAAAATTCTGCTACTTACTTGAAGTGGTCGTCTTTAAGTTACACAATGAGACAAGTTTCATAATGAGATAAAACACCATTTTAAAGATGTAAATTTCAAAAATTTTGCTGTGGATGAAAGAAATGACGGAAAGGCTAAAGTTAAATCATAAAAATGGTTTAGTCTAAGATTTAAGTCTATCAAAGCATAGATCATCGATCATTTGAAGCTTCTAGATACCTATATTAGCTAGCAAACACTTTTTCAAATTTAATTTTTCCTAACAGACTTTCATTTAAGGATATTATCGGAAACTTTTCGGGGGAAAACTGTCCCTGGTGGATTTGGAAACAGGGTATTATTAAAATAGAAATGGAAATGGCCCTTATAAGAATGGAATTTTCTCAAAAGGTTGGGAGTCATTGCATTGCCCTCCATGAGCCCCATTAAATCAGCCCATGCTTGAAATCCTATCTTTTAACATTCTAGAAAGTTACTGCATCATATATTTTTAAGATGCAAAAACTAGTCCACGTATCACATTAGAAAAGAGTCGAATCATTATTAATACTATATGTACTTATTTACGAGAACTACAGAATGAAAGGGGCACACTCTGAAATATTTTCTTCCTTTTTGGGTTCAGATGATCTAACATGCTATCAAGATCATTTCAGTGATTCTATATCTAAAAATTGGAGATAAGCTATCCAAAATCGGGTTATCATTTTCTGTTTATTTAATCAACTCTTTATGCATTAAAGTTAAGAATACCAATATGCAAAATAGCGCTTATATAAAATCCAGTATCTTTCATTACCAGTTCAAAACTAGTCCAGTATATTTTCAAAAATTAATAAAAACATAAAACTTTAATTAAATACCTAAGATTCAACTTAAATATTAAGTTAGTATTTAAAAACTGATCAATGTAAAATCTTAATACCTAAACTGTGAGGAACCTGATAATTAATAATTCCTTTCATCATCAATAAATTGTTTAAAAAACGTTATATCCATATCTGCTTAATAACGATGAATCACAAGTAGTTAATATTAATTTCAATAATTCCAATCCGAGCACGGCGATCGAAAATCGGGTTAGCAGTGTTTGTTTACCATCTCAGCTGTCAAAAACCCACGCCCGAACAAGTTCACCCACTCCCTTTAATAAATAAAATTCGAAATTCAACGCACCTGTTAATAACAAAGGCAATCCAAATAACTTCTCCAATATATAGTTACACCAGAAGGATGAGCACCAAACAACACAGAATAAAAGCGGGCGATTAAAAACTCAGGGATGATAATAAAAAACACGGGCGCAATATCTGAAAGACCGCTCTCTCGGTATCGCAAACTTCGCAGCAGTGCTGGAAAGCTGACTTCCGCCAGAGAGTCATGTGACCTGTTGCTTCCGGCACGGAACGAGGAACATGTCTGGGTGTCTCGATTTCCTGAAAGAAGGGATTTTTCATCCGGCTGCTGATCCCGATGGGGAAAAAGATACCCTTGTCCCAAGTTTGATACTTTGGTCCTTGGATCTCGGATGATTGTGGAGTGCGCCTTTAAAATGATCGCTTGGTTTTTTTTCATATTTATTTTGCATGGATTGTTCTCGAAGGATTATTAGCCAGAGTTTTGGAGTTCTTTTTAAACGAGGATTTAGCCGGTGTTGTTAATATATTAAGCAGTTTCTGTAGGAGTGACAGTTAAAATAAAAATTAACACTTAAATTTAAAAAAAAACAGGAGGTAACGCAATAGAATTTGACTCTACTTTGAACAGATATTAGAAACCTGATTATTTTTTCGAACAAGGTAGTTAATCAGAAAAAATACTACCAAAATCTCACATTTTTGCGAAATATCTTCCTAAGATCTAAGAATTGATCTTCTAAGAAATTGGCTTAAAATTAAAAAACATGAATGAAATTTTTTGTACTTATACTAAATTTTTAAAAACCTGTTTAAAAATCCTTTTACTCAATTCTCCCTTGAAAATTTTTGAGGGGTTTTCCAATAAAGTTCTTTAAAAAATTAATTTTTTAATACATTAGATACACCATATTTTTTAAAGAAATAAATTATTTTCTTAGATCCCCTATGAGTTTGATCCCCCGATCTTTGATGGGTTCGTCTTCCCCCTTATGGGTAGTCCAGCTATAGATGACATTGATCAAAAAAATTTAGAATTATAGCTAAAATTAATATGAACTAGAAATGGTCAGAATCAACTGGTAATTATTGGGATCAATTTTGATAAATCTTGTGGAACACAAACTATCTCTTCTCTTATGAAAGAGAAACAAAATCCGGAGGAAGTTACATTATCAAGTTATCTTTTGCTACACATTTGGAATTACCACACGTTACACTGTAACTTAAGTTCCTTGAATACTTCTCAAACAGTTCTCTCCTCAACTCAGTGTGTTAATTAAGTGATTTGATCAATACCATAATAGCGCAGCTAATACCAAGTTTGTCAAGTTTACATAACTGCAACTTGATGTACACAAAATTTGTCAATGCATTACAAAAATAAGGAACTTGCATGATTTTTTTTTATTTTTTAATCTATTCTTCACGCAAAAATAAGCCACTACACAAAATTTGAGGCCGATTGAGAAATTTTTCGATTGCAAAAAAAATTATCAAAAATCGTGTTTTTCGAAGCAACTGAAAACGCTTAACAGCATGTACCGTGACGTCACTAATGTTTACCTCGGATTGTCATGTTTGCCGTGGATTTCTGACCGCCACCAGAAGTGTCTAGAAGGTAAATATTTATTAAAACACTCATACCGGACACTTCTGAAAAAAGAAATCATCAACTAAAACATAGAAATTCAATTTTGATTGCAATTTGGCTCGATGGATTCTACGTCACTGTGCATGCAAACACACTTCGCGTTTTCAGTCACGTGTTTTTTTCTCGACTTTTAAGGCACTGTATATTTGGACGGCTTTTTTTCAACTAAACTCTACTCTAACTTCCACGGCTAGGCGTACCATTGGTTCCATCACTAAGCGCCGAGACTGCTACGTCATCACGAGACCTACAGCGCATGCGCCACTGGCCGTTTTGGCCGTCCAAATATACACTTCGGACTTTTAAATTAAAATATTTAAGTACTTGTACACTTTTTTGAAAATTTGACAAAATATTTAATTTTTCTATACAAAAAACCATACGAAACACTTGAAAGTTTATGAAAATCTGACACATGCAAGTTCCCTAGGGGTTACCCTCTATTAAAGGGCCAATCACGATTTGTCATAATTTTCAGAAGTTTTCTCCCCTCATTTCACAAGTTGTGACATTTGAGTGAACTCCTCCTTTTTATTATGTCCCACTTTCAAAATTAAATCACCATATTTCAAATATTATCTTACATTTTCGTTTCTTTATAGAATTAGTTGCTACTATATATTGGGTGCTTCAAAAGTCCGTTTCACGTCTTTTATTCGTAACCAACGTCTCCTACCTCCTAAGGTCATGAAAGTAAGGTGTATCCCTAGGTAAGTAACCATAAGGAATCCATTGAGATGATCTATAGCACCCTTATGGCAAAATAAAGAAGTTAAAAAAGTAATTAAAAACTAAAGGAGATAAAATAAAAGCTTTAAATAGACATTTGTTGGTATTATTTTTATAACTGCGCATAAAGAAATTTCCTGAAAATCAGACTTTAATCTAGGGTCAAAGCAGTGAAAAAAAATATAAAGCGGGATGTTACAAATGTTCAAACGCCCACTCCCAATTGCTGCATTGTATGTCACATGCTGAACCCTTTCCTCCTTCTAAAAGTGTGACATAATTCGGGAATGGACCCTTAGGGAAGAGAGTCCTTCTTTATAAATTTCTATATTTTCCCAAGTATAGACTGGATGTATCATTAGATATTTTATATCAAGCAGAAGTTTAATCACAAATTTAACTTTTGTTAAACAATCCCAAACACTTAGCATTTGTTTTTCTTATTTGTAGCCATTTTGAAAGGATTTTAATCCTCATCTAGCGGTCCAATTGCCTAATAAGAAAGTGGATCTTCACCCATTTTAAATTAGAAAGAGAGCTAAAAATCTGTAAGAGAGATATCGAGGAAAAAGTTTGAAAGATGTTAAAAGAGAGGGAGTATTAAAGGCTCGGAGAGACCATACCTCAGGTCAGGAACAGTTTAACGTTCCCAAAAAACAGGCACACAAATATTATTTAAAACCAAGAGTTATATACTCTGGTTCATATCAAGAAGATCCGAAAATGTTGACAATTATTTAGCCAGATTGTTTAGAGAAGGGTTCAAACATCCTGGAAAACTAGGTCTGAAAATAGGACGGCTTGGAATAGAATTTTGAAGAAAGCCAGAGAGAGACCACCTAAAACTGTCTAACTATCGACCCGTAAGTTTCATGGGCTTAAGAACAAACGGGTAATTTTCTAAACGTATTTCAGTTATTTACTCTAGTTTAGTGGTTCCCAAAGTGGGTAACATCAAGAAATATCAGGGGTACCGCGAGTACCTCAGGATAGTTTATAAAGGATTTTTAATATTTCAATAAAACTTTCCTGAAACTGGATTGTGTAGTAACCTTATTCACTATAAATCTAAGCAATTAAATTTTCAGAAATTCCATTGGAGTAAATGGCGGAAATTGAGAATAAAGAGAGTGTTCATAATTTCATAAATAATAATACCTCCGTAACAAAAAATGATCTTAATTGTAATTTAAATGTTTTTTCCTAATTTCTCATCCTTAAGCAGATTTATTGTACCATAGGATCTCTATGCAACCTTTAGGAATGCGATGTATGGTTTCCCATTATAATTAAACAATTTGTAAAAAAGTAAGAATTAAGTTACAAACCTAATAAGTCGGAATATTCTTAAAATGAAAACATGGACATGAAGTATCTTGGATAATATTGAAAAGTGAGGTATCAGTCTGCACACAGCACACACAGTAGTAGTACTTGCAATTTTTTTCTTTCTGTGTTATGAAACTTGATTTAAGAAAAGTAGTATTCGATTGAAAGGTATGTAGTATAAAATAAGAAATTTGTAATTTCTCCTAAGTCTTGAAAATTACTAAACTCTGGAAAACAGCCATTTTTACAACAGACACTGCTTGTTATACGTTGTTTGTAACGAATGTCTGCATTTTAAAATAAAATAATATTAGGGGAATTACGAGTTTGGGTCTTGAAAAATCATGGTATTACGTAAAAGTTGATGACGATAGCTGAAATTACACATCAGGAAATGTCGTTTTCCTGACTTTTAGCGAAACCCCAATCTGTACAGAATTATAGAAAAAGGCCTAAGCACAAAATTTATTTATTATCATTTTTTGCGGAAGAGAAAATTGTTTCTTTATGAATGGTAAGGTAACCTGATACCTTATCAAAATCCTTATCATGATTCCGATCTGTTAAGTCCCGGAAAAAATCAGTTCTGAAGATGAGAAGGGGGAAAAGGGGGATTTTTCCCAGTGACGTAATCGCAGTGTCAAAGGGGAGAAAAACGGCAAACACATGGTAGCGATGGAAGAGGCGCTTGGAGTCAGAAATTGAAAGCGAACTGGCAACAGCTGTGAACACAAGGAACAAGGAAACAAAGAAAACGCTATATTTGTGGTTTCACGGGTAAACATGATGCAGAGATATCTGATAATAATGCTGCACGTTCACCGTATTATTTACGCAATCACTGGGCAGGTTCCAGGTTGTTCAGGTGATAATCACTGAAGAAAGGGAGGGGTGAGTGGGCAGGGTCTCAAGGGGTTCCTCCGAAACAAATTTCGACATCAGTTTACAAGGAGCGATTCTTATCGGATGTATCGTGTATCCCAAGGGATCTTAAAATGAGCTGACAGCTGAAACACTACTTTTAGAGTCAAATTTTAAAAACTATTCAGGGGGTCTCCAAGAGCCCCATATTTTCCTTGGAGTAATTGTAAAATTTTGACATTATGTACAACATAATTCAAGAACTGCTTTTAAGAGATTTAAAAACTTAATCTATAAACGTTTGATAGGGAGTAGGGGGCATTTAAATAGTATTACACAGGGTGTATCTGAAATGATGCAACAAACTTTCAGGGATGATAGCAGACACCTCTAGACGAGTCAGAATCCCTGACCAAATCTCAGGGAGTTAAAAATGGAGCGACACCCCAAAAAATCATTGAAAAATTCAATTTGTAGAAGAACTACTAACTACTATTGATAAAAATTTAATTATGGTATCAAAAGCTGTGGTTTAATATGATCTTTAAAATTATCTCAAAAGTCTTCACTTTAAAATTTGTCTTATGAAAAAAGCTAAAAAACCACAAAAAAATATGAAAACTCTGCCAAAACCTTATATTGTATTTCGAAATCCTTTCTTTTGATTTGATAACAACTGGTATGCAAAGAAAAAAAACTTTATTCGAGCTGTTTTGGTTATTTCAACTGAACTCTTTTTAATTTTTGGTGTGCTGAATCCAAAAATGACCTCCATTTTGTCCTGGGACGTCACGTTTTTTGACAATTCAGGTTTTTGGGTTTTATTGGGAAATGCCTTAAAATTTTGAAAAATTGACTCTTTATACTAATTTTTTTATTCAAAATTTTCCATAAAATCCTTTTTTTTATGTTTTTTGATGTGCTGAATCTAAAATTGGCCTCCGTTTATTACAGGACTTTACGTTACTTCGGAATTTAAGTAAAAATGCCAATTTTTTAAGAAAATAAAAGTATTTATTTAAAAAATTATTTTTCGACTCAAACTTTATCTGAAAATAATTTTTTATGTGTTTTGGTGTGCTGAACCCAAAAATGACCTCCTTTGATTTTTAAGACATCGCATTTGGTAACGAATGGAGCAAATATAGCAATATTTCACAAAAAAATGTGAGTACACTTAAGAAGTAGATTTCTTAATCCTAATTTACTATCAAGGTCATTAGTTTATAGGTTTTTTGGTGCCCTGAGTTCAAAAAGGGTCTTTGATTTGCCCTTGAATGTCGTGTTTCCTGACAATTTAGGTAAAATAAGTCATTATTTCAATTTTCATGAAAATAGATTCATAAAATAAATTTTTTATTACATATTCTTCATGAAAATCATCATATAACTACAATAAACTCACTTACACACTCTAAAGCCAACTTTTCCTCCTTATGAAGCTCCTCTTGGTACATTTACCCTTGTGAGTAGCAACAAAAACGTTGCTTTGAACTATACAACAAAAATTCTTCATTATTGCACGATTAAAGCTTCCCTAATAATTTCTTTCCGTCTCTATAATGTACTGATGAGATAGTTTACTATGTGGACCATTCATAGCTCCTAATTTTAAAAAATAAAGGAAAATAAAGGAAATAAAATAAAGGAAAATAAAGCAAATTCGAATATAATTTTGCAATTTGTGAAAAATCCTGACGTATAGGATTTTTTCAATATTTTTTTTGTTATCAGCACACCAAAATACATAGGAAATGGCTAAAATTATTCAAACAGCTTTTTCATTGCAGACCTGTGTAATCTGACAGATCATAGTTGAAACCCCTTCCAACCCTAAAGTCCAAAGTGTCACGTAAATAAAATCAATATTAAACGCTTGAGATCCTGTTAAAGTTTGTTTTTTGGACTTAAAGGTTTTCAACTATGATCTTTCAGACTGTCAAATCAAATCAAAAGAAAGGATTTCGAAATACAATATAAGGTTTTGGCCGAGTTTTCACATTTTTTTGTGGTTTTTCAACCTTTTTCATATTAAAACAAATTTTAAAGTGAAGACTTTTGAGATAATTTTATAGATCATATTAAAACACAATTTTTGAGACCATGATTAAATTTTTACTAATAGTAGTTCTTCTACAAATTGAATTTTTCAATGATTTTTTGGGGTGTCGCTCCATTTTTAACTGCCTGGGATTTGGTCTGGGACCCCCAAATCCTATGTGATTCTGACTCGTCTAGGTGTCTACCCTGAAGGTTTGTTGCACCATTTCAGATACACCCTGTATGTGTATATGTAAGCTAAGCACCTAAAGGGGGAGGGGGTTTGCTCCTTGCTTATTTTCCTGACAAAGGGGAGGGGTATGAGTGATGCTTATGTAAGTTGCTACAAATACTGCATTTTCGAAAATCTTGTTTCTTACATAAATAATTTCCAAATTCAACCAAAAATAAATTTTGTATTGAGAAATTATTTTAATATTAGTAAAAGAGTGTAAAGTCCCCTGAAAATGTGAGAACGTAATTTTACTATAGATCATAAGGTTTGTCATGAAGTATTTCAGTACACATGTAGTAATCCCTTTTCTCTAGAATATGTTTTTGCGACTTGGGTGTGTGATAATCTAGGATTCATTCAGAAAACATTTTAGGCAATTGATTTTTGGCACCAATTAAAATAATATCCCAAATCCTGGAATTCCACAGCATCCTGGGAAATTCCTACGACACAACTTCAAACACGAGAATGGTTCAAAGTCACCCCAGCGAGGGGCCTGGCGCTGGGTGACAATAAGAATGGAGGAAGTGTCCATTAAGTCATCCTCCGTCGCCTTAATAAACGCTCCAAACGAGCCTGATTATAAAAGGAGGAATTTCTTTTTCAAATGAGGTTCCTCGCCGACATGCCGTTTAAGTTTATTGGCTGAGTTCGTACGGAGGGACGATTGTAATATTGCTGGACTATACATTGAACAGAGGGGGCGGATTTATTTTCCGTGATTATTTTAACCCATCCAATACGGCAAAATATCAGTTTAGTGCGTTTCATTATCATTACCGGGATTTGTTGTTTTTCCTCCAAGTGATTATTACGATGAAATAACTTGGCTGAGTGACGAATAAACGATCCCATAACGACGTTTAAACAACAGCAATGATGTTAGAAGCTAACGTTTAAATTTCTTGATGGAACTGGGACAGTGTATGTCCCGCCGTATTGAAAGGGTTAAAGGAAAAACATGGGTTAATGATAATGTATTGTAAAGTTTAAAAGTTCCAACCATCCAAAATTTCTAATAAAAAACAACATAAATTTTTTAGGGAATTTAAAGGGGACCAAAGAGAGCATTATAGAGACTTTCAAGCTGACTAACCAACACTTTGTGAAGTAAATAAGAAAAAGGAAAATCAATCTTAAAGAAAATCCATTGAGCAAAATGCCGAGTTTAAAGGGACCGAGAAGACTGGAAAATTACCACAGTACTGCATCTTATTCAGGTTGAAGTATGTTAAACATCGACATAGGTATATAGGTATAATCGAACTATAAGTAGGGAAACTTCCAGGCCCAACCTCTAACAATGCAAAAATGCAGCACATTGGAATGTATTTCTGAAAGTGAATATGTCGAAATTTTAAAAAGCTTAAAAGAAACTATGTTTTCTTAGGAAGAGCATCTAACTTGACTCCTGATTTTGAGAGATAACATATGATTAAGTCTCAGGACTTGAATAGTAATAAAAAGGAGGACCCTTGAGGTAAAAGCTTTGAAACCTTAAAACCTTTGATGTACAAAGCGTAGGGAAAATCGGAATCCTATTTACAAAGGATGAAGACTGGAGAACTATTGGCGATTTTTAAATTTATACTTTTATTTTATTGAATGAGCTCTATGAATGAATGAATGTGGTTCCACAGTCTTGATCCTTTATAAATATGCAAACCGGAAGCCTGAAATTCAAAAACTAAATCTTGTTTTAGAAGAAGCACACTTCTCTTTTTTTAATTTGACTCAAGTAATTATTGAAAGACCCTTAGTTCACGAAATATTAGTGAAACAGAAAGTTCTCTCATATTTACAATGAGCAGTTAAATTTCTTTTACCGCCAATTAACTTACTTCGAAATGAGACAGAGAGAGAATTACAGAAGAGCAGAAGAACAAAGGACGGATATGTTTTTACGCATTTTATTACGTCACAAAAGAACGGGGAGAATTCTTCTTCTCGAGAGCTCTTCTTTCTCTAATTGGGTCAAGTACCGAGCGACCCGAGAGTAAACGATTATTAGTCGCAAACTTTCTTTTCTTATCTAGACACCATCATGGCACTTGGTAAACAGGCCATGTTGAGGATACTACGGCTTTCGTTTGCATCGCATGAAAGCGAAAACGCTCTCACAAGTTCTCCTTTTTAGACCCTTAAGGTCAGATGCAGCTTCTCAAAAAAATATGTGCCAACCAAGTAAAAACTCCAAAACGTAATGACGTACCAACCACCATAATCGTGGTTACCACGAACCACGGTTATTACCACGATGTGGTAATAAAAAAACGAGTGTTCCAGACATCAAGTTATGTTGTAAACAGTGTATAGTAACCGCCGGGTGTTTTGAATATATTTTTTATATATTTCCCACACTGAATTTCTGTTTCTAGCTAAAAAGATCAAAAGAGCTTATTTCATAAACCGTGTCGATAAAATAAAATTGTATTAATATGTTATTCATTAACAATAAAGATAAAAAACGGATTTATATGCAAAATATAAACCAACAACCAGAGGATGACTCAACTGCTTTGTATTTTCAATAAAATGGGACGCCTGGAACACTCGTTTTCCATCAACACAAATATTTGGTTGGCACGTTGTGATACTTGGTTGGCCATTTTTGGGAAGCTTTTTTGGCACTTAGGCTACTTTCTAACCAAGCAGGAACAGCACATCAACATTTTCTTCGAAGAGGATGATGATTTTTTTCACGTTTCAAAAAAAAATTTCAAACTAAACAACTATTAGCAGATTTCTTTACTACTAAAAAGTAGTAGATAAATCTATGAACGAGTCGCGTCTTTCGGGCAAAGTGATAAATACTCAATGGTAAATATCATTGAGATCCCCTCTCTTTTTATGTAACATGTTCCTTTGAAATCTAAAAAACATATCCAAGGCGTATTTTGCTAAATTTTTTGAAGGATAACCCCGCATCTCTACTTTTATCAACTCATACTTTATTTGGAATTTTCACTGCACTGCTGGCCAATGAATACTTTAGACCAGTGGTCCCCAACCTTTTTACCACCACGGACCGGTCAACGTTTGATAATTTTACCACGGCCCACTGGGGGGGCGTTGATTGTTTACATTCTAAATTATTTTGATTTATGAATTTTAATTTAATTGTATTTAAACATGGTTTCAAAATAAAATACAGTTACACCAAAAAATAAATATAAAGTGATTTATAATTCATTGCATTCAATAATTTTGAGTATAAACCTAGGAACTTAAATTCATTTTCAATGAAGTGATCGGCCCGCGGCCCGGTACCATTTGATCCACGGACCGGGGGTTGGAGACCACTGCTTTAGACTGAAGTGATTAAAAATATAGCCTTAGGGGACGTCCATAAATTGCGTGAGGTCAAAAAGGGGGGGGGAGGGGTTCGGAAAAATCTCACCAAATCTCACCAAGGGGGGAGGGGGGATCGATTAAAATCTCACGTCAACTTTTTAAGTTAGAAATTATACGATTTTCTTAAGTATGAAAAATGAATAATATCCACAGATAAGATACTGTGGTGATTTTTAGGTGGAATAATGTCCTTTTACCCCACATCATTATTAATGGAAACGTGTTGGGTGCTGTGAAGCACAAAATGCAAACGAATAGGATAGAAAATTATTTTTAAAGGTTGTAGGTAAATCTCACGTGGGGGGAAGGGGGGGGGTCCAGCAAAATCTCACTAAATCTCACCAAGGGGGGAGGGGGGGGTCCAGATTTTGGAAAAAAAACCTCACGTAATTTATGGATGTCCCCTTACTTGAAGTTTGGGGACCGAGATAATCATTGAGGAGTGCTGTCTCCAAAGGTGTCCATAACCGCCACCCCACGCCATGGTACAGAGTGAAATGGACTATAAATGGGCTTTTGGGAATTGGAGGACCATGCTGCCTTCCGACGTATTCAAATTTCATCTGGTACATTCGTGGACGTTGTACACAGGGGTAGGTGCTTTCTCCTCATTGATATACTTTTAGAGCGTTGCATTGCAGAAAGCTTGGATATATTAATTATATGAAACTAAACATACAGAATTGTTTAAATTTCCTAGATCTTGCACTGTTCAGAAATTTGAAAGGTTAGATTGAGAGGTAAAATCTCAGAAATTGTTCACTAATGTGGCAATGATTTTTTAAAAAGAAAAATAAATAATATAATTGCTGGAATTTCTTAAGCAGGTTTCACTCTACACACAATTTGATCATTTTAATAAGTTTCTTTCTGCGCTTTTTTTCATGACTTTTTAATAACTCATCCAAAATCCTTCGCTAAAACCACAGAGTAAAGATAATTCAGAGAGTCCAAAACGCGATTTTACTAAAATAGTTCTACAGTTATCAGATCGTAGCGTTGCGGTGCCTTCAGCCAAGACCCTCTATATAAAGGCCTCCCAACTCGGCCGTGCAACGTCATAACTTTCACTCATCTTTGACGTCACTCCATAGACTTAACATGGCAATTTTCACTCACGTTTGACGTCATCGTCCGGAGTTGGGTGGCCATGTATATAGTGTAGGGCGGAGCGAAAAAAACGATATTTTTTATTTTGATTATGGCCTAGTGCGGAAAAGTTGTGTACTGGTGAGTTAACCACGTTACCACCGTGAGTTAACCACCTTGAAGTTTCAAAAAAGTGATGATTTTTTTACAAAACAACTAAAAACCCAAAGATTAAACTCTCAAATATTGTTCATGATTTTTATGAAGAACTAATATAGTTATAGACATAATCTTTCAGGTTCCATTCTTCTATCACTCTTTTTTCGTTAGATATAATTTTTTATGTTCAAAGAAACCTTGTAAAGTTGTTTTTCCTGCATTTTTAAAAAGCTAATAACTCTAGAACTATACAACTTAAAAACCTGAAATTAGTCCCATTCAATCGTAAATTTTTTGTCTTTGATTTGATGTGCATCATGACCATCATTTTCTAAAAAATATTTTTCAAAATTTAAAAAAAGTGAAAAAATGTAATAAAAAAATTTTTTTTTAAATTTTTTTGAAAACAAATTTAAAATCCTTTTGACTCATAAATGAACAGTACTACCAAATTTCAAGTTAAAAATAAAATTTAATCATGTATAAAAAAATTAAAAATTTAGGCAAGTCCCTAACAAATACCCAAAATTATACAACAAGAGCAATTCACTCATGGAAAATTCCTAAACTCGCTTGAGGGTGTTCATATGACTTAAGACATGCAAAAAATGTCACAAAATGTTCTGAAAATACGACAATTAACAAATTCAGTACAAAACCTTACAGAGCTAATTTTCAACTTTAATTCAATTTGCATGCTTTACTCCTGAATATTCCTAAGAATTATGTTTATATCTAATTGTTTTTACTTTTCACAAATCAAATCAAAGTAAATTAAAAATTTTAGAACATAAAAAATTGGATATAAACACATTTCTTAGGAATATTGAGTTAAAATTCATGCAAATTGAATTAACTTAAATTTGAAAATTAGCTCTGTAAGGTTTTGTATCGAATTTGTTAATTGTCGTATTTTCAGAACATTTTGTGACATTTTTTGCATGTTTTAAGTCATATGAACAACCTCAAGCGAGTTTATGAATTTTCCATGAGTGAATTGCTCTTGCTGTATAATTTTGGGTATTGTTTAGGGACTTGCCTAAATTTCGAATTTTTTAATTTTTTTATACATGATTAAATTTTATTTTTAACTTGAAATTTGGTAGTACTGTTAATTTATGAGTCAAAAGGATTTTAATTTTTTTTCAAAAAAATTTTCAAAAACAAGATTTTTTTATTAAATTTTTTCACTTTTTTAAATTTTGAAAAATATTTTTTAGAAAATGATGGTCATGATGCACATCAAATCAAAGAAAAAAAATTTACGAACCGAATGAGACTAATTTCAGGTTTTTAAGTTGTATAGTTCTAGAGTTATTAGCTTTTTAAAAATGCAGAAAAAACAACTTTACAAGATTTCTTTGAACATTAAAAAATTATATCTAACGAAAAAAGAGTGATAGAAGAATGGAACCTGAAAGATTATGGCTATAACTATATTAGTTCTTCATAAAAAAATCATGAACAATATTTGAGAGTTTAACCTTTGGGTTTTTAGTTGTTTTGTCAAAAAATCACAACTTTTTTGAAACTTCAAGGCCATTTTAAAGACGGAAGATATTTTTTGTTTTCCCCGAAATTTTGCACACGTGGTTAGGTTAACTCACCAGTACACAACTTTTCCGCACTAGGCCATAATCAAAATAAAAAATATCGTTTTTTCGCTCCGCCCTAATATAGAGGGTCTTGCTTCAGTTCTCAATCAACAGGGTGGGCGGGAACTAAAAAATGAGTGATTCTCATTGGACTTAGAACTTTGTGTGGAGGCTGCATTTGAATTTCTCAATCTCTGCTACTTTTCCCCAGATCAAGGAAGCTTTTTCTTAAGGTTGCAAACTTTCCCTGACAGTAACTAAAATTTCCCTATTATAAACATTGATGTCATTTGTTCTGGCGTTTAATATCGCTTATCAGTGATTATGGTCGCAGAAATGATCATTAAATGTGTAGTTATATGTTTAAATTGAATTAAATGTGGAGTTGGAGTTGTGAGTTCGATTCCAGAGGAGCTCACGATCCACTGTCACTTTAAAGAAGATGCGAGATAGTGACGTCAGGGGCAGATCAGTATAAAAGCGGTCGAGAGATCTGAGCCTGGGCAGAACATTGGGTGAGTCCCTGGAGAGCGTGACATCAGAGAGGCTTTGCAATGTTTCCCCAGCGCATGCTCAAAAGAAAAAGACACACGCAACTGTTTGAATAATCGGGAAAATACAGGGTGTCCCATAAATAATGGGTCACACTTCTAGGGGGGATAGTAGACAACTAGACGAGTCAGAATCACTTAGGATTAGGGGGTCCCAGACCAAATCCCAGGGAGTTAAAAATGGAGCGATACCTCAAAAAAATTATTGAAAAATTCAATTTGTGGAAGAACTACTATTGGTAAAAATTTAATTATAGTCTCAATAATTGTGGTTTAATATGATCTTTAAAACTATGGTAAAAGTTTTCAGTTTAAAATTGTTTTTATTACGAAAAAGTTAAAAAACCACAAAAAAATGTGAAAATTCTGCCCAAACCTCATTTTGTAATTCGAAATCATCTCTTTTGATTTTATAATCTGAAAGATCATAGTTGTAAACCCTTAAGTCCAAAGTTTCACGTAAAAACCATCAATATTAAACGCTTGAGATCCTGTTCAAGTTCGTTTTTTGCGTGCTCAAATTGGTTTCCTATAGGAAACCAACGGACTTATACCGTGCTTTAACAGGATCTCAAGCATTGAATATTGATGGTTTTTACGTGACACTTTGGACTTAAGGGTTTACAGCTATGATCTTTCAGATTATAAAATCAAAAGAAAGGATTTCGAAATACAAAATGAGGTATGGGCAGAATTTTCACATTTTTTGTGGTTTTTTAACTTTTTTCATAATAAAAAAATTTTAAAGTGAAGACTTTTGTGATAATTTTAAACATCATATTAAATCACAATTTTTGAGACCATAATTAATTTTTTTACCAATAGTAGTTCCTCTACAAATTGAATTTTTCAATAATTTTTTTGGGGTGTCGCTCCATTTTTAACTCCCTGGGATTTGGTTTGGGACCCCTAATCCTATGTGATTCTGACTCGTCTAGAGGTCTACTATCCCCCCTAGAAGTGTGACCCATTATTTATGGGACACCCTGTATATAAAAACTTTTTCCCTCTCTAGCGATTTAAAAGTGGGCGGGGTTAATTGAGAAAGAGCGGTTGCGGATTGTAGAAAGTCAACAACGTTACGTCATATTCTTTGGTTAGTTCCATCGTTATCACATAGAAACGCCACCGTCTATGGGAAAATCTATGTTAAAAAAGTTGCCATTAGCGTCTATGGAAATGGACTATCTGAAGTATCTTTACTCTGTGCCTAAAACTCGTGAAAAAATATTTTACAAGAAGGCACTGTATATTTGCACGGCTTTTTTTCAACTAAACTCTACTCTAACTTCCACGGCTAGGCGTTCCATTGGTTCCATCACTAAGCTCCGAGACTGCTACGTCATCACGAGACCTACAGGGCATGCGCCACTGGCCGTTTTAGCCGTTCAAATATACACTTCGTTACAAGAAAATCGCTAGGTATTGAGCCCGCCAGATTACAGTATGTCACAATAAAGAAGTTGCATGATTTTTTTTTATTTTTTTAATCGATTCCTCTTGCAAAAATAAGCAACTACCCAAAATTTGAGGCCGATCAGGAAATTTTTTGATTGTCAAAAAAATTAACAAAAATCCCCTTTTTAAAAGCGCGCGAAAACGCCAAGAGTTTGGATGTGACGTCATCTTATACTAAACATTGTTGTAAAGCAATGGCGTTGATGGTATTGTTGACGTCATCTTATGGTTTAAAGAATAAACGTTTTCAGTCGCGTGTTTTTTCTGGACTTTTAAATTAAAATATTTAATTACCTGTACATTTTTTGAAAAACTGACTAGATATTTCATTTTACCATACAAAAAACCATCCGGAACACTTTTTTGTTTTTGAAAATCTGACACATGCAACTTCCTTATTCGGCTCCAGATAAATCCATTCTGAGCTTGCTCAGAGTTCTCCTTCAAATTTGGAAATAAAATACCTTGATCATTCATCCAAAAACTAGAAAATTATTTTTAAAGCAAATTAATATATTTTCAAAATAATGTAAATACTTAATACATCAAATTTTAATCATTAAAAATATATTGCAGGATAAAAATAATTTTAAAAGGAATATTTCAATTTTTGTCGAAAATATTTTAATATCCTAAATAGATTTTTCCCGATCAGAAACAAGACTCTCTATATAAAGGCCTCCCAACTCGGCCGTGAAACGTCATAACTTTCACTCATGTTTGACGTCACTCCATAGACCACAGCAATTTTCACTCACGTTTGACGTCATCATCCGGAGTTGGGTGGCCATGTATATAGAGGGTCTTGTCAGAAATCCCACCAAAATAGTTTTCGTGTCGAAAAGAGCCGGGGCGAATAGTCCCATTCCGACCCGCCGAGTTTGGTAGTTTTGGTGCTGCCATCTATAAATAGCATTAAGAACCATGGCTCCTCTCATCTCAAAGATTGGTGCTGCCATCTAGAGGCAAGACCGTCATAATCGAAATAGATAAAAAATAACCATTTTTAATACAGTTATTTTTTTAGAGATATTACTTGTGCAAAATTCTTCAAGCAGAACAGGGTAGAAAAAATAATACAGGTCATTAGGCAAATTGAATACGAAATGCCAATGCCAATGAAGAGCAATGGCCATGGCCATAACCCAAATGATCTAAGAGGCGGCCGCTTTGGAAAGCCACAATATTCTCGCGGGCCGCATAAAAAATTTTAGGGTATTAGCTATATTTATTTTGGGAAGGGCCCAAATATTATCTTAAAATTTAAGCATATTTTGTAGGATTAATGAAATCTTTCTTAATAAATTTGACAAATAAGATTCACACCTGGAATGAACTTAAATCCTATAGATACTATAGAATAAAATAGTCCAATAACTAACGGGGGCACGGGGGTCTGGGGTCCTCCCCCAGAAAATGTGTGGAAATTTGACTCTAACTAACAGGTTTTTAACTCGTTTTGGTCCAACAGTGTAACAGTTTCACTTAGTCCAAATTTCGGGGGCCTTTTAACTCAACTTAAAACTTTAACTTTTGACTTAAAAAAAAATCTCGCGGGCTGCAAAATTATTTCAAGCGGGTTGGCCACTCCTGGGTTTGGACAAGACCCTCTATATACATGGCCACCCAACTCTGGACGATGACGTCAAACGTGAGTGAAAATTGCCATGTTAAGTCTATGGAGTGACGTCAAAGATGAGTGAAAGTTATGACGTTGCACGGCCGAGTTGGGAGGCCTTTATATAGAGGGTCTTGGTTTGGATGAGGAGAGTTCCAAGAAAAAAAATTTCAGAATTTGCAAGTTTCTTTGATTTTTTAATTAAATTTTGTCCTCATTTTACTGACGAAACTCAAAACTTCATAATAGTGGGTTTTCTAACTTCACGAAAATGGGTTTCGCGTGCTTTTTCGTGATTATGCTTAGTGAAAATAGCCATTTTGTTCCTTAGAATCTGTAGTTTACGAATCAATATGGTGGACACTTCGGGTCTGCGCCAGGGGATGGTGAGGGGCGCAGAAGCGGAAAATCGACGAGTTTCAATTTTGTGTTGTTTGGAGTCAAAATGGTTCCTTGTACATTTTTAATTTGCTCAAATGCTCCATAATACGAGAGAGGCAAGGGAGGACTAACGGGACATAGAGTTTGGATAGGATCAGCTCACTCCAGTAGAAGGGGTGGAAGGATAAAGTGGAACGTAAAAATTTGTAAGCCTATTTTCTCTGAGGCGCAGGCTTATAGTCGTCCATTAACGTAATGAAAGGTGCCATTCTTTTCCTTATTTTCAGGCGAGAAAGAATTGCGATAGTAGAAATCTGGCAAAGCTTACTAGGGGTAGGGAGAGGTGCAGGAAAAAATTACGAAAATCAGCAATATCTCCTGAAATTAATTTCTTTTCTGCACCAACTGCGGTTGAATGTTTTGTAAATTGACACCAAAAATGGGTAAAATGCATTAAACCGATTTTTGAACGATTCTTCTACTTAAAATAGGGCCTGAAAGGTGTAGAAAAAAATAAGGGGAAATTCTCAACTTTTAAGTCTTTTAAAAACTTATTATTCCTCGTGAGGAAGCACTAATTTCAGGCTAGATTTTCCCTTCATACACTTAAGAATACGAAATACCATTGTAGATATCTGGGACCTGCGATTAAGGAGGGGGACGGGGCAGAAAAAAATATTCCTGTTTTTATACTCTTCGTGAGAGTAAAATTCAAAATTTTCTACTTTTAATAGAGTCATAAGTGGTGCAAATAAAGAAGATACACTAGCGGAAATAAAAATCCCAACACCAAGAAGGAAAGGAGATAACAAAGTAAAATTTATTTCTATGATTGCACATATCATCAATGTGAATTGCTTAAAAAATCAGCCTTCCTGGATATTAGGGGGCCGAGAAAATCGGTGAGGAGTGTTGTCTCCATAGGTGTCCATTACCGCCGTCACACGTCATGGTATTGAGTGACAGGGGCTCTAAATGACTTTTGAGGGATTGGAGGACCATGTTGCCTCCTCATGTAGTCCAAGTTCATATGGTGCACCAGCGGACGTTGCATACCGGGCTAGGTGATTTCTCCTCTTTCTCCGGACATGTTTTGTGAGTGTTGGTTCTTACGAACGGATAGGCCAGGGTAAAAATGCAACATAGGGGGTTAAGAAGAAAGCTTGGACATTGCATAAAACATGTGTTTGTGCCTTTTTCTCTTGAAATTTGTCCCAAGGACAGGTCTGAAGGTAAGGACGGACAACCGGCTAAAAAACCTCAATGAAGCAGCTTTGGTTGGCCAAAATACCGGTAGATCATACTGAGGACAAGCGGCAGTGGGATGGATGTCGTTTGCAGTACTGCGGATCGTCCGTTCGGTCCGCATAGCTTCTTACATCTTTGTCTATAAACAAGGGGCTGAAAATGGGCATTTCTGTTTCCAATAGTGCACGAAATAAGGAAATGAAGTTCCCAATTTCATGACATTGTGTTTATGAGAGAATCCTGATTAGGTTTGGAGTACCACGACGGTTGGGTATGAGTTTGAAGACACAATGGAGAGAGCGCACTCAGCTGATGATTTTCTAATCGTTCCACGGAGTAGTGATGCAGGGTAACGGAGTGGGGATGCATTGGATTCCATTTCTGCAACTCCTGAGTATGATTCACCAGTACTTTTTCCAACTAGAGCTGCGTCATTGAGATTTTGCAGCCGCTAGACCGTCCTTACCTTCAGACCTGTCCTGGGGACAAATTTCAAGAGAAACATGCACAACCACATGTTGTGTGCAATGTCCAAGCTTTCTTCTTAACCCCCTAGTTTGCATTTTTACCCCGTCTTTCCCGTTCTCTAGAACCAACACCCACAAAACAAGTCCGGTCAATGAGGAGAAATCACCTAGCCCGGTAGGCAACGTCCGCTGGTACACCATATGAATTTGGACTACCTGAGGAGGCAACATGATCCTCCAATCCCTCAAAGTCATTTAGAGCCCCTGTCACTCAATACCATGACGTGTGACGGCGGTAATGGACACCTATGGAGACAACACTCCTCACCGATTTTCTCGGCCCCCTAACATCCAGGAAGGCTGATTTTTTAATCAATTCACATTAATACTATGTGCAATCATAGAAATAAATTTTACTTTGATATCTCCTTTCCTTCTTGGTGTTGGGATTTTTATTTCCGCTAGTGTAGATACCTGACATATCTAACAGCCCGTTAGAAAAGAGTTCCTCCCATTGGAAGGTGAAATGGAAGGGTAAAGCGGAACATAAGGAATTATATGGGATGTTTTGAAAAAAATTGTGTCCATTTTAGTGAAATAATGTAGAAATCTATTTGAGCAGGTTCTATGTAATCTGTAGAACTGGAAATGCGACAATAAGTAACTTTCATTCTCGACCGAGGATAATAATTGGGGCAGAAAAAAAGTTAAAATTATACTTTACTGAGAAAAATAGTAATTATCCAGTTTAAAAGGTTTCATGGACTGAAATTTTTGATTGGGGTCACTCAAAGTGGTCTATCCTGAGAAGCATAAACTCATCTTTGGGGGTTGAATGGATGAAATGGAATACAAATTCGATTTTTTGCCAAATGGCGTGAAATTGCATGAAAGAGAGTGATAATAAACAAATCAATTTATCTTTCCAACTCTCTCGAATGGGTTACCCGACAATGAAATTTGGGAATCAAGACAAGGGTCCGTGGTCGGCGCAGAAAAATTTTATACATTAAATTTTAGTTTGTATAATTGTGTCTAAATAAGATAAAATATCCCTAAAATAATAAACTTCATAGCAGATATGAAGGAGCCCCATGTTAAAACTGTTTCTTGGAGGGTAAGAGGATAAAATAGAATATTAGGGGGTATTACATTTTACTATTTTACTAAAAAGTGAGTATTTCTCGCAAAAATTGCATTAAAAGGATTCGATTTTCCAATTTTACTCCATGGAATATGATACGTTTAAGATAAATCTGTAGTATTAGGCAGGGGAAGGTTAGTTGGGCAAAAAAACCCTGTAATTATTACAAATTTAAGACATTTAATTATTTCTCAAAAAATTAGATTATAAAGTTTTTTTGTCTTAATTTTGTAATAATTACAAGTTTTTTTTGCCCAACTAACCTTCCCCTTCCTAATACTACAGATTTATCTTAAACGTATCATATTAATGGAGTAAAATTGGAAAATCGAATCCTTTTAATGCAATTTTTGAGAGAAATACTCACTTTTTATTAAAATAGTAAAATGTAATACCCCCTAATATTCTATTTTATCCTCTTACCCTCCAAGAAACAGTTTTAACATGGGTCTCCTTCATATCTGCTATGAATTTTCTTATTTTAGGGATATTTTATCTTATTTAGACACAATTATACAAACTAAAATTTAATGTATAAAATTTTTCTGCGCCGACCGCGGACCCTTGTCTTGATTCCCAAATTTCATTGTCGGGTAACCCATTCGAGAGAGTTGGAAAGAGGAATCGATTTGTTTATTATCACTCTCTTCCAAGAAATTTCACGCCATTTGTCAAAAAATCGAGTTAGTATTCCATTTCATCCATTCAACCCCCAAAGATGAGTTTATGCTTCTCAGGATAGACCACCTTGAGTGACCCCAATCAAAAATTTCAGTCCATAAAACCTTTTAAACAGGATAATTAGTCTTTTTCTCAGTAAAGTATGATTTTAAAATTTTTTCTGCCCCAATTATTATCCTCGGTCGAGAATGAAAGTTACTCATTGTCGCATTTCCAGTTCTACAGATTACATAGAACCTGCTCAAATAGATTTCTACATTATTTCACTAAAATAGACACAATTATTTTCAAAACATCCCATATAATTCCTTATGTTCCGGTTTACCCTTCCATTTCACCTTCCAATGGGAGGAACTCTTTTCTAACGGGCTGTTAGACATGTCAGGTATCTATCTTCTTTATTTGCACCACTTATGACTCTACTAAAAGTAGAAAATTTTGAATTTTACTCTCACGAAGAGTATAAAAACAGGAATATTTTTTTCTGCCCCTGTCCCCCTCCTTAATCGCAGGTCCCAGATATCTACAATGGTATTTCGTATTCTTAAGTGTATAAAGGGAAAAATTAGCCTGAAATTAGTGCTTCCTCACAAGGAAAAATAAGTTTTTGAAAGACTTAAAAGTTGAGAATTTCCCCTTATTTTTTTCTACACCTTTCAGGCCCTATTTTAAGTAGAAGAATCGTTCGAAAATCGGTTTAATGCATTTTACCCATTTTTGGTGTCAATTTACAAAACATTCAACCGCAGTTGGTGCAGAAAAGAAATTATTTTCAGGAGATATTGCTGATTTTCGTAATTTTTTCCTGCCCCTCTCCCTACCCCTAGTAAGCTTTGCCAGATTTCTACTATCGCAATTCTTTCTCGCCTGAAAATAAGGAAAAGAATGGCACCTTTCATTACGTTAATGGACGACTATAAGCCTGCGCCTCAGAGAAAATAGGCTTACAAATTTTTACGTTCCACTTTATCCTTCCACCCCTTCTACTGGAGTGAGCTGATCCTTTCCAAACTCTATGTCCCGTTAGTCCTCCCTTGCCTCTCTCGTATTATGGAGCATTTGAGCAAATTAAAAAAGTAAAAGGAACCATTTTGACTCCAAACAACACAAAATTAAAACTCGTCGATTTTCCACTTCTGCGCCTCTCACCATCCCCTGGCGCAGACCCGAAGTGTCCACCATCGCGAT
Source organism: Tetragnatha versicolor (assembly GCA_024610705.1). Classification (NCBI taxonomy): domain Eukaryota; kingdom Metazoa; phylum Arthropoda; class Arachnida; order Araneae; family Tetragnathidae; genus Tetragnatha; species Tetragnatha versicolor. The sequence continues at coordinate 6,158,228 of JANDEH010000022.1, forward strand.
TCGTAAACTACAGATTTTAAGGAACAAAATGGCTATTTTCACTAAGCATAATCACGAAAAAGCACGCGAAATCAAGTTAGAAAACCCCCTATAATAAGACAGGAAAACTAGCAAAATTGTGTGAACTCTTTCTTTTTCGAAGACTTGAAAAGGTGCTATTCATATTTTTCCTCGAATATTCACGATATTTTCATGAAATTTTTTCAATAAATTTTTTTAACATGGCAACAATATATTCATTGAAGTTCTCCTTTAGTTTTTTAAATTTTTTTTTGTTTTTTTATTTCACCGCTTAGGTCGCTATAAGAAGTAATCACAATGTCATGCTCCCTTACCTAGAAGTAGGCCAGACCTATAACTTCCATGCCCCTAGGAAACATTGTTTTCAAATATAAGCCGTGAAACGGACTTTTGATAGACCCTGTATTTTGTGCCACAGTATAAACACTTTACATTATGCTCATATTTATGAAACTAAAATTGGGAAAAAAACTTCTTGTCTTACCTCATTGAAGATTTTCTATCGAAAGAAAAATTAGTTGATTATAAAGAGAAAATATTTCCATGCACATCAAAGTTTTGAAATTTTAATTTTTAAAATTAAGTACTAAATTTATAGACATATCCCTGTTGTAAACATTTTTTTAAAAACAACACTTGCAGACGAAATGTAAATTACAATGCATCAAAATAAATGTTAATTAGAATCTATTGATTAGCCCAACTAGAAAAACTGAAATCTGGTAGACCTCACAGTCTTATATTCTTTTTAAATGAAGTTTCTAATACTACTAATGCTATTTTAGTGTCCTTTTTGAATTTTAAGACACAAATCAAAGAGTACTTCAAAGAGGGTTCAAATGAATTATTGAATGAATTATTTAAAAATTCGACAGATAAAACCGGGTTCGTCATAAATTTCTGAAACAAAATTGGAAAGTGTATTATATTCAATGCAGTTTGAATGAACATTAATTGAGCGTTTTCTTAAATGAAAAATTCGTAATGATTTTTGAAGAAACGAATAAACATTTTGTACTGTTTAATTTATTCAATTTAGGATGAGATGTTTGCTACACATTTTGGAAGCGATCCTGCCTACAAGACTATATAACTCAAAAGGAGATCCCCCTAAATTAACTTTAAGTTAAACTTTACAATCGTGGTTTTTACACATTTTGAATGACTTTGTAAACAGTTTTTTACATCTTAAATGTAATAAAAGTAGGATTTTAATGAAGGGATTGTCTTCCTGTCCCCTTTAAAGACGTCCCTGTTTTATTGAATCTTTTAATTCAAGACTAAAACCATTATCCATATTATTATTGAGCAAAATATTTTATTCCGTCTTCCGTCATATGAGATAAAAGATAATACCGATGTTATACAAATTAGCATGGAACTAATTAATTTTAAGGACCTTCATTAAATCTTATGCAGTTAAAAATTTATCAAAATTTATTTTTATGAAATTATTTTTTAGTGTTAAAGAGAGTGTCCTTTTTTTCGATTATCAGACAAGCTTCTTTCATACTAAAACCATCCATCAAGCATGTTTTAGCTTCCCACTAGACTAGAACATGCATTCAAACAAGCATGCTTTGATAACCATATCTTCTTATCAGTAGTGAAGAAGTATGGAGTGAAATACGTATCTTGTCTATCGGTGGATATGGAATTTTAAAAACTTTTGGCGGCAGTTGTTTGCAGTAGCCTTAGTTTCTAAACATCAGAAAATTTTGCTCTGGATATTGATTTTTTGCGCAAATGACATTTTATTTTGTTCTCTGAGTCAAAACTCCCGTGATGGAATTTCGGTGTTTTTTAATTGGAAGGGGAGGGGGAAGATTTGCACTTCAGATCACGGACGTAGCTATATAGCTTTTCCAAGGGGGTCTAGAATTCACTTTACAAAGAAGATTTTTGGTTGATTTTTTTGTGGAGGGGAGCATTGACTAAACCTTATTTTTAAGGTACACTTTAATGAGTGCTTTTATACATTAAGTGTTAGATTACTTAAAAGTAGTATTTTAATGGCATGTTGCTCGTAATGTAAAAATTTTACAATGTGAGCTCCAAGCAAAAATGGGGATCTGGGGGGTCCCCTAGAATATTTTTGAAAATTTGTCTCTTAAATACATGTTCCAGCTCATTTTGAGACCATTTGGGCAAAGGTAACAGGTCCTTATAAACCACAGAATTTTCAAGGGGGAAAAGTTGTAAAAAACGTCTAAGTTTTAAGGGAATCAAAAATCCTCGTCCAGAATTTTTTTTAAAAATTCCCCTTATGCATATCTCCTTTTTAAACTCTTTGGAGAGCACCAAAAAGGAAACGCTTCTTGTAACTGGCATATTTTCAAGGAGAAAACACTGTATAATCGACGTCAAAATTTGAGAAGGGGGTTTGGAGGTTCTTCCCCATTAAATCTTTTAAAATTTGGATCTTAAAGTGGTGTTTCAGCTCATTTTGAGACCCTTTGGACAAAGAGAACATTTTCTTGTAAACCACCGAATTTTCGAGGGAAAATAGTTGTAAATAAACAAAATTTTAAGGGGGATCGTGGAAATGTGGGTCCAAATGCAGATAATTTTCTTGAAAATTACCCTCTTTTTCAGTGTTTTATATTATTTTCAAACTCTTAGGGGAACACCCAAAGAATTTGCTTCTGGTAAGCGGTAGAATTTTCAAGAGAAAACACTATATAACATGCGTCAAACTTTTAAAGGGGGTTTAGGGGGTTCTCTCCCAGAAAATTTTTTCAAATTTGACCCTCAAAAGTAATGAATATAAGATTTTTAACTCATTTGAAACTTTTTGGGTCACACCCAAAGTTTCTTGTGAAAGTTAAAGCCTTAGAGGGTATTGAGGGGGGTTGCCCCTTTGCCAATGACCCCTTGTCCGGTTCCGGGTAGTTCCGGGCGTCGGGGCAGTCCAAGTCTGTCATCTCCCACTTTATTAACATAGATTTTAACTGTTTTTTGAGTGCACAGGTGCCAGTGCTTGACTGTGCACGAGATTGAAAAATATGGGTTTTCAGCTTCAAAAAATTGTTGCTTTAGGCTAAGGGGGGGGGGGTCCGGACCCTTTAACCCCCCTAATATATGTCCATACTCCAGATGTACTATGTTGTTAAAAAGCTTTACAAGTCACCTTGTGAATGAAGTAATCCTTTGAAAACATTTTGATAATTGATTTTTCAACAAATTAAGGGAAATTGAATCTACCATTCAAACTCTTATAAAGATATCCTCACTTTTGTTTAAAATTTATGTAAAGTAATAACTCTACTTGTTATGTAAAATATAAGTAAAATGAACTTTAACTTACCATTAAACAAAAATAATACATTTGAAATACAAATGCGACGACGAGTATGCATGTAATACTATAAATTCAGGTTAAATGTAGTTCTGAAAATTTGCAGATAGGATGTGGAGAAGTGAATCATGTTTCACTTAATAAATGATAAAATGTGTATGATACGGAGGTCCAAAGAAAAAGAGGGCCAGAAGATTCATTTAAAAACTTGATTTGTCGAAATTTTCTAACAAAATAAATAATCATCAGAATTTGGGGGTGGAGTGAAACCCAAACCATCTCTTGGATAATAATCATATCTTTTCTCTCTAACTTATGCATCATGATTAGTGATGGGCAAAATCGATAATTTTAGGTATCGAATACTTTGGTATCGAATACTTATAGGTATCGAATACTTTGGTATCGAATACTTATAGGTATCGAGTACTTTTAGGTATCGAGTACTTTTTTTCAATGTCGGGAAATGAACCTGAAGGGACAATTTTTTTAGGGCCTATCCATAATCAGACTAATATTCAAAAAACTGAAAGCGATCCATCAAAAAGCCCCGTAGCTACGGGCCTGTGGGTGGATAGAGGCGAAGGATTTGGCGGGGGAAAAACCTAGCCGCGTCAAATTTCTCTCGCGGATGATAACGACTTGGGTTTGAGCGTTGCAAAATGAAAACGGAAACAGGCTGCGTTTGATCTACAGTAGGTATTATAAAGATTACTTCATTGAAAAATTTAAAACGAAATATGTCAATAAAGTATCGATACTTTTGTGGGTATCGAATACACTCGATACCTATAGGTATCGAGTACTTAAGTATTTGGTATCGATACCTGCCCATCACTAATCATGATATTTTCGGATAGGAGAGTAAAAGCAACATTGGAATGCAAAAGGACAGCATTTTTGAAGGCCATATTGTCCAACAAGTTCAAAATGAGTGCAAAAGTGAGAGAAATCGATCCTCTTACATTATCGCTGGCAGTTCTTTCTTATTCCGTTTGAAACTGGAAAAACTATTGATTCTCACTTGTTTTTATTTCCCTTTCCGCGCAGTCGTGAATAATAATGGGGGTGTCCATCAGTTAGTTCCTATTCCAGACTCATTGGCTCCTCTCTGTCGCCCAAACCTGTCGGTGATTAATAGCTCTTTAATGTTTAGCTCTGGGTTGATTCATTTTTATAAATCGTTCGAAGGCCGAAACGACAACTATCAGTATCACAGTATCAGTACATAATAATTGTGATGAATGAGAAAATAGTAATGTTTGTATTGATTATTGCAATGGAAAGAGAATATTAACAAAACAACATTTCATTACGTTTGGTATAACTAAATTAAATTTGTCTCTCAAACGCATTGAACTACTAATTGTAATTTCGGTCAATATTATAGTTATAATGAATGAATAAAAACGACTAAGTTGTTTACTTCCACATTTTATTAAAAGTTAAAAAACAAACAAATTTTTCGGGGATTCATGTATCCCCTTCGTCAGTGGTGAAAATGATTAAACGGCACCGACATAGGTTTTTATACAGCCCTACTAGGAAAAAACACATAAATACCTTAAAACTGCATAGAACATAATTCACTATTCAGTTTTATATCAGAAATGGGTTTAAACTTTAAACCCCGTTTTTCGGATAAAATTTAAAAAAATTATTATAAAGTTAAGGGAACGTACCCATACTACGTGACCCGTTTAGGGGAGGGTGGGGGGGTCTTCAAAATACCACGCTCGGTCCCAGAGGGGAGGGGGGGCTTAGGGTTTCGTCACGTAGTCAATTTCCTCTTTTGAATACAGCAAAATTAAGCCAAATTAATTACTAAAATTTGACAAATTAATTATTAAAATTAGACAAATTAAGCCAAATTAATTTTTTAAACTTTTTGTTTGCAAAAAATTATTGAAAACCGTATTTATGAATTACTAAGTGAAAACTAGAGGGGGAGGGGGGTCACCAAGGGGCAGTGGCGGGTCCAGGATTTGGTTTTGGGGGGGGCTAAGAATTTTCCTTATCCATTTGAAACTTCTTGTTAATATTAATACGGAAAAGGTAGTGAAATATCCTGATCCAACTTCCAAAAGAACTTCCCCCAGAAAATTTTCGGAAATTTAGGTCAAAAACCACACTTTTTCAACTCCTTTTGGAACGCTTAATCCGAATTTCGGGTACAGATTTTTTGCATTTTGACACAATCTTAGTAAAATGTAGTTGTAATAAAAGGGTTACAAGTGCCAAAGGGGTCTGGGGGTCTTCCCCCAGAAGATTTTTTAAAATTTGACCTTAAAATAACAGGGTTTTAACTAATGATCGGCACTAGTTAACTAAAAGTAGTTGAAAAGTAGTTAACTACTAGTTGCAACTACTAGTTAACTAGTAGTTCAACTACTTTTGGTTTAGAGTAGTTGAACTAGTAGTTTAACTACTTTTTTCACCAACTACTTTCAAAAAGTTCAACTACTTCAAAAAATATTGAAAGATCAAAATTTAAAAAATATGTTACATCTACTAACAATGCCATTTTTCGTGATACATTTTTATAATTGGCAACCTTGAAATATATTTAGCCATGATATTTTTGCTATAGGTAATAAAAAGTAATCGAAAATTTGGGGAAAATATCTTATGAAATTAAATAGACTAGTTAACTAATAGTTAACTACTTTGAGAAATAATCAACTACTAGTTAAAACTACTTCCAAGAAAAAGTAGTTAACTACTAGTTACAACTACTTTTGCCCAGACTAGTTGGTAGTTAACTACTTTTTGACCAGTAGTTGCCGAACACTAGTTTTAACTCATTTTGGTGCATAAAATGTCATATTATATAGAGTAAAACTTTTCATTTTGGGGGGGGGCTTGAGCCCCCTAGCCCCCCTGGATCCACTAGTGCCAAGGGGAGGGAGGGGGGTCAAAAATGGTAAAAAATGGGTCACGTAGTATGGGTACGTTCCCTAACCTCTCTGCACCATCTTCTGCATCTCATCTCCAACATCTCTGCACACAGGCGCGGATCCAGCACGGTTCAAAGGGGGGGGGGCACTTTCAGGGGTGGATCCAGGATTTTCTTTTGGGGGGACACCACTGAAATTTTAGTCCTACCTGGGACACGGCATATAACGAGAATTTTTCTTCAGGGGGGGTTGACTCAACGTTAATTCTAAGGTACCCCAAACGAGTACAGATATGCGTTAACTTTTTTTAATCACTTAAAAGTAACACTGGTTCGGGATCACCCCAGAAATTTTATGAAAATTTGTCTCTAAAAGTAGTGTTTCAACTCAATATTTCGAGAACCTTTGGGTTACATCGAAAGAGAACAGCTCCTTTTAATCCACAAAATTTTGAGGGATCTAATCTAAATTATAAATAGACGTCAAAATTGCTTGGAGGGTTGGGGGTTTTCCCCCAGAATTTTTAAATTTTTTTTATTAATTTGAAATTCTTTGGAAAACACCCGAAGAGGACCGCTTCTAAAAAGTGGCAGATTTTTCAAAGGAAAAACAATGTTAAAAGACGTCAAGTTTTGGAGGGGGTTTGGGGGTTTTCTCCCGAGAAAATTTTTGAAAGTTGACTCTAAAAAGTGCTGTCTTAACTCATTAAGTTGTAGAATTCTTAAAAAATAAAACAATCTGATGTCAAAATTACGGACTTGGGGATTGAACTCCTAAAATCTTTCAGATACGGCCCTGACCTTCTGACCTATAAAAAGCTGATACTCTCAAAAACTGTTATGTATTCTTATTTTTTCAATAAATGTTTTAAATTTTACTTTGAAAAATGATATTTACTAATAGTAAATATACAACATTATTTTCACAGTATTTAAAAGACACTGGTAGAAACAAGAAAATTGGTTAATATTTTCACACGGGACATATTGGAGGATTTTGAATAACTTAAAATAAGGTAAAAAAAACATTTAAAAACACAGTATTTTAATGAAATAAACCTGAAAAGCTTAACTTATGTGTCGATTTTTGAATCTAAACTATTTTTTTTAGAAAAAAATATTTTTTTCTGTTTTAAAACAATAAAGTAATGGCCATATACTGACAGACCTATGGTGCAAGAGATAGAGAAAGTGTTTTGCTACGTGTAGAGAAAACTTACCTTAAAAAACTTAAAAGAATCGCATTAAGTCGTGATAAAAAATGACTAATTTATTAGATTCCTAACATGAAACAACTTATAATTAAAAATAAATAGCCTTTCAAGTGCTTATAACTTTTCAGTAAACCATGAACAAGTGTCTTTTAGTACTTGGCGGCCTTCATTTTCAGAGTTAGTTTAACTGTATGCATTAAATTTTAAATAATAATTTAAGACAGAAGAAATTCTAAACCTGTGGTTCTCAAACTTTTTAAAGCTACCACCCCCTTATTGTGCGTAAAACTTTGCAACGCCATTCCCCAATAAAAAAATATAGAATTTAGGGTATAGGGTAGGGTGATAAGTTAATATGAAAAGTAATTTTAAGTAGAGTAAACCCGATTTGTAAAACTTAGCTGAAGTTAGCTAGTCCCTCAACTCCTTTTCAATAGACTTATGCAGCCCACTTACGGAGCTCTAAGGGACCACCTGAGGTTTGAATAGGACTATCAGTTGAGAACTCTCTAGAAAGGGGGGTCTGGGGGTCACCCCCAGAAAATTTTTGATTTTAAGCCCTTACAAAAGTGCCAAATATGCCTTTTTATGCAGTGTATTTTTTAGTCCTCTGGGGGGGCACGTGCCCCCGTGCCCCCCCTGGATCCGCTACTGATTGCACAAACGCACTCGGTGTTAATTCTAGGTAGAATACTAATAGCTCACACATATATGATCTTGCCCCATATGAAATTTCTGAAGAGGCTATAGTATTTTTGCCTTAAAAATTTTTAAGAAGTCAAATTTTTTAAGTAATTTAACTAGAAAGACTAAAAAAAGTTTTTAAAGTTTGAAATTATGTATTTAAATCATGTTTTTTTGCATTCGTAATTTTTTTATACTTTTGACTAAAAGAATTTTTTTCCGCATTTACAATTAATTCATAGCCACAGAGAATAGAGCTTAACAGAGAATCCAAATGGCAGTTTTCCTCCTTAATTCACTTTAATTGAATTCCATGTCGGGACGCACCTTTCGGGACGCAAATTGTCTATGGGAAAACCCATGCCCATGCTTTAAAAGTTGCCATTAGCGTCTATGATTGAGACGGACCCTCTGTTAAGCTCCATACTCTGTGGTCATAGCAATATATTTCATGGATTCTTTCTTAGATTTTATTTAAAGAGATTTTCTTGCATTTTAACTTTTGTCAAAAATTAAAATCAGAAATATTGCAATTTCTCTTAGGAGAGGTATTATTCGAACACCATTTATTTCTATTGAAGAAAATTTAGCTAACTATTACAATCTATGAACGACGCATAAAATTATTTAATGGGCAATACCACTATTTTTTTATTCGATAGAGGTACCCTAGAGCGGAATATACGCGCAAAAATTTTTTAATTACGATGATTATTTATTTTTTTTATGTAATTTCAAAGTTCGACTTTAAAAAAGGGCGTTAAATCGTCCAATTTCCCAATATGACGTAGTACTTATCCCCTATACATTGATTTTCAACAATGCTTTTAATAAGGAAGTTGCATGTGTCAGATTTTCAAAAACAAACAAATGTTCCGTATGGTTTTTTGTATGGTAAAATGAAATATCTAGTCAGTTTTTCAAAAAAATGTATAGGTAATTAAATATTTTAATTTAAAAGTCGAGAAAAAAACACGTGACTGAAAACGTTTATTGTTTAAACTATAAGATGACGTCATCAATAATACCATCAACTCCATTGCTTTACAACAATGTTTAGTATAAGATGACGTCACATCCAAACTCTTGGCGTTTTCGCGCGCTTTTAAAAAGGGGATTTTTGTTAATTTTTTTGGCAATCAAAAAATTTCTCGATCGGCCTCAAATTTTGGGTAGTTGCTTATTTTTGCAAGAGGAATCGATTAAAAAAATATAAAAAATCATGCAACTTCCTCATTGTTTAAACAAATCAAAGTCATTGTTGGGTTTCTCGTTAAAGTCTGTATGAGTCAGTTATGACGTACATATACCCTATACAAAGACTTGACCTATAGAAAGACTTGAAAGACAAAGATTTTAATTTTAAATATTTAATTAACTAAATTTTTTGAAATTTTTCATGTGGATTTTTGGATTTAGATCTATTTTCTTTACTGGAAAAATGCATTTTTTTCTGTTTTCAAAAAATGATGGTATTGCCCATTTTAAATTAAAATTCTCGTCTTTCGAAAATTTTGGAAAAAAATCCCCACCAGTGGCGGCTCGAAGGTAAAATTATAAGGGGTGCTGCTCCGATGGTACCAAGTTGGCAACGTATTTTAAGCGATATAATGCCAAATTATATTTCTATTAAACAAAAACGAGTAAAAAATCAAATAGAAAAGATGGGAACAACACAAAATTTTGATTTCACACTAATATAAGCATTCAAAAACTGTCACTTACCTATATTTAGCGGATTATTACGAATATGAAAAATCTAAGATGAAGTCTATTTCATTTAGTATCTCAAAAGCAAATGAAACTAAAATCAACATTTTGAATTCAATTTTTTTCATTATAAAAAGAAATAAAAACTTGGCTACAAAAAAGTAAACATAAATATTTATTGACTTGCCGATAAACATCAGAAAATATTTTATTCTATCCCTATTGAAAGGAAAAAAGAAGCTATAAATAAAAAATTAAAACAGTGTTGGAGTGATAAGCTAAAAAGCCAATATGATTTATTAGTAGTATAGAAATCGTTTATTTTTCTTCTTCCTCACAGCTGTCTCAAGAGAAAAAGATATCATTCTTTTAGTCGGGGCTGCTGGAAAGCAGCCCCTTTTCTTCTAACAGATTCGCATGCTAAATTCTTGATATTTTGATTTGATATGATAAAGCTAGGTTTTATACTACGATTGGTACATCTGCGGGGGCTGATCGACCCGGAAAGAAATCTGTTGGCGAGACGGCATAGCAGAGAATTATTAATTGAAAAAGGATTATAAAGGACAAAGATTAAAGGGGGAAATAGATAATTTTTTAAATATTGTAAAGCAAATAAAAATTGGAATTTCGGGAAATTTTTGTTGGGGGTGCTGCAGCCCCGCAGCCCCTATGGACGAGCCGCCACTGATCCCCACCCTTTTTAAGTGCGACTTTGTACCCCCTCCCCACCATATTCCTTATAAAAGTACTAAATAATATTAATAACTCAATTATTTTATGTGTGCGGGTGCGATTACATATTGTATACATTTCCAATTTCATACTGAGTTAATTTTATCCATTTTAACGATACTTTTTGTATCCTGAATCGACACTATATTTTTTATTTTGTCGTTTTTTTTAAATTTGGATGTATGTTGTACTCAATGCAATTTTTGTTTTGTCGCTTTTAATAAAAATTTGGTATTTGCTCGATCCGTTGGAACCAAAATATAAATAATTTATTTTAGCAGCTGTCCCTCTTGCCTCTTGTCCTTCAGTTGCCACTCAAAACCACTCAAAACACCAAAATATAGGCTTACCATATTTTCTCGGGTCCAACCCAGGACATGTTTTGAAATTTCTTAATTAGTGCTATATAAAACTACCAAAGTTTAAAAACTAAGAAAAACTATTCAAACTAATAACCCTTAAATAGAAATATCAGATTTTATATTTTCCTTTAAAATTATTTTTTTTAAAAATTGTTTGATTTACTTAATTTTTATCACAAAATTAACAGAAAGTAAGTTTTCTGAAGTAAAACAAACGTTAGAAAATGTAAAAAAGCGCAATTTTAAACAGCTTGGTTGGGATAAAACAAACCAAAATACAGATTCAAAGTAAATATCTATGAAAAAAAAACCAATACACTGACCACTGGACTTCCTGCACCTGCACTGTCCAGTCCACGTGCAGAGGTGAAGTCGAGGTCAGAGAATCCCCCCTTAGGTATGAGGGGAAACAGAAATGAATCATTCCTAGGTTGCCAAAATAATTGCAATCGCAATGAGTGAAATGCCAGGAAAACACAAGCTTTCCATGTATTTTTTCTTTTTGCCAAAAGCGATATGTAGCCAAATACAGTTGCCTACACTCATGGTGGTTTGTGCGATTCCCATGTATTCCATGAATGATTTTGGCGCCTGTGGCGTCAAAATCAACCAATTGTGTTTCTCTAAAATTCTCGCTAACAATATTCCAAAGCCAACCAAAGCCCAGGGATCCGCCACACACACACGGCCGGCCAAAAATAACGTACTTCTTGTTTCATTCTTGTGTTTACTGGAACAACTTACTAATTATTTGTTTTGAAAGTGATCTTGGTGAATGAAACTGTGAAATATTTCAGTTTATACGTGAAAGATCCATCAATACTCCTAATAAGTGTATGGAATACGCTTTTTGAGGGCTGAATTCTGAATTCCGTCACAGCATATAGCTCTTCGTTGCTAGTTACGCACATACATATTTATAAGTGAAATGAGACACTCTGAAGGAATTCCATAATAATCAATGCACTAAAAGACTTGCCATTTATTGCCCTGTTACTTGTTGAACGGCTAATATCCGATTGACGGTGGTATCGGAAACATCTCTTCGTAATAAAATCATCTCGGTTCTGTGCGTTCTGTGATGACAGATAAACTTATCATCATCAACAAAGTGGAAAAGCAGTGGTTTTAAGGTAAAAAACTGAAAAAAATATTGCATGTTGCCAATTGTATGTGGTGGATAAAACGGAAATTAAAAGTTTTCCTAGACAAGACGCTTTGAAAATTCAGCGTTAAATTTCTAAAACATAAACATTGCCTCTTCATCAACTATTCGGCAATTAGTTCAGTACAGTTTAGTTTGTAATATGGATTTAAATAATGAATTGATGTATGTTATCGACGAATGATGGGTTTAAATCATGATTTTAGACTTAAATCTTTGTTTTTTTCCTCTGAAGTTCATGACAACTGTCTGTAAGGTTGGAGATGTTTCATAGTATTAAATACATGTATCTGTGTAACTGGTATAGGCACAGCTTCGATAAGAGTCGACCAGCTGCCATGTTAACCCACAGCTCAAATGATGACACACATGCGGTTGGTTCCTAGTAGAGCCCACACCCTTGCCAAAGTTGGCCATAATTCCGCCATCTTGGTAACCCTACTTTAATACACTAGATGGCCTTTGGCACCATCTTGTTCTGGTTTGGCGCTTTATTTCGGTTTGTCGCCAAGGGTGTGGGCTCTCCTAGGATTTTCACAACCATATAGATCTAATTTGAGCTGTAGGTAAACATGGCGGCTGGTCCACTCTTTTCGAAGCTGTGCCCTGGAATAAACAATTCTTTAAATTTTTTAGTTAAATATTTACCAAATTTTTTGTTTCTTAAACATTTCCCCCAAATCTCATCAGAGGGGTGGGGCGAGTTGATTAAAATCTCAGGTTAGTTTTTATTTTAGAAAATAGTATACATATATATGCTTATTCTCCTGTCATTTATCATCTTGTCAAATTTAGGAAAATGCACAGAATAGTCAAAGCAGTGGATCATTAGCCAGTTAGTCAAGATAATTATAAGTTTACACCATGTTTGATATTAGGGATTTCAATATGGATTTGTATCAAAGCTTTTGTTATGTGTATTTATTAAGTATGATACTATAGTCTGTGTGAATAAAATTGATATCTTGTCACCATGGAAATGACATGGCAGTGCAATAGAAATGCATTGTGACTAGTAGGAAACGACTAGTAGTGATTTTATTTAAACACAGACTATGATAATACAAAACAAAAATGTAGCTAGAATATATTAAAGAAATCTATTTACTAAAAAGTAAATAAAAGAAAATAAATTATATTTAGTTTTTTTTTAAATAAAAGTTAAGATAATCTGACTTGAGAATTTGAGGGAGAGAGTAGGAGGTAATAAACCTTTCATTGACTTAATGTGTAACTATGTTTTAAAATAGGGCTGCCCAACCTCCGGCCCGCGGGCCAGATCCGGCCCCCGAGCCCTCTGAATCCGGCCCGCGAACGAAATTAGAATACCTTTTATTACTTAAGTGGCGGATCCAGGATTTGGTTTTTGGGGGGGGGGGCTAAGAATTTTCATAACCCAATTGAATCTTCTTGTTAATGTTATGAAAAAGGTAATGAATTATCCTGCTCCAACTACTAAAAGGGGGGTCTGGGGGATCTCCTTCATGAAATTTAAGCCAAAAACCCACTTTTTCAACTCGTTTTGGTGCGCCTCATCCGAATTTCGAACATAGTTTTTTTGCTTTTTGACAAACTTAGTAAAAAAAAGATGTAATAACAGAGTTACAAGGGGGTCTGGGGGTCCTCCCCCATAAATTTTTTTTTACATTTGCACTTAAAATTACAGGGTTTAAACTCATTTTAGTGCATAAAATATCATTATATAGAGTAAAACTTTTCATTTGGGGGGCCTCCCCCGGGATCCGCTAGTGATTACTTTGTTTTTCGGGGGGTTTTTGCTGAAAAAAATTCTTTACAAATGCCAAGTTGCAAAAATACTGTAAACGAAAAGTTATAAAAGGTATTGTTGTTATTAAGCATTAGTTAGCACTTTTGCTTTTCTACTGTAATTTCATTTCTGGTCCCCCGCACCTCATCAAATACCCTGAGTGGCCCTCCTTCAAAAAAGGTTGGGCACCCCTATTTTAAGAAAACATTTTAGGTTGTGCGAATTAGGCTGTAAGTCATTTCAACAATGTTAAAACTGAAAAAACTTCAGCTCTCAAGTGTCGCCTCCAGCCATGGACCGGTTTCATTCTAGCGCTGACTATAATGTAAAAAGTGGTGACCATTGATTAGTCCTCTACTATCTGCCAGAATAAACTATGCATTCCCTAGAACAGATTTTTGATGCTTGAGAGCTGGAGTTTTCTCACATATTCCTCTAACCAAAGGTACTGATGATATACTTCTCGTTTCAATGTTAACTGTTTCCTAAAAGAAGAAAAAGTTACTTACTAGATCAGAATGGCACTTAAGATATTTTTTGGCTGCAGTTTTCTAGTTGGCAACTTGGTCTGCAGTTTAATACAGAAGTATAGAAATTATCTTCTAAAATGCAGTGTGAAAAGTTTTGACTTACAAAGCAAGAATCATTTTCTTCAGTACAAATCTGCTGTGTAAAAGGGTGTAGCATATTGCAAAAATTCCAGTCAATGTAAAAATTGGTCAAAAAAGAGTTTATAGCTTTACCCATTAGGATGGCCCACTTTTCTATGGGAAAAAATAAAGTGTAATTAATTCTTCAAGTCACCCTTTGAATTTTTTAGATTTGCTGAGAAAACCCTTCTTGCAAAGTTTGAGCTCTGTACCTTCATTAGAAAGCAACTTGACCAAAGGACCTTAAGATTTGTTAACTTAAGCAAAATTATAAGATACTAAATGTTTAACTTGAAACTGTGAGTTGGAAGCTTTTTCCGCATATATTCTTAAAAACAATTATTAGTCAAAACAATCATTTAATTATCATTAAATTATAGTTCATGTTTATTAACAAATATTAAGAGTTCTAAAAACCTTGTTACTTGATGAACAATGGTGAAAAAGTGACAAATTATTTTTAAATTGAGTATTTTTATGAATTATATGTTTTGTTAAATATTTATTGATATTTTTATCACTACATTGAATTTGAACTTTTTCACTCCTTTTATGGTCACCGACTTCTATTCCAAACACAGATTTTGTCAGTGAGTTTCTATTAGCAGTTTAAAAAAAGCAGAGGATGCCCAGAACTCTATCTGAAAAAAAAGGTTTTTTAGGCCACCCTATTACCCTCCCATGTATTGTTTTTTTCTGACTAGTTTTTTATTACCATATAAAGATGTAATTTTAGCTTTATTATTCTAATTATGGAACTTCCAGGAAAAAAAGAGTTAATTATTTGTTATTGACATTGCAATTTTATTTAATCTTCAAGAATATTTATTTTGTTCTGAATCACACACAATCGGGAAAACTTCAAGGTAGTTGAGAAAAAAATCTAAAACATTGAATCTACTTAATTTTTGTAAACTTTTTCATTGTACACACATGTCTGATATTCAACTTACAACAAAGAATGTCCTTTAAGGAAAATCTATCTTATAAGAAAAATGTAGCAACACCCTATTAGTAATTCTTCTCAGGCCTTCTCCACTTGGCATATTGCATCTTGTTTTATATTTAGCAACTATGACTCATTTTATGTATTTGCTGAGTTATCTAACACCATGGTTACGGATCATAACATTCTCTTACATTGCTTAATTGATTAATCACTGAAGCATGAAATCTTTGGGTTTTGTTTTTAGTTTTTGATATCAATTGATAATCTGTTGAAAAGGGAGATACTATTGCTTATTAGAATTTAAAAAACAAATGAACTAAAGGGTGAACAAATGCTTAAACCTTTCTTATCATTACTAAATTATTAGCAATTTAACTATAAATTTAAGTTTACTTTTAAACTATTATTGGGTGTTAAGTATCCTTGTCAGTTTAAGGAATTTTTAATAAACCATTTCCCGAAAATTTTTAACTTTTCAGTATGCTGTTAGAAAGTATTGATGAAAATAATTCTGTGCCAAAGAAAATATTTAATGAATAAAATGCAAGAACTTTGACTTGACTTAATAATTTGTTTGTGGTTTTGAAGTTATATAAAGGTCTCCTAGTATATTACTCCTGAATTTTTCAATAATTTAAACGGTTTACAATTAAATGTTATTTATTTGTTTCCACAAATATGCTATATTAGGATAAAACATTTTATTTGGGCTATAAGGCCGTGGTCATCAGGTCCTGATGATGTTCACCGCAGTTGTGGACGAAACGTTGACTTTTAATCCTTTTAACACCCGACCACGGCCTTATAGCCCGAATAAAATGTTTTATCCTATAAATTCTGGCTGTGAAAGTTTTTCCTTTTATAATGCTATATTTATGTTCTAATAAGTAACCTTAAAGAGGAATTATTGATTTTTGCGGCTTTCATTTATTGGGGGAAAAAAGCAAATGAAGTGTTTTGTGTCACAAATGAATTGCTCTCTCAAACAGTTTTCTTCTAATGGTTAATAGTCTTCTGTAAATTGTTTTTAACGAGTTGTGAATGAATGTCAATTCAACTCAATATCTATCTTTAGTAAACCTGGGTTGGGTAAATCTTTTTAAAAAATACCCAGCTTGGTGTTTAAATTTTTTTCTTTTGCTTTCAGGTATAGAACAAGTTATGTGTGCCCTATGAACTAAGAATAATGGATGTTGTTTCTGTGAGGTGACAATTTGATCAGCATTTTTTAACAGTAGAGCGAAAGGGAAGAAAATGTATGGTTCTTACTTATATTTTTTTCTGGTATAGCAAAATACTTACAAATGTAAGTTTCTTTCATCCTATGATTATTTTTTATCATGTGAATATTTCCCTATAAAGTTTTATCTCTTGGAACTCTACTGATGTATCAGAGTTTCATTCTATGATTGGATAACTGAGTAATTTATGCTTAGCTAAAATGGCTGAAAAGTCGAAAAATTCTCCTAACGTATGGGGGAAACCTGTGCCTATGAAACTGTTTGCCGCTTGGGAAGTAGATCGAACACCTCCCAACTGTATTCCTAGACTCTGCACTCTGAACTTGACTCGACTGGTTTTATTAAAACCGGTTGTAGGTGAGATGAACTCAGTCATTATAGCTGTCAAAATGCAAAGTTCAAAGAGGGTTTTACGCTCCAACGAGATAATGGTACTGAATAATGGACTGATTGATACAGAAATCGACCTGACATTTTCTTTACAGTACCCCCACTTCTTGAAAAGGAGTGGGAACAATTTGCACATTATGCTCCAGAGGAGAAAGAGATACAAGAATCGAGCCATCTTGGGATTCAAGACTTTGGCTGGTGGCGTCATCAATATGGCCGCGGTTCTTCAAAGACCCATGGACAAAGAGCTAGAGCTTCACTCAAATAACAAAGAAAAGAGTGAAGTTATTGCAAAGGTCCTGATGTATGCCATATCTAGTCAACCTGTCGACCATGAAGAAGCTGACCGGCTAAAGACCCTGCAGGGGATAGAAAGGGCTGTTGAAGTTGATAATTTTTCAGATGAAGAAGAGGAATACACATCGAATGAAGATGGCTGTGACAGCGAGGCTGTGGTAGAAGAGACTACACCTGCTGAAAACTTAAGCCACCGAAGAAAGTTGTTGAATTCCAAGATGTTCCCATCTGGTCGGGAGCGGCCAGATCCGGCTGAGCGCAACATCAAACAGAAAATAATTTCCTTACTGAAGAAGTTTAGAATACCTGAAGCTGAGGTGTCAGACTCTGAACAATATCAAGAAGAGCTTGAACAGGAACTTATTTCTCAGAACCCACAGGAGTTTGAAGATCTCATTGATGAGTTGGAGAGCTTGAGTGACAGTGGTCCAGATGTGGATGACATCAGCATATCCTCTACCCCAAAACCTAGTTTGAGGCCATTTTTTTCTTCTGGCACCCTGACAGCTTTGGACAAAACTATGCCCATGATCAGTGATGACAGCTCTAGGAAGACAGATGATAATCATGAGTCAGGGACAGATCAAGAGTTCACTGATACTAGTCAAACAGCAAGTCCACCAAAGTCCCTCACAATCGACGATAAGAAAAGCTTTGCACACTCAGTGGCTCCAGATAGAGAAAAGAAGACCAGGTTGTTTGCGAGGGAAAAGAATACATCCAAAGACAAACGTTCATCAGGAGTGTCTAAGGAGGGCAAAGAGAAGATATGTGAAAAATCTTCTTCAAAAGACTCTGAGTGCAGCCCTCAAAAGACTGTTTTGGAGCAATTGGCAAAAATTTTCCCATCAGATGACTCTATTCCAGACCATGTCATCATAATCAATGCTATTGATGTAGTGGGGAATTTTCTTGCCATGCAGCTATTAGATAGGGATGAAAATGTCATAACAATCTTCTCAAATTCAGATCTGAGAGCTTCCTTCTCGTGTTTAATGAACAAAATCCAGAAGTTCTGTAATTGCAACTCACGAGCTCCTCAGACCATCAAAATAGGCATTCTAGGTCAGGACAGCTTCTTTAGCTCAGTGCTGCGTTTGTATGCAGAACATTTTTCTACTAAGCCCTTTGAGTGGCAGTCATATATCAAGTTCTGTGTCGTTCCCCTTTCCTCAAGCTCAGTCGCAAAGTCTTTGGGTTGCCTTGACAGCACCTACAGCAACATGTTTATGGACAGTTCGTGGAAAGAGCTCATTGACCACTGCACAGGAATGTCGGCAACACCAGAAATACAGATGGCTGTTGACCGCATACTGCACTTTGTCAACAATGCAACCTCTCTGTGGCAGATGGCGATAGCTGAGGCAATGGTAACCTATAAAGAAAAGAGCTCTGATGACGAGTCTTCGCAAGTTTTCATTCCCTTCATCACGGATGTCAAAATTGGGATGATGGAGTGTGGAACCCAAACAGCTTCTCTTGACGCAGATGAGGTACCTTCAAACCTCACTGTTCCAGGTAACTCACCTCCTTGCAATGCCGCAGAGAAAGGTGCTCGAGAAAGCACCACTCCTCCGAGCTCCCCTAGCATTTCCAGCGCTTTCTTGGGCAACAGCTCGAACCTCCCAGTCTCGGTTGCGTCCGGGGAGACAATGGATCTTCAGCTGGACTATTGGATTCTGCCACAGAAAGGAGAACCCAGCAAGAAAGGGGAGAGCTCCAAGCTGAGCATGAAGACCACATTTCGGACTCTGCACATATCTCGTGTCAGCGGTTCTGTGGAATCGGGCCTGTCGTCGCTGACCCTCACTTACATCACCAAAGAGAAGAAGCAGAAGATAATGAGGTTGGGCAAGAAGAAGGAGAAGGAAAAGGAGTTGGATAACCGATATCAGCAAGTAGAGGGTATCCAGAGACTGATCTGCTCCTGCCGTACGCTGCAGACTCCGCTGAAAGTCACCATTGATGGTGTGGAGTGGAGCGGTGTGAAGTTCTTTCAGCTGACTTCCCAGTGGCAAACTCATGTCAAATACTTCCCCGTGGCATTGTATTCCATGATAGAACACCCCTTTCAAAGTTTCATCTGATGTAATAATCCGCTTTTAGTGCCAAGCGCATAAAATACGTAGTGAGTGAGGTGCCTGTTGATTCAGTGTCTGCTTTATTTATATTGTTGCTTGCATGGCTGAAATTTTCAGCGAATCAAACCTTACCTTACTGAGTTAATGATCTTTTCTCTAAACTGTAGTATATCTGCTGTGTGCTAACATTGGAAGTCCCTAAAATTGCCAAACAATTTTGCAACTTTAATTAGAGCATTAAGATGTTGAACTCTAATGTATTAGTTTTCTTAAATAGTTCTTGAGTATGAACTCTATGCTAAATTTTGCTAAAATTACAAACTGTGCAGTAGCACCTTGTTATTCAATTGCCCTAAATTTTACGTAAGGAAAAATATCGGTAAATTTCAAGAATCCGGGCCATGGTGACTTCTTGGCGAAATGCTTTCTCGCCAATGCTCGCCAAGCACTTTGCAGAACGAACATCGTAATTGAATTTAGGGCTGCTGTACTAAGCATTGTGAACTAGAAAGAGTTACTTATCGTCTAACTTTATCCAACCCTTGGCGATTGGCCCGGATTGTTAAAATTAACCAAAATATCTTGCCTTTTATTGTTAGTTATTTAAGCTCTATTCCGTTACCTGTTCCATTAAATATTGCATAGCTGTTTTAGATGCCAAAGATTATGAGTATCCTTGAAAATAGCAAATCAACCAATTAAAACATACAAGTATACCAATGCCAACAAAAAAAATTTGGAGATAGTACTACTGTATTTGAATATCTGATTAGTAAAATATATTAGGTGATTTTTGGCAGGACAGATAATGGAATTGAACTGTTATTTGTAAAAATTTAAAGGTTGAGATCATGAAACTTTTAAACTTTTTTTTGCTGAAAAATGAGTTGAACCAATAAGGGGTTTATGCATGGCTTAACTCTAAAATCTACTATAGAAATAGATAAATATAGGACTCACTTAAGTAGATATTGGCATTAAGTAAGTAGATAATATATATTTATTTTATTTTATGTCCACAATGTTGTTTGTAATAGCTGTAGCTAAATACTGACTGAAAATTGCTGTTGTCTGTGATAGATTGCTATTTGGAAGACTTGTACAATGTAGTGTAAATGGACTATAAATGTCAATTATAAATGCTTAAAATTACCTTTCAAATTGGAAGATCTTGAAAGTGTTATAAGGTAATCTTACTATTTTTGTAATTTTCGTAAACATTTTGGCTATTGCACCCTTGGTATTTTCTAATGCATTGTGTAAATTTTTGTACCAAACTTAGATCTTGGAACTTTTCTGAATAGATTACAATTGCTTTCATTTGTGTGGGTGTGGTAGCTTAACTTATTTCAGCTTTTTACAAATTTAAAAAGTTTCCTACCTGATATTCTTTTTATATTCAATAGGTGGTTGTGTGAATGAATAGAAGGAAAATAGAGTCAAAAATCTTAATGTATTCAAAATTACAAGTCTATTTATGCTTTTTTTATCATTTATATGGACTAGAAATATTTATTCTTTAAAAAAACAGCATCGTATGCTCAAATATATTCTAATTTAAAAAGCACATTAAAAATGTTGGTGTTAGTAAAAAGAATAATTTAATGTTTTATTATTTTTCTTATTTTCTTATTATTTTAAGACCCTTACTTTGATCCAATATCCTAATGTGGATCATGCAGCATATAACACCAAACAACCAACCTTATTTTGATTCTCCTTTCTAAAATCCTCTACGAATGTATTAATAAGTATTTAAGGCACGAATGGCCACCCCGCGACACATAAAAAATGTTTTACTAGCTTTAAATTCCATAATCAGTCTAATAATATTTTTTTCGGTAAATTAAAAGAAAATTTGAATGTGGTAGGTACAATTTTTGTTTCCAAAATAGTCCCACTCTTCTCAAAAAGGTTGGTTTTCCCTTATAAGGTAAGAATGGGTTAAAGAACTTGCATAATTAAAATGTGGTTCAATTTCTTAGGTTTAATTTTATTATACAGACCTTTTAAACTTACTAAGACATTTAATTACAGGATTAAAACATTAACAGGACATTTCCTTGCTGTAGGTATATTAAAAAAACTTACATTCAACTTCTTTAGTTCATAATAAATATTTAAGTAGAGAAAAATAATTAAAATGAGATAACTAACATCATACCGGGATATTATTCAGTTTACATAGTTTCCATTACATATTTTTTAGTCCTACTATTTAAGTTCAGAAGAGAAATATTTCTGTTGAATTTTTTTTTCATTAAATACTGAAGAAAGACTTAAAATATTTGTTTCAGCAACTACCTAGTCGGTAATAAGAGACGAGATAGTAACTTTTTTACTGTTTTATCTTTAATGTGATTTGTTTATACATTGTTTTATTTTTTATCAAATTTTATGTGTTATCTCGGTGTGCATTCAAGTTATTTTCTGTTCAAATTATATTAATCTGTTCTCAAAATTTGGTTTCTTTGTTCTATTTTCATTCTATATTTCATTATTTTAAAAATGTTTCATTATAAGTGTAGCTATTTGAATTAATATTTAGTTGCATATAAACCCGAGTGCCTACTTAATTTATTTTCAATTATTGATGTCACAATGGTTGGATTGCAATTGTGTAGCTAAAACCATTGTAGTTGGTGAAGTTCCTTGACCAACTTTTAAGTGTGAGCTACTTATAAATTTATATTAGTTATTAATGTGTTTCATATTATGTGTATTAATGTGTTATAGTGCACACTATTTGTTTATTTAGAACTGCTTCTTAACTTTTTCAAGGTGATTTTTAAAACAAGTTGGTCAAAATAAAAACCAAAAATGCAATAGTCCAAAGTACAACTTGCAACAAAATGTTTTAGAACCCCTGTAGTATTTCTTGCTATTTTTATGCTTTGACTATTTCCATTGACTCTCAGCATGTTTACAGCTGTGAAGTTTAAAAATGTGGATACAAATTCCTTATCTGCAATAAAAGTTTTTCAGATATTCCATGAAAATAATTATCATGGTAACATTTTTGACCTACTTAAAAAAAGAAATAGCATACATTTTATTTTTTCATTTAAAAATATATATAGGAATGTTTCTTTAATTTAAAATTTTGTCTGTATATTTGTTTATTAATTTTAAAATGCATAATGCAATATACTACCAAACTACTTTATTTTTTAACATTAAAAGAAGTAAGAAAAATATATTTCTTATTTATATATAATTTTAACTGTTTTTTAAGTTTTTATCCAAGACAAAAATATTTTGGCTCAGTTAAAATTCTTAAAATATGATGTTAATTTTTTTCTTATTTGAAAAAGCTTTGTAGTCATTATTTTTCATTTTATGTTGACTGACAGCTGTGATGTGTACTTCTAGTTAAGTATCTGTTTCTGTATTGATGTTCAGTTAGTTTGTTACAAATAGTTCTGTGATAGTTATTTATGCTATGTGTATTGTAAAATGTATCTTCCCCACAAATTCACCATTCAATTCCATTACATTTTCCTAACTTATGAACTGTTTCCACATCTGTATATTTTCTCAGTTAAATGTGGTTTATGTTGTGGGAAAATGTGATTTCTAGGTGCTATGATGTACTACATTTACATACCTGTCATCACTCATGTGTGCTTTAGAACTGTATGATATATGGCAAGATTTCAATGTTGTAAATGCTAAAATGCTTGTTCAATTTGCAATTTTGTTGTTATATGTTCATATGTGCTTTATATATGTTGCATACCAGTAGAATAAAACAATTGTTTGCATTCTGTGTTTTTGAAATTGTAGTTTTTAGTATTCAATTCCTGAGAAAAATAATTTTAAAGTTATGTTTCAGGATTCCCAAATAAACAAGGACGTCTTTATCAATGACCACAGAGAAAAAGCCACACAGGGTTTAAAATGCTATTTTTTAATGCTATCTTATGGAAGAGGGAAGTATTTCTAATGTCAGTGATTGACAGGGGTAGGGCACACAATTTTGTAGTCACTGCTGTGATTATAGTCTGTTCCATTTAGACTAGGTGCCTGAAACAGGATCAAAAATCAGCTGATTAATTTTAAATAGAACGAGTCAGAGGCATCAAACAGCGTCAAAATTCATAGGCATAGTAGATTGGGCAATAAGGTAAGCTGGTAAATTACCACCGATATCACAGATCAGCATGGGAAGGATATTTAAATATTTGAAAATAACATCGGCCGAGTGACTGAAATTTGATTTTGCTTATTGAATTGCGTAAGGAAGCGGGTATGTCGGAACTGATGATTAACTTTAAATTTTTTATTAAGATTAACTGTGTATAAAATGATACCGAATAAAATTTATTTGAAAATTTTGACTTTACGAGGATTTATGAGGGTGGTCATTTTACCAACACATAATCTTAGATTTTCCAATAGTGGCCACCGCAATGGCTTCCAATAGAAACATGAATAATATTTAATTTGAATTAGTTTTTCTTCATAAACTGTTGACTGCTTTAAAATGAGTGTTGTATGAATTTGGTTTCATTCTGGCTTCGGGAACCAAGGTTTCTAAAAGATTGATTTACATGCTAAATTCCTCTCAAATCAGCTACAGCGTAGCCTTTGGGCCAGAAACTATCAAGTCTGTTATTCTAAATTAAATAAAGCTAATTTGATTTGATCTAAAATATATTCCGTTGCGAAGGAAGATTTAATTAGAACTAAACGACCATAACTACTCAATTTCATGCATAAACCCCCTCATATAGGCAGAAAAAGAGAGGTGTCCACTAGGGTTATGATTCTGAGACTTTTTTAAAAATATTTAAAAGCCTGATGCTGCATTCGATGAACTTTTTCCCATATGTTAATTTTTTGGCATTATTTTCTTTAAATTGAGAAAAAACCTTGCGCGCCTAACATCATTTCACTTTCTAATACATATAGCAATCACTAGGGTGTCTCGGAAAAAAACTTTTTTTTCCAAAAACCTCACACCCCAGGGCTTTTCCCATTCCTTTTGGTCCCAAAAGATAGTGTGTGAAGTTTAACCCCTATAAGTTAACTCTAGGGTTTGCCTATAGAGCCCCAAATTTGAAAAAAAAAGTGGAAAAAACTACCTATTTTCAGAATTTAAAAAATATATATTTATATTGTTATAAAACTGGTTCAAATGGGTTCTTTAGAACATAATTAAATGGATTATTTATATTTATGTGTTAACTGTACCCTATAGCCCCTGTAATTTAAGATTAAAAAGTGCTACTTAGGGACGTTGCACTCACCAAAGATTATAATGCATTATCGGGGGACGAAATGAATTAAATCCGAATTTCTTCGAAGGAACTCCCTCATATGATGCCATTTATTGTTAAATTGATGTTTTAAATAATGAAGGCGAGTGAAATAACAGTAATTAGGCCTTCCATTGAACTTTTAATGTAAAAAGTACTTTTGTGCGAAAATGCTTGTTTCTAGCTGATCAATTCCAAAATTTACCCTAAAATAGAGGGTTATTGTACTTTTTAAGATCAAATACCTTTTTAAACCCTTATAGATTTTTTTATAAGTAGAACTTATCTTTAAACCGTACAGATTGGAAATGACATAAATTTCTCCTATACCAGAAATAAAAATAAATTTTATCTTATAAAATTATATGAAAATTACCTCTCTTCAACGTATTAGGGGGAAAGTTTAATTGAAACCTTCTTTCATCAAAATATGAACAAAAATTTACAAATATCAAACAATTTTCTTAACTTTAATAAAGAAATCCCATTTTCTCTTCTGGTAGAGAAATAACCCAAGTCAGCTCCGATCTATGAGATTTAAAATTAAGTTCTACGTAAAAGTTTAACTTATAATGGTATTTGAATGGTATGGATAATGGTATGAATGGTACACCAAAGGGCATCATTTAAGAGTTCTTTTGAAGAAAATTGGAAATTATAATACCACTGTAGTGCATTATAAGCTTTGATGAGCGCAACCTCCTTAATTAGTACCTTTTACTCTTAAATTATAGGCACTATAGGTTCAGTTAATAACCTTAAATAAATATAAACCCTCTAAAATGTCCTAAATAACAGATTTGAACCAGTTTTATAACAACATAAATCTCACAATATACTTTTTTTTAAATTCTGAAATTTGGTCATTTTTCCACTTTTTTCTAACTTTGGGGCCCTATAAGCAGGGCCGGATTATCCAATAGGCAAAGTAGGCAACTGCCTAGGGGCCCCGTCCCCTGAGGGTGGGTGCCTATATGGTTGAATTCAGGAAGGGGTCCAAAAAAAATGTTTGCGAGTAGTAACTATTTTTATTTTTTTCAAGCAGTAACTAGACAAAAAGCATTTGATAAGGTTCCACACGAGGCATTGCTACTCAAGTTAGAAAAATTGGGTATCAGGGGTAAAACATTATTGTGGATTAGGAATTGGTTGATAGGTAGGAAACAGAGGGTGCAAGTCAAGGGTAATTATTCACAGTGGGCAGAGGTCATGAGTGGGGTGCCACAGGGGTCAGTATTGGGACCAATTCTCTTTATAATTTTCATTAACGATATTAGTCAGGACATTAGGAACAAAATCAGCATCTTTGCTGATGACTTAAAAATTTGGGGTAGGGTAGATACTCAGGAGCAGGTACAAAATTTACAAAGGGATCTTGATATTATATCGCAATGGGCTGAAAAATGGGGTATGTCCTTTAACATAAGTAAATGTCAAGTACTTCATATGGGTCGGGGTAATGGTAGGGCAGAATTTTTTCTGCAAGGGGACAAAGTAAAAGAAGGTAATATGATCAAAGATTTAGGGGTGATTGTAAATTCGGACTTTAAATGGGTTCAACAGTGTTCATCTGCTAGTAAAAAGGCTAATAGGATATTGGGATACATTAAAAAAACTGTTTCTTCAAGGTCCGAGGATATTATTTTGCCACTATACAGAGGCTTGGTGAGACCTCATCTAGAGTATGCTGTTCAGTTTTGGTCTCCATACTTAAAAAAAGATATTGATTCAATTGAAAGGGTTCAGCATAGGGCTACTAAAATGGTCAAGGGTATATCCAGTTTAAGTTATGAGGGAAGATTAAAGAAGCTAAATATGTTCACTCTAGAGAAAAGAAGGATTAGAGGGGATTTGATTCAACCTTTTAAAATGGTAAAGCAAGGGGACACAGAGGGACTAGATTTCAATACGGGTAATAGAACAAGGGGTCACAATTTCAAATTGAATAAAGTAAAATTTAAGACGGAGTGTAGAAAGCATTATTTTTTTAATAGGGTAGTGGATAGATGAATGCGTTGCCTGAAACAATTGTAAATTCAAGAGGGGTAAACGAGTTCAAGAGGAAAATTGACAGATACTGGGATTCCGGTGGTTTGGGTTAAAAAGACTGGACCAACCTTGCTGGGCTTACGCCTGTAGTTGGTCGACTTAATTTGTATTTGTATTAGACTATTTTTTATGAGGGGTTGGCTCATAACTATTTCAAAGGGGCCCCTCATGAGTACTTAATGCAAAAAATCTTGCATAAACTATTATAATTTCAAGCAAAAAGTGGGTGTCTAAGAATCCTCCCCAGAAAAAGTTTTGAAATTTTATTCTTAAGATAAATGTTTTAACCCATTTGGGTGATTTAATTTTTTTGTACTTTAAAAAATGCTATAATAAAAAATACGTTTATTTTGATTTGTTTTATTTTTTTTATTGAATATGGTTTGGTTTAGCTAACGTTTTATAGCAAAAAGTTATTGAATATGGTGATAACAAGCCTTCTCACTGTAGTAAAACCAAAATTATGAATAATATTGCGATGTGGTTTTAAAACATATTTAAAGGAAAGGGTAAGAGAAAAGGGGCCCCGAGAGTGCATTGCCTAGGGGCCCCAACATGGTTAATCCGGCCCTGCCTATAGGCAAACCCTAGGGTAAACTTAGGGGGCTGAAATTTTACGCACAATCTTTTGGGACCAAAAGGAATAGGAAAAGCCCTTTTACAAATTTAAATAACTTTTATGAATTGTTACATTCAGCTTCAAAAAAGATTTTATTAACTGCCTTTTAGTGCTTCAGCCTTATGCAAAATCTTATTAGGCGCGCAAGCTTTTTTCACAATTTTCAAAAATAATAGTTATTTTCGAGAGTTATGGACCAATACTCATCATTTGCCACCACAGGCTTTTAAATCTGAAAAAAATCATAACCCTAGTGTCCACTGTCCACTTTAGATACAAGAAGTGTCCACCATAGGAACAACAGCTACATCTAGGTGGCCACTATTGATGCAATTTGGAGTACTTTTTAAAATTAATTAAAAATACTTTACCCAAAAAGGTTGGTATTTATTGAGAATTTAAGCAAAAATTTTCCTTAATGCCCACATTTACCTTACTTCTGTTTAGGCTACCTTTACCTGTTAGCTTTAGGCTGCAGAAGAAAAATTTTTCGATGATAATTACAATAGTAAGTGCTTCTAACACATTACGTCTCAGGCGCCAACTCTAAATGAACAGTATAGGTGTGATGTTGCTTTTAAAGGGGTATTAAAGGATTCAAGAATATTCTTTTTATCGACCTCATGTGACGTGATAAAGGGAGACATGAGTAGAAGATGCGATCCCAGCAACAACAAGGCCCCCTAACAAGGTATACCCTATGTTTTTTCCCTTTCGATTACATTCCCTATGGCCAACAGGGCCGGACTGGGGAGATATTTTGGCCCAGCCATTTTATGTCGGAATCAGCCCACCGCAAAATGTTCATGGAAATGTAACATTATAGATGTTAAACTTTTAGGGCCTAGTCGTTTAAAGCACAGTCCTATGGTACAGAAGGTACTCAGTTCAAACCAGACTAACTTCGTATTTTAGTGCATTTTACAGCTAAATTAAATTTTAAGAACTGATAATTCCACACTATACACTTTGACCAGAAGCTGATTCCAAAAAGTCCTTGACGGCTTAGGGCCGTATTCAGAAACTTTAACACGAGATGGAAACGAGAATAGGATGTAAACGAGAGTTATTTCTACTCCACAGAGAGAGAGATTCGAAGCGCATTCCGATTGCTTTTACACTTTTTGTGGGCCGTTTAATAGTTCCAAAAAATCTATAACAGCTATTAATTACTAAAATATGTCCTCAGACATTAATATATTACGAAAGTAATTGACATCTGGTGTTTGTAAAAATTTGTATTAACAGTGTATAATTATTTGTGACGTTTTTCAACAGATGGCAGCATGAGCGCTCCAAGTCCTCGTTTCTGAGTGGCCGTGGGTTTTTCAACGTTTACATATCGTTTCCATCTCGTGTTAAAGTTTCTGAATACGGCCCTTGGTCCGTTAAGTCACAATTCCACTACACTTTTGGACCACCAGTAGCTGTTTTAAAAGTGTCGTTGATGTCTCGTTGCATCTGTCGTAGATGCAACTCTCGTTGCAACTCTTTTGACTCTCGTTGCATCTGTCCTAGGGGATAGAAACTGGTGACCGATTCGAGTCCGTTAACCCGTCGGGGCTCGGACGAGAGGACATCTTCCTGCTTCCTGGCAGGCTCGGACTGGCCATGCGGACATTTGGGCAAATGCCCGGTGGGCCGCTACTAATCGAGGTCTGTTAGTGGGCCGCCTACAACCAAAATATTTTACAGTGGTATGAATGAAAAAGATCCTTTAAAAATGAATCCGCACTCCGCAGGATTTTCCAACTAGTGGCCCACAAATTCTTTTTGTGCGGCCACCAAACCATTAATTTACCAGCAATTCATTAATGATGGCATAAGTTACTGAATTCAAAAACATATTATATTATTTAAAATATGTTTATGAAATAGTTTTCCTGGTTTCATCTTCAAAAATTCTACAGCATAAATTCTGGGGGAGGACCCCCAGACCTCCCTTTCTGTTTTGAGCTACATCATTCACAATTTTAATATTAAGTTCGTCAAGTTGGAAATTCTTCCTACCCACTGAATTTACCAACAAGGAATTAAAAGTCTATATTGAGTTTATTACGTATCCAATCCAATAAGGGACTTAGGTTGATTTTAGACTATTTCTTAGGGGTCTATTTTCAAAAGAATTTCTTGGGGGAGGTACCACGATTCCACCCCCCCCCCCCGAAATTTTTAATTCTATGAAGTCATATTTTTCTTAAAAATTATGCGGTGGGCCGATTCAGACTTAAAATGCCCGGGCCGAAATTTATTCCCAGTCTGGCCCTGCTTCCTGGCAGGCTCGGTGGGCCGCTACTCATCGAGGGCCGTTCGTGGGCCACCTACAACCAAAATATTTTACAGTGGTATGAATAGAAAAGATCCTGTAAAAATGAATCCGTAACTCCGCAGGAATTCTTTTTTTGCGGCCACCAAACCATCAATTTACCAGCAATTAAATTCATTAATGATGGCATAAATTACTGAATTCAAAAACATATTATATTATATAAAATATTTTTATGAACGAATTTTCCTGGTGTCATCTTCAAAAATTCTACGACATAAAAGGGGCGAACCTTTTCGGATGTCACCCAAAAGGGTCCCAAATGAGTTAAAACAGTACTTTTAGGAGTAAAATTTTAAAAATTTTTCTGGGGGAGGACCCCCAGACCCCCCTTTCTATTTAGAGCTACATTATTCAAACATTTTTTTAATATTGTTCGTCAAGATGGAAATTATTTCTACCCACTGAACTTAACAACAAAGAATAAAAAGTCTATATATTGAGTTTATTACGTATCAAATCAGTGACTTCAAGGTGGATTTTAGACTATTTCTTAGGGGTCAATTTTTAAAAGAATTTCTTGGGGAGATACCACGCCCCCCCCCGGGATTTTTAATTCTATGAAGTTATATTTTCCATGAAAATTATGCGGTGGGCCGATTCAGTCTTAAAATGCCCGGGCCGAAATTTCTTCCCAGTCCAGCCCTGCTTCCTGGCTACCCTGATCTGCTCCCCGGGGGGTCGCGGGCTCTTCAGATATCCGCCGAAAGCCCCTACACCCCAGGGTGAAGGGAAGAGGGGGGTTTTATGAATTATTAAATTTAAAAACTGACACTTCCACTACGCACTATGACAATTAGCTGGTTACGATACGTCCTTAATGGCTCAGTTGGTAGAGTCACTTTGCTGGTGTACAGAAGGTACCCGGTTCAAACTCCAGTAAATTAACATCCTGTTTTAGTGCCTTTTTTAGTAATACTAAATTTAAAAAACTGACAGTTCCACTATGCACTATAACAAAATCAGCTGGTTACAAAACGTCCTTAATGTCTCAATTGGTAGAGTGACTTTGCTGTTGCACATAAGGTACCCCGTTCAAACCCCAGTGAATTAATTTCCTGTTTTGATGCATTTTACAGTAATATTAGATTTAAAAACTAACAGTTCCACTTTACACTATAACAATTAACTGGATAAGAAACGTCCTTAACGGCTCAGATGGTAGACTCACTTTGCTTGGTGTACAGAAGGTACCCGGTTCAAACTCCGGTAAAGTAAATTCCTGTTTTGGTGCATTTTACAGTAATATTAAATTTAAAAAATTGACAGTTCCACTATGCACTATGACAATTAGCTGGTTAAGCATCGTCCTTAATGGCTCGGTTGGTAGAGTCGTGGTCTTGCTGTGCAGAAGGTGCTGGGTTCAAACCCTACTATCCTCTCTCTCTCTCTTTCTCTCTCTCTACTATCTCCACCTGATGCATGTGACCTAAGAAACTGGTGACCGAGTCGAGTCCGTTCACCCGTCGAAGATGGCGGGGCGCGGATGAGAGGAGGTCGTCCTGGTGGACCTGATCTGCTCCCCGGGGGGTCGCGGGTTTAGGGGGTTCTTCGGATAACCCCCGAAAGCCCCTTCGCCCTGGGGGCCAGCGGAGAAAGGTCCGTCAGGAAGCCAGTTTTATCAAAAATTTTAATTTTAGGGTACAATCCGCAATTTGTGGACCGTCCCCCGGAGTACAATATCCAAACAGCCCCCTTAGTTACTGGGTTGCAAAATTTTGACGCCATTACCCGTCTGTCGCCACCGTTGAAACAGTGAAATTTTATGGCTGGATGCGTTAATTGTAACTGCAGCAGTTAACTGTGACCATAACTTATCAGTTAAAATATTTTAAATAAAAAAGATCTCCAGAATCGAACCTCCAAACTTTGCACACCGATAGGGGTAGAAAGAGAGAGTGAGGATAGTAGGATTTGAACCCAGCACCTTCTGCACAGCAGGACCACAACTCTACCAACTGAGCCACTAAGGACGCTTTATAACCAGCTAAATGTCATAGTGCATGGTGGAACTGTTGGTTTTTTAAATTTTATATTATTGTAAAATGCACTAAAACAGGATGTTAAGTTACTGGGGTTTGAACCGGGTGCCCTCTGTACACCAGCAAAGTGAGTCTACCAACTGAGCCATCAAGGACATTTTGTAACCAGCTAATTTTGTCATAGTGCATAGTGGAAATGTCAGTTTTTTAAATCTAATATTACTGTATAATGCACTAAAACAGGATGTTAAGTTACTGGGGTTTAAACCGGGTACCTTCTGTACACTAGCAAAGTGACTCTACCAACTGAGCCATTAAGGACGTTTCGTTACCAGCTAATTGTCATAGTGTATAGTGGAAATGTCAGTTTTTTAAATTTAATGGTGGATGTGCATTCTATTTTAAAGCTTTCTTCAAAGTAGAAAACTTTAGTAATTTTATTAAAATCTTAATACTGTTCGAACCGGGAACCTTCTGAAGACTGACGCTTAACCAACCATGCAGGCCACTGGATGCACATCAGCAGGAAGGCAATGGATGAAATGTATTTCCTTTTAAAACTTTCTTTAAAGTAGAAAAGTTAAGTAATTTTATTAAAATTTCAAAACCCCGCCAGGGTTTGATCCGAGATCCTTCTGCCCCCCCACCAATGACAGTCACTCAACCAACCAGGCCGCAGGATCCACATCAGAAAGAAAGCAATCCATGAGGTGTATGTGTATTTTATAATAATAATAATCTTTATTGACAAATAATAGGAAGAAACACATAAAATAAATACAAATAAAAAACATATGATACGCCCAGGGGAAACAAAAGATCCCATACGGGCGTATTTTATTTTAAAACTTTCTTTAAAGTATAAAACTTAGGGAATTTTATTAAAATCTCGCCAGGGTTTGAACCGGGAACCTTCTGAACCGAAGACTGACACTTAACCCACCAGGCCACTGGATGCACATCAGCCACAAGGCAATAGAATAAATGTATTTAATTTTAAAGCTTTCTTTTAAGTATTAAACTCTAGTAATTTTATTAAAATCTTACTAGTAAGTGTTTGAACCGGGAACCTTCTGAACCGAAGACTGACACTTAACCCACCAGGCCACTGGATCAACATCAGCATGAAAGCAATGGATTATGTAATTTTATTTTAAAATTTTCTTTAAAGAATAGAACTTGGGGAATTTTATTTAAATCTCAAAATCCTGCCACACTCTTAAAACGACAGTCTCAAAACTGAGTAAAAAAGTACACAAACGGGCTCCGATCCAAAAATACTCAAATTTGAGAACATGAATATACTCAAAAATGAAACATCATGAGCTCATTTTTGAGTTCAAGCTCAAGATGTTTCATTTTTGAGTACGCACATTTTCAGAAATGAGTACATCCATGTTCTCAAATTTGAGTATTTTTGGATCGGAGCCCGTTTGAGTACTTTTTTACTCAATTTTGAGACTGTCGTTTTAAGAGTGCAGGGTTTGAACCGGGAACCTTCTGAACCGAAGACTGACACATAATAATAATATATAAGGAGGGGCAAACGTTAAAAGCCAGGCACGTCGACCAAAGGTCCATTGTGCCAACCTCCTGACTGAATACAGTCCCTGTCCGCAGACGCCTGAACAGTCCCCATAGAACTAGACAGAATAAGAATTTGACTCAGTGTCACTAAAAGTTATTCCTGACCGAAACAGCATTCTTCACTCTACCCGGTCCTCCAAATAAAAAGGTTCCATACCCGTTATTTGAGTCCCTTTTTGAGAGGTAGACTCGAGCTTCTGGGTCTGAAATTGCGTTCCATCTCACGGGCCATTAGCAGCAAGCTGCGACCCATATATGTGAGGTAGAGTCAAGCAGAGTAAACCCGTCCAATACATCTACAGAGCTCCTACTTCTTTAAGGATCAGTTTTTATAAGTTTAGTTTGCAGAGGAGCAGCCTGCAAGAGGCAGCCTTCAGGGTCGGAAATTACAGCTTCTCACCCTACGGGCAAATGCAGCAGGCTGCTGCCCGTGCGTGGGATTTAAAGCAAGCAAGGTCGACCCATTAAAAAAAACCTCAGCTGCACAACCCTGCTTATCTCTCCTAAGTCAATTATGCCTCAGCAGTATCCTGTAGTGTGTTGCAGATGAGCAGCCCGCAAGAGCTTCAGGGTCAGAAATTACAGCTCCTTATCCCACAGGCAAATGCAGCAAGCTGCTGCCCATACGTGGGACTTACAGCAAGCAAAGTCGACCCATTCAAAAGCCTCCACAGGTGCTCAACCATGCTTATTAGCACAGAACCGGTTGTTAAAAGTACTTTATGACAATATGTCATTGTCCCCAAGAGAAGTCGCCCGGGTCATAAGTTAGATGAATACAGTCAAAAGGAAATGCCTAAAAGGTTACCTACCTGGTACCTAGAAGGGAAATTTTGGTGGGGTAGATTAGGTCTTGCAGTGCCAGCCACACCTCACAAAGCAAAGTGCAGAATACTGCTGCTAGAGTGAGGCTAGTGGGCTAGGAAAGCCGAGCCGTGCTCTCTATCCCCACCTTATTAGACATGAAAGAGAACATATAGTTAAATCATTCAGAGTCAAAATTGGATCTTCCGAGGAAAGAAGACCAGTAGCATTAATAAAACTTGTTAGTGCAGAAGTTGGGATTCTGTGAACATCCTCTGTTCCTAGCACATGATCTCCGAGATGTTCCAATCTGAGGGCAGCAAGTGCCTCATATTTGCAAAGAATGTGTTTGGAGGTTTCTTCCTCATTTATGCAGGCTCTACATGTTGGATCAGAGACAACTCCAAGTACATGTAGGTGTCTTTTCAGGGTATTATGGCCAGTTAAAAGACCAGTAATTCTTCTGATACCCTGCTTCCCAAGTTTAAATAGCTCATTAGCCTTACAATCATTGGGATTACTGCTAACAAGTTCCTTAGCCTGTCTTTGTCCTGCAGCTTTTAACCAGTCGTTATATTGCTGCTGGCGAAGGATTTTAGTCACTGTATAACTGAAGTGACAGGAAAAGTTCTGCCTGACGGGAAAAGTTTCCTTAATCACCGCCATCCGGATCAGTTTTACTGTGTCAGCTTAGGATTTCGGTGGGGTTTGCCCTCCACGTACCTTTTTGCTGGTTTGTTCATTTGAGGGGGTTGCAGGATCAGATAGGATTCTTTTCTTGGCCCCCTCAGTTGAGACAGCAGGAGATTCAGCTGGGCCCGAGGCAACCTGCTTCTTCTTCCTCCTCTGTCGGATGTTACGACGTTGGTTTTCAATGAGGTCCACACCTTCCCCGAACCCGGGATGTTATCCTGGGTAACAGGGTGAAGACTGACACATAACCCACTAGGGCACTAGATACATATCAACCAGAAGGCAATTGGTTAAATGCATTTTTCATGTTAAAACTCTCTTCAAAGTAGAAAACTCGATTTATAAAAATCTCAGAATCCCGCCTGGGTTTGTTCCGGGGACCTTCGGCAGTGAAGTCTGGCTCTTAACCAATGAGGCCACTGGATGCACATCAGCTAGAAGGGATGGATGAAATGTATTTCATGTTAAAACTTTCATTAAAGTTAAAAAAAGTAAAGTTTAAAACTTAACTTCTAAAAATATCAGGATCCTACCTGAAATATTTTAGGTGGTAGGGGTTTAAAATTTAAGTCAGCATTTGGCCTATATTTTAAAAAATATTCGTAAAACATTTTTGTTTCATTTTTATAATTTAACATTTGTTATTAAAAAATTCATAGTTGCAGTCATCAGTGGCCCAAAAACGGTCCTTAGTGGGTAGCGGAACTCCGAGCATTTGCCAAAATGCCCTTAAGGCCAGTCCGAGCCTGATGGCCATGGACTTAAGTGTTCATAAAGACAGAAGACCATAACTGTTGCTTAAGGCATAAGATCAAATGAAGGGATATTGCAATTTTTCCTGTAGCAATTAATATTTAAAAAAAAATAGGAATGCATCAAAAGCATTGGAAAGATGAAAGGAAAGCTTTAAAATTTGTTATTAAGTTTTTAAAGACAAGTTTATAAGGGTATGAGAAGGGTTTGATTTGAGATGGAATTACGAATGGAATCGGAATTGTATGAATTGAAATAGCCTGATCTGAATACTCACTAATTCTTTAGTGTATAATTGTTTTGTGTTCTGATTTAGGCTTTTCATTTACTGACATGAAACGTTAAACTCGTGGTTAGATTTTATTTAAAAACACTAAATTATCAAAAAGAATTAATTTATTGACATTATTTTTCACACAACATTGCATTTGTTTTACATAACACTTTTTTCCAGTTAATCAAACCCTGAATTAATTTATACAGAGTGAAATATTGTTAATATGAAAACAGTGCATTTTGTTATGCAACTATACAGTTAAACTAAATCTAAGAGGTATTATTAAAGTGAAATTAAAATTTTCTTTTAAATTCAAGACACATTTTTACATTAAACTATTGTGATATTTATAATATAGCAAACATTTGTTAATATTTAAATTCCTTTCACTACCTGGAATGAAGGGTTTGTTCAACTATTACAATAACATGGACAGAAGAATTCTTAAAAAAAAGAAATCCTTCTGGTTTACTTTTTGAGAATTGACATTTTTAATTAACTGTTGAATATAGAAATTAAATACTTGGTATAAAG
This sequence comes from Tetragnatha versicolor, assembly GCA_024610705.1. Classification (NCBI taxonomy): domain Eukaryota; kingdom Metazoa; phylum Arthropoda; class Arachnida; order Araneae; family Tetragnathidae; genus Tetragnatha; species Tetragnatha versicolor. Next base: position 6,194,574 of record JANDEH010000022.1, read on the forward strand.
TAGTTAAATGTCAAAAAGCCAAAAGGAAACTATCACTTTTGTACAAGCACATATTCTGTACAAACTCCTCTGCACCTCCTTTGACTTACAATAGACATAACCTTGACTTACAATTCACCACATTATCTAGATCTAAGTCAATGCATTACTCACAATTGAAAGAGATTATCTGTTGAATTGGATCTAAAATACTTAGATTTGTAAATTATCTTTATTCTATTCTCTATTTTTAATATTTTCACCAATGTTCATTTTCTTCTCCACTAATTCTAAGTTAAAAATTGCTTATATTAATTGCTAATATCTTTTGGTCCAGCTGTTAATGAGACAAAAGGATTTTCTCTAAAGCAATAATAAAATGGTAAATCATACATAAAACAAACTAACACCACAACCTTGAATTTAAACCTACATCTCTTTCATTGAAACAATTACTTCCTAATGCTAGATAACACCAAATTAACTTCATGAATAAAAAGCAAACAGTTAAAGCTCATCAGGAATAGATCACTTGCAGCAAATGTTCCCAACCTGGGTGGTGGATACTTAAAGAAAAATTGGGAAGTATGCAGTAAATAGATTCATCCCAATAAGGATAAAAACTTGAGTCAACCAAGAGACAAAGGTCCTCCTACTTGAAAAGGGAAGGAATATAACATGGTCAATAAAGAGCTACATTATTTAAATTAACAAGATGGTTGGTTGTATTTTTGTGGCATAAAGCCAGATTAGGCCATTCCATGCCAAGCAAGATAAACAGGATGGACATTTTTTGCTTGTAACTTAAGACTTTATGTGAATTACCTACTTAAATTATTAAAAAGTGCTCCTTTACTTAGATTAGCAATTACAAGTGGGGATTGTAAAATATAGTTTTTAAATTAAAAACATTATGTAACATGAAAAAAAAGTGGTTGAAAATTACTATTTCCTCAGGAAATGAATAGTTGAATAAAATGAAAGGTTTGGTATTTATCCTAGGTCCACAGCGTGATATATTTAAGCTCGTAATATTTGAAACATCTATAAAAGTAAATAACAAAGACAGATCATCTAAAATTAAACTGTCTGGATGCTCAGTTTTCACTCATTAACTTAAAAATTCTGGGCACTGGAAAGAGATTTTCTTAGCATAAAACATATTCTATAGATGATATTTGTTGAAAATGAATTACATTTATTCCATGGTAAAAAATCAAATAACTAGCCTACTATGAGAATCACAGAAATCACATAATAATGGTAGCTGTTCCAATGAAAGTTTGTTTTAATTAACATGTTACAAAACAATTAGGTGGAACAATGTAGTTGAAGCAGCAAAATATGACATGAAATTTTAAAATTTAACAGCAAATATAGGGAAAGTGAAATACTATCTGGGGGTGAATAGTTTAAACTGGCCAAGCACATGAAACTCAACATTTATCGTACATACACTTTGTACAAAAAGAAAATTAACGTTATGTACAATTGAGATTTCACATTTGGTTTAGTCAAGCAACACATTTTGGGGATGGAGCTCCATCAACTGTACAGGATAGATTGTGTTTAAATATTGAATGTCTTTTATGAAGCCATATCTGGAATTTCCTTCTTTTCTGAGCTGGTTCTTCCCCAGAAAAAAGTTCCTCAAATTGAATAAATGTTAAATTAAAAAAAGCCCAATCTATTCTTTCTTTTCCTTATTCCTGCAATAGACCAATATTGCAGTATATAACACAAAGCTCAAAGTGACACCGGCCAATCCGTACAAGAAGACATTGATCTCTGGGTGGTTGTGACGATTTTTTCTCAGCCAGTCCAAAACCTCCTCCTCTTCCTCCAGATCACCTACAAAACATTAAGTTCTTATGAAAAAGGCACAGGTAATAAAATAAAATCAAACATCTTAAATATATCCAATTTCAAAGGCATTTTTCATTTTAGTGATTCCATAATTTATCTATAGCTCCTATAACCTTTTCATCCCTAACAGCCCCAAACTTGCCATAGGATTCAATACCAATCTCGAGAGGTCTAGAACTTAAAGCTGATTCAAAATCATAACTTTCAAGAATATTTTAATTTGGGTGAGAATAAAAACACTAAGTCCAATGTCTTATCCTTGGACTTTTACTGAAACTATTTATAATTCATACACAATGTAATAATCCGTTAAAATTGTATAGCTTAAAAATAATTACTTCAAATATGTATAATGGCTATAGCAGTCTGGCTAGAAATTTCAAGACCACTGAGTGATACAGGTGAATTTTGGGTTTAACTTAAGGAAAAAATGAGGATGAATCATAAGTATCTGAAAATTACCTCTGTACACTGAAGGAAACTTCTTTCTGAAGAACACTAAAGATGGCATTTTAGTGATTCCATATTTCTTAGCAAAACGGGGATCTTTAATCTTTAGGAGCATTATATCCAATTCATCAACTGTTTCATCAATACGTTCAAGTTCATGCAGAGCCTCTTCACACTTTTCACAATTGTTCTCATCTATGGGAAAAATATTTTTTACAAAACATTAGAATTTTAAGGTAGGTGCACCAATAACTATCCATGGCATCAGTTATTCATCAACTTCATTTATCATGAGGAAATTCAACTTACAAAAGAACACAGCTACGAACTCATTTTCATCTAACAATTTGTCCAACATCTTTCTATTGACTTCTTCAATTTCATCCTTAATTTCAAATAGATCACTGTTAGTCAGCCACTCCTTAACTTGTTCTTCATCAAATAAATCCCCTAAAAATGAAATTAGACAAATTATTAGGCACTGCCAACAACAAAAGTCAAGATTAAAGAAATTAGTAAAAAATTCTACCTTTTATTTAAAAAAATAGCTCATTTAATAAAACAGGGATGAGTTTGTCTAAAGATGAAAAAAGAGGAAAAAGCCTGTGACCTTAGTCTGTATAATTTTTTTAAGTGCGTGAAACAAATAATTTTAACAAGACAAATTTAATTTACCTGGGTTATATTTGGGAGGATTTTAAGAACTTTAAACTGGCATTAATTAGTCATTAATATAGATTGTGTAAAGTCTAGATAAAAATATCTTTAAACAAAGAAAAATACATAGTTCATGTTATCTTCATTTGCATGAAAATAACCAAAATGTAACTACAAGTAGATGAAAATTTAGGAAATCAGTTGAATGCTAGGATAATTACTTAAAATATAATTAAATTACTGAATTTTTTTACCAATATAATTTTAGCTAAGTTAAGAAAAAAGTCAAATATATTTTTAAAAGTATTATTAGAATCTCAAATCATATCATATATCTAATACAGGATATATTCTAACACGATTTAAAAAAACCGATTATTATCTTAAGTTGCTTCTCAAAGCGGCCTTTCAAAAATTTTACAACTTAGAAAAACCTCACAAGTTGAAAATACAGACTTAACTCGATAAAACGCAATTCTCAGAGACTAGGCTGCTCTGACACAACACTCAACAGGGATTCGACCTGTAAGAAGCAGTTGCGGGAAAACGGAACTTTCGCGAAAAATCGCTATGTTTCTTACTTCCGGACTTGTTGGCTTCTGACTACGGTAAAGTTGTTTTTTCTACATCGCAATAACAACTCGATAAGAAGCTGACTTCACCTTAACCCCGCGGCCGTCCAGGAAAGCATCGACGTGGGAGAAACGGTACACTGCGCGTGCAAAACGGCGCGAGAAGCTGCGATTTCGCGATTCCGATTTTTCGTAAAATCGCGATTCCGCGGAAAAAACTTATATCTGAAGGAATAAAAATTAATAAAAAGCGGAAGAGTGGAATAAAGGAGAAAAAGCGGAAGTAGCAGAAAAAATGAGAAAAGGCGGAAAATCGCGTTTCGGCGGAAAAAACTCATGCCTGATAAAAAGAAACCTACCTGTAATTAATTTTCTAAAAACTAGGTTCAGTACCTTGGCTATTGTTATATACTTTTATCATTTATTTAGTGCAATTTACCTTCAAAATACATGGCCTGGCCCTTCCTGAAAAAGGCTAGAGATGGAATCTTTTCAACATCACAAGCTGCCAAAGCCTCTGGATCAGAAATTTTGACCAGATCAATGCCCATTACACTGACATCATCATCAATGTTTTCAAGGACCATCAATGCACGCTCACAATCGGAACAATCTGGACCATCTATTAAAAATAAAAAATACAGGGATAAGTTAAAAATAAATACTAAGAAATTAAAAATACAAGATATTATTCATTTCTAAAAATTAAAATTATATTTGAGGGTGTACTTGAAGTGTGATTATAAACTAAGAATGGCATTCAAACCGATTTTATTAAATGTATCTTTTTGTCAAATTGTTCTCTTATTCTTGGATTTTTTAAATGAAATTAAAAGTATTCTTGAAGAAATCTATAAATCTTTCATATCTACTTTAAAAGTATTAAGAACTTAATATTTACTGCATAATTTGGTTTCTGCATAATTTAATTTTAATATTTACTGCATAATTTAATACTTCAAAATAAAATAGTATATAATACAAGATAAAAAATACAAACTCGTATTATAAGGTCAAAATTAACTATTTAGCTCCCTCACATAAGAAAAAATATTGAAAAAAATTTTCTCACACAAGATATCATAAAAATGGGCAGCTAAAATGTGCTTTGACAAAACTATTACCGAATAAAATTTAGTGGCACCAAATATAAAGATTGGCTCAAATTCTATATACTTTTCCTTTATGTCGTATGCATGTATCAATGTTCTCTCGTTGCAATGGATACTTAACAATTTTTACAAACCACATTTACATAAAAAATCTCCCAGTTAAATGAAATAAACTAAAAACCAAGATAACACTATATTAAAATACTTACAGAAGAAAACAGCCAAGAAAGGCGACTCATCCACAAGCTTTTTCAACATTCTAGAATTCACAGTTTCAATTTCATTTGGCAATTCCCTATTTTCATCATCAATCAACCATTCCAGGACATTTTCCTCATTTTTCAAATCCCCATCATAGATCAAAGGATTGCCATTGCGGAAGTAAACTATAGCTGGGAATGTTTTCAAGCCATAACGCTTAGCAAGTTGGCTATCGTAAATGCGTACCAATCTTATTCCATACAAATCAGTATCATCATCGATTTTTTCTAGCTCTTGTAAAGCAATATCACATGCCCTGCAGTGAGGTTTATCTGTAATAGATTTGAAAGCCAAGTTATATTAGTAAACAGAAAATTTCATGCTTAATTGTGTGATATTTGATAATCAATCAATACTTTAATTACTTATAAAAGAATAAGAACATTTTCTGGTCACTTTTAAAGGAGCTTTGGAAAGTAATGAAAATTTAAATATTCATAACCTGAACACCTTAAATCTATACAAATTTTATGAAATCAAAACAAATTTAAAGAACGGCATGTGTTTCAATACTGCACAACCTTTAATAATGGCATATTATTTTAATTCCAAATTGAATAAATTTAGTATTCAAGTGATAAGAACATATACTTTAAAAAACTAAACTTCATTTTAGTTTTAAAAAAATAAAATGGGGCATAAGCCTGTTTTATTAAAGAAGTTGGTTTTAGTAAGAAGCAAAATGCATCTGCAATATTCACAGAAAATTGGAACAAAAAAACTTACAGAAAAACACAGCAAGGTACTCAGTCTCAACAATCAGTTTTTCCAACATTGCCTTGTTCACAGTTTCAATTGTATCTTCTGATTTTTCATGCAGTAACCATTCCAAAACTTCTTCCTCAGCAGCTAGATCACCTAGAATTAAATAGAAAAAGTCATATATATATGAAAAGCACACAAGAGAAGCAATACAATAATGTTTACAGGCCATAACTAAACTCATTTCAACCTTTTCTTGAAACTTTATTGAGCTATAATTTCTTTTTGTAGGATTTTGTTAAAATAAAGCAAAATTTTTTTCATTTTATTTTTGTAAATGATAAGCAAAATAGCTATAAAATGTTTTCTGAATAGTGTAGTAATATTATCACAACTTAAATAATTATTTAAAATTTCCAATTCATTAGAAATTAAACAAATGCATACATTTTAAGTACTTGCTAAAGAAACCATGCCCTTAAAAATCAGTCAAAACATTAATTTTTACATACCTTCATAAATACTAGGAACTTGGTTTTCATAATATACAAGAGCAGGAGTTACTTTGATTCCATAATGTTTGGCAACTGAAAGATCAGTAGTTTTGTAGAATTGGATACCAGCCCGCTTTGAGTCATCATCAATGTTTTCAAGTTCATCCAAGATAATTTGACAATCTTCACATTCCATTGCATCTAGAATAAAATACAACAGATATTTTAAAATGGGTACATGTTTGGTGCATTATCTTCAGAAAAGTACTTGCTTTTGTGCATGGGATAAAAGCAAAATATTATATAGCTTTCTTTACACTGATGACATAAAATATTCACTTTTTAAAACAAAATTAAATGAACTTTTTAAAAACAAATTATAAATAGCGTCAATTCTTACCTATGTTTGCCTTGTCACAGTTTGAGCATAAATTTTTATCATCTGAAATAAGAAAGAGATAATTATGAGTTAAAGAGCATATTTTACTACCCTAAATACCCTGTCTCGATACTCTAAATCAGGGGTTCCCAACCGGTGGTACGCGTACCACTGGTGGTACGCGGGAACGTTTCAGGTGGTACGCGTGAGTCAAAGGCGATATATGTAAAGCGAGTATGATGATTAGTTTTTTGGTGAGTTTGTACTAATTTTTTATTTGTATGTTTTTAGGGGCCATTCATTAATTACGTAAGGATGATTTTGACAATTTTTGACCCCCCCTACCCCCATGTAAGGGTACGTAAGATTTTTCAAACACCTCCCCCCTATTCTTACGTAAGATTCCATTTCATTTTTCAAAATAATAAAATGTTAGAAAAAAACGTTGAAACCAAAAATAATAAAGGTTTCTCTCTTTTTGCTTTCGTTTTGTTTCGACTTTTGACCACAGGAAGTTGGATTCAACAGTTTAATTTTTTATCTTAACTTGATGTCCAATAAAAAAGGTACATCTGATATACCTTCATTTTTTTTAAATTAAAGCTTCTATAATACAACGAGATCGTCAGCATTTTAAAGTATTTCTGAGGTTATTCAATAGTAATTTGATTAGAATAATTGGAATTTGTTTACATTAACTTGGAAAATCTTACGTAAGAATGAGTTTGACCCCCCCAGCCCCCAAGTAAGGGTATGTAGAGATATTTCCAACCCCCCCTCCCCCTCGGGACCCTTACGTAATTTATGAATGGCCCCTTAGACCTATGGGTATAATGAATAAAACTGTAAAATAATACCATTTTAATTTTCTATTTCTCCTTTATTATAAGCATGTTGTAAATAAACAAATATCTAACCATTAAATATGAAGTTTTCTCATCAGGAATTTAATTCATAAAGCCTTTGAACACTTTTAGAAGAGTAAATATTATACGTTTATTAAAATATTTAGGTCTGGTGGTACGCCAAAATTTTTCAAAAAGTCAGGTGGTACGCACGTGCAAAAAGGTTGGGAACCCCTGCTCTAAATAAAAATTTTAATACCTAAAACTGAGTAATAGCTCCATAAAGCACAGTAATAGTTCTCTTAAATAACTAAATAGAAAACTAATTCCAATTAACTGATATTCTATCATATAAAATAAACAAATGTGGAAATGATAGACATTATACTCACAAAAGAAAATAGCAAGATGATCAGCAGTGGCAATCGTATTTCGCAAATCCTCCCCATATATTTCTTCTATGACATCAGCATTTGGATCCTTTTGAGTCCTTAACCAATCCAACATTCTTTCACCATTTTTGATGTCACCTAAGCATTTAAAAGTAATGTTCCAAAACTTCATTAGTGCATTCTGCACTCTGAGTATTAATGCTATGCAGAAAAATCAGTTCCAAACTGATATTTCGGTTAGCCTCTCAAAGTTCAGGAATTAGAAATACTTACCAGCATAGATGACAGGATCACTTCCAGCACGGAAGAAAAGAATTGCAGGAAATGCTAAAATACCCATTTCTTTAGCATAAGCCTTATCTTCAATTTTTACAACATGAATGCCTTCAGCAGCTGCTTCATCATCTATCTTTTCAAGCTCTTCTAAAACTTTACTGCACTGTTTGCATCCTGATTTAGCATCTAAGAATATTTTTTGAGAAATCAATTCAAGCTGCAAGCTACTTATTTCAAAGCAAGTAAATCCAAAATTATTGAATTATGAAAATTTCATACTAAACTGAAAATTTTAGCAGTAGATTAAAAAAAACTAATCAAACTTTTTATCTTTAGCATATTTTACGATTTCAATACTTTTTAACTGCTTGTAATTAATCTAAATGTTAAAGTACATATAAAATACATTAAATTTAGTAAAATTTAATAACTTATCAAATAGTACTGAGTTTGTGTCTTAATTAAATCAGCAAATATTGTGCATTATTTAACACCCTTTTTTACATTAAATAAGTGAAGAGATAAATTAAACATCAAAACAACTTACAAAAGAGAACAGCAACACTATCAAATTTCTGTAAAACACGCGGGAGCATTCTTTTGTTCACTTTTTCAATGACATCATTAACTGCTAAAGTTTCAGGACTAGTCAGCCATTCCAATACAGCTTCTTCATCCTTTAGTTTTCCTGAAGAAAAAAGTAAATATTGATTAAAGCAATTTTGAAATGAGAAAAGAGCACAAAGATTCACATATGCACAAGGTTGTTAAAGTTACTTTTCAAAAGTATTTGAGTACAAATACAAGTATTTCAGAAAAAGTAACTAAGTATTAAGTACAAATACCCGAAAAAAGTAACTAAATAGAGTACAAATAGAGTATATGAAAAGTATTTAAGACTACCTTCAGTTACTTTACCCAGTAAAAATCCTCGATAATTTTGTGAAAGAATGAACAACAGTTTTCAAAAAATTTAAAAATTTAATTTAATTTAAATTAAATTTAATTAATTAAATTTAATTAAATTAATTTAAATTAAATTTTAAAAAAATTAATAAAAAAACTTAACAATTTTGCTTTAAAACGTTTGAACATTTAAGAGTTCATCTCCAAAGGCGCCTCGTTGGGGAGGCATCATCTTCCTCGCGGGCAGTGAAAGGAGAAAACGATAACGAGGCATTGCACGGCCTTTCATCGCGCAACCGATCCACCACGCAGATCTGTTAAATAGTGTTGAGAATTATGTAAATTTATCCAAGTCTCCACCCATTCACTGCTTCTTACGTAATCCTATTGGATGCGAAAGTTTCGCGTTTTATGTTTCGTCACTGTATACGTCATTATCTTCAAATGTATATAACCGTGCAATCATCTGTAAATAAATGATTATTAGGATTGGATCTTTCGTCATGATTTTGTCGTTTTTAACTATGAACTCATTAGCCTCCTAAAGATGCAAAGATAGGCAATCGATCCTCTACATGGTAGCAGAGCGTGGTTGTCTGCTGTTTTGCATGAACAAAGATGAGTTCTGCTAAAGATCCCGCAAATCTATTTAATATACAGAAGTTGAACCGGGATAATTTCCGAGAATGGCGATTCAATCTGAAAATGCTGTTGATGCATCAAGATATTTTTGGATTCGCGGAAGGCAGCGAAAAGAAGCCAGAAGATGAAAAAGCGATCAAGATGTGGAAATCTCGAGATGCAAAAGCTCTTTCCACAATCTGCCTGTCGATTGAGGAAGACCTCAAGAATCTAGTGATGGAATCCGACAGCGCAAAAGCAGCATGGGATAGCATCTGTGGAAGTTTTGAACCCACAACTAGAGCCCGAATCGCAGCTCTCCGGACTGACTTCATGAATATTAGATTGAAAGAAACGGAGACCATGTCGATGTTTATTGGAAGATTATTAAGAGCCGCGAAGGATCTGGAGCTGGCCGGAAAAGTCGTCCCAGATGATGAAATTGCGTACCAGATGCTATACCAGTTACCTCAACACTACGACAACGTGGTGATCCAAGTCTACCAGCTGGGTGATGAAGACTTTACGTCTTTAAACGTCAGAAAAGCTTTATTAGCTGAGTATGATCGCTTGCAGCACCGGAATGAGATCGACGAGTCATCAAGGGCAGCTGAGACAGCTCTCGCGTCCGAAACAGAAAAGCGAAGGCAGAGGAGCGGAGGTAGACCCCGGAGAGGAAAGATAAAGAGTACGGTCAAGTGTTTCAAGTGTGGACTTCCTGGTCACTTTGTAAGGGACTGCAAATCGGAGGGCAAAGCCTCTACAGAGACGTCCTTTAGGGTATCTGGGGACAGTTCTAAAAATGCTTTCCTAGCCTCAGGAGCCATGATGGTGGACACGGACACGGTGAACTTCGTGGTTGATACCGCAGCCACTGAACATTTTTGTAATGACATCAGTTTATTTAGTGACTATCGCAAATGTACTGACGTGAGTCCAGCGAAGATTGCTGAAGGATCAACTCCTATCCATGGGTACGGTAACTTAAAGTTATACGTTCATCAAAGAAAAGGTAAAAAGTTTCTATTGTTGAAAAATGTATTGCATGCTCCTAAGATGTCTAGAAACTTAATTTCTGGCAGACTTATTGACAATGCTGGTTATAGTATACACATTAAGAATAGTAAACTTGTAATTCGAGAACCAAATGGTTCCTTCTTTCTTGAATCATTTTTATGTGATAAATTATATCCTTTAAATGCTGATGTTGTTAAAAGTGGTAAATCAGAAGGGTATATTGCTACTAAAAGTAATATTATGAAGTGGCATGCGAGATTTGGGCATCAAAATCCAAGGGAACTGTTTAATATGGCAAAATCTGAATATGTTTTTGGTATGGAAAAATTAATTGGTGAAATTGAATCTTGTGAAATATGTGATGTGTCTAAATCTAAAAGGGTATCATCTAAACCTGTAAACAAAATTTCGACTAAACATGTATTGGAATTACTTCACTTAGATTTATGGGGGCCTGCACCTGTAGAATCATTGGGTAGATCTAGATATTTTCTTAGCATAATAGACGATTACTCTCGATATTCTACTGTTTATTTTCTAAGGAATAAAGATCAGGTGTTTGGGTACTTTAAACAATATCAAGCTGAGATGGAGAGACAAACTGGGAGAAAAATTAAAAGGATCAGAACTGACAATGGTTTAGAATTTTGTGCCGGATATTTTGAAGATTACCTACAGAATTCTGGGATTAGGTTTGAAAGGACTAACCCTTACTCCCCAGAGATGAATGGTGTAGCCGAACGATTTAACAGGACTATTGTTGAGGGGGCAAGGGCTTCATTGTATCAGGGGAAGTTGCCAAAAAGTTTGTGGGCGGAGGTAGTAAATACCCAAAATTATTTGAAAAACCGGTTTCCCCATAGAGGCCTAAACGGGAAAATTCCCTTAAACATTTGGTCTGGTAAAAGGTTTTCTGTTAGGCATCTGAGGACGATAGGTAGTGAAGCTTTTATTCATATTCCTAAATTGTATAGAGATAAGCTGGATAAAAGGGCACAAAAAGGTATATTAGTGGGATATGCAGCTAAAACTAAAGGTTACCGCATATGGAAACCCAATACTAAAGAGGTAATTGAAACAAAACATGTTAAAATTGTTGAATCCCAAGTAGAACCCAAGTTAGGTGAAAATCTTTCCAATGATAAGATATCTTTTGGTTTAAGTTTCCCAAGTGAAATTCTAGAATCAGATGAGGAGTCAGAAGCTCCGGAAAGTCGGGAAAAGGTATCTGATGATCTAGATCAGGGTCAACCTGATGAGTGGGTAAGAAAGGTGGTTACCAGAACTAAGGGGAAATCTGCTGGGCAAAAGGACGTGTATTATTACCCTAAAGGTAATATAAGGTTGAGAAGTTTAAACGAAGTTGAAAGGTACTGTACTAAAGAGGGAATAAATTTTAATCCTGATGATTACGATTTTTCTAGACATTCAGATGAAACTGAAGTTGAGGCTTCTTCTAGCGAGGAATCGGATTTGAATTCTGATCATGAAGCCTGTTGTGCTGAAGTCAGAGTTCCTTTATCTTTTCTGGAATCGCAGATGGTTCCGGAGAAGCCTTTTTGGGATAAAGCCATGAAAGAGGAGGTAGATACTCTAAAATCCCGAAATGTGTATGAAATAGTACCAAGACCCTCTAACCATAAGGTGTTAGGTAGTCGATGGGTGTATAACCTTAAAAAAGATTTTACTGGGAAAATAAAAACTTATAAAGCTCGTTTTGTAGCCCAGGGATTCAGGCAAACTGAGGGCATTGATTTCTACGATATATTTTCCCCAGTAGTAAATTTTACCCTTGTTAAATTTTTCATGATTCTATTGGTGGTTCTTAGAAAATGGAAGCATCGTCATTTAGATGTGAAATGTGCGTATTTGTACAGCAATTTAAGGGAAGAAACTTATGTAGAGCAACCTCAGGGATTTGTTGAATTTAATGATAAGGACTATGTACTAAAATTAAAGAAAGCTCTATACGGCCTGCGACAAGCAGGAAGGGAATGGCTCTTTACATTAAATGAGGTTTTGATCAGTTTGGGTTTTCAGCAAATGAAAAATTGTAACTGTGTTTATTTTTCTGAAAGTAATGTAATCGTGCTGGTGTATGTGGATGATTTGGCTGTATTTGCAAGTGATGAAGATAACATGAAAAATGTTATTACACTATTGAATTCTAAATTTGAGATAAAAGATTTAGGCCCTATTTCTAAATTTTTAGGGGTAGATTTTGAGGTTAAGGATCAAAAATTGTATATGCACCAGAGGGGTTACATTGAGAAAATGATTGAAGTTTTTAAAGGTGTACCTAAGGTAAAACGTAAACTTCCAATGAGTCCTGGCTTAGTTATTGAAAGGGCTGTGGATGAAAATTCGATTCTAAAAGATGTCCCTTACCGATCTCTGATCGGCAGTTTGTTGTTTTTGGCTTCGAGGACAAGGCCAGATATAATGTTTGCGGTAACATTATTATCAAAGTACAACAATAACCATACAGCGATTCATTGGAAGTTGCTATGTCAATTATTTAATTATGTAGTAGATACTAAAGACTATTGTATCAATCTTTCAGAAGCCACAAATTCTAGAATTACTGCATACTGTGATGCCAGTTGGGCCGCTGATAGGGATGACCGAAAATCTGTAAGCGGATTTGTAGTTTTATTTGGAGGTGTCCCTATATCTTGGTTATCTGCAAAACAGCACTCAATTGCTTTATCTAGCATGGAGGCTGAATTTATTTCCTTATCAGAATTGGTAAAAGAAATTATTTGGCTTTTGAGAATTACTAATGAAAGTTGTTTAAACATAACGGTTCAAAAACCAGTTGTTTTTTGTGATAGCCAAAGTGCTATCTACTTTTCTAAAAATCTTGTTGAGACCAGAAGAACTAAGCATGTGGACACAAGGTATTTTTTTGTGAAGGACTACCTAAAAAAGGGACATTTTTCATTGTGTTTTGTCCATGGGAAAGAAAACTTGGCTGATATCTTAACTAAAGCTGTAAGTTTTGATAATTTGACGTTCTTTTGTAACAAGATATTTTCTAATGTTTGTTTCCTAAAGAGTGAATGTGTGGAGAAGGGGGCATTTGTTGAGAATTATGTAAATTTATCCAAGTCTCCACCCATTCACTGCTTCTTACGTAATCCTATTGGATGCGAAAGTTTCGCGTTTTATGTTTCGTCACTGTATACGTCATTATCTTCAAATGTATATAACCGTGCAATCATCTGTAAATAAATGATTATTAGGATTGGATCTTTCGTCATGATTTTGTCGTTTTTAACTATGAACTCATTAGCCTCCTAAAGATGCAAAGATAGGCAATCGATCCTCTACAAATAGGATGGAGGCGGGAAGCGGAAGCATTTAGCGTAAATAAAAAGAAAAATTTATCAATCTAAAAAATTCTGCAGAAAAATTTGTAAAAAAACTAATTTTTTTGTAGTTTTTCTGCAGATGGCAAAATTTTCTGCGAACGCCGTTCGCGCGTTCGTGTCTATTATACGAGACTGCGTATAATAAATAAAAGATGTAGCCCAATTTAAATTTTTTTACAGTGTAATTCAGAAACAACTTCAGTATATTGTTTAAAAAATTTTTGAATCAGAATATCTTGTTAAAAAAAACTCTATGCAAATGGTTCTACGAAAACTCCGGTCAGTAAAAACAAAAATATTACATGGGTAGTAAATGTATAATTTTTTTCTTCACGGGAATTAACCAAACGGTTTTTACATTGACCGGAATTTTCGCACTTAGGAAACGTCCAGCGAAAAAAATCCAAAAATGGAACATATTCTATTAGAACAATTACAAATTAATTTACAACAGTGAGGTGAGAAAGAAAGTTGTAAACTTTCAAAATAATATATTCATAGAATCTTGTGAGCATACTACATTGTTTGAGAGTAGGACATTTAAAAAAAGGTCTTTTGAGTAAAAACTGGAGATTTTTCAAGTAGCATGTCATTCAAATACCAAAACATAAAAATATATTGTAATTATCCAGATAAAAATATAAAGAAAACATAAATCCTTAACATCCCCTCACTACTTTAAAAAATTAAAAAAAGAACCTTCTTTTGCATACCTCTTTTTGGGACATAGCAGTTCAATCCTCTTCTAGCACTAATCTTCTTAAATATCCAGGAGGCAGAAAACGAGCAGCCAAACCAAACACAACCAAAAAACAACTGAAGGATCTCTGGTAAAATTTGATTACCCCCTTGAAAATGTTCCCTCCCTCGTCCCTTCCTTTGGTTCGTGGAAAAACAAGAAACTACGAGCAATTAATGGCCATAAAAGGGTGTCATATCAGCTTTTCGATCTCCAGCATTTCGAACATTCGAAGCAGACCCCCAAATAAAACGAACAATTAAGGGCCATAAAAGGGTGTCATATCGGCTTTTCGATCTTCAGCACTTCGACCTTGCGAGGCGGACGGGGAAGACAAGCGTCGGCTCCTGGTGACCCCCCAAGGATGGGTGAAACAAAAAACGGCACTTTCTTCAACACAGGGAGGCTATAAATATTCTTTAAAAGGATTGTCAGGGTGAGTATAGAATTACCAAATTTCTGTGTCGCCGTCTGCGGGTTGCCCTGGCCGGTCGGCCACCGTCGGGGACGTTTTTTCCCCTCTGGCTATACGGAACCAGGAAGAAGTGTTTTGTGTTTTGTTCCCATCTCCAATGTTTGGATTGCGTTTTTTTATTCTGGGTATATAAAGTAACTGAAGTACAGCATAGGTACTTAAGTAACAAGGATTTGAGTTACTTTTAATTTTTAGTAGTTAAATACCAGTTCGATACTGAAAAAGTAACGAATGTAACTAAATACTTTTTAAGTATTTAAAAAGTATTTCCGTTACTAAGTATTTAAATACTTAACAACCTTGCATATGCAATGATTTAAAAAAATATATAGACTATATACGAGGGTTGTTTTTTAATTAACTTCCGTTTTTCTCCTGAAAAAAAAAGTAGTAGGAATTTCGAAACAATTTTGGTGCTGGTAGTTAGATACATCCTTCAGGTTCAATTTGCCCCCTTACTGAATAAAATCGGACATTTTTTCTATTTTTTATCGATTTTACAAGCGCGCTCCGCGAACTATTTTCCCGCCAACCCATAGAGAATTTCGCATTTTTTCTCCCTTCACTCCGTCCGCGATCACCTGCCCACCCATTGTTTAATGTTAATGCCTGCTCGCGGACGGAGCGAAGGGAGAAAAAAAAGCCGAATTCTCTATGGGTTGGCGGGAAAATAGTTCGAGAAGCAAGCTTGTAAAATCGATAAAAAATTGAAAAAATGTCCGATTTTATTCAGTAAGGTGGCAAATTGAACCTGAAGGATGTATCTAACTACCAGCACCAAAATTGTTTCAAAATTCCAACTACTTTTTTTTCAGGAGAAAAACGGAAGTTAATTAAAAAACAACCCTCGTACATGAATAAACATAAAAAAACACTCAAAATACATTTACAACATAATACATACATTTACAACATTAATACATTTTAAAAGAATAAATGATTCAAAAAATATATTGAAGTAAAAAAATTACAACTCACAAGTTTTTTATTTTCCACAAAATACCATTAAAGGTTATAAAATATTTTACTACATCTTTCTAAATTAAATTAAAAAAGGGTAATTGGTTTCTTTATTCCACCAAAAAATAGAAAATTTAAGCAAAACATACCAGTATACTTGATGGGTTTTCCATTTCGGAATACTACAATCCCAGGAGGATTCTTCACACCATGTTTTTTTGCAATCAACTTATCAGACATTTTCACCAGGTGTACATCATACAAAGTGCAGTCATCATCAATTTTTTCAAGATGTGAAAGGACATCTTCACTTTCTTTGTCGTTTTCAGCATCTAAGAATTATAGATTAATAAATTAAAACATGAATATCTGGCTGCAACAGTAGGATTACCTCTATAGAAGTACAGGAGCTTATATATACTAGCAGCACAAAAATTTGAATACAGCTTTAAGCAATGAAATATTTACAAGAAATAATATTGGAGTATTATACATACTGTTCAATTTTTAAGACTGGAAAACCATTTAAATTAACTTCAGAATTTTAACAAAAACTAAGTAAAAATAAATAGTACCAGGATAATAAAACTGATATATTTCTTAGGTATCTCTCTCTAATATTTTAAAATACTATGACTACAAAAAAATAAAACTTACAGAAAAAGACAGCTAGAAATTCTTGATCTTCAATCAACTTGAAAAGCATTTCTCTGTTAATATTTTCAATAGTATCTTCAGTTTTCTCCTTAAGAAGCCAGTCTAATACTTTTTGTCCAGTCATCTCACCTAACAATTAACAATCTATAAACTAAGAGTTTGACAAACTTTGCTCTAAGGCTACTTTTACAGGGATAGAAAAAAATATATGCCAAAGATATAATAAGTAAGTATTTCATCACTCTTACATACCTGAAAAAATACTGGGAATACTGTGCTCAAAGTACACTAAAGTGGGAAATTCCGTTATCCCCAAATCTTCAGCAACTCGGATATCATCTGTTTTGAGGAAATGGATTCCTTGTCGGTTTGCATTTCCATCAATCTTTTCCAACTCATTGATAACAGAATCACATTCTGAACAGCTCTTTTCATCTATGTGATAAAGGTATTAACTTTTTAATTAAAAAATTAAAATTTTATTAATGGTTCAAAGTATTTAAATACCTGTTGAAATTTTAAACTTTAGATTACAACAAGGGTCATGCAGGTCAAAAGTGAACCACCTAGATTCCAAATTAAAGTTGGCTTGAAGCAGCTGATCGGATTTGTTTACTGTATCCAACTTTTTCTTATTTGCTATGAGCAATGGTATTTTCTCATTGCAAGGAGAAAACTCTCAAATGAGTGAATGTTAGAGGATTTAAGCAATTAATTAAGAATGCTTGTTGCAATTTAAAAAATGGAAGTAATTAAAACATAATTAACAGAGTTAGAAAAGTCATTACTGACATAAGAAACATGCTATTTCACACTTGCTAATTGTAATATTTATCACACTTTAAGTGTACCTCTTAAAATTAAATGTAAATAGGTTCATACACTTTGAAATCAAAATTAAATGAGTTTGATACATATGTAAACAAGTTCATTAAAAACTTCACACTTACAGAAGAACACAACTACATGTTCCACATCTTCCAAAATGACATCCAGCAACTTTTTATCAACATGTACAATAACATCATCCTTTTTATCTTTGTTAGCAATTAACCACTTCAAGGCTTTATCTTCATCCATTAAGTCACCTAAATTTGAAAAAAAACAATGTTTTTCACAAAATTCTACACATCAAGAGGAGGCACATTACACAGTTTTCAATAATAAAAATTAAGACATTTTTTTCATAACTACAAAGATAAATTCATAATAGACCCTTTTATGGTAAAGTAACTAGTCCCATAACTCCAAAAACATATTTTAATAGTATTAGTAATGCAATAACATATTCAAATTACTATAGCAAAATTTATATAAAAAAGAATTATATATACCATGCATAAGAATTGGTTGTAGAACAATATATTTTAAATGGTCAAAATAGATGTAATATTTATCTAACAATGATAAATATGGATAATCACCTTCATAAAACTGAGGTAACCTTTTACGGAAAAACACTAAAGTTGGGAAAGTAACAATACTGTACTCCTCGATGATTTTAGGGTCTGAGATTTTCACTAGGTCAATGTCCAGAACTTCCGCATCATCATCTATGTTCTCAAGTTCGTTTAGAACCTTCTCACACTGAGGATTGTTTTCTTGATCTGAAAATTATATTTTACAATTTAAAAACAATATTGTCAGTCTTCTTATAAATATAACACATGGTAATTACTTTAAAAAACATAAGACAATTATCATTTCATTAACTTTAAATACAAGCTTCTGTATTAGAAACACATAACCAAAAAATCAAAAACAAGTCTTACAGAACAAGACAGCAACATATGGAGATGTATTCAAAAGCTTGTCCAACATTCTAGTGTTGATTTCTTCAATTCTGTCAGGAATATCTAGAGCTTCTTCACTTGTTACCCAAGCCAAAAGTTTATCTTCATCTTTAAGATCACCTATTAAATAAGTAAAATATAAATGTTTTTAATCAACAGCATCAATATATAAATTAAATGTATTTAAATCTCTATTATATCAATCAATATTTATTCAGTTGAATGAATTCATAGGTCAGATAAATTAACAACATCTTAACATCATGTTAGAAGTTTCAGACAGCTTACATTCAATTTTAAGATTAGAGCTTTTTCATCAATTTAAATTTCAAAACAAATATCACAAAAAGTCAAAAAGGAAGAGCAACACCAATAGACTTAACATTAAATTTCCAAGTTTTGAAGAAGAGGTAAGTTGTTCTTAAACATCAAATTAAAACGGATACAGAAGAGTGCTTCAAACAAAAAGTAACAATGCTTACTGCAATAGAATTTCATACCTTTATAAACAACAGGTACTCCATTGGTAAACAAGACAACTGCTGGGAACTTGTTTAAATTGGCTTGTTTCTTGGCAATGGTGGTGTCAGAAGTTGTTACAAAGATGATTCCGTGATCATCAGTCATAGTATCAATGTTTTCGAGTTCATGAAGAATTTTATCACATTCCTTACAGTCATCTGGGGCAAAGAACACTAGGATATATTCATGGTCTTTTAAGAGGTCTTCCAATATCTCATCTGTTACTTCTTCAATTGTATCTTCTTCCTTTTGCTTGATGATCCATTTCAAGACATCCTTGTGTTTCTTCAAATCTCCTGGAAGGGGAAGTGAAAAGCCTAATAAGTCATTGGATTTCATTAAATTTATCAACATTTTGCATGAAATACTCAAATAAAATAGCAAAATTTTAAAATTGAGCTTGGATAAAATGATAAAATTTCCGCAGCCAGAATCCTTAATATTTATGAAAGAAATTATCAGAAGTCTTCTGAAGTTAAGAATGATAATTCCGGCTCTCAGAAATTTCTTTCATAAATATTAAGCTAAAATAATTTATCATTACATTAACATACACATGAAAGTAAAAAAAATAGTATATAACTATAGAGACCATAAATGTATACAATACTAATTTGTATGTTCTTTAGATTTTGGCGAGTTCATAAAACAAACCTTCATAAACACTTGGGATTTTGTTCTCAAAGTAGACTAAAATTGGAAGCTCGTCTTCAATGCCAAATTCCTTCGCAACAGAATCATCTGCAATTCTAACAAATGGAATACCATGGCGATCTGTTTCACTATCAATATTTTCAAGTTGAGTGAGAACAGCCTCACTTGTGGGTGATGCCTTGTCATCTGAAACAATTGAGATACAAATTAGATGGATGCAATAGCAATGTGTTCATAATTTTTTAACAGTTCTCATAGAAATCACGTCCACTAATATGTATAACATTTAAAAAAAATTGTTAACAATGATTTTGAAGCCTATGGTAATAACAGCTCTATATATGTGTGAAAAATATTTTAAACTGAATTATAACTTGCAAGTGGGAAAAGTTTGGATAACTGTTACTGAGAAAATATGGAATGTGTTTATATAATATATAATACGGAAAATATGGATAAGTTTGGATAACTGTTACTTACACATCAAAACAGCAACAAATGGATTAGATTCAATTAACTGATCAAGAGCGCTTGCATTTATGTCTTCAATTTCATCATTTTCAAGATTATCAATCAGCCATTGCAAAACATTTTCTTCTTTCATAAGATTTCCTGTACAGAGAAAAGCAAAAATTATTAAAAAAAATCCTATGAGCATCAAATTATTTGTAAATTCAATTGCCTATTGTGTAAGACAATGCAAACAGATATTTCTCAAAAACTGATTTAACAGCTTTCTTACCATCATAAAGAGTAGGACTGCCTTCTTTAAAAAACATGAGAGCAGGTAGTTTTTTGCATGCATATTTTTGAGCAGCACTGAGGTCTTTGTTTTTGACCAAGATAATGTTGTAGGCATCGGCATCATCATCTATAGATTCCAGCTCTTTCAAAACTTTAGCACTCTTCTTTGATTTGGGATCATCTGATAAAACAAAAAATTCTATTAGCATAGAGGTTTTTTAAGTTTGACTAAAAACAGCTATCTTTAGAGTAAAATTAGGAATATTAAAAGAATAATTTCTTTACAGAAACATATAACATTCAGAAATATATCATCAAGCTATTAATGAAATCAACTGTAAACACTTAATTTTATAAGCCTATTTCATCCATACACATATGACTTTCAAAACCTATTACAATTTGTTATTGATGTACTAATTTCAAATTACAAAAATATCCATTTCTCTAAAGATTGAAGATTTCATTGTGTAACAATATTTTAAAATATATATCTTATCTATATCTTACAAAACAGTACTGCAACAAATGGATTATGTGCTATTATGTTGAATAATAACTTGTCTGTCACTTCTTCAATTCCAGCAGTAGTAAGTTGGAGATTCAACCACTTCCAAACCTGCTGTTCATTGGTCAGGTCACCTAACAAAAACAATTAAATTAATATACAAAAAGTAAAATATCAGCAAAATCTTATTTAGCTTAGGTTATTACTCAAGTTCTTAGAACAAAAACATGAAGAAAAGAAATTTAGTAAATTATTCTACATTTACTCTTACACAGTATGATATCAACCTGTAAGTAATGTAGTTGTCAGTGGTGATTGATGTTTTTAATAAAATTTAATAACTTTATTATTTTTATTTATTTTAAATAAAGGATAGCCATTATGATTAACATTTTAAGCAACCTGATTTCTTTGTATAAGAAACATTTGGGCAATTAAATAGTGGTAAATATTTTTTGTTTGATTTCAATAGTTATCCCTCTACTAAAAAAATTTCATTCATTAACTCCAGAAGCGATAATTTTATAACTAAAAATAATTAAGTAATGTAAAATTTGCATGAAAAATTGTTTCATTTGATAAATGGTTATTATTTATTATAAAGAGGCAAAAGTGAAATAATTAGACACCTTGAAAGACAGATGGTATTCTTTTCTCAAAATATACTAGCACAGGCAGCTCATCCTCAAATCCATATTCAGCTGCTAATTCTTGATCAGTGTGAATGCGAATGAATGGTAAACCCTCCTGATCTGCTTCATCATCAATTTCTTCTAATTCATGTAAAACATCTTTCGACTTTTGATCATTTTTATCATCTGGTAAAAAACATTCTAATATTAACACAATGCTATACAATAAATTTTATATTTTGAACAGAGTAAACATGTTATCAATGAGTAATTTTAACAATGTAAATTATTTTTAACTTTCAGAGCAAGTACTACAAGGTAACTATTTTAATTGTTAATTAGAAAAAAATCATAGAGCATATCATTAAAGTTTTTAAGGCAGAAAGAAAGTCTTAATTCTGGTTTAGAGTATCATGAAAATTAATTCTAGAGTTACAATTTAGAACTGAAACCTTTCTTATTACAGAATACTCACAATGCTTTAAAGTTAAAGGGAAAATATTTTAAGTCTTAAGGAGTTATGAGATTAATTTAATGCATTGAAGATATACAAGAACATATACATAAACTATAATCAGTAAGTCAGAATGAAGTCCAATATTTTATACAGAAGTTAAAATAAGCACTTACAGAAAAGTACAGCTAAATGTTCAGACTTCTGAATCATTTGTTCTAAAACTTTTGGTGATACGTCTTCAATTTCATCTGAACTTTGCTGCTCAAGTAACCACTTCAAAACTTGTTCTTCGTTTGTCATATCACCTTTAAAAAATGAAAAGTTAAAGCTTTAATAATATTTTTCACTTTTACTCCCAGACAGATATATTAAAGAATTAAATAAAAAAAACTAAAACATTTTAATAATTTATTTCAAAGGATTCATGGGTTACCAACATTTCTTACCTGGGTAAGTATTTGGTACACCTCCTTCAAAGAAAACCAAAGCAGGAGAAGATTCAATGCCATACATTTCGGCAATTGTTTTGCTTTCACTTCGAACAAGTGGAATTCCAGCTTTGTCACTCTCATCGTCAATATTTTCAAGTTGGCTCAATGCTTTTAATGCTCCAGCATCATCTGGATCATCTATACAAATTTATTTACAGTGAGACTCTTTAATACTTCAACAAAATTTAAGTGACACTTAAAATCATGCATTTATTCACTGTCACACACATATGAAACTCCAATTTCGACAAAAACATAGATCTTAACTTAAAAACCCCAAAAATAGATAAAGTGCATGAAAAATGCACAAGAGATATAAGAGATAGAGATATATACAAGAGATAGCATATTTAAGCATAGAAAATTTAATATATTTATGAATAATAATCATGGCAAATATTACCTTTAAAAGTAACTAGGTTAAAACTTTTACTTCTTAAAAAAAAGCAATTATATTGCACTTAAAAAAACTTACATAATAATCAATACTAAAATATGATGACAAAATCAGTGTTATTTGTATTTTGAGTTTTAAAACACTATAAAGAAAAAAGTTATGAAGCCACAAAAATAGAAAAATCTGAAAACAAAAAGGCTTACAAAATAAAATGGCTAAGAATTCACACTTCTCAAGCATGAATTCAATGATGTGGTCAGAAACAGCTTCAATTTCATCAGAATTTTGAAGATCAGTCAACCAGTTTTCAACATCAGTTATGGTTAAGTTTCCTGGAAGAATAGTGGTAAAAAAAGTATAACTCAGTTTTATTTTCATGGCATGATATTTGATCTATAAAATTGAAGCCTGCATGAATTTATATGGGTCAGATATGGCGCTATTTATCTGTAACTACTCAACCAGTTTAGATTTGGTTGTATCAAGACAGGGGAAAGACATCAGCACTACACAGGTGTTGAAATTCTAACTCCCTGCCTTTTGGCTCCTTTTTTCTTTTTACTTCAATAGTTTTATTTTTCCTCTAAAGAAGGTTACTAAAATTAAATTGTGGCATAAAAGTATAAAACTGGACCATTGTTTAAAACAACTGCTACCAACATGCTCACTGCATGAACCAAATTTATCTTTAAAAAATTACTAAGATTATTAAAATTATCTTAAATTAATAATTTTTTTCAATAAATCGAATGCTGCAATTTATACAAACTTTCAGTTAAACTGATTATTTAAGTGCCACAGAATCTTTATAATTTTAGATTTATTTGTTAATGAGATTGATTTTCATGGGAACCTTTTGTAATTTTAATGATTTGAAAAGATGACAGAATAATAATTTTTTTAATTACGTTGAGGAATGGGTCCCACTGCCCATTTACATCAGTGCAGCCCAGTAAAAACTAGTCTTAGAAGTGTAGTTGTCAAGAGGTAAAAATTTAAAAATTATGTTGACTAGAAAAGCGTAACTTGTCAGGTGATTAAAATGACAGAATATTGAATTCCAGAAAGATGAGTAAAAACCAACCAGAAATGAGAAAATTTTCATTTTCAAGATGAGTTTATAGAGAAAGCAAGATATTAAAAGGGTGTCATTGAGAATGGGATTGGGAAAAATCTTATAAAAATCTTTGCCAAACTAGCATCTTGGGAAAAAATTTTGTCAAACAAGAAAGTAAGAAAATAAACTTAAAAATAATAAATCAATTAAATTTATATAAGAATAAAGAATTTAAAAAACTAGTTTTTTCCTTATACTCAAACAGACAAAATACAATATCTATAAGAGTTATTATGATTTACTTAAGAATATCTTTATATGCTTTTTTTTATGAATGAACAATTGATAAAATATATGTATGTTACTGGCAAAGTGATTAATTGGGCATTATTAATAATGTCCGGGCAATGTGATAAACTCAACGAAATTTATGAACGAAATTTATCACTTTGCCCCCTTCCACTCTGGGCATTATTAATAATGCCCAATTAATCACTTTGCCCATAGCATACAAAAAAAAATATACACTTACCTGAATAAAAGTTAGGAACTTGATTTTCAAAAAATACTAGTTGAGGTAATTTGTTAATGCCATATGCTTCAGCAAGCTCTGGATCTTTGATTTTTACAAATGGAAAGGTTTTGCCATCATCAAGAGTTTCAAATTCTTCTAAGAGCTTATTGGAAGCTTCATCATTATTATCTAAAATTGTAAACAAATTGAATACAACTTCCTACAAAATAAAGTTTCTGGTAATAATTTTTAGAACATAGAGGTTTTTTTGCATCACAGAAGTAAAAGTTTTACTTGCAAGTCAACCATTTGAATTATAAAGCATATTTTGAGAG
Organism: Tetragnatha versicolor; assembly: GCA_024610705.1. Lineage (NCBI taxonomy): Eukaryota > Metazoa > Arthropoda > Arachnida > Araneae > Tetragnathidae > Tetragnatha > Tetragnatha versicolor. The sequence continues at coordinate 6,219,412 of JANDEH010000022.1, forward strand.
AATAGACTGCATAGAATATTGAAGAACATAATATATTTAAAAAAATAAACTACTTAATTCAATCAGGTTAGCATTATTTTACCATATTTTACATCAAAATTATTATCTCCCAACGATGTTAATAATTTTGAAGTTAAGCTAGATAAAACTAAGAGTAGCAAAACATACTCAAGAGTTTTGAATCTTTCTAAATGTATTGATAATTTAAGAATGAAAGAAAAGTTAACTGGGTTAAGAAAAGAACTGGATTAATAGTATGACAAAATCCTACTTAATCCAGGTATTTGTTGAGAAACAACATCATTGGATTCAGAACTGTTAAAAGTATTTAAACCCAAGTAGACTTGTTACAAATACAACTGAAGAAAGAACACTTACAGAAAAGAACAGCCAGTTCATGGGTACGTTTAATCATACGTTGAAGGACTCGATCAGTTACATCTTCAATCTCATCAGATTCGGTTTGCTTAATTAACCACTCCAACACCTCTTCTTCCCTAGAAAGGTCACCTGAAAAAAATTTCAAATTTACTGAGCAATTCTAAGCTTACTGCATTTAGAATCAATTCATATCCAAGCCAGTTTAACCTTGGTAGAAATTGGGCATCTGGTGTTCAAAGTACACAAGTTGAGGCACAGTTTCAATGCCATATTCATGTTCCACTTCCTCATCGTGGATTTTGACGAAAGGTATGCCATGTCGAGCAGTCAGGGAATCGATAGTTTCAAGCTCTTCTAAGATACGTTGGGAGCGTCGGCTCTCAATGTCATCTAGAATGGACAAATATTTGAGATAAGTATAAAAAAAGAAACAAATACTTCAGTTTGCAGAAAATTAGGAAGTGAAAGTTATTCCGCCAATAGGGTGTGCTTTATTTATGCATGGAATTTTTAACAGATAACCGGATAAATGAACAAATTGGTTAGCACCACGCTTATAAAAGTCTAGTTATTGAATGAGGAAAATTTAGCAATTTTTTTATTCTGAAAATGTAGGGAGACTGTGAACACAAACACATAAACATGAAAATGTAACTGATTGCTTCAATTTAAATTTTGAAAATTATAAAATTGTTTGACAAGTCAACATTTGCTTGTTAGATTTTTGCTCTTTTAAATATAGGCAAATAACTCACAGAACAGCACTGCTAAATGTGGAGATTCCTCAATCAATTGAACGAGGGAATTAGCAGAAACATCTTCAATGGCTTCACTTTCTTCGCCAAGATCTTGGAATTCAAACAACCATGCCAACACTTCTTCCTCATTAAACAGATCACCTAAAGTATAATTTTATTTGGTTAAAATGTGTACACCTTGACATTTGATAGTATAAAATATTTTGAATGAAACTTGAAACATTAAAACAACAGAGATAATGATCCATAAAGTTGTATATTTAAAGAGTCATGCACAACTCAAACTATTGAAATACATACCATCATATAATAGAGGAATTTGTTTTCTGTAATATACTAAAGCAGGCAATGTGTCTAATCCATACTCAATAGCAAGGTTCATATCAGCAATTTTTACAAATCCAATTCCTTTGGCGTCTGCTTCATCATCAATATTTTCAAGTTCTTGCAATACCTTTTCACTGTCTTCATTATCATCTTGATCTGAAATATTAACTTTCTATCATTGCAAAATTTCTTGGTCCAATAATAATGCACTTTTGAAAGCCAATAGAGTTGTTTGACAGATATTTTAAATTTATATTAGTTACATAATATATTGATATTTTTAATTAAACTATTGGAATAAATTAAATTCTTAAATGTATTTTTTAAACAAGCAACAAATAAGTAAATGATTATAATGAAATTATTTTTACCCACATTTTAGAGCTAAAACTATGCCTTGAAAAACAAGAAAAAAATAATATTAATTATATTTGACAGATATGTCCCACATTTCAAGAAGCAGCTAAATAAGCCAAATGGTTTTAAACAGGTTTAGAAAAAGCAACAAGCACAAAGCAACCGAGTAGAATTATTATAGAGTGTTATGTAAAATTTAGTAAAAAAAAATTTATATTTCTATATGTGATTATTAAAAAAACAAGTACTTTGTTAGAATATAATTCCTCCTATGGAATATATACTTATAATTATTAAAGAACTTGTAAAGAGTGATAAAGTACACATAAAACATGCAAATTGTTTCAATAAAGCTGATAGTAAATATTATGTTAAAATTAAGCTTTCTCATCATGGATATTATATTATTATATAAATGGACAAAGACAAATTGAATATAAAATAAACGAAAAAATAATATTAAATAATCTAATAGGTAGCAAAATAAAAAAAGTTAGTTAAATATAGTTCTCACTTTCAATAAAGACTTATTTTCATTAAGAAAAAGAAATGAAAAATAAATAAGTGCTATATTTTTCTATGAGGATGTATCAATTTATTATTAATTTAACTTTATCTGCCACTTTAGGTAGCTGACTTTTATTAACATAAAATAACTTTACTATAATTCAGTTCCTTTAACTATCACACTACTTGAGATTAATGATAAAATGTAATTAGTTTTTAAATACCAACCTTCAATTTGATTCCTTTGCAGTAAAGCAAGTATAAATTATTTTGCTGAGGATGTTGAAACATCATGCGACAAATCCACAGAAGATCATGAATGGTTTGATCATGCATTAAACACACAGGCATGCTTCATGCTATGCTTAAATATTTGAAAAGCAAATACATCAATTAACACATTGGAAATAATTGTAAAAATACAGTATAAGCTGTTCTAAATATAACTACTTTGCTTATTTTATTACTTAAAGTTTTATACTATGGATTATTTATACTAGATTTAGGAAACAAAGTTGAGAGTATAGGAACCTTTATAATGAATGTTTATAGCTATAGTTGTTTACCAAATTATGTAGGTACACAAACACATAATATAAGGACAGAAAAGAAATGAAGTTTAGTTTATGAATATGATTTGTCAATTGGTTGACAAGGAATAATAATAAGAGAAAATGGGGAAAGGGACAAAAAATAACAAATTTATGAGGACTTTATATGCAAATAAGCAGTAATAGCACATCTAAACAAATTGGGGGCAATTTTGGCCAAGGGTGAAAAACTCAGAAAATCATTCCAAGTATATACAAAACCCCAAAACAGTTCTGATTAAAATTGGTACTTGTCGAATTCAGAGACATATGCAATTAAAACACAAGAAGCTCACTTAACAACATAGGCACTTATCATAAAAACTTGCAGGGAAAGCAAATCACTTCAGAAATATAAATCATACTATAGATTAAGAACACTAAAACTCTAGTTTACCAACTAGTTATAATGCGAACCCAGAAATAAAACTGAAACCAAGGTACTCTAAGAACACAATTACCAGACAAATATAGGCAGTAAAAATGAATAAGCTAATGTATACTGTATATTTCCATGTTATAAGCCAAGGACAAGGTTTTTCTATGAAAAATTTATTGAAAATTCAAAACCTGTGTATAAAAGTTTTTGTATGTGTTGAATAAAAAGTAGAGTTAAAATTTTCACCATTTGCATAAATCCTTTACATGGTCTCAGTGGCGTAGCCAGAGGGGGGGATTTGGGGATATATCCCCCCCCCGAAACTTAGAAATTTTCCTTTTTTGACCATAGGAAACCACTAAAAATACTCCATATCCCCCCGAAATATCAATATCCCCCTCCAAAATTTTTTTCTGGCTACGCCACTGCATGGTCTTGCCTAAAAAAAGCTGATTCTACCACAAACCACACGAGCCAGTCTGACCGAAATGCTTATTCCTACCTACAGCAAGCCCCTGTCATTTTATGGCTTCCTTACAGCTGGCCCCTATCTGGGTATGGCGGAAATAATTCCCCTTGACAGAGGAAGGAACGGGGAGAAAATAATTTTGCCCCCCCCCTTTAGCATCGGAAATTTTTCCTAAACATTCTCGCTTGTATGTGGATATATACTGCACTTCAAAAATTCAACTAATAAGTAAAAATAAGGATTGAAATCTTACAAATCAGAACTGCTAAGAAATCACTGTCTTCAATGAGATTTTGAAGAATTTTAACATTTACTTCCTCAATTTTATCAGGAAGTTCCATAGAATCTAAGTCAGTTAACCAAGCTAGAACCTTTTCTTCATCCATCAGGTCACCTAGAAAAGTCAATTAAATGAAATATTCAACTAAAAAAGTAAACTGTTATGATTATTATCTCAGTTGATATTAAGAGGGGTAGGTTTAAATTGAAAAAATTAATAATTTAACCCCCATAAAAGTTCAAAAGTTATCAATGTAAAATTATTTAAAATATCTCACATAGATCATTAAAATCAAACTAATTTTCAGGAATTTAGTATATTTTTCACAAAAATACATAGTAGTACTTGCAAAATAGGCAATTCTACACTAGTGTAATGTAAGTGAAGGGGCATATCTAAGAGGGGGGATTTTAGGATATATCCCCAAATTACCTGATTATTGCCCCTGACTGACTTACATGACTTAAAATTTTCTTTTTTGACCATAGAAAAGCGCTATATTTATTCTATATCTCTCCCCCCAAAATTCAAGTATCCACTAATTTTTAAAATTTCTAAGGTTTTTTTTCTGGGTTTCTCTACTGAACGGTTCTGTTTTAATTAAATTTATACCCTAATTTTATACAATGAAATTAACCCTTTAATTTCATGTGTCGTATTTTTAGTTACAAGAAACTTTATTATGGAATCAGGAGAATAAATGTGACTGATATTACACTAACTGTGGAATTGCCTTTACATTATTTAAATTTCTTTTGGTAAATTTAAAAAAATTATAAAATGAAAAACCGATTTAATTAAGTTCTTGTTAAAGGAAGACTTACCCTCAAAAATTGCAGGTTGCTGATTCCTAAAATACACAAGAGAGGGGAAGGAAGTAACACCATATTTTTTAGCTGTGGATTTCTCAGTGTTTTTGACGATTTCAACACCAAAATTTCCTGCATCATCAGTAATTCGCTCTAACTCTTCTATTAAAGTTCCACAATCTTTACAGTTTTTATTACCTAAAAGGAAATATCGAGTGTAAAAACCTTTTCTAAAATTTAATTCATAATTACATTTGATCAGTAGTATGAAAAATAAACTTTTTTGGACATTAACAATTTAAGACTTAGATATTCAAGAAAGGTGTATTAAAAAGTTTAATATCCTAACATTACAGCTATTTTTTTTCCTAGAAGGAAAAATATAAATTGTTTTTCCATTCACTACAGATATACAAGTAATATGTCCTCATTTTAACAAAATATTAAGGGGGACAAACAGTGCTACAGTTGGAAAAATATTTTCATGACTCTTTGTTTTTTAAATTTTTATTTAATTTTTGGATATTTGCTAAAAAAAACATGTAACCTCTAATCTCAGCACTGAGAACAGGCCTCTCTAATTAAAAAAGTGTAAAAATTGGTTGATTTCAGGAAAAATAATTACTTCTTTATTTAAGATCTCAAACATTGAGATGTTTAACACTTAAAATGCTATATTTTGAACTATATACAATAAGAAATATTAATGCCATGCAAAAATAATTATTTAACATAGGGGCTTCCATTGTCACAACCGTTTCAAAAGGGAAAAGTATCTTTAACACGTTCATGCCGGCGCGGTCCACCGGTGGCCTGCACAAGACTGTCTCATCGGGCAGCGCGGTCCACCGGTGGCCCACACTAGACTGTCCCATGGGGCGGCGTGGTCCACCAGTGGCCCGCACGGGTGGCCTTATCGGGTTGCGCCGCCAGATGAAGCGCAGCCTGAAGTCGAGAGCCGCCTCCCAGCGAAAAACATGAAAATCGGCGCCGGCGTGAATGTGTTAAATATAAGAAGCAAGGTGAAACACATATTTAACATAACATCTAAATTAAATTATAATACAATGAACTACTAAATGTCTCACGAGAATTGTTAAAAGGAAGCTGTTTTAAATTGAATCTGTAATAAATTGTAGAAAAGAGTTTCATAAATATCTCAGATTTGAAAAAGGTAATAAAGACCAAAAATGGCAAAATGACATTTAGTGCTCATTGAAAAACTTTAAACATGGTAACTGACTGACATTTATGTCAGTCAGTTACCATGTGGTTTAAAATTTTTCAAAAATAAATAGAAACATACTTTGAAAATTTAACCGTGCCATTAGATTAAAGCAAACAAGAAAGCAATAAACTTGGTGGAAAATGTTTTTTTAATAATTTATTTTTGGGAAGAAAATAACAAAATACTGACTGTTTTTCTTTAAAAATATCAGTCATTTTACCGCGGAATTGCCCAGATATAGCCCCTTGAATTTGGCGAAATTGATGTTCATTCATAGTATTTTTTATTTAATTTGAAATTTAAGTTAATTTGTCTTTTTTTTTCTGCAAAGCCCAAAATATATTTGCATAAATTTATATGTTTTTACCCAGTAAATGTTTACCTCCATTGATACTCCATTTTCTATCTCATAAGGGGCCATTCATTAATTACGTAAGGATGATTTGGGCAATTTTTTACCCCCTTACCCACATGTACGTAAGATTTTTCAAACCCCCCTATTCTTACGTAAGATTCCATTTTGTTTTTCAAAATAATAAAATGTTAGAAAAGGATCAGTTACACTAAAACTCTCAGTTTGACGTAAATCAAAGATTTTTATTTTTCAACAGATAAGTAATATTCTTGCGGTCAACTACATCACATCAACTAAATTAAAGGATCAGTTTAAATTGTCTGGACTGAATGGGTTAGTTAGCCATGTTGAACACTCAGAAACAATTGGTAATCCATCTGTTCAGAGGTGAATGAAACTGGAAGATTGATTCAACAGTTTTATTTTTTATCTTAACTTAATGCTACTCATTTTACTAAAAAGAAACATATGATATACCTTCATTTTTTTAAAAAAATTAAAGCTTTGATAATATACCAAGATCGTCAGCATTTTTAAGTTTTTCTGGGGTTATTCAATAGTAATTTGATTAGAATAATTGAAATTTGTTTACATTAACTTGGAAAATCTTACCTAAGAATGGGTTTGACCCCCCCACCCCCAAGTAAGGGTATGTATAGATTTTTCCAACCCCTCCTCCCCCTCAGGACCTTTACGTAATTAATCAATGACCCCTAATGACTTAGTTTCATACAATACCTTTTAATTATATTTGTCTTAACATATTTCTATTTCTTACTTTAGTGCAAAACTAAGCAGAAATGCTATTTAGATTTTCTCAAAACTTAGTTGTTTTTAGACACATTCCTTTTTACAAACTAATAATTCAATTATTTTTTCTTGACTACTAAAAAGAATTAGCATGTTTGAACAGAAGAAAATAGAAAACCATGTTTTCTTCTTTCAATAAAATAGATATGAAAGGTAAAACTTAAAAATATTTATCTGGAAAACATTTTTCTAAGAAGGAAACTGGTTAAGACCACATGGAGACTTTAAAACCACAAACAAAAATTATGAGTAATTTTAAAAATAACACAATTTTCAGCAACACTTATTATTTAGATCATTTCACCAAAAACTTGGGACTTCAATAATATTTCTTTCAATAAAAAGTCTATTACATTATTTAAGCATGGTTTTGGTGATATTTAACTCAGTCAGCAAAAATACGCAAATGGTTAAACCCCTCTAGTAATTGTGTAAAGAATCTGCTTTTCCCAATTTTGTGAACACCTTTTTTTAGTAACAATAAAATTTTAAAATTTTAGAACTTAAATTGGCTTGTAAAACGTATGCTTAATTTCTAAGTTAATTTTCAAACCTAAATTAGTTTTGCAAATTAAAATAATTAAAAAATATTGTTTTTGATTGTTGTATGTAATTTCATCACCCATTCCCTTCCCCTTCACCAAAAAAAACTAGAAAACCCCCTACGCCCCTAGGAACTTGCATGGCAACGACACCAAAATGTTTGGTGCCTTCATTCTGTTTCAACATACATCTTTAGGGTGGAGACTATTTATCAAACCTAGTCTCCCCCCTAAAAAAAGGACTGAATAATGACTTTAGTGAATTCCTTCTAACTATTCACCTATGTGGAAAAAATATTTTTAAAAATACTACCACATTAAATGTTAATGGCTCATATCAGGCATGTGATTGCTCAAGAAAGAAATTATCTGAAATTTTGTTTAGAAGCGTCTAGGTAAGTTACAGTGGTATAGAAATTTATTTTGGGAGGGGCCTAAATTCCAATCCCTATCCCATAGAATAGGTTCAATTCAGCTTTTTAATACTTTTAAGATAGGATTCTCATCTTACTAAACTCAATCTCCAGAAATTTTTTGAAATTTGTCCCTAAAAAAGGGTTTTAAATTGTTTTGGTACACTCTATGTCCACTCAGGGAACAAATATTCCAATTTTTCCCGCTTTGAAATATTAATTCCGCACACAATTGAGCGGAATTACGATTCTCAACACCTCTAAAATTAGCGGACTTCCGCTAATTAGCGGAAAAATCACATGCCTGCATATGTAGTATCAGGTAGCAAGCGTAACATGTTACAAAATGTACATAAATTCCTTCATATGGTAAAAAAATAATAATTTATTAAATTTTCTTTTATAATTTCTTCCTTCTCCTTTCAAATATTCATTTTAATCCAAAAAACTTTAAAAGAATCTAACTATATAAAATTTTTTATTTAAGATTATTTCATAACACTAATTTTCAAATTAAAACTTTTTAATAGAAAAAGATCTTATTAAGCCTCCAAGGGGAAGGGGGAATTGAAATTACCCCCTTCAGGGTTAACATAGTAAAACTCAGGAGTCTTTAAGGAGTAAATTGCAGAAAAATCAGGAGGTAATGTGAACAATTATTAACTTAAAACAACTTTGCATGTTACAAGTAGAATGAGTTCACAATGAAGTATGGAGCAAGGAATTGTAAAAGTGGTTAGAATTTCACATTTCAATGGAATTTTATCGATAAAAAACAATTTATTCTTCTTTAATAGTGTAACAGCCTGTTGCAGGTCTTAATAGCTGCTTAATAGCATAATTTTCTAGGGAAAAGAGTTGTAAACAAACGTCAAAGTTTTAAGGGGGGCTAAGGGTCCTCTCCCGAATTTTAATTCCCCTTTAAACTAGTGTTTTATCTCTTTTTCAAACTCTTTGGGGAGCTTCTAAAGAGAAAAGCTTCTTGTAAGAGGAATAGTTTTCAAGGAAGGGGGTATTATTAAAAAAGAGCTTGTAATTCATAACTTTTATCTCTTATCTAAGGTATATAGTTATTAAGAGGATTAAGTGTTTTATATACCTTTATATTCTGACTAATAATAATTATCTACATTTATACTAGGATATAATAAAGTTAATTTTTTCCTTTTATCTGGGTTTAAATTTCTGCAAATAGAATAACAAAAATGACTCAAGATGTTAAACACTGGGAATTTCGTACATAATAACTCAGAAAGATTTAAAAATACTTAGTAAGTACAATAAAATGAAACAGTGAAATAAGCAAACATTGTTTGGAAAATAGAAAAATTAATTTTTATTAAGTGCTACAAAAGTAGCTGATTTTGCCCTTTTTAATAGGTCAGCACTGAAAGATTTATTATAGCATGGATCAGAATTACTATTTTCGCAGCTAGAGCTAGCAATGCCTGTAGAGTATGTCCATGGAACTCTGAGAGTCAGTCTTGTTCTTACGAACTAGACTTAACACCCTTTAACTAAGACTAAACGCCTTATTATTGTACAATTCGAGTAGGTCGAAAATGGCAGGACGGGGGCTGTAAAAACGGAACATTTGGTACTGAAATCGTATTTTCGGAACAACAGTGAAAAATCGGAACAAATACGATTTAATCGGAACGGTTGGCAGGCAGGGCCGTATTTAGGCACGTGCAACATGTGCTATAGCACAGGGCGGCAAAATTTTGGGGGGGCGGCAGATTACAACAATCTGCCGCCCCCCAAACAAACAAGATCCAAGGGGGGCACTCTAGACAGTGCCCCCCGTCTTAGACCCAAAAATGTTCTTAAAATGAGTTAAACCCTACTTTTACAAGTTAAATTACAAAATTTCTCCTGCGGGAGGACCCCCATACCCCCCTGCGGTTCACAAGGGAATTTTCCGTGACACTTTTGTGAAAATCCCCGAAATTTTGTGTCAAAAGATAAAAGGGATGAACCTAAAATGTTCTCAAAATGATTTAAAACCCTACTTTTACAAGTAAATTTCAAAAAATTTTCTGGGGAGGACCACCAGACCCCCCAGTGGTACCACCAGTTAATTTTGCGTGACACAAATGTTCTTAAAATGAGTTAAACCCTACTTTTACAAGTTAAATTTCAAAATTTCTCCTGCGTGAGGACCCCCATACCCCCCTGCGGTTCACAAGGGAATTTTCCGTGACACTTTTGAGAAAATCCCCGAAATTTTGTGTCCAAAGATAAAAGGGATGAACCTAAAATGTTCTCAAAATGATTTAAAACCCTACTTTTACAAGTAAATTTCAAAATTTTTTCTGAGGGAGGACCACCAGACCCCCCAGTGGTACCACCACATAATTTTGCGTGACACTTTTGAGAAAATCCCTGACATTCTGTGTCAAAAGATAAAAGTGATGGACCCAAAAAGGTTCTCAAAATTATTTAAAACCCTACTCCTACAAATAAATTTCAAAAATTTTTCAGGGAGAGGACCCCCTTACCCCCAGTGGTACCACCAGAATGATACTTTTTAGAAAATATACCCAACATTTTGTGTCAAAAGGTAAAAGTGATTGACCGAAAAAGATTCTCAAAATGATTTAAAACCCTACTTTTAAGGGTCGAATTTCAAAATTTCTTCCGGGGGAGGACCCCCATATCCCCCAGTGGTACCACAAGGCGATCTTACATGATACTCTTTTTAAAACCCCCCAACATTTTGATATTTTGGTTCAAAAGGTTAAGACCCCACCTTTAAGCAGTAGAGTTTTAAAAGAAACAAGAAGGGTATTTTCTTGAAACAGGAAATGAAATAGAGGGGGGCGGCAATGTATCGATATGCACAGGGCGGCAAAAACCCTAAATACGGGCCTGTTGGCAGGTATGTGGTAGTTACAGAATTTTCAAGGGACTTCCAGCTATTTTTCACATTACAGTGGAAACCTTGGGGGGCAGTTACAGATCTTAGAGGTACAGCTTTAAAAAGAGTCCTCCAGCTGCCATGTTTACCCACAGCTCAAATGATGACTGAATACCATAAAGATCTAATAACAAATATTATGATTATTATAAAATAATAATTATTAGATTATTATTTTGGGATATAATGATAATGACAGTAAAGCAAAGGTATAAAATCTTCCGCTTTAATCCCTGATTCCCTTAAAAAAACTCTCATTCCGTCGGTTGCAAATTGTGCAAGACTTTACGCCCTACCGAAGGTCCACAAGCCTGACATTCCGTTCAGACCAATTGTCTCTAATATTGGCATGGCATCGTATAAATTAGCTAAACATTTGGTTACCATATTTTCTCCCCTAATGGATGATAACCCTTTTACAGTTAAAAACTCTCTCCAGTTTATATCGAAAATTCGCGAAATCCAGCTTAACGATCACATTATGGTTTCTTTTGATGTGAAATCCCTGTTTACTAATGTCCCTGTGGACGGAGCCTTGGTATGTTTGTCAACCAGGTTACACGAGTTCCATTTTTCTCAATTTGAGATCGAGAACGTTTTTCAATTTTATCTATATTTGAGTAAAGCACCGTTTATACAACTATTTATATGTCGTTTTCGCCTATTTATTTTATATGCCTATTATTTATATCGCCTATTTATTTATAGTTTATACGACACACAATATCGGTTATACATCGTTTCCCAATGTCTTGACAAGGAAGGATTTTTCCAAAAAAGTATAGTAAACATAAGATTTGATATTAATATACAATATAATCTATTCAGATGTGGTGTTAAGGATGTGCAATATAGTACTCAAAATATGAAAAATAAAATAAATACATACTATATTTAGGATGAACTACATAAAGTATGGTTTGTTTCAATATTTTAAAATTAAATTATTATTTTCATTTTAAAAACTGTTTTGAAATAATTTTTTCTTTAGAAAAACCTCAAATTTATTGTATTTACGTAACTCTGCATTAGAACCATTTGAAACCTATAATCAAAGTAGTAAACCTACATGCAGGCACAGGTCATGACTGCCTACTCAAACATCTTCACCGTATTAATATTGTACAGGCCCCTTTCTGCACTCTCTGTGATCTTCGGGAGGATATGGATGCTGACCACATTCTCCGCTGCCCGGCACTAAAGGCTTCCTCTTTGAGCGACCGTTATTTGCAGGCTAGGGATTTATTGGGTTCATAGACTTTTCTCGCCATATTTTATTTGTTTGTTTTGTTGTTTGTATCTCTTTGTGGCGTAGTGGTATTTTTGTAACCTTGGCCATTGTAAAAAAAAAGTAGTAAACCTATAACTATTAAACGTCTTTTCATTTATACGTTGTTTTGTAACATCAGTCCCTTGAAAGGCGTACTGTACTGTCCTGGTGCTTCACTTTACTGGTGCTTTACTGTTCATCTATGGTTGTCGGTCATTATTTGAGCTGTGGGGTGGGTAAACATGGCAGCTGGAGGACTCTTTAGCATAAATAATTTTAATTCAACAGGTTTATTTCAGCATTTTAAATAATGTCATTTTAAAGTTATTCTTAGCTTAGTTTGAGGTATTGGCCAATGTTGTTTAACAAAGTTTGACTGTTAAATAGGTCAAGCATAAATAATTTTAATTCAACAGGTTTATTTCAGCATTTAAAATGTCATTTTAAAGTTATTCTTAACATTGTTTTTTATAATTAAAAGTGCTACAAGATGTCTTCTGATGCTGTTGTTTTGTAATACAACATTTACATTAATAGTTCTAAATTTCGTTTAGTATCAGTAGTTCTGCATTTTTAGTGTCACGGTTTGTAACCTTGATGAGAATGAAGGATTTTGATACTAAAATTCTAAGAGGGTCAGCAAGAAAACAATGTGTGTCGAAGGTTCCTTTCAACTCCAGAAGAGGTAAATCAGCAGTATTAAAGTAAGGTACAGTATTTAAAGGTAAGATAAGTCATTCTAGAGAAACTTTCCTTTAAAAGCTCTTACCTTTTTAGTGGTCTTTAACACATTACGATGCAAGAAACATTTTAAACAAATCTTACCCTCTACGGTTTAATTCTAGGAACATGAGTATGAAGTCCTAAATATACACTAGAGATTTGACAAAAAAACTCATTTAATAAAGAATATCTTGATGAAATCCAACTTTTCAAAACCCAATGGTTTCGAAGCAAAACAAAAATAAACAAAGTATGCACTTGGCGACAGTAACCAAGTTGCCACCAGAAGCCAACTCCAAAGATCTCAGTCGAAATCATATTACAAATATTTCTTCGCCAAATGTGGCAATGAATCACGCAGGTTTCGGTTTCATTCCAGAGCGGCCGCAAAACATGGCGAAAATTTCGCCGATTCCTGCACGCACATCCACAATCAAAACACAAACACGGAAAACTAAATAAATAAGACGAAATATTGCACGTACTAAACAAAACAGCGAGGTATTCCACGTTCACAATCATTTTTTCCAGTTTCTTTCGATCCACATCTTTGATTTCAGAAGATCCTTTGGAAGGTTTTTTGCAACTCGTTGCCACAATTAATAATAAAAAAATAGTCATAACGCCCGCAGCGCGGGTCCATATTTTCCAAATCATTTTCACCACCTCCTTCCCCGGCAATCTCCCAGTTCGCTTTGCGTTCGTTCGCTACTTGATACGGCTGCCGACCGACTCCGAAGAAAGTTCTTACGGGCGCAGAGGTCGAAGGCGCGTGCGCTCGGGACGTTTGGAATGCTGGCAGTGGCGCGCATGGAGTAATGAATCTTGTTCTCTGGGGTTGAGGGGCTCTTTCGAGATTATTAGTTTTTGGGGGTGCTTTCCAGGAGGAAACAGGTTGATTTCGGGAATTTTTTTTACCCTCGATAGAAATTTTGAAATAAAAGAAGTATCTCTCTGACGAATAAACATATCTGTAATTTTAATTTAATTAAAAAGATGATTTTTTTTCTTTTAAACACAAAAAAAATAAACTATCCATTTTCTATTTCTTAACTTGATCCCTTCGTTAACCTCATATTGTGAGAAGTAGGAGTGAGAAGGAGAGAGAGAAAAAAAATTTGACAACAATGTACTTACATACAAAACTGTACATTTCTAATGTACAGTCGGCTGCAAAAAAATCGAAACAGAGACGATTGTGAGCGATTGGTTGGGGTTAGAAGGATACTGTAAACGCCAATTTTCATGATTTAATGTCCTCTTTAAAACAAGCTATAATTTAAGTCCTTAAGGGGCCGTCTACATATTAAACAAAGAACCAACTTTCATTTTTCCTATGGGTGACATCAAATATTATTCCTGATTCTGAAAGAGCACCTCCAAAAACCCCCAAAACCCAAGTTTCGTGTTGTTTGGCCCACCAACAAAGGCAGGAGGGGGGTTTGAAGTTCGTCGAATTTACGTTGAAATTTCGTTCCGATCCTTACAACCACTAACCCCGTGCACACTGTAGGAAATATCAATTAGAAAAATTCCTAGGAAAGTTAAAGCAGATTTGGCTATTTATCTGTATTTTGGCACAATTATTAAGAAAGGTAAAACAGATTTGGCTATTTATCGATATTTTGGCGTAATTTTGTCTTCCAATTAGGACACCCTAAAGTAGTAGCCTATTTTGTAGGTAGAGTAACAAGCTCGTGATCGCTAGGTTGCAGGTTCTGTCCCTGCAATTCCGCATGTATCATTGTTCAAGGTTAACCTATAGGGATACATGCAAACACAAAGATGAATAGATGTTGAATGTTGAATACTTTTTTTCAAATCTATAAAGCCTTTAAAACAAATTTATACAATTTTTATTGCCGTTTGTTTACAAATAATAATAGTTAATTGAGAGTTATTAATTACAAATAATTTTTTTAACTCCTGAATGAAGGTAATAAACCTCGTTTCACGCTAAATCATGAAAGTGGTTTGATGTATAAGAGCTAGAAAAATTTAGCTAATTAATAAAACAGTAATTCATGCTTTTACGTCTCAAAAATTCCAGTAAAAATATTTTAATACAAATAGTTTGATTGATGTTTTGTGGTTTATTTTAATACTAGCTGATATGCCCGGCCTTGCACGGGTGAAGATTATAAATTTATTATTTGAGGCGTTTCTATCAAAACCAGCTAATTCCATATTTTTCTGAAATCCACTTTTTTGCATATTTTGAAAGTTTAGAGGGTCCTTCATAACCTGGCGAAGGGATATAGCTCAAACCCAGCTCATTCCAACCCAAAATTAGATTAAAAGTGAAAACTGTGATCTCAACTGTGAAATTTCAGATCATTTGAAAAAGTTACTTATTACGTTAAAGTTACGTCATTTACTTAAAACTCGTAAAGACATAAATATTAACTGGTGAACTGGAAAAAACCAATTCACAACTTAATTGAACAAAAAAACTGAAAAAAGGATGAAAAATCGTGTTTTTGCATCAAAATCAGCTCATTCCAACCTAATTAGTGTAATTACGCCCAAGGTAATGCAACTGGAATGAAAATAAAAAACTAATCAAATTCTAAGTGGTTGTACCTACAATTAAAAATTTAAAAAACAAATTTAGCTTTAGAACTGTGGACGTGAGAAGTTTTTTGTCTCTCCTGTAAAATTTCCAAAAATGGAATAAGCTGGTTTTGATAGCAAACGCCTCATTTTTAAGTTTTCCCAAATACATTTCTAATTTTATATAATCAACATTTACCAATCATCCCGGTATCCCAGGCGTCTTTTTCATATTCCGGTGTTCCCGGTAACTTTTCCTATCCCGGTGTTCCTAGTAAGTTTTCTTATCCGGATGGACTAAAATTCCTTCAGTACTCAAGCGCAATAGTATAACTTTTGAATGATTTCCACATTTACAACATGGAAAAAATATTCTAAAAATTATTTAAAATTTCTCAGATTCCTTAATTAATCATTTCTTTAAGAATAAACGTTTTCGGTGAAATTATTCAATAATTAAAGCTTATTCCGTTTTGAAATTTAAGAAAAAAAATCTATATTTTCTAGTTGAAAGGGAGTTTTAATGGTTTTTGGTTTGTTAACCAACTTTCTTAAAAGTTAAAATATTATCACTTTTTGATTTTACATCCTCGTTTCCATGGACACTATTTTAACAACAATGATATTCTATAAAGCTTTTAAAATATAAAAATTAGATAATCTGTCAAATAAAAATATGTTTAACTATACATAACTTTTAAATTTCATTGAAATATATTTTTAAAATATTAATATAATTTTTAAATAGATTTGTACCTAGTGTTTCTATTAAAAATTGTTGTTTAGCATTAAATTTTCTTTGTAACAATGGAGTAAGCAGATCTCTTCTTGAGGGGAAATGAAGCTATTTCAGCAAAATGACCATAAAAAGGGTCAAAAGAGGGTCAAGGGGTCAATTAAAGTTTTCGAAACATAGCCTATGTTTTTTCTGGAGTTTTTTTACGTAGGTATACCAAGTTTGGTGCAGATCGGAAGAAAATTGTGGATTTGTATAAAAGACAAACACATATACCCACACTTAGTTTTATTATATTAGATTAATATTTAAAGAAAGTTTCCAATAGAAATTTCCACTTAAAAAATCTCCAAAATTAAAGTAATTAAAAAGTTTTAAATTTGCTTATACATATAGGGATAAAAAAATTCAGAATTTTTAAAAAAATATTGATTATAATGATTCTATTCAGTCGTATTTTTAATAATTAATTGGGAGTTATGTTTCATTAGATTGGATATAGAGTTCTAATAATATTTAAGGTAAAACTGTGAAGTTTCTGAACGTTGTGTGTGTGTTTGAAGAATAAAATACCAATATAAATACTAAGTCTGTTGACAAGTCAAATATTAAACTTCAAAGTTAATAAATTTGATGATTTAAAATTAATTAACTTCAATCATACTGACGATTTGACGATTCTTGATATTTTAAACAAATTGGGGTTTTAGGGAAAAAATTCATCATCGTGTGGTCATTCATAAATTTTCAAAAATTATATTTTATTCTTTTTAAAGTTTTTAATAATTTCCATAAAGAGAGAAAAGAGCTAGAAAATGTCTTTATAAATCATGGGAGAGTTTTTTGGAGGGGGAAAGAATCGAAAACAATTTTACTGCCAAAATTTTAGGAAAACATTGAAAGGGGTATTGTATATTTTTTTCTGAGGTGAAAGAAAAAGAATATTTGTAATGTTGCACAATTGTGTTATGGGGACGGAAGGAGTAAAATGTGGTTATAGTGGGCTAAAGTGGATATAGGGACTTAAGCAGTTTGTGTTTTTGATTTTCAAACACAAACTGCCTAAGTCCCTATTTCTATATAAACCCACCCACCCCAATCAAACAGTTTAAAATATCCTAAATTAGTTTCTAAATTCGATGCCAGTAAGAATTTAGCGTCCAACTATCTTTGATACCACGTGCAGGTGGATTTGTGCTCCCGATTTCAGGCTGAAGGTAGGGATTTATTCACTATACCTATAAGAAAGAATATAAAATTTAAAGTGGTAGCTAAATTTTTATAGTAGTGCTAATATTTTCTTTTGTAGTCACCACTATTTTATTTATTATTAGTTAATTATGTAAGTCTACTTTCATTCCGAGCAATGAAAGTACTGGCTGCGTAAGGTATACCTTAAATACTTTCTCCTATAGCCCAGAAAACTACTATAGGGGTAGGTGGGTGGTGCAACCTTTGGATGATCCTGTTATAAGTAAAAATATGGTGGTAGTCCAAGGTAGATTGCCTGTATACGAGAGAGAGGCGACAACTCAGTATAGCGCGCAGATCGGTAAACAGGTTTTCTGTTCGCCACAGCCGGTTCCCTCCATAGGATTAGCATTGGACTCAAGACAAGCGGCATGATACAGTTTGGACAGAACTGGATGCGCAGAGACGCTTATAAGCGAGTTGTCGTCTCTCTCTCGTATACAGGCTCTCTAGTCCAAGGGGAGGGCAATATATGTGAAAGATGTGATACAGAATTCAGCAATATGTTAATATTTGTATTAAATTTAGATCTTGATTACATTTAATATCAAAGATTTCTATTTTATATATTAAGATAAACCAAAACATTGAATTCCTTTTAATAGACAATGCATGTAAGATGAGACCGTCATTATTAGGTGGCGCAACTGTTTTTAAAATTAGATTTATATTTAAAACAAAATTCCTTTGTGAAATCTATGTAACGAACGAATCTGTATATTATACTCTTTTTTTTAAAATTTTATTCATATAATTTGAAAATACTTCAAATGTAATGCAGGTGAAATTTTTAGTCGAATATTGTAAAGTAGTTTCCTAATCTTTTCATCTGAAAAATTGCAATTGTATGTAAAGTTATTTAATTTATTAAATTACTTTACAAAGGTAACTCAATTTTTAATTAAAAAAATATTACATGCTCACAAAAATAGGTTGATTTTTCCTTTTCTGAAATAGAGTAAAAAAATAAGAATATTAATTTTAACTTTATTAGTAGTTTAAATTCAAGGCATCTTCAAACTTCTTCAAGCAAATAAAGCTTACGGCAGTTATGCGATTCGAACTTGATTCTATATCTTAGCGACCTGACACACTAACCGTTAAGCCACACGGCTACATTCAGCAAGCTTTTGATAATAAATATGCCTAACTATTTTTATGGTTACCTTAAGGTTACCGTAATTTTCATAAGCTGTATGTCTTTGGCGGTAAGAGATTGGCGCAAATTTTTCTAATTGAAATTTCCTACAGTGTGCGTGGGGTTAATGGTTGTAAGGATCAAAATCTTTGAAAAACGAGATTTCAACGTAAATTCGACGAACTTCGAACCCCTCTCCTGCCTTTGTTTGTGGGCCAAACAACACGAAACTTGGGTTTTGGGGGGTTTTGGAGGTGCTCTTTCAGAATCGGGAATAATATTTGATGTCACCCATAGGAAAAATGAAAGTTGGTGCTTCTTTTAATATGTAGACGGCCCCTTAAGAACTTAAATTATAGTTTGTTTTAAAGAGGACATTAAATCATTAAAATTGGCGTTTACAGTATCCTTCTAACCCCAACCAATCACTCACAATCGTCTCTGTTTCGATTTTTTTGCAGCCGACTGTACTAATTTTGGGATGGGTGTATTTAAAAATTTCTCAAAAATAAATTATTACGCGGCGGGCTTAAATCATCAAATGGTGTATTACGAACAAAAGAATCTTCAGGAGAAAAATTATGGAATTAATTGTAATAATCAACCAAAATTTTGATTTTAAAATCTTATGCCAATTTCAGGATTTCCCCTGAATATGTATCTAAATTCACAAATCTAAGGAAAAAATTTCTTTTATTATTATTTTTTATTTTAAAATATTAAATATGCAGTTTTTATGCAAATTTTAAGTATTGAATGATTATGGAACTAAAAACAACTCAAAATTTAAAGTATCACTCAATTTTTTACATTGAAATATGAAAAGAACAATTATATAGCAGGCGATTTTTCGTTGTTTTAATCCAGACATGATGTAGATTTGTTTCGACCAAAACTGTATTCAATCTTATTAGTAAATTGCAAAGTTTTATTCGTTAGTTCTCCTAGCTTTAAAAAAACATTGTGTACACTGACCTCACGGAAAGACAGAGAAGCAGAAATTGCTCCTATTTTTAGTTCTTTTGAGTATGGTTTCACAGGAAATAAAAATGAGATACGCTGCTGTTACTTCAATTAGAAAGCGGCAACTTCGGAAAAACGCATAGTGCGGCTTTGCGGCTGTTTGACAGGTCACGTGATCAACTGGTCTTTGGTTTCGGTAGCGGGAGTGCTCAAATCCCAAAGATAAATATTCAAATACGACACGAGATCGTTTGGTACTAAAAGTTTCTATTACAAAAAAGTTTAAGTTAAAATTTACTTCAGAAATTATTTGATCAAATTTAAGTAAAAACTATCATGATAGTTTTCAAGTATGACTCGATTTAGTTTATAGCTAAGTTAACGACACTGGATATCCATAACAAAAAAAAAGTTATTTTTGATTTGATCAACAAGCGTACAATAAAATTGTATAGGCTTGCCACACTTTTATGAGAATATCGTTCTTTAGAAAACAAATATAGTTCATTTTTCAAAAGAAGGTAACTTTGTCTATGAGGGAACACAACCTTATAAATTGCAGTCCCGAGGCAAGCCTTTAGAATCCATTTGAAAAGGCGATGAGAAAGTAAGATTCCCCACTTTCACAATCAGTTTAACCTTGATGACAATAAGCCGGCTATCTCTTTAAGTAGATTCCAACAAGTTTCGTTGACGGAATGAGCCAATTAAAGCATGTTTTTCTGGGTATTGCCGAACAACTTTTATTCATTTCAATGTTAAAAAAAGAGTGCCCATTTATTTCACTTGTGGAGTTATCATTTGAAAAGAAAATTGACATTTTATTTGCTTGAAAAGGGTTTTCAAGTTTTTCCTTGGAAACTATGGTTAAGAGTTGAGTTCAAGTATGTTTTACTCATGCTCATGGTTTTACTCATCGAAATCTCTATTAAACAATATCTTCACATAATCTTTGGATAAAACAATTTATTCGTGTTTTTTTTAAATAATTGTAAAAGCTATTATTATTGCTAAAAGAAGTAATTTGAAGCTTATTTTTTTCAAAGCTATACTATTATTATTTTATTAGCACTTAGAAAGTTTTTGACGAAACCTAAATTTAAGTAGTTGTTTGTGGGAGTAAACACATTTGAGCTTCTTCTTAGGTATTTCTAACTATAATCCTGTTTAACATCACACTAAATTAAAAAAACACACAAGACGACTGAGCAGACACTACTTTTATTTGTTGATGGTTCCTTTTTTCCCTCTGTAATAATACAAATTTCAAATTAACATAACTTTAGCAAATATTGAAAATACTGCTGTTGATTTTAATCCTTCCCCTACCATCTCTATTTTAAAAACTCACTAATTTTCGGAGCTTCAAAATCACCAGTGGTGGCGTATAGTGACGCACAAGAAAAGCGGGTAAAGTAAACAAAGTCGAGTTGGCAAAGAATGCTCTAGCAAAACATGGGGTTTAGACCTGATCAACTAACATTTTTATTTTCGTCTCCCACATTTCACTCAAGCTGGTGGTTTAACCTGCATTAAGGTCAAACTAGACTGTAAAACACAGACTTTTTCCCTTATATTTGAAAATAGAAGCTCAAAACGTACTATTCATCTTGATAAATTAGGGATCGACAAGTAATTTTACGTGTGATCCAAATAGTTTTGAAAATTTTTATTGAGGTCGAAAGAAAAATAGGTACTTATTACTTTTAAAGTCTTCCCTTCAAATACACGTATATATTTTATATAGATCGTATTCGAATATACTCTCTACCTTCTTTGTTAAATTAAAAAAACTGGTTTATTATTGACATCAAAATCGTTTCATATCACAGCATTACTATTTAAAAAGTTGAATTACTTATTAAGTATTGAATAAATATTGATAAGGCTATTGCTCAAACGAATGGGTGATGCCAACAAGAGAATGTTGAGGGGGATGATCCGGGGATTTGGGGTTCATTCCTAGAAGTATTTGTAAAACCTTGACTTATTTACTACAAAGAAATAAAAATTTTACATTTCAGCACTCCTCCTAAATCATAAGGTTCGAAACCATTGATTCAACTTTGTCTTAATGTACTTAATGTCTTAATGTTTATAAGTACTTCAAAATTATTAACATCTTATTAAAAAGCGGGTCTTGTGGTTTCACAAGGGGCATTTTTGGAAATTTGACCCTTAAAAAGAAGGTCAAACTAATTTTTGGTGTCTAAGAATAATTATTAATGACCTTCAAAACATTTTGTGGTTCAGAAAAAAAACCTCACGCCAACCCTTGTGATGAATAAATAATTCTTAATCATTGATTACACTTTAGAAACTGTCGTGCTTTAGTTTAGCTGGAAAACGTTGGAAAAATACAGAAACTGGAAAATATTTGGATTTCTCTCTCCCTCTTATCATCTTTAATAATTATATCCTTCTCTTCCTCTATCTCTGCTACCTGTAGAGTAATCAATAAGGAAGTTGCATGTGTCAGATTTTCAAAAACAAGCAAGTGTTCCGTATGGTTTTTTGTATGGTAAAATGAAATATCTAGTCAATTTTTCAAAAAAATGTACAGTTAATTAAATATTTTAATTTAAAAGTCGATAAAAATACCTGACTGAAAACGCTTATTGTTTAAAGATGTCAACAATCATACCATCAACGCCATTGCTTTCTAACAATGTTTATCGTATAATGACGTCAACATACGATGATCCCAAACTCTTGGCGTTTTCGCGCTCATTTAAAAAGTGGATTTTTGTTAATTTTTTTAGCAATCAAAAAATTTCTCGATCGGCCTCAAATTTTGGGTAGTTGCTTATTTTTGCAAAAAGAATCGATTAAAAAAATAAAAAAAATCATGCAACTTCCTCATTGTACCACTACTTTCTACTGAACATGTGGAAATAATCAATTACAGTCATGAGTAATATATTAGTACATAAGAATATTAATGAAATTAAATAGGATATTCATTATTTTTCCTTTTTGTGAATTCTTCTTTCATTAAATGAACTACTACTTCACAATGAATTTTTTTATAACATTTATTCTTAAGATAGGGGAATTAGGGGGTACCATGAAAAGAAAATCTTCCTCACAACCCCTCCTCAACGGAAGTGACATTGATGAACTCGAGATGCTCCATCCCAAGAGCATCTAGAAAAAGAAGAGAGAAGGAATAGCTTAAAAGCTACTTATGTCAACCTGAAGTCAATTCATAACGAAACACAGCTTGGCAGTTGTCAGTGATGTGATCTGAAAATTACGATGGGCACTATCTACCTAACTGTTCGCAGTATTTATAGAATAAACTTATGGGGAACTTCTCTTCTACCTTTTCCTCTAATATAGCCAACATAAAATTTGGCAGATGTAATATTGTTAGCAACATACCTCTTTTAACATAAACATATATTCCTATAACGGATATTCACACTTACTAAACCATACTTTTGATTTTAACTACATAAATATAATTTTGGGGTTTATCATTAACATAAAAGAATATTTTTATTGATTTATTTGATTTTATTTGATTGTAACATAGTGAACTAAAGAAACAGATGATCCAAATTTTAACCAATTCAAGACTTTCGAGAAATCGAGATTCAACAAAATGATACTTAACTTACAACTTGTAATATCATGTGAAATCACAAAATGTCCTTTACATAAAACATGCATTATTTTTTTTACGAGAAAAAGGGTAAGGGGAAAATTTATCTCTAATTCTTTTCTAGTCCAATTAATGTTTTCTTCAATTTCAATTTTACTGTTTCTATATAATTTTTTATTAATTTATTATATATGATTTTTTACGAAGAATAAAGATTTACGAAAAAAAATTGAATTCGGTGTGATTTGAAATGAGAGAATAAATTAAAGTTATTTTCACTTATTTGCTTCTTGTCACACTTTAATAAACCTTCTTTGTATTTTTCATTTCACAATAACTAGATCAATTTTCCAGTCCTATTTTAGGCCGTTTAAATTGTGAAACATAGTTTCTAAAGGGGAATTGTATATGGATCGATTTTACCCCGCATCTATTCTCGGGCAAAAACAGTTTCGGTTTTCGAACTTTCAGCTATTCCATCTCTTAAAACAAAGCAGTGCGAACGGATTATGAGCACTTGCCAATCACTTTGATACTAGTCCAAAGGTGCACAGCAACATTTTCTGTCGTTTAGTTTATTTTCAGTCTGCTCTTCTCTTCGCAGGACAATGTGAAGGCTTCTTTCTCCTCTTTCTACGATCTCTTTAGAAACAGCTTTGACCGTCAAACACAGGTCTGCGGTACAACGTCCTCCGAATTCGCCAGACCTTGTCACCTTGAGAGCTTTTTTTCATCGGTTGACACTGATTATTAAAAGAGCACGTTTTGGCTCGAGAAATTATGCGATATTCTGACGTTGTCGGAGACGTTTTAATCTTCTCCCCTTTTCTTGTTTTTTTCTGCTTTGTTCCGTTTTTTGTTCGCATAACTTGGATGGATCAATTTTGGCTCCCCATTTTAGGTTTACCGTTGAATTATGTATATTTAACAGCATAAGTTGGAAACCTTTTAATTGTTCGTTGCTAAAAGCATATTTTTAAAGCGGAATATTTCTTTAATTTTTTATACTAGGGAGCTACCGCCCCCTGCTCGCTATCGCTCGCCAACCCCAGTTAACTGCTGACGCAGACACGTTTGAACCGCTTCGCAATTCCTCACAAAACCCTGCTCACTGCACTTACTCACTTTATAAAACATTCTTAAAACAGGGTTAGTACTTCTCCGGGGTATTCTTTCGAAAATGGTGGATATACATTCAGTAGCGGAAATTTAACAGTTCCTTTATCCTCTTCAGACCCGAGGTATAAAAAAATTCTTTCAACTCAAATTTTTTTCTTAAAATAGTATTAAAATGCTTCACAAAGTTCATAAAAATCTTCAATTCAAGAAAATGTTTTTCAGGGGGCTTACAATTTAAGGTCCACCCTGGTGGACCTCAGTTCTCAACGTAGTAAAACATGACACAATTCCTATGGTATAAAATTGTTACCTTCTATAATTATAATTTAAATATATGAATTATTTATAATTTTTTTGTCATACTAGGTCATTTGAAGGTTGTAACTTAATTTCCTTCTTAAAATAAAGAATTTTTTAAAAAATTTAATTTTTTTAAAATTCAAAAATTCATTTTTATTGGCATAGAAAACTTTTTGTGCAGGTTTTTAACATTTTTATGCAATAATCAAAGTAAATATACATTTATACTGTAGAAAATAGTACTCATTTTGAGTTTTACAGAATTTATTTTAAAAAATTTTGAAAAATATAAAAAATTTTGAAAAAAAAATTTTTAATTTCTTTTTTCTGTATGAAATTCAAATTTTTAAATGACAAATATAATAATTATCATTTAAATTATAAAATAAGTGTTTTAAATTCTCAAAATAGTTTATTTACCCGTTTTTTATTAATTTTTACTCCTGCACAATTACCATCGTTAAGAACCGAGTTCCACCCTGGTGGACCTCTCTATATCTTGCTCTCCAAAACTCAAAATTTGTTGGATTTCTTTACAAACTGTTTTATTCTACTTGAAAGGATACTAATTAATAAAACTAGTCAAATTAAGTCTCATAAATAAATAAGTTTAGGTTTAAATTAATTAATATTCCCAAGTTTTAGATAGGACGCCATTTTTTCCAAAATCCTCTTTTTAAATATGTCCTGTGCACAAAATATTGTTTTAAAGCGCCATCTCTCGATTGAAATAGAAAGTAAAAACATCAAATAATACATATTTCAGCTTTTAGCTGATAAATTTCAGTAAAAAGTTTGTTTTTGAGGGGGTAAGCAAAGGTCCACCACGGTGGAACTGGGGCGTGAAGAGGTTATGGTAACATTAATTGGCGGGTCGCCTTATAATTCCAAGAAAATTAACTACAGAGCAATGTAACATTCCTTTACCATTTCCCCAAGGTAATGTTTTTTTCACAGATCCATTAAGAAGCACTGAAATATCTCAGGAATAAATTTAACGTTCTTAAAATTTGTAACTATTTTCATCGATTGGCTGTGAAAAATGTAGTAATTACCGTAAACATCACGAAAATTTAGAATTTTATCTTCATGAGAACAAACAAACGTCGAAGTTGTGTCAGTTTCATAGCAATGACAGGAATGTTTAGACTTCAAACATTTTCGATTTTTATCTTAATTTCTAAAACAGTCCCCCGTGTTATCTAGTTGTTTGCGTTTTGGCATTATGAAATAAGGTGTCACATTTTACTACCTTAAAAAACATACTTGCAAAAGAATATATAAATAATAATAATTGTAAAAAATAAATGCAAAAGTTCAAAATTTCCGAAAGCGAGTTTATATTTTGTTGTAAATATGGTAATGATTAGGTTGCCACAACGACAAAGATAAATGTAAAAATATTAATTTGTTATTTAAAAAATAAAAGATAAATTATTTATACATAAGTTTTAAATATAATTAAAACCGTTAAAACAACAGAAATATAAATATTGTTAAAAATAACCCAAAATACATTTTTTAAATTCCTGTTATAAATAGAAAGATGATTATTTAATTTATTTGAATATTAAAAACCAGTGAAATATCAAGACCCTCTATATAAAGGCCTCCCAACTCGGCCGTGCAACGTCATAACTTTCACTCATCTTTGACGTCACTCCATAGACTTAACATGGCAATTTTCACTCACGTTTGACGTCATCGTCCGGAGTTGGGTGGCCATTTGTATATTGTATATAGAGGGTCTTGGAAATATGCTTTCAATTTTTTTTTAAATTCATAGTTTCTTGCTTTATAACTGCAACCTTATCCGTAATCTAAAAAAAATGGAAATATTTTAAAATTGATATTTTTTTTAGAAATTCTAAAGGCACTTTGCACATCCTCAAAAGAATCCGGACAGTTTGATACCAAATATGTGTTATACGGATCAGTAATTAAAAAGCCTTTCCCTCGAAACCGTTCACCAAAAACTTTTTTTTTAGAATAGAGAGATTACTTGTGAATTATTTATATTACTTATTTCTTTGAAATGTTGAGGAATCCATTAATACGGGAAAGATACCTGTAACTTCAAAATAAAATAAGAACGAACCAATATAAATAACAAAGCATATTCCACTTAAACATAAAGCATTAATTCGATAATAATATAGATTCGAAGGTACTTTTCCGTTAGCCGGGCGCAAATGTCGCCAATTGTGAGCCAAGTTGCCAAGCAAAACGAATGACTAACGGAAAAATTTGGCGGAATTCTATATTATTTGGCAATTTTTCGCTTGCGCCCGGCTAACGGAAAAGTACCGATTCGGTAAAAATATTTTAAGCTAATACAAACTTATCTGTTACTTTTATAGGTGGAGAAATAGTTATTAATTAAAGATTAAGGCGTTAATTACTTAATTAATAACTATAAATTAAGATTTAAAGTGTTTTGCAGATGAACAATGATGAATATAGCTTTGATTTTTCATACTTGTGAATTTCTATTAAATTATTTTGAGGAATCTATTAACGTGGAAAATTTATCTGTAATTACGAAATTAAATCCGAACGATCAAATATCCATATTAAGTTTTACAAAAAATAAATAATACTGAAAAATAAGCATTAATATCTCAAATCCCTTTTAAAAACCATTAACAGTTTTATCTTTTGTTACTGTTATAGGAATAAAAGTATTAGTTTGAAATTGAAAAGTTATACATAAATTTAACATACCTATTTAAAAAAAGGGTTTTATTTTATAATATTTAGAACATGACCTCGTGCATGCTTTCAATTGTGAACTGTGAAGGCAACGAAAACGAGCCTTTGTATAGATAAAAATTATTAATCCTGCCACCTCCAACCTACAGGTAAGCGCAACTCTTGGACAAAACATCCACTTCTTCATAAAAATAAAGGGACCGTCCAGAATTTAGA
This sequence comes from Tetragnatha versicolor, assembly GCA_024610705.1. Taxonomy (NCBI): domain Eukaryota; kingdom Metazoa; phylum Arthropoda; class Arachnida; order Araneae; family Tetragnathidae; genus Tetragnatha; species Tetragnatha versicolor. The sequence goes on from JANDEH010000022.1 coordinate 6,247,125, forward strand.
ACTGAACATACTTTGAAACAACACGAACAATTGATTCCTTTTCGCACGCGATTTCAATTAACGAACAGTCCCTTCGACTTTACGACCACTTCGTCGTTTTGTCAAAACGTACGCCTGAGTAATTTGTGAATGGGAAAAGATTAAGGTGGACAAACATTAGAAATGTCACGCAAATAATATAAATTCAGCTATCCATATCGTTCTCATTAAATTTTATGCAGCTTTAGTATATGAGTGTAAAAGGGAGGAATGGGACCGTATTAAAATCACATAATATAAGCTGTGTCGAATATGAGAGAGGTAAGAGAGATATAGAGAATTTAATAGAACTATAGAGATAATTTAATAAAACTGTAGAGAGAAAGTGTGTGTAATAGAACTTTACAGAAAAATAGAGATAATGTAATAGAACTTTAGAGAGATAGAGAGAATTTAATATAACTGGGGATCGTGTCAGATATGATATAGAGCTGAAATTTGATAATTTAGAATAAAAATGAAATATTTAGACTATATATGTTTCTTATTTTTCTTTTTATGTAAGGAAGAGATAAGGAATAGTCGCAGTTAAATTTAAATTGTTTGACAGAGAGATAGTAGTTAGTTGTGGTTTAGCCTTCACCCAAGATTTTTTCAAGTGAATCTGCAAGTAAAACTAGTTCTCTAGACACCCATCATGCCGCTCCATGTATTCTATTATGCATTCGTCTCAGATGTGATGTTTTATGCAACGGGAATTTTTCCAATCAATCCTGAAAAGATTTTCCTTTCTCATAGCGTGTTTTTTGGTATTTCCAATCTGTGAAAGAAGAAAAAAGATTCATTCGAAAAGTAAAGAGAAAAAAGATAGAAATATTTATGTTTCTTTCTTTGAGATGATGATAAACAAACTTATTTAATAATTAATTGGTTTGATAAATATACAATAGTATTGATTATTTTAAAAACTAAATAACAAACACAATAAAGGTTAAGTTTCAAGGATTTTTTCAGTGCATCTAAAATGTTTTATTTTTCGTTTATGATGATGTTAACTCGATATCTTATTCAATAATTGAAATAAGTTAACATTATATTAAACTAGCTGATATGCCCGGCCTTGCACGGGTGAAGAGTATAAATTTATTATTTATGGTGTTTGCTATCAAAACCAGCTCCTTCCATATTTTTTTGAAATCCCTTTTTTGCATGTTTTGAAAATTTAGAGGGTCCTTCATAACCTGGCGAAGGGATATATCTCAAATCCAGCTCATTCCAACCCAAAAATTAGATTAAAGGGTGAAAACTATGATCTCGACTGTGAAATTTCAGATCATTTGAAAAAGTTAAGTGAATGTCATTTATTCAAACTCGTAAAGACACAAATTAACTGGTTTACTGAAAAAAAACAATTTCACACAACTTTATTGAACAAAAAACTGAAAAAAAGCATGATAAATCGTGTTTTTGCATCAAAACAGCTCATTCCAACCTAATTAGTGTAATTACGCCCAAGGTAATGCAACTGGAATGAAAATAAAAAACTAATCAAATTCTAGTGGTTGTACCTACAATTAAAAATTTAAAAAACAAATTCAGCTTTAGAACTGTGGACGTGAGAAGTTTTTTGTCCCTCCTGTAAAATTTCCAAAAATGGAATGAGCTGGTTTTGATAGCAAACGCCTCATTTTTAAGTTTTCCCAAATACATTTCTAATTTTATATAATCAGCATTTACCAATCATCCCGGTATCCCATGCGTCTTTTTCATATTCCGGTGTTCCCAGTAACTTTTCCTATCCTGGTGTTCCTAGTAATTTTTCTTATCCCGGTGTTCCCGGATGGACTAAAATTCCTTCAGTACTCAAGCGCAATACAGCAGAACCCCGATTATCCGCGAGTGCCAGGAAAAAAGGTTTTTAATGATGAGAGCAAATTTTAGATGAGATTAAAGACATTTTAGATGTAGAGCAAAGGTTTCTGCTGTACTGCACCTATTTTAAAAGTTTTACATATCATGTTTAAGTACAATAAAACATAGTTTTTAAGCTGAAATATTTTTTTCGTGTTTTCACATCATTTTTAGTCTTTTTTCGGGTTATCCGCGATTTTCGTTATCCGCAGTACCCTTGCCACCCAATAGCGCGGATAGTCGGGGCTATACTGTATAACTTTTGAATGATTTCCATATTTACAACATGGAAAAAATATTCTAAAAATTATTTAAAATTTCTCAGATTCCTTAATTAATCATTTCTTTAAGAATAAACGTTTTCGGTGAAATTTTTTAATAATTAAAGCTTATTCCGTTTTGAAATTTAAGAAAAAAATCAATATTTTCTAGTTGAAAGGGAGTTTTAATGGTTTTTGGTTTGTTTACCAACTTTCTTAAAAGTTAAAATATTATCACTTTTTGATTTTACATCCTCGTTTCCATGGACACTATTTTAACAACAATGATATTCCATAAAGCTTTTAAAATATAAAAATTAGATAAACTGTCAAATAAAAGTATGTTTAACTATACATAACTTTTAAATTTCATTGAAATAGATTTTTAAAATATTAATATAATTTTTAAATAGATTTGTACCTAGTGTTTCTATTAAAAAATTGTTGTTTAGCATTAAACTTTCTTTGTAACAATGGAGAAAGCAGATCTCTTCTTGAGGGGAAATGAAGCTATTTCAGCATAATGACCATAAAAAGGGTCAAAAGAGGGTCAAGGGGTCATTAAAAGTTTTCAAAACAGCCTATGTTTTTTTCTGAGTTTTTTTACGTAGGTATACCAAGTTTGGTGCAGATCGGAAGTAAACTGTGGATTTGTATAAAAGACAAACATACATACATACCCACACTTAGTTTTATTATACTAGGGAGCTACCGCCCCCTGCTCGCTATCGCTCGCCAACCCCCGTTAACTGCTGACGCTGATACTTAAGGATCTCTTTGCCATCCTCACAAAACACAGCTCACAGCACTTACTCATTTTATAAAACATTCTTAAAACAGGGGAACTACTTCTCATGGCAATATGAATTGGCGGATCGGCATTTAATTCCAAAAAAATTAGTAACAAAGCAGTGTAAACTTTCTTTTACCATTTCCCCAAGGCAATGTTTTTCTCACACAGATCCATTCAGAAGCACTGAAACATCTCTGGAATAAATTTTACTTTCTTAAAATTTGTAATGATTTTCATTGATTGTCTGTGAAAAATGTAGTAATTATCGTAAACATCACGAAAATTTAGAATTTTGCTTCATGAGAACAAATAAACATCGAAATTGTGTCAGTTTCATAGCAATGACACGAATGTTCTGACTTTCGATTTTTATCTTTATTTCTAAAACATTCCCCCGCCATATCTAGTTTTGCGTTTTGGCATTATAAAAAAAAGTTACCTTTTACTACCTTAAATAATATAACTTGCAAAAGGATATAAAAATAATGAGGAAGTTGCATGATTTTTTTTTATTTTTTTAATCGATTCCTCTTGCAAAAATAAGCAACTACCCAAAATTTGAGGCCGATCGAGAAATTTTTTGATTGTCAAAAAAATTAACAAAAATCCCCTTTTTAAAAGCGCGCGAAAACGCCAAGAGTTTGGATGTGACGTCATCTTATATTAAACATTGTTGTAAAGCAATGGAGTTGATGGTATTATTGTTGACGTCATCTTATAGTTTAAACAATAAACGTTTTCAGCCACGTGTTTTTTTCTCGACTTTTAAATTTAAATATTTAATTACCTGTAAATTTTTTTGAAAAACTGACTAGATATTTCATTTTACCATACAAAAAACCATACGGAACACTTGTTTGTTTTTGAAAATCTGACACATGCAACTTCCTTATTATTATTGTAATAAATAAATGCAAAAGTTCAAAATTTCTGAAAGCGAGTTTATATTTTACTAGCTGATTTGCCCGGCCTTGCACGGGTGGAGTGTATTAATTCCTTTTTTAAAGTTCTCCCATGTTATATGTCCGATTTTTCGAATCACCAATAACCCCGGTGTCAACAGTACTTTTTCATATTCCCGATAGTTTCATTTCCTATTTTCATGTTCTCGATAGTTTTCATAACCCGGTTTTCCCGGAAACTTTTCATATCCGGATGTTCCCGCTACCTTTTCATATCCCGGTTTTCCCGGTACCTTTACATACCCCCGGTTCCCGATAATTTTCATATCCAGGTGTTTCCAATAATTTTCATCCCGCGGTATTCCCGGTTCCTTTTCCCCATCCCAGTTCCAACTGTGACATCTCATTCCATCAAATATTTATCCTTACCATGTGATAAAAACAATCACATTGAAATCGTCTCCTTTTTTTAATCTAGTGTTTAAAATGTTCCTTTTAAGAGTGTACCTTTTCATATCCGGATGTTCCCGCTACCTTTTCATATCCCGGTTTTCCCGGTACCTTTTCATAACCCGGTGTTCCCGATAATTTTAATGTCCCGGTGTTCCCGATAATTTTCATCCCAGTTTTCCCGGTGCCTTTTTCTCATCCCAGTTCCAACTGTGATATCTCATTCCATCCCGATTTTTTGTCTATTAAACATTTATCCTTCCTATGTGATAAAAACAATCTACTTGAAATCATCTCTGTCATTTGAAATCCAGTGTTTAAAATCTTAAACAGAATTTTCTTAAAGTATTCCTTTTCTTAAAGTAATTAATTTTTCTTAAAGTAGTTAAAGTATAAAGTAAAAATTCTGCAAAAAATAATTTTCAAAAATAAAATAAATTTCAAAAATCCCTCGATAAAAAGTTATCAAGTAAGCTTGTCTTCTTTTTAATAAAACCAACTTCTTTAAAAGCTTCTCTGAAAGAGTATAAAAACAGATTGCTAGTTATAATAAAAATCTAGTGATTATAGTCTAGTAAACCAATTCCGCTATGAAGCAATGAAATTTTAGCTCAGTTTCCTCGGAAACTTTTAAATTCTTGCTATTTAAATATATTTTTCTGAGAAATTAAAATATTAAAGAAAGTAAATTAATTATTTTAATTTACTTCGGTTTTCTGATAACTGTTATAATATTTAAATACAGATATTCACACTATTTTTCTTCATAAATTTTGTTGTAAGGTTGTAAATAATAAAATATGTATAAATGTTAATCAGTTATATTCATTCAAGTGAGGCAAGACGTCGCCTTAAGATAGAGGAGTCAACACTGCAATTTATGCATTTCAACAATGCACAATGCTATTTCAATGGGGAAAACGGAGTCGAAAAAGCGCCGAAAAGCAGGGAAGGAGTCGTTCGATTTTAAAATCGTTTCTTAGTGCGCGTCTAATGGCTGAGAGGAAGGTCTCTGTCAAATTTCAAGCCTATCGGTCCGGTAGTTTTGGAGATTTCGTGATGAGTGTGTGTCAGTGAATGAATGAATGGTATTTGGATTTTATATATATAGATCTAATATAATAAAAGTCAATGTGTGTACATATGTGTGTTTGTTTGTCTTCTATACAAATCCACAGTTTACTTCCGATCTGCACCAAACTTGGTATATATACGTAAAAGAATCCCAGAAAAAACATAGGCTATGTTTCAAAGTTCTAGAATGACCCCTTGACCCTCTTTTGACCCTTTTTATGGTCATTTTGCTGAAATAGCTTTATTTCTCCTCCAGAAGAGATCTGTTCACCCCATTGTTACAAAAAAACCATAATGCAAAATAGCAAGTTTTTAAAAGAAAAATTAGATATAAGTCTAATTAAAAATTATAACTATAATCTAAAAACATAATTAAATGAAATTTTAAATTTAAAACATGATATTAAGTATAGTACAAAATATTATTATTTGAGAGTAGTTTTTAAATAAAAAATTTCATGGAATAGCATTGTTGTTAAAATAATCTCCATGGAAACGAGGATGAAAAATCAAATGATGATCATATTGTAGCTTTTAAGAAAGTTGGTTAACAGACCAAAAACTAGAGTTAATATTAAAAACCAGTAGTCCAAGATCCCAGAGCCCCCAGACATATATTCCATACAGAATTTGTTTTATATACAATATTCCAGAGGAAATATTGTATTTTTGCAGGAATAATGTTTTATTTATTAAATTTTATACCAAAGATATAATAAAATCATGAAAATACGATTAATTAAGAGCTCTGATTGAGCATTTTAAGTGATTTTGGAAAGGGTTTTTTTATTTTGATTGGTTTTTTTATGGCACAGGATCCACGTCAGGATATGATTTTGGGAAGAATATTTTTCTAATATTTTATTGTTTTTTATGGGAATCATGTGGTAAATGCAGAAATCGTTCAGAATTTAAAATGCTTGATTCGACACCTTTCACTCATCAAAATATAGGCACAGATCCAGCATGCCTCCAAGAGGGGGGCACTTTTCCAGACAAGATTCCCATTGGGGTATAGGGGTCCTCCCCCAGAAAAAATTAGAAATTCGACGTGTAAAAGTAGGGTTTAAACTCGCGTTTTTAGAAACGTTTTGAGTCTAAGGGGGGCACTTTTCAACAGTATTATTTTTACTTTTTTACCCATAATGTTGAAATATCGAGGATTTCCTAAAAATTATCACTGAAGATCCTCTGGTGGTACTAATGGGAGGTATGGGGGTCCTTCACCAGAAAAAAAATTGGAAAATTAGACCAGTAAAAGTAGGGTTTTACTCCTTTTGACAACCTTTTTGGGTCCCCAAGGGGGGGTGCTGTCCAGAGTGCTACCCCCTGGAAGGTAGAAATGAATGAATGATTTAAAAATTTTAAAGAAAAAATCTCCATCTTCACCCGTGCAAGGCCGGGCATATCAGCTAGTTGTAAATATAGTAATGATTAGGTTGCCACAACGACAAAGATAAATATATAAATATGAATTAATCTCTCTATTCTAAAAAAAAGTTTTTGGTGAATGGTTTCCAGAGAAAGGCTTTTTAATTACTGACCCGAATGACACATATATGGCATCAAAATGTCCGGATTTTTTCCAGATTTCCGAGTAGGTCCTTCGATTTTTCAAAAAAATTCTCAATTTTAAAATATTTCCATTTTTTTAAATAACGGATAAGGTCGCAGTTACAAAGCAAGTACTGTCAATCAAATTAATATGCATCCAATCACAACGACCGATTGACGCTATATTTTAAGATGAAACATGTTTTTTCACCATTTAAAAAAGTACTTCATTGATGAAATATCACTCAAAGCCTGATAAAAACATATTCTAAAAACTTGCATGTACGCCATTTTATACTAAAATTTCACACTTTTTGTCCAATATTTATAATTTTTAGTCTGATTTCATCGAAATTAATTTTAAACATCGTGATGTTTTGTCTCTTATTGTTTTCAATTGCTTAAACGGTATTGTTTAACAAGTCTGGGTTTAAAAAAATATGAATGATAAACACTAGGCATATTATACAACGAGTTACTTTAAAATAATGGTTTTTTTGGTCCGAATATTGATAAACAATTAGAATTAGTTACTTTTATAATCATAGGTTAAAATTAATATTTTTAAAAACATTTCGTTTAAATTTTTGATAAGTTCGAGTTAATATATATTCAAACTTTTAAGGGAGATTTATTCATGGAGGGGATTTGGTGACGTAATTTTGGAAAGTTGGTTGATGTTTTTCCTGTAAATTGTTTAATTGTTTTATAAAGTGTATAAAGTTCAGCGAGTTGGATTTTGTGGGAATTGCGAAGCAATTCCAAAAGGTCCTGCGTGAGCAGTTTACGGGGGTTGGCGAGCGATAGCGAGCAGGGGGCGGTAGCTCCCTAGTTATTTAAAAATAAAAGATAAATTAATTATACATTAGTTTTAAATATAATTAAAATCGATTGAACAGCAAAAATATAAATATGGTTAAAAAGAATCCAATATATATTTTTCAAATTAGTGTGATAAATAGAAAGATGATTATTTAATGTATTTGAATGTTAAAAAACCAGTGAAATATATTTTCAATTGTTTTAAAATTCATAGTTTCTTGCTTTGTAACTGCGACCTTATCCAAAATCTAAAAAAATGGAAATATTTTAAAATTAAGAATTTTTTTGAAAAATCGAAGGGCTTACTCGGAAATCCGGACATTTTGATACCATATATGTGTCATTTGGTTCAGTAATTAGATGCAATTAAGTAAAGACAAGCAACATTTTGGGTCAATATACAGTATAATAATACCAATATGCATGCTACCTCGAAAAAATATCAACTTGAAATTAAGGAATTCTCTATTATATCCTTTGTTATCTCGATAACTCCCTTTTTGGAATTTTTTTATGTCCCTTTGATTTTGAGGTATCGAAATTATACTGTTTTATTGTACACTTAAATTACCGTGTTTTTACTGAGAAACAAAACAAAATACTCATATTCGATGGAGTGATACTTTCCTCAAATATTTAAAAATGTATTTTAAACAATGCGCTGAAAAAGTTTCCCTTTGGTAGCGTCATTCTCTCTGACATCATTTCTCTTTAGACTAACATCATCAACATATCAAAACGTTTTATGGGATAATTATACAACTATCGTTGTATAATTATTATACAACTATCGTTGCATAATTATCGTTGTCCGAACAGCACGAAGAAAAACTACCAGATAACATACCATCTCTCTCAAATAACGAGCATCTCTCCATTACCGCAATCGCAATTATTAACCGCTCCCCATAGTAGCGGATGCAGAACCTTTTATACCTGTGACAGCACGACGGCACTGAATACACCTCCCCAAACAGGTTTTCTTTGTGTGCGTTCCTGCCCTCTCCTCCCCACACACACCACACCTGTCGGCGGCGTCGGAACAGAGAGGGAGAGTTGTGGGCTCGGCCAACGGCTGCTTTTTACCTGACCGTCCCCTTTCATTCATTCCTCCATCCCCTCACCGAAGCGACATGCCTTTACCTGCCTCGAAATATCGGCTGGCATGACACATATCAACGGCATTTCCACCCTGCGGTAGAGAAGGTGCGAAATATTCGGATTATCACTAACGCCCAGGAAGCGACCGAAACAAGTATGGCTCTCGGACCGATGGTGCTGTTGTTATTCCTCGTCGGATCGGCGGCCGGCAGCAATGGCTGCCCGCCGGAGTTCGAAGACATGTGCCACTGCGGCCTGGTGCCTCGAGGGCCGGACAAGAGGCTGACCTACGTCACTAGCTGCGTGAACTCTGGCTTCGACAACACCATGATGCTGAGGAAGCTGCCTCCTCAGACCGAAGTGCTGGAGTTCACCGGAAACGAAGTGAAAGATCTGCCACTGAACATCTTCGGACAAGAGACCGTCTACGACAAGCTAAAGACGATCGACTTCTCCAACAACCACATCCAATCCATCAAGGGGAAGACGTTCCACAACGTCGCCAACGTCACCAAGCTCGTGCTGGACGACAACGACCTGTACATCGTGTCCAAGGACCACCACCCGAGGATGTTCAGCAACTTTGTCCACCTGAGGGAGCTGCACTTGAGGAACGCCTTCACCGAGAAGGTCAAGTCCGGAGACTACCTGAACAATCTGGCGGAGATCTTCGAAGGCAGTTCACTGCTCAACCTCCGAGTGCTCAATATGGAGAACAACGAGATATCCGGCATCCACAGTGGGGAGTTTTGCTCTCTGCCTGCTCTGGAGCGGCTCTACCTTGCAGACAACCACCTGACAGACATTCCATTGAACTTCTCCTGCCTGAAGAACCTCAAGACCCTCGATGTGGGGAACAACCTTCTCCCGAGTCTGGGTGAGCAGTCCATAGCGTCCCTGGAGACAACCAAGCACTTGAGCATCAATCTGACCGCCAACCCTTTCAAATGCGACTGTCATCTGATCAGGACTTTCGAGTGGATGCACACGACCCTGTTGACCCTAGTGAACCGCGATCACCTGTACTGCTACGACGGTTTTCCTCCAAATATAGGAAAGCCCGTGACATCAGTGGACCTGAGCGAGCTGCAGTGTCTTCCGGTGCTCAGCAAGCGCGAATACCACACCTCTGCTACTTTCGTTGTGTTGACCATTGGATTCACTTGCTTGGCAGTAGTTCTGGCTGTTCTTGCTTACAAAAACAGATTGACTATTGGTGTCCATGCCAGACGTGTTTTCCAGCCAATTAGAAGTAAATTCCATTATGTTTCTCTGGAGAGGAGAGATGGTAGGGATAGTATGGAAGTGTGAAAAAATAATTTGTTTCTAATCAGACAAATATAAATTTTTTTTCAAAAATGTTTGATACAGCCTCAACATCTTCAATTCAATTATTCCATCAGGATAATTTTGAAGGTTTGTACAAGAACTTATAAATACAAAATACATACACATTTGAAACTATTCTGTGGTGTTGACAATGTTATTAGTAAACTTTTTTAGGAGTTATAGGAAGAGAAATAGAAAAGGACTAGTTGAAACAGTTTTCTCTCTGTGGTTTCATCATTCTATTAACTTTCCTTCAAAATATGCAATGAATTATTTCTTCTCTTCAGAAATATTATTTTAAGTATTATACAATATAGTATTGAATTGAAGAAATATTAAAATTATAAACATTCATAATAATGTAAGTTAGCCAAAAGTGTTTAAATAAAATGCAAATAAGGAAAAATAACTATAAAAGTGCCAGACAACTTAAAAGACTGGAATTTGTGATATCGCATTTAAGGTTTACATTTAATCTCCATACTATAATCCCTTTTAAATACTAAAATACACAAGCAAAATAATAATCAGAAAAATACTTAGAACATCTTTATAGATATCTTTAATTAAATTTTACTATTTCCTATAGCTATCCGTACTCTACTAAAGAGTCTCAACATTTAAATTAAAAATCTCATTTGTGTTATGTCATGCAAACTTTTGTAAAATACTTGCTTTTATATCCTAACAAAGTGTCATAGCTGCTTTTATAAGTGAGCCCCATTCCTATATAATATGTGTTTAAAAAAGAATTACATTTTTCCTATGTTAAACATGAGCTTATTACCAAGTGATTTGAGATTGGATACCAGTGTTACAAGTTAGTGATCTGATAAGAACTATAATTGTTTTTTTTTGTTCTGCTGCATTTGTTTTTAAACTTTTAATAATAAATCTTACTATTTTATACATGTGGTGAAATTTGTTTATATTTGTTATTAAAATCATGTATAATTATAAATCTTTTCAATGTTAAATATAATATAAAACACTTTCATTTTCATTGAATTTAATTTTATTATCGAAAATTTTAATTTACCAATAACTTAAAATTTTTAAAATTGTTTAATTATAAGGTTTTATAATAAAAAACATTTCTATATGAATTTAGTCTATAAAGGGACACAATCATATATATTACTTTATATAATAATCAAAGTTATAAAAATTTTTGTATGTAAAAAACTAATGAATAAAAGACAGTAGAAGAAACTAATAAAAGCAGTTTTATATCACTTAATGATATTTTAATACAATATGATTGTATCTTTATAAATATGTTATCTTTGAAGTATTAATAACAAAAATGTAATAATAAGTATAAAAATTATTTTTTTGAGAATGTATTAATCAATTTAATACGCATATATTTTTATAATCAAAGTATCAAAATCAGTTTTACTTTAAAAAAAACTACTAAGTGAAAAGTGGTATATTTTAACAAACTATCAAAGGGAAATTTTTTATTAATAATTAAATTAATATTATATTTTTACATATAACGGACTAAATTTTTTAAATGAATAATCATATTTTATTCTAGGTAGATTATTTTACTAGTAAAAGGCTTGTTTATCATAAATTATTATGATTATTTATTTTACAATACTTTAAAGGAATTTGGACGAGAGCAAATTTCAAAACTACTTATTATCATGGCAAAGCTAATTTAACCCTTTACAATATACATTGAATTCCCAAATAACCGTTTGCAGAAAATTTTATGAATTAATAAACAAAAAAATATAGTAGCTATTAATTTTTATAAAAAAAGCATGGAAACTAATTTTAGTATGCCACTACTACTTTCTACTTTTAAGGAGATAATAATAGCATTGTCTTCTTCTCGTCGCCCATAGCAAAGCAATGCATCTAGATTCTGGAAGTCGACTAAAGATTAAAGAATAGTGACCTTTTCAATTGCCTTGAACAGGCCTTACAGCTCTTATAGAATACAAATCCAAAGATAATTATTCTTGAAACATTACATAACTTAAAAAAAGCTATCTGGCGGCTGATTGAATCACGTGCAGCACAAAATAGTCAAAGAAAGTAAACCAGTTTCAGATTTGTTTTTATTCTCAATAAGTATTTTGTTTCTAAAGGAACTTGTCTCTAGCTACATTTCTCTCTTAACTTCTTTTCCATAGAGGAGCTGGTTAGGTAACTTTGTAAAAAGACTTACGGGGGGAGCTAGGGTATAAACTATTATTATGACAACTAGTTTCTGAAACTAGTTACAAGTGTTTTTTTGCTTTGATTTATATAGTTTTAAGCTTCTAAACAACCTTGCAGTTTGAAAAGTTATTTTCATTACGTAAATTACCACTATCTATAACTTTTAACCAAGTATTGAATAAATACTCTTGTAATAAAAAACTTAGAGAACCAGATATAGTATAGATACAATAGTTCAAAATAAAATAACTTTCAGGTAAACGTAGCACACATCTAAAATTTAGTCCATTTAACTTACCTCAAACGCTATTGGAAAAAGTACAATCGATAACTATCGTCAATCAATTAGAGGAAACTCTCATTTACAGAAATAAAATATAATAGAAAATCATTCCCCATTGAAGTAATTTAATGATACGGAAAATCGGCGCATTGGATATTATAAAAATATATTCCAAAATAAAATAAGTAAAAAAAAGATTTTTTAAAAAACGCTTTTATTGAAGTGTTCTAAAAGGTCAAAAATAATTTTTTCGGTTTGACAAATAATTTATTGGGAAGTAGAAAATAACTTTTTGGTAAGTAAAAAAAACTGATTTTCTAATCACTAAAAATAAAAGCGTGGGCGCTAGTAATTTTTAATATTTTTTAAATTTAATTTTTTTTTACAGGACAGTGACACTAACATCCTTGCCAAACGGGGATTCGAACCCCAGACGTACGGCTTTGCATCAGTCAGATGCTCTAACGACCAGGCCATTACGTCGGCATTTATGTATAATTTTATATAAATAAAAATACCTAACAGAGAATTTAAAGTGAATCCATCCCACTCAAAACTCATGAATGAGAAATTTGTAAATCTAACGTCATAGAACATAGAATAAAGTTAGAATATATAGTGAATTAAGAATGACTAGCGCCCACGCTTTTATTTTTAGTGATTAGAAAATCAGTTTTTTTTACTTACCAAAAAGTTATTTTCTACTTCCCAATAAATTATTTGTCAAACCGAAAAAATTATTTTTGACCTTTTAGAACACTTCAATAAAAGCGTTTTTTAAAAAATCTTTTTTTTACTTATTTTATTTTCTACTTTTTAGTCATGGTACTTTTTAACAAAAACTCACAAGAAAAAATTTATTTATTTCAACCATATTTAATGTTATGTTAGGATGGAATTTTAGTTTCATGTATAACAAAAAATTTTCACATATCTGACAAAGTAGAACAATCCTCTGACGACTCAGCAGGACAATCAACTCCAAAGTTAATTTTAAAATCTATTTAATTTTGCTGGGTACGTTATAATAACAGAGCTGAGCAAGAAAAATACCTCGCACAAAGAATATATTCCTCGCATCCGCTCAATCACCGATGAAATCCATCGATATCAAAAAGATTCACAATAAAAAGAAAGCATTCAATAAAATAAAAAAAACAATCGTAAGAAACTCAGAATTAGTGTGTGTGTATCAAGGAGCAAACAGTACCATCCAGTCTTTTCAGTAGTCAATAAATTATAAAAGAACATATTTTTCTTCTCGGCGATTTTCGGCGATATTTTCGGCGATTTCTCGCTCTTCTGGCGATTTCTTTCTCGCGGTTATTATCTTAAATCGCTAATTATCTTAATTGTTAATTGGAAGGTAAAAAATCACGTTTTGAAGATTAAATATTGTAGTTATATACTTAGTATATTATCTTACAGGTTTTGGGAGCCATTGGCTTCACGGAATGTCTCAAATATGAATTAAAAGGATAACTATAAACACTCGTTAATTACCTAAATTACGGAGGTTTTGACTAGTTGATGATTGAATATTGCATTGTCATCGAGTTTCCACCACGGTGCAAAGTTTCAGAACTTTATATTGTTTGGAAGTGCCTGAAATATTATGTACAAGCATCCAGAAAGAAAAAAGTGATTATTCGTCTATAATTATCGTAATTACTGGGCAATTCTCGTTTTGACTTTTGAATATGATGAAGTTATGCCTTATAAACAATTGTGCACGGTTTAGGGAGAATAGCCCCTTGGGAAAGGTATCAAATTCTGGTTTTTCTGTTAATTAAAAATACTCGTTAATTAACTTAATCCTTTGGTTGTTTGACTAGATAATGGTTGGATATTGGAGTGTCATGAGGGTTACACCGATGTGTAAAGTTTCGGGGCCCTGACATATCGGGAAGTGCCCGAAAATCGAGTTTTAAAATTCCACGCGTAAAACGCCGCCAAAAGCAAGTAGAATAAAAGCGTTTAATAATTACTCCGACAGACTTGAATGTATTGAATTTTTAAAATTGAGTCTATTTAAAAACATTATCGATCAATCAGAAAACAATTTTATTAAAATAAGATTTTTCCCATTTAAAAATCTCAACTTTGTTGCTTCTTTGTCGAAAGAAGGGCAAAAACCGAAACGATAGTGTTTTTTTACTAAACTAGGGAGCTACCGCCCCCTGCTCGCTATCGCTCGCCAACCCCCGTAAACTGCTAACGCAGGACCTTTTAGAATTGCTTCGCAATTCCCACAAATTCCAACTCGTTGAACTTAATACACTTTATAAAACAATTAAAAACAATTTGCAGAAAAGACGTTAACCAACTTTTCAAAAATACACCCCCAAATCCCCTCCATGAATAAATCTCCCTTAAAAGTTTGAATATATATTACCTCTAACTCTTCAAAAATTTAAATGAAATGTTTTTTAAAATATTCAGCTAATTATTTTTAACCTATTATTATAAAAATAACTATTTTAAATGTTAAGCAGTATTCTGACCATACAAAAACCATTATTTTAAAGTAACTCGTTAGTATATGCCTAGTGTTTATCATTCATATTTTTGTTTTTAAACCCAGACTTTTTTTTGTTAAACAATACCGTTTAAGCAATTGAAAATAATCAGAGACAAAACCTACACATCACTCAATGTTTACAATGAATTTCGATTAAATCAGACTAAAAAATATAAATATTGGACAAAGAGTGTGAAATCTTAGTATAAAATAGCGTACATGTAAGTTTTTAGAATAGGTTTTTATCAGTCTTTGAATGATATTTCATTTAGAAAGTACTTTTTTAAAAAGAAAAGTGAAAATACATGTTTCATCTTAAAATATGGCGTCAATTGGTCGTTGTGATTGGATGCATAATAATTTGATTGATAGTATTTGCTTTGTAACTGTGACCTTATCCGTTACCTAAAAAAATGGAATTATTTTAAAATTGAGAATTTTTTGGAAAAATTGAAGGGTCTACTCGGAAATCCGGAAAGAATCCGGACATTTCGATACCATACACGTGTCATTTGGTTCAGTAATTAAAAAGCCTTTCTCTGGAAACCGTCCACCAAAAACTTTTTTTTAGAATAGAGAGATTCTAGTTAGATAAGCTAAAAGGTTTGCTACTTCCAACTTACTTTTCCCCTTTCAGATTTAGGGATTTTCAACTACACCCAACGGTCTTGAGGTACGCTCCTAAAAGGGGCCCCCTTCACCGTATTTTTAAGAGCTTGTAAGGAGATCTATTTCTGACTTGACCCAAACCTTCTTCAGTGTTTCATAGAGTAAAAAACGTTCACAAGAATGTAATTGTGTTTTACAATAAAGATTATACTATAGTATTTATCCGGAGTAGGAGAAACCTTGTATTAAATCAAACCCGGTATATTTTTATGAAAAAAAAATCGAGATGCTATAGTTAATAGTTAACAAAGATGGGGTTATGTAGGTATATCAACTGTATGTGTCAATAGTTTATATTGTTAATTTTTGTATATATCTTACGGTCAATGTGATAAATCCGGGAATTATTAATAATGCCCATTTATATTTCGGACAAAGTGATAAATACTCATTGATAAGTGTCATTGAATTTCTCACATTGCCCGCCTCACTTCAGGCATTTTTAATAATGTCCGGCTTATCACTTTTACCCTTAACATAAATAAAATTTGTTACATTTAATATTATTTATGTTTAAAAAGTTTACAAGAAAGAAATACACAAAATATTTATAGTTAATAAACTATTTTTACTATCGATTTAAACCTATTAAGATTCTTAATATTTTAAAATGGTTTTATTAATAAAAAACATCCTAAATCTAATTACCTTTACTGAGAGGAAGAATAACATTAAGAGGAAGAATGAAACATGTACTACTTTTGCTACAACCTTCAATACGTAATTGCATTTTGAATTTAGATCTTTTGCGCAAGAGTTAACATTTAATAAGTTTAACCAACTTTTTCAGATGTAAAGAACTATAAAGCTGGGCTTGAGATATTTTATTTATGAACACTATTAAATTTCTAAATTAAATGTAAAATACGTTTTTTCACTGGAATTTTTAAAGTTAGAATTTAAGCTTTTACATTCAAGCCAAACATTGAACTTTCCTTTCAAACTTTTCATTGCACTGCCAAATACAACAAAATTTTTAAAAATGATAAATGTTCTCTGATTTTAAGTTATAATAAAATTAGTAAGTTTGAAAATTACATCATTGCCTTATTTCACCTCTAAGTTCCACAACTTAGGGTTTCTCGGCACATTACCGAACTGTTCACTTCGTTGGTTTAAAATAGCTGGTCTACAGAACTTTTTTAATCTTGCTTTTGAAAAAGGAAAGAAAATATGTTTATTTCTGTCCTATATCTTTTTTCTTAACTACTGTTGTTTTTTCTCACTATAAATAGCACCTAAAAATGCTTAAGATTAAATTATACCTTTATATTCTTACTCGTACCTAATTATCTGTGCTAGACTAACTTAAAAATATAAAAACAAATAAACAATAGAAATTTAGGAGTTTTATTTTTTAATTAATATTTTTAATGTAAAGTGATTTCTTGTTAAGTTAATAATTTGTTTTAAAAATAAACTCAATTTTAAACTTAATTGTTCTTGACATCTTATTTCTCAGTTAAGAATTTTTATTATTTTATAAAACAGTAAAATTTTTATTTTCAATTCTTCTGTTGAAGTATCTGGAATAACAGAAAAAAACCCGAAAAATTAAATTTAAATACAAATTTTTACCCATTTTATATGACAAATAAATCGATCGAAAACTACTTGAGCTTCCAAAATATCCAATTAGTGAATGAAAATAAAATATTTGCATAATTTTAATAGACAGTCATGACGTTTTGAAATTCTTAACTCAAATACCTCTTTTCGACCGGATGCAAAGTTTTGGAACAGTCAAAGCTAGAGAAAAACATCTCAAAGAATCCCTTCAAACATTTTGTTATCACTTTCTTTCCCAGAAAGATAGTGGAAAACCATTTTACGTAACAGTTAAACAGAAACATTCATCAGTGGAATGTAGCGAAAAGGTTTTCTGAAATAGAGCCAATAATGAAAATATCCCCAAACACTTTAAAAAAAAATCCGGAGGTGAACAAAATATCCGAAATCTGCGAGACTTCCGCACATTATCGAGCTAGAATACTTTTCCTGAGGAAGACCCAGTTTATTCTCCGAGTTGCACAATCAGGTCTCTCTCGAGGAAGATAAAAAGAACATAGAGCCGATTCCCGTTCCGAATAGAAGAGGAACTGGGAGAGGAGTGCAACTTTTTTCCACCCAGATCATTTTACTCCTTCAGTTTCCCTCATGCGTTGGTAGCGCTATCTATCCGGAAAGGTGTGGACTAGGACGGGAGGGGAACAATGAGGAGAGGGTCCGTCTCGAGAGGTGTCTCTTTTATCTCAGTTCTATCTATTCGGAATATTTTTATATAAATTTCATTCCAATGACATTTCGTAGATTTAATTGTTGAGATCACTCACATGCTAATTCTAAAATTTTCTCAATATGAATTGTTTCAAAGATCAAAAGAGGTTAATATGTCACCAAACTAGGAAAAAACATCATTAAAAGATATCATCCTGTTTATGGAAATACAAATACCTTCGGGCGTGACATTATTATCTAATTATTCATCATTTTTACTTTTAATATTAGTTTTTACTATTTATGAATGTAAAAATCCATATTAAATAAGTTCATAAAAATATGTGTTAAAGATAAATTTTTCCTTCAGTTTTGAGAGCAAGTTCATACTCAATTCTTGCATTTAAACAGCAATATTTGTGAATTCATGTTGTTTTCTAATATCCGAATGTTGTGTTAGTCATGGCATTACTTCTAAAAATAAAGGAGTTAAAGATAAAGAGTTCCGGAGTATTAAGGGAAAAACAAGTTTTACATAATTTAAATAGAAAGATTTCTGCATAAAAAAGAAAAGTAACTAAACCTTAAGGAGAATTGAATCGTCAGTTAGAAGAAGGTAATAAGTCCAAAACATGACAAATAGACTTGTTGTGCATAAAAACATCTCCAAAAGCTTTGCTCTACACGACATGAGTGAAAGGAGGGTGAACATATCTACCGCTACCCCCTATCAGCAGAAATAGCCCTTTGAATTCGCGAAATTGATGTCCTTTATTTTTTAATTTAATTTCGAATTAAAATTAATTTGCCTTCCTTTTCCTATTATTAATACTGTAAACTTAGCCAAAATAAAATTTGCTCTTAGTTAAAAAGTATTTTCAAACTTTTTTATGCAGGGAATGTTTGATTCCATTCATATTCACTTACTCCATTGATAGTGCTTTAATGACTCAGTCTCATTATAATTTTGAATTTTATTTGTCTTATTCTTCGTATTTCTCCCTTTTATTTTGTGAACTAAGAAGAAATATAATTTAAATGTCAATTTAAGGGTTTTATTTAAAAGATTTTTCTTCTGAAAAATTTTTTAAGGTGTAAGAAGGGAATAAGTCCATCAACTTTTTTTAAACATAAAATATTTTTTAATGTACTTATATTTGTTTTGGTGATTGCTCTGTTTTCTAAATATTGTTCTAAATTTCCAGTAAAAATTTGGTGGTTATTCAATGCAAATTCCATAATTCCATTACTTACACAGTTTTTTTTCGATTTTCTCAAAACTTGGTTTTTGGATTTATTTCCTTCTTCTAACTGACGATTCAATTAAAAACAGCTCTTTGAAAGATGGTACCGAATTCGACACAACATACACTTAGGGGCCATCCATAAATGCTGACACTATTTTTTCAACATTTTTGCCTCCCCTAGGTCACAAAGTGTCACACTTCATCATCCGCCCCCCTTTTTCTCTTATCACGCTCTGCTACCAATAAAAAAATTTAAAATAAAGTTATTAATAATCTGGGTCCAATGTTTTTTATTTCAAGTTTAAGTGCAACCCACCTAATAATTTCAAAATGAACTCTTATATCGTTAGTAGGACTTTGATAATGTCGTTTAAACTACAAGTTTCATAAAACGCTGTTATTTAGTTTTTTTTGTGTCTGATGTTACAATTACTGTGAGCCCTCACAAAGTGTCACAGATTGATGAATCTCCTCCCCCTCTAAGCGTGACATCATTTATGGACGATCCCTTATGAGATTGGGCATGACTTTTGCTATATGCGGATTTAGAAGGACGTCCCTGAGGTAAACTAGAGACTTTGGAGAGGAATGCTGCCCCTGATTGTAAATGGCAAATATCCTATACCATACTAGCTAATAATACCATTAAAAATAGAATATCCTGGAAAAAGTCGGGGACTTAGCTCCCGTTAACCTCCGTAAATATATGCTTATGATTTCTACCAGCACCAATAATCTTCTATGGATTAGGCTTTTTCTTACAGATGGTCAGACTTTCTATCACAAATGGTAGGTTGCTATCACCTCATGACAATAAGAATTTACGGAAGATAAAGAACAATTCCTCATCCACTCGGTGGGACTTGAGCAAAGAAAAAAAGAACACAACACCGAAGCGTTCAGTCAACAGGTCCCTACGCAAATCCTTCATCTCCGGAGCAGCGTGCCGGATTTCTCCGCAAAAGAATGACAAAACTGAACAAGGGCATAAGTATTGTGAGCGTAGGAATCACGTGTTCCTCTCAGTTGAGCGTCCATGTATATTTGGAGGCAAACGGAAGTAAAGCTAAATTTAAACCCTCGCGGTGGCAGCCGGGGAGGTAAGAGATCGCACTACGTCCCGGCCGATCGTCGATTCGATTAATCAATCGCTGGGAACAATGAATCTCCATTGGTTATTTACGTAACTCTTTGGAAGCGAAGAGCTGCACGTCTTGGGGTATTGGGTTTGCCAAAAGAGATAAGGATGGATCGGATCGGAATTTTCGATATCAGCACCACTGGGAACAATCGGAACGGTTAGTAATTAGGGAAAAACATCTACTGGAACGCATCTTATGATTTTTAAAGTATCCAGGGATTCTTACTTAGATTGTAACGGTGATGATGATTCCGATAATGAGGAAGTTGCATGATTTTTTTTACATTTTTTTAATCGATTCTTCTTGCAAATATAAGCAACTACCCAAAATTTGAGGCCGATCGAGAAATTTTTTAATTGCAAAAAAAATTAACAAAAATCCACTTTTTAAAAGCGCGCGAAAACGCCAAGAGTTGAAGAGTATCGATAAGCATTGATGGAAGCAATGGAGTTGATGGTATGATTGTTGACATCTTTAAACAATAAGCGCTTTCAGTCACGTGTTTTTTTTTCTCGACTTTTAAATTAAAATATTTAATTACCTGTAAATTTTTTTTAAAAATTGACTAGATATTTCATTTTACCATACAAAAAACCATACGGAACACTTGTTTGTATTTGAAAATCTGACACATGCAACTTCCTTATTATTGCAACGACCCCAACATCAATACTCGCCCTATCGAAATTTGGGTGTTTGTTGCATCAAGAGTTTAAGAGTATGCAGTGGCGAATCCAGGATTTTTGTCTGGGGGGGGCTGAGTTTCACAAATAATTTAATTGCCATCATGGGCTGTTCAAATATAAATGTAAGCAACTGAAAGAGGTAGGGGTTTTGCCAGTGCCCTAGCCAGATAATTGTTTAGGAGGGTTACTCAACATCTTTTCTGAGGTCTATTCTTGGGAATACTAAGTTTTAGGTGAGATGACTTCGTAAGGTTTTAATTTTGGTGCACTAAGTTTTAAAATTCTGTAAAATGTCAACTCCAAGAAAAAGGGGGTCTGGGGGTCCTCCCCCAGAAAATTTTTTAAAATTTGCCCCTCAAAATAGTGTTTTAGCTCATTTTCAAGCCTTCCACCCAAAGAGCACCACTCATTGTAAGCGGCAGTATTTTCAAGGAAAAAAGTTTATAGTATATGAATTGGAAAATTTCTAGGGGGTTTAGGGGTTCCTATTCCAGAAAATATTTAGAATTTTGCCCCTAAAAGTGTCATTTTAACTCGTGTTGAGACACTTTAGGTTACATCAAAGAGGATTTTTCCTTGTAAATCCCTAAAGTTTCAAGGAAAAACCGTACTTATTAGATTCCAAAAATTCGAAGGGGCTTGGGGGTCTTCCCCCAGGAAAATTTTGAAATTTTTACCCTTAAAAGTAGGGTTCCGATTCATTTTGAGACCCTTTGGGTAACACCACCGAATGTCCGCAACGAGTTGAAATTTCTTTTTTGGCTTTATTGCTATTACCAAAATTTGAATGTCTTATTCCTGGGGGGGGCTGCAGCCCCACAGCCCCCCCTACTAGATTCGCCACTGAGAGTATGATATATTTCTGAACATATAGGGGCACACATAGAGTTGCCACACACACATACAAGGGAACAGAACTTATAAAGACTAACGAACATTTTAAGTTCCACCTCCTTTGGTAGTGAGCCTCTCATGTAGTCAGAGTACGTTTAAGTCAAAAAGTTAGTATGCTATTTAACTATACTAGACAGCAAAGTTAGTTGACCCTACGACGTCAGTAACAAAGTAGTTCCACCATCGCATTGTTTCACTGGCGTATATAGAAATTTATTTCGGGAGGGGCCCAAAATTTCCCAGCCCCTCTTATGTATATTTATTTTTTTTTCAGTACATTCTTAGGGAGAATTTGCAACTTAAAGAACTTAATATTAAAAAGTTATGATTTATATTAAGTTGCAATTACAAAAGGGGGGTTTGGGGGTCCTCCCCCAGAAAATTTTTGGAAATTAGACTCTAAAAACCAGGTTTTTAACTAGTTTTGGTACCCCTTAGTTAGAATTTTGGATATAAATTTTCAGGTAAAATTTGATGAATTTAATGAAAAAGTTATAAATAATATAGTTTTAGGTACAGAAGGGGATATATGGGGGTCTTCCCCTAGAAAAATTTTGGAGATTAGATCCTAAAAACAGGATTTCAACTTGGTTTTGATACACTTTCCGAATTTCAGACATTTCATTCTCAGTTAGGATTTTGAAGTTATTGTAAAAAAGTTTTGAATAATAAATTCCAAGCACTCTAAAGGGGGGTTTGGGGGTTCCTCCCCCAGAAAATTTTTCAAAATTTGACCCTAAAAAACAGGGTTTTAACTTGTTTTGGTACACCAAGTCAGAATTTCGGGGGGGGCCAGGGCCCCTTCGGCCCCCCCTTATATACGCCACTGCATTGTTTGAATTTCAAGTCAAACGAAGAACGTCAATTTTAAAATACGATTATTTTGTTAAACCCATGTATATAATAGTGTCTTTTTATCACGATTTGCGTACTGAATCTTCTCCTAGCACCCCAACAGGATTTTTGTTTACCCACTTTCTCCTTCCGCGTAGTGACGTACTGGGTTCAGGAAACGTTGCCGTCGAGTATAGACACAGCAACCAATGAAAGTGGGTCCCCTTTCATGTCAGCATGCCCGGGAGCGAGATGGCGGATGACTTTGCGAAGGCGGCTGCTCTGCTACTGATCCTGTGGACTCAAAGAAACCAAAAGAAATTTATATATTAGTTCCAAAGGAGCCTCAGCTTGTCCATGATTTCAAAGATTTCCTTATGTTATAGATAAATTGTCGCAATTCAATGTAATTGTCTATGAATGTTATGATCAATTCGATGAAGACATATTTAATAATAATTGGAAAATTATTGATCAATTTATGGCATACCATAAGGCGAGCTTATGTAGGTATAAGTCTAACTAATCAAACGACATAGACTGTTAAACGACCAACGATATGCTGTCAATTTTACGAGATCACACATCATAAATAATCGAAGTTGCAATTTTGGTTTGGTGATCACTACAGTTCAACATCTCAACTCTCAGGTACTAATTGCACACCTTCAGATGGCCAGCCAGAGGGGAACCTTGAAAACGTCATCACCCTGGCAGTAGGGTGTGGTTCGAACCTACATTAAGGTGTGTTCAGCTAAGAGGGGATTCCGTCTGTGAGAACACAGAGAAGCGAAAGGGAGCTGTTTATAGTCGTATGAGCTCATTCAATCCGAAGACACAGTGGCTGCCAGGTACTATTTTTGCTGAAACGCGGGTGCATAGATTATGCAACGGCACAAATGACAACGTTGTTGTAAATCAATCTTGAGCGTTAACGGTGTCGTTTCGGGCCTCTTTCACTTGAGTGAAGTGGATTTTTTTCTTTGTATCGAGGGGTTCCATCAGACGGAAAGGATTGCGGTTATAACAAAGCGTGACTAGCGGACTAATGGGGCTTCACAGGTATTTTTTCATCTGGAAGAGGTCGTTGCTTGATTTTTTTCGAAGAGGATTAAATATTGTATGACTGGAATGTCATCTGTCACACAGCAAGCTTTCAGAGAAGACTTTGAGATTCAAAGAGCTGTTGTTGGAATGATCGTAATTTAGTGAAGAAAAAGTATCTAATCATTGGAAAAAGACGTCTCCAGACAAACTTGAAATACTACTGTTATCAAGGAAAAATCCAGATTTGACGTAATGACGAGTTACGTAATGAGGAATGGGTAATGAGGTACCATGATTAGTGAAAGTTATGGGCTAACCGGGTTAGAAGATCATAGAGAAAAAAGTTGATCCAGATGGATCTGGAATAATTGTCATTTATAAAGTTTTGTCATTTTTAAGTTTAAAGTAAAAAGCTATTAATGTGGCATTGCCAGAAATGTTTTTTTCGGAGGGTATGTTAGAAATTTGGGGGGGGGGATGGGTAGGCTTATCATATTTTCTTGGGTCCAACCAAGGACATATTTTTGAAATTTCTTAATAAGTACCATATCAAATCATCAGGGATTAAAAATAAAAAAAACATTCAAACTAACAAACATTGAACAGTTATATCAAATTTTATTTCTTTATTCGACATTATTTTTTCAAAAATTGTTTGATTGACTTAATTTTATTATAAAAGTAGCGCTAAAGCGCTAGACCCGGCTTTGCCCGGGCGCAGTAGCGCTGACGCGCTAGACCCGGGCTTCGCCCGGGTTTTATTATTTTTTTTATAAATAGCATCTGGTGCGTTACAGATGGGCTTCGCCAGTCCATTTTTAAAGAAATTATTCTGGTGTGTTACAGATGGGCTTCGCCAGTCCATTTAAAAAAAATTCTTATGGTGTTCGCCAGTCCAAATGTGGAAATAGTTAAATAAAGGAGCCAATTTTATGTGTATGCTACAACAATGGATTTTAAACTGCAACAATCGAGAATATGCCTACAAAAATTAAAGTTACATCTTCTATTGTTATATTTACAACAATGTGGTTTTGCCCTGAAGTTAGGCATGAAATATGGGTTTTCAAGCATAAAATGGGCCAAAAAAGTTGTTAGGATGCTTCGATTTTAAATTATTATTCTTCAGAAACCTTCCTTGGAGAGAGTACATCAACGTGGTATAGTTTAATAGTTAATGTAGGTTCGAAAAGTTTAAAACTATAAAGGACATACATACATACATATATACATACAGACAGACATTGATTTTTTATATATATAGATATACTAGCGCTGACGCGCTAGACCCGGGCTTCGCCCGGGTTTCAGTTTTTTAATAAATATCACCTGGTGCGTAACAGTTGGGCTTCGCCAGTCCATTTCAAAAAAATATTCTGGTGTGTTACAGATGGGCTTCGCCAGTCCAAATGTGGAAATAGTTAAATAAAGGAACCACGTTTTGTGTTTATGCTACAACAATGGAGTTTAAACTCCAACAATCAATTTCAATCTACAACAATCGATATCATGCCTACAACAATTAAAGTTACATCTTCTCTTAATATATTTACAACAATGTGGTTTTGCCTTGAAGTTAGGCATAAAATTCGGGTTTTCAAGCATAAAATTGACCAAAAAAGTTATAAGGACGCTTTGATTTTAAATTATTATTCTTCAGAAACCTTCCCGGGAGCGAGTAGAGCAACGTGGTATAGTTTAAAAGTTAATGTAGGTTCGAAATGTTTAAAACTATAAAGGACATACATACATACATACATACATACAAACAGACATTGATTTTTATATATATATATATAGATTCACTGAAAGTAAGTTCTCTAAATTAATACAGATGTTAGATAATGTAAAACAACGCAATTTTTAAGGGTTTTGTCATGATTTTTCATAAAAATATCAGGCAAATCTTAAAAGTATGAAAACCCCGGACATATTGGGACCCCGGACAGCACTAAAAACCCCGGACTGTCCGGGGTAATCCCGGACGTATGGTAAGCCTGGGGATAATAAGTTAAATTTTAATCTTTTTTTATGGTCAATAATGGAAATTTTCTGACATTCGAGGAAGATATATATCTAAATCCTTACCTTGATGGCTTCGCCCAAGATTTTATACCTAAGTTGATCTTTATAGGGGACGTGCCTCAAAGCCATCCTATCTTGATTCATTGTACGAACGACGATGGTTGCAATAAGATTGATGTTCTAAAATCTGCTTAGTTGTACCATCACTCGAGAATGGGGAAGTTGGTTAAAAATCCTGATCTTTAAAAGAATTTTACACGATAAAATAAAATTGATACAAAATTGTCTTTTTTAATTTTATCCTCAAAATATTTTTATTTAATCCCGTTTAGCCAGGCCCTCCTCAGGATGAAGTATTCAAATTTAGAAAACTGTAAGATTATTTGTTAAATTTAATTTATTTTTCTTACTTTGCTTTTATTTTTCTTCTTAATTTCCTCAAAATTTAAAGAAAATGTTTCTTTAGAAGCAAATATAACTAAAAAAAATCATTCTCCTCAGGCATAAGTTTTTCTGTGTTAAAAATTTAAAACTTTTAAGGAATTGAAAATTTATGCCAGGTATTTAAAAAATTAAATTCCTTCAATTTATTAAGTTTTAAACCTATTCCAAAAGTTGTGCTGCCATCTAGATATATCATTTTTGACTAAATAATCCCTATAATCATAATAGCACTTAATTTTGGATGTAAAATGTTATTTAATGATATTTAATAACTACTCTATGCTACCTACCACTTGGCACAATCCCAGAAAATGATAAGAAGTAGAATTTTTCAACCACCAATATTATTTAGGATTTTTATACATTTTAATTTTTTTAATTTTCATTTCATTTTTTTAATTTTTTTTATACATTTGAATCCCCACATATGAATAGAATTATGTATTTCTCCATGGAGGTACGAGTGAGAGAAGAAGGGGAAACGTCGAAGTCTGAGTGAAGCCATCACTCACTGTCGTGAATGGCTATTGGCTAATAAAAGCCCTCCTCGCCCGTAGGTTCCTATGTAAATTCTTCATGTAATCTTAAGCGAGTATGATATTTTAAAAGAATTTTCACTTTTGTTTTCTGTAAAGATGTGTTAAACAATTTTAGATCAAGCTATCAATTAAGTTTCCGAACTTTTTAAAACATTTTGTGCGAATATTTTTGAATATCCCTTTAATTCAATTTTCGGACACTTTTAAGTTAAGTAAACTATGGTCACAAAAACATATGAGAGTGTACTAGACCAAGAAATACTACATTTTTATAAACATATTTATCCATCAATTATAAAAAAATTATATTTGTAAAAAGTTGTCTAAAAACTTACATAATAGTGGATTAAACAGATTTTCTATGATATCCAACTACCAAGTATTTACAATGATTAATCTATATATATAAAAATGAATGTCTGTTTGTATGTTTGTATGTATGTATGTATGTATGTCCTTTATAGTTTTAAACTTTTCGAACCTACATTAACTATTAAACTATACCACGTTGATCTACTCCCTCCAAGGAAGGTTTCTGAAGAATAATAATTTAAAATCGATGCATCCTAATAACTTTTTTGGACAATTTTATGCTCAAAAACCCATTTTTCATGCCTAACTTCAGGGCAAAACCACATTGTTGTAAAGAAGATGTAACTTTAATTGTTGCAGGCATATTCTCGAATTGTTGCATATGAAATCGATTGTTGAAGTTTAAAATCCATTGTTGTAACATAAACATTAAAATAGATCCTTTATTTAACTATTTCCCCATTTGGACTGGCGAAGCCCATCTGTAACACACCAGAATAGTTTTTTCAGTGGACTGGCGAAGCCCCTCTGTAACACACCAGAATAATTTTCTTTAAAAATGGACTGGCGAAGCCCATCTGTAACACACCTGATGATATTTATTAAAAAACGGAAACCCGGGCGAAGCCCGGGTCTAGCGCGTCAGCGCTACTGCGCCCGGGCAAAGCCGGGTCTAGCGCTTTAGCGCTAGTCTATAGATATAAAAATGAATGCCTGTCTGTTTGTATGTTTGTATGTATGTCCTTTATAGTTTTAAACTTTTCGAACCTACATTAACTATTAAACTATACCACGTTGATCTACTCGCTCCAAGGAAGGTTTCTGAATAAAAATAATTTGAAATCGAAGCGTTCCAACACCTTTTTTGGTCAATTTTATGCTTAAAAACCCATATTTCATACCTAACTTCAGGGCAAAACCACATTGTTGTAAATATAACAAGGGAAGATGTAATATTAATTGTTGTAGGCATATTCTCCATTGCTGCAGTTTAAAATCCATTGTTGTAGCATAAACATAAAAGTAGCTCCTTTATTTTATTATTTCCACATTTGGACTGGCGAAGCCCATCTGTAACACACCAGAATAATTTTTTTTAAAATGGACTGGCGAAGCCCATCTGTAACGCACCAGATGATATTTATTAAAAAACTGAAACCCGGGCAAAGCCGGGCCTAGCGCTTTAGCGCTAGTCTATCTATATATATAAAAATCAATGTTTGTATGTATGTATGTATGTCTGTATGTATGTCCTTTATAGTTTTAAACTTTTCGAACCTACATTAACTATTAAACTTTACCACGTTGATCTACTAGCTCCAGGGAAGGTTTCTGAATAAAAATAATTTAAAATCGATGCATCCCAATACCTTTTTTGGTCAATTTTATGTCTAAAACCTATATTTCGTGCCTAACTTCATGGCAAACCCATTGTTGTAGATATAATAACAGAAGATGTAAACTTTAATTGTTGTAGGCATATTATCGATTGTTGTAGATTGAAATCGATTGTTGTTGTTTAAAATTCATTGTTGTAGCATAAACATTAAAATAAATCCTTTATTTAACTATTTCCCTATTTGGACTGGCGAAGCCCATCTGTAACGCACCAAATATTTTTTTTAAAAATGGACTGGCAAAGCCCATCTGTAACACACCAGAATAATTTTCTTTAAAAATGGACTGGCGAAGCCCATCTGTACCACCAGGTGATATTTATTAAAAAACTGAAACCCGGGCGAAGCCCGGGTCTAGCGCGTCAGCGCTAGTAAATCTATAAAAATCAATGTATGTATGTATGTCTGTATGTCCTTTATAGTTTTAAACTTTTCGAACCTACATTAACATTTAAACTATACCACGTTGATCTACTCGCTCAAGAGAAGGTTTATGAATAAAAATAATTTAAAATCGAAGCGTCCTAATAACTTTTTTGGTCCATTTTATGCTGAAAAAACCCATATTTCATGCCTAACTTCAGGGCAAAACCACATTGTTGTAAATATAACAAGAGAAGACGTAACTTTAATTGTTATAGGCATGAGAGAAATCGATTGTTGGAGTTTAAAATCCATTGTTGTAGTTTAAAATCCATTGTTGTAGTTTAAAATCCATTGTTGTAGTTTAAAATCCATTGTTGTAGCATAAAAATTTATCCTTTATTTAACTATTTCCACATTTGGACTGGCGAAGCCCATCTGTAACGCACCAAATAATTTTTTAAATGGACTGGCGAAGCCCATCTGTAACACACCAGAATAATTTTCTTTAAAAATGGACTGGCGAAGCCCATCTGTAACCCACCAGGTGATATTTATTAAAAACTGAAACCCGGGCGAAGCCCGGGTCTAGCGCGTCAGCGCTAGTACTTATAATAAATACTATTTTAAAATAATTTTTATTTAAAAATTATAACCAAATAGAAAAATCTATTAGAAAATAAAGTTATGAAAAAAGGTAAAAATAAATAAATGGGAAATAAATTTATTGAGGTAAAATCCTCGGCAATTTTGGAATGCAGACTAATTGAATGCTTGATATAAATTACACCGTCACAAAACTTAAAATGCCTTGATTTGGTAAATTGCTACATCAATATCTCAAGGCTAAGACATCTGCAAAAGTATTGCACCTGTCATGTGATATCCATCGGTCACTCATAAACATTCGATTTAGGTCTCTCCTTATCATTTTTTTCTAAGAATGCAATGTTTTTTCTTAGAATCAAAGCAGAACATATTTCAAATGATACTATGTTGTATTAATTCCCGAATTTATTTCGATTAATGGAATCTTGTGTAGCTTAATAAAACCAAATTTAATAGCTTATACATTATTTTAATTACACATATATATTTATGCCTTGGCTAATTATAATTCAAGGGGTCAGTAAATAAAAAGATTTTCTATTTCAAATAAAAATAAGAAAAAAAGCAAATTAATATCTAAGTTTATTTAAGAAATTATTTATGTTGGCTTGTTTTAAATCTTCATAGTTATACATTTCATTAATAACTTTTAGAGGGATTTTAAACTCGATAAATATAAAATTTTCATGTATTAATTTCTGCGTTACACGCTCTTTTGATTTCATGCATATTTTTAAGGAGGCTTTTATATTTTAAATAGTATGTCAATCGTCTTCAAAACGCATTCGCGCCTCTAGAATTTACTATAACTTTAAAAAAACAAGCATTGGATATTAGTGAGTAAGTTTTTAACTTGCATTTTAAACCTTTTCGTACCATTTGTCGATTGAAATAAAATAACTATACCGCTAGAAACATTTTCAATATCCGTAGCTTTTTAAATTGTAGAATGACGAAGCAATAATTATATTCCTTTAATCGAAAAAAATTAAATATCCGTATTCTCCCCGTAAGCCTCAATGTTAAAACACTCTCTTTTGGTAGCCATTGCCTGGCGGCAGCTGGCTTTCAGTTGCTTCATTTCTCCCCGTGAGCGAGATACGGACGCTTCCTCTCCTTCTACCACTAATACCTCCATGTATTTCTCATGTAACTTAAAAAAGATATTAATACAGTAGTGATAGAAATTATATTTTGTGGAAAAGAAAGGTTTCCTATCAGAGCTCTGAAAAAACTGAGGATCATTAAGAGTCTTTGTGGATCTGACTGGGGATCCTTTCCCACTACGTTTCGAACAACATACACAATTAGGCTAATTATGGAGTATACTTCTCCCATTTGGGCTCATGCTTCTAAGACTGCATTGGAAAGACTAGAAAAAGTTCAAGCTAGAGCTGCAAAAGTTATTACTGGTACAGTGTCTTCCACTAACAACTTGAAATAAATCCGAGAGTGTGGCCTTGAAAGTCTATTAAAAAAAGTTACTGTCACCGCTGCCGCTGTTTCAGAAAATTTTATTTTTCAACTCTTTGAACCCTCATAACGCAAAAACTACTTGATAGATATTTATGAAATTTGAATAGTTTGTAGAGGAATATTTGGGGTACACTCTCGAACAAAAAGCTAACTGATGTGATAATTAGTTCTGGGGTATTTTTAAGGTCAAAGTTGAAGTTTTTCTTTTTTCGCCGCGTAATCCAGTTCAGCCAAATCTATTAGTAGCAGAACTATGTTTTTTTGCAGCCTAATTCTCTGAAGTATGAAGATGTGCACTACGTCGCCCTTTTTTCGAATTTCGAATTTGGTTTAAAGTAATTAATTTTTTAATTTTCGAAATTTTTTACACTTTTTCGGTTTTTTCTATCTAAAATGAAAACTAATCACGGTATCAATATAATTTTTTAAACACTTATATTCTTAGTTTTTAGAAAGAGATTGGCGTTTGATTCTTTAAAAAATTCTAATTAGTTTTGGAATTATTAAGCATCAAAGTTTTATTTTTTTCATAGTTTTAGTAGGTCTTTATCAGA
Organism: Tetragnatha versicolor; assembly: GCA_024610705.1. Lineage (NCBI taxonomy): Eukaryota > Metazoa > Arthropoda > Arachnida > Araneae > Tetragnathidae > Tetragnatha > Tetragnatha versicolor. Next base: position 6,278,737 of record JANDEH010000022.1, read on the forward strand.
CGTGTTAACGTTTTTAAATTTTATATTTGCCTGTTCACTAGATTGTCGCGAGCACGGATATTTAAATTTAAAAGTTTTGAGGTGCACATTTTTGCTCTAAGTTTGCTAGCGATATAGTATAGACTTGGTTAATAATCTTTTAAAGATACTTAGATATTTTTTGAACTACTAGAGAAATTGTGGATAATCCTACTACTATTATAATTGTGAATGTTTGTCTGGATGTTTGTTACTCTTTCACGCAAAAACTACTGAATGGATTTTAATGAAATTCTACCATAATGTAGCTGATACATCAGAATAGGACATGGGCTATAATTTATAAAGAGAAAATCAGTCCTTCATTCTTTTTTTCCCGTTTTTCCTGCTTTTTTTCACTTATTTTTCCGTGTTTGAAAACCTGTTTTACCAGTCATACAACGAGTTAAAAATAAAACATTGTTTCAAATGAGACAGATCACTAGACTTTTTCATTTACTAGATCTTTTAGTTTAGTTTTAAACACTGGTTTTAAATTTGTTAATTTGTTCACTAGACTTACTAATTTACCAGACTTTTTACTATGGTTACAAATTGGTTATTTTATAAAGGCACCAAGATATTAAACATTATCAGGAACATCGGGATTGTAAAAAGTGACAAGAACACCGGGATTGGAAAATTAGCGAGAACATCGGGATGGAAAAATTACCGGGTTATAAAAATTACCGAGAACACTGGGATAGGAAAATTACCGGGAACGCCGGGATTAGAAAAATTACCGTGACCACCGGGATAAGATTACCGGGAACACACTGGGATAGGAAATAGGCGCCTGGGATACCGGGATGATTTGTAATATTGCTAATTTACAAAATTATAAATGTATTTTAAGAAATATTTAAAAAATTAATTTATTCACCCCACCCGTGCAAGGCCGGGTATAACAGCTAGTTGTAAATAATTTAGCTCTTTTTAGTGTTATTTGTGCCGATGAAAGGAAGAGGATTTTCGGGAAGTTTGTTTTACTCTGCTAAAGATCGATTGCAGATATTGCAGTTCGCGAAGCTATCTGTAAAGAGCTGCATAGCAGTTACGGGAGTTGGTGAGCGTAAGCGAGCAGGGGGCGGTAGCCCCCTATCCATTAAATTATTGATAATTTAAAAAGGAATACTTCAGTAAGAGTTTTATTTTGATAGTTTCGTGGTAATGATACGAATTAAATTATTGAAAAGTTTGAGAGATAAAAAGTTTCGATATTAAATGATCATTATCCATACTCTGTTCATTTAGAATTAGCGCCTGAGACGTAATGTATTAGAAGAAGTTATTATTCTAATTATCATCGAAAAAAATTTCTTCTGCAATGGCAAGGCAGCCTAAGCAGAAGTAGTCAAAATACTGTAAAACAAATCGGTCACTGAAGTTGTCTGATGAGCGTTATTAAGCATTATTGAGCGTTTTTGATCCTGTTTCAGGCGCCTATTCTAAAGGAACAGGCTATAAGCAGACAAGTTCCAGGTTGTACTTGATAGTTGAGATGAAACAAGCGAGCTCTGCTCGCTAAGATCGCGAAGCGATCTTCAAAGAACTGCGAAGCAGTTCCGGGGGTTGGTGAGCGATAGCGAGCAGGGGGCAGAGCCCCCTAGTCTTGAAAAAAGAAGAAAGTTCAATATGCAACGAAAACTTTTCAAAGCTATAATGGCAACGCAAGACTAAAAAAGTCATCACCTATGCAGTTTGACAGAGAGATTTAGAGCAACTATTGGCCTCGAACAGAACAAATTTTACGTCTACCAATTGAGGGTTTCGGTGCAAGAACCGGGTATCTCCACTTTCGACTCAAATTCACTTTCGGAAAATATTTGGCGACATCTTCAACGTTGGTGTTTGTTTAGGGTTTCTGTATAATGATTGGCGTAAGTACGGGATTAGAAACTGTTCAATTACTTGCCAAGAGTTATAGTAACCCTTGTACTCTTAAAATGAACCATCTGTGCTTTTGAAATTGAATTTTCCCGTTAGTCCAGGGTTTGATTCACAGACAAATCAGTCCAGTCAATGGGCGGAGCTTATTAAATGGCCTCAATGAGTGAAGTCAAAACCAAAACCTTTCTGTGAACTCTTCCATTTAAAAATAGGAATTAATTTTCTTATAAAGTTTATTATCTTTACTTTTTGTCTATAACATTTCCGAAACCTTCGATCTTTTTACAAAAATGAAACTTCCTTTAATTTTAATTTTGTATAATTTTATTCATATCCACTTTTAATTTTTTCATGATCTTAAAATATTTTTATCAATGTTTCGCACCATGTAACTTAAAGTTTGATTTTAAAGTACCTAAAATTTCAAAGTGAATTAGAACATAGCATGATATTTTATACCCTAAAAGCACACGATATTAAGTAAATATTATAAAATAGAAGGAATTTAGATCGCATAACAGGTCTACCATCCCAAAGTTGTAAAAACGTAAAAGGTTTTCAGTCTAATTCAATGAAGATGAGATACTCGGTGCAACAGTTCTAAAAGAACCCTCTCTTATTGATTACTCTAAACCAGGGGTTCTCAAACTTTTTATGTCGTGGAGCCCTTTTCAAGAGACAAATTATACGCGGAGCCCTTTTCCGAAATAAATTTTTCAAGGTACAAAAACAAATTACATAAAACCCATTGCTTCTAGAAATAAAAGCATTATAGAAATTTATTTCGGGAGGGGTCCAAAATTATTCCTCAGCCCCTCCCATGCATATTTAACAGTTTAACGTAGCTTTTAAAAACATTTTTAGGTAAAATTTGCATCTAAGATAATTTATTTGTAAGAAAATAAGAAAAATTGTGACGAATTAAGATCCAAGTACAATAGAAGGGTCTGGGGGTCCTTCCTCCCCAGAAGATTTTGTGAAATAAGATAATTAAAAACAGTTATTTAACTCGTTTTAGGTACATCATTGTCCAAATTTTGGACATTCATTTTTAGGTAGGATTTTAATTTTAACGAACTTACTATAAAAATTGACGATGATAATAAAGTTTCAAGTACAATAGGGGGTTTGGGGGTCTTCCCCCAAAAGAATTTCGGAAATTTGACCCTAAATAACATGGTTTTAACTTGTTTTGTTATACGTAGTCCGATTTTCCGGGAAGAGGCAGGTCTCCTTCTCCCTTTTGATATACACCCCGGGTTTTATGGAATATTTTGTTTACCGATTATATTTTATCATTGGATACAACGTAAATCTTCATTTTAAATTTCTGAATATTAAAGCTATCACTTTTTAATCATTATGCCGGAGATGCATGAACAAAGGATTTATACGGAAATCTATACATCTGTAAATATTGTTTTCCTAAAAGTCACTTCTTTTGAAATCGAGAGCTGTTTTGGGGGGCTGTTAGACCATACGTCAGAGGTACATATCGAAATATATACACATGGGCCCAAAATCATTCCTTATCCCCTCCCATGCCATAGGATCAATGTTAGATTTTTATACATTTTTTGCAGAATTTGCATCTTAAAGAACTTAATATAAGAAGCGTTCTGTGCAATTAAGTTCCAAATGCTATAAAGGGGGTGATGGAAATTTGATTCTACTAAAAACAGGTTTTCCCTTTGTTTTGGTGAACTTTATAAAAAAGGTACTGAGTGATCAATTTGAGAGGTGGGGGAAGGGGGTTCCTTGGTGTGCTACTATTCGGAGCGGCCGTTTCAGCGGCAGAAATAAAATGAAAGTAAATAGAACTCTATATAATTCTTCTAAAAATTAGAAGAAAAATTTGGTGCCGAAACAGAAACGGCGCCCAAACGGCCAGCGCCAAACCGTCCCATCCTGGGGGTTCCTCCCCCAGCAAAGTTTTGGAAATTTGACCCTAAAAACAGGGTTTTAACTTATTTTGGTAAACCAAAAAAGACCTGAAAAAGGCAAAAACCAGCAGACCTTTCCAACACCTTACAGAAAGTTATTTATAACATTTCAGAGAAAAGCAAATTAGAAATTATCAAAAAATGTATTTATTTCAAATTTCTTCGCGGAGCCCCTGGAATTACTTGGCGGAGCCCTAAGGGCTCCGGGGAGCACAGTTTGAGAACCGCTGCTCTAAACCATCAACCTAAAACCCCCATCCCCTTATAAAGTTGTTCAAATTCAGTTGTTTCTACAAAATCTAAAATTGAATGCGGCGTTAGTTCTAAGTGAGTCTCGACGATAGCTAAAATACGCGCAAGATTTTTGTCGATCCCTATAGGCTAGTAGCCCAGCTCATACCAATTATGTCAAGTTTACGTAATTGCTACTAGATGTAAACGAAATTTGGCTATACATGACGAAAATTGGGCGAATCTTGAACGTTTGTTATGCTTGGGTAAACATTTCACTGGGCTGAATCTGTGAAATTTAGTAATCAGCTAGCTAGAATTGGCGATTAATCAGTGTTACGCCAAATTATTGTTAGCCATAAAAAAGGCCAAACAAGAAAGTAGCATATTTTAGGGTTGCATTAATTGGCAGTGTAGTGCTGAACTGGCGAATCTAACTTAAAATAAACTTGATTTCAATGTGGAGATACCCGGTTCTTGCCCCGAAGCCCTCAATTAGAAATGTATTTGGGAAAACTTAAAAATGAGGCGTTTGCTATCAAAACCAGCTTATCCATTTTTGGAAATTTTCAGGATAGACAAAAAACTTCTCACGTCCACAGTTTTGAAGCTAAATTTGCTTTTTAAATTTTTAATTGTAGGTATAACCACCTAGAATTCGAATAGTTTTTCATTTTCATTCCAGTTGCATTACCTTGGGCGTAATTACATTAATTAGGTTGGAATGAGCTGATTTTGATGCAAAAACACGATTTTTCATGCTTTTTTTCAGTTTTTTTGTTCGATAAAGCTGTGTGAAATTGGTTTTTCCAGTTAATATTTGTGTCTTTACGAGTTTTAAATAAATGACATTCACTTAACTTTTTCAAATGATCTGAAATTTCACAGTTGAGATCACAGTTTTTACCCTTTAATCTAATTTTCGGTTGGAATGAGCTGGATTTGAGCTATATCCTTTCGCCAGGTTATGAAGGACCCTCTAAATTTTCAAAACATGCAAAAAAGGGGATTTCAAAAAATATGGAATGAGCTGGTTTTGATAGCAAACTCCATCTAATATAATAAAATTGAATGTGTATATATACGAGGGTTGTTTTTTAATTAACTTCCGTTTTGCTCCTGAAAAAAAAGTTGTAGGAATTTCGAAATAATTTTGCTACTGGTAGATAGGTACATCCTTGAGGATCAGTTTCCCTCTTTACTGGAAAAAATCGGACATTTTTTCTATTATTTATGGAATTTACAAGCACGCTCCTCGAACTTATTTCCCGCCAACCCATAGAGAAATCCTCTTTTACGAAATTTTCCCCTTTTTGATAGTTTAAAAATAAAAAAACAAATGAATATTTAAAAATAAGGTTATTACGGAAGGTTACAAACATCTTTAATTTCACAAGTTTTTCGATTCCGCTTCATGAAAAGTTTGATTTTTCGTTGAGCTTCGCATCGGTTCGGACAGCCGTTTTCCCCCTCAGCGCACACTTGGCCTGCGAATCTATCGATGTTGCCTTGTTTATTATGGCTGTAACTCCAGAATCCCCAATGCCTGGAACTTGGCAGATGCAAAACATATGGTTTTAAACATGCACAATAGCATGCTGCAAAAATCACCTGCCTGCCGATGGTCTATTGTTAATGCGAACAGAGTTTAAAGGAAGAGAAATTCTCTATGGGCCGGCGGGAAATAAGTTCGAGGAGCGCGCTTGTAAATTCGATAAATAATAGAAAAAATGTTCGATTTTTTCCAAAAAAAATGGAAATTGATCCTTAAGGATGTACCTATCTACCAGTACCAAAATTGTTTCGAAATTCTCACTACTTTTTTTACAGGAGCAAAACGGAAGTTAATTAAAAAACAACCCTCGTATATATATATGTTTGTCTTTTATACAAATCCACAGTTTTCCTCCGATCTGCACCAAACTTGGTACACCTACGTAAAAAAACTAGGAAAAAAACATAGGCTATGTTTCGAAAACTTTTAATGACCCCTTGACCCTCTTTCGACCCTTTTTATGGTCATTTTGCTGAAATAGCTCCATTGTTACAAAGAAAACTTAATGCTATACAACAAGTTTTTAATACTCCATTGTTACAAAGAAAACTTAATGCTACACAACAAGTTTTTAATAGAAACACTAGGTACAAGTCTATTCAAAAATTATGTTAATAATTTATAAATCTATTTCAGGGAAATTTAAAAGTTTTAAGTATAGTTTAACATATTTTTTTGAGAGTTTATCAAATTTTTATATTTTAAAAGCTTTATGGAATATTATGTTGTTAAAATAGTCTCCATGGAAAGGATGTAAAATCAAAAGGTGATAATATTTTAGCTTTTAAGAAAGTTGGTTAACAAACGAAAAACTATTAAAACTCTCTTTCAACTAGAAAATATTGATTTTTTCTTAAATTGCAAAATGGAATAAGCTTTAATTATTGAATAATTTTACCGAAAACGATAATTCCTTAAGGTATGATTTATCAAGGGATCTAAGCAATTTTAAATAATTTTTAGAATACTTTTCCCATGTAAATGTGGAAACCATTCAAAAATCATATTTCTTGAGAACTGAAGGAATTTTTATCAACCCGGGAACACCGGGATAAGAACAATTACTAGGAACTTCGGGATAGGAAAAGTTACCGGGAACACCGGAATATGAAAAGGACGACTGGGATACCGGGATGATTGGTAAATGCTGATTATACAAAATTAGAAATGTATTTGGAAAAACTTAAAAATGAGGCGTTTGCTATCAAAACCAGCTTATCCTTTTTGGAAATTTTACAGGATAGACAAAAAACTTCTCACGTCCACAGTTCTGAAGCTAAATTTGCTTTTTAAATTTTTAATTGTAGGTATAACCACCTAGAATTCGATTAGTTTTTCATTTTCATTCCAGTTGCATTACCTTGGGCGTAATTACATTAATTAGGTTGGAATGAGCTGATTTTGATGCAAAAACACGATTTTTCATGCTTTTTTTCAGTTTTTTTGTTCAATTAAGCTGTGTGAAATTGGTTTTTCCAGTTAATATTTGTGTCTTTACGAGTTTTAAATAAATGACATTCACTTAACTTTTTCAAATGATCTGAAATTTCACAGTTGAGATCACAGTTTTTACCCTTTAATCTAATTTTCGGTTGGAATGAGCTGGATTTGAGCTATATCCCTTCGCCAGGTTATGAAAGACCCTCTAAACTTTCAAAATATGCAAAAAAGTGGATTTCAAAAAAATATGGAATGAGCTGGTTTTGATAGCAAACGCCTCAAATAATAAATTTATACTCTTCACCCGTGCAAGGCCGGGCATATCAGCTAGTCTAATAATAAAAGTCAATGTGGTTGCGTATGTGTGTATATTTGTCTTCTATACAAATCCACAGTTTTCTTCCGATCTGCACCAAACTTGGTATACCTACGTAAAAAAACTCAAGAAACAACATAGGCTATGTTTCGAAAACTTTAATTGACCCCTTGACCCTCTTTTGACCCTTTTTATGGTCATTTTGCTGAAATAGCTTTATTTCTCCTCCAGAAGAGATCTGTTTACCCCATTGTTACAAAAAAAACATAATGCAAAATAACAAGTTTTTAAAAGAATAACTAGATAAAAGTCTATTTAAAAATTATAACACTAATCTGAAAATATAGTTAAATGAAATTTAAAATTTTAAAACTGGTAATTAACTATATTTTAAAATATTTTTATTTGAAAGTTGATCTAGCTTTTAAATAAAAAGTTTCATGGAATTGCATTGTTGTTAAAATAGTCTCCATGGAAACGAAAATGTAAATAAAAAATGATCACTTATTGTAGCTTCAAGAAAGTTGATTTACAAAACAAAAACAATTGAAAATGTGAAAGCCCTTTCATCTAGAACAGGGATGGCAAACCTTTTTCGATTAGTGTGCCATTTATATAACGGTTTATGATTTTCAGGTGTCAAGTGTTCCACTTGTTATTTTTTTTAATAAATTATCTTTAAACCCTTGGAAAATGAAATCCGTCTTTGAAGGTCGATAGTTTAGAACAGGAGTTTCCAACTTATAAGTACTTAAGGGCCCCAATCGAAGGCACAAGTCTAGTGGTGGGCCGTAAAGTCAGTGGTGTATAAAGAAATTTATTTTGGAAGGGTCCCAACAGTTATTCTTCAGTCCCTTCCATGCATCTTTAATAGGTTTAAAGCAGCTTTTTGATACATTTTTGGTAGAATTTGCATTTTCTAGAATTTAATCTAAGAAAAATTGTCAATAATGAAGTTAGAAGTAAAGGGGGTCAGGAGGTCCTCCCCAGACAATTTTTGAAAATTTGACCCTATAAAAAGGGTTTTGAACTAGTTTTTGGTGCATCTATTTTGAATTTTGGACATATATTTTTTGGTTTTGATTTTCATGAGTGTTATAAAAAAGTGGTTAATAATAAAGTCTCAAGTAGAAAAGGGGGGTTGGGGGCACTCCTCCAGTAAATTTTTGAAAATTTCACCCCAAAAAAATGGGTTTTAACTTGTTCCTTGTAAATACCTTTTCCAAATTTTGGAGGGGGCAGGGCCCTTTCACCCCCCCCCTTATATACGCGTCAGGATCTCTTTGCATCCATGATTTTGTTTTCTAACGGCCTAATGTCAATTTCCTTTATAAAGGCGGTTGTGATTTGCTTAAATGACCAAGAAAGTATGGTTACATAATACTTTAATGGCCCAACGGCACTTAAGAGATGAGTGGGGAGGTTCGGGAGGAAAAATTTTTGAATTTCAGGAAGCTAAAAAGTGTTTTGAAGCTGGTTTTCATGAGTTTTCAGTTAGTAGGAAATCTCTGGTCCAGAACTTAAGTTTTTTGTGTCATTTTTAGTGAATGTTGCGTGCCACCGAAATACCGGTCGCGTGCCACCCAGTGGCACGCGTGCCATAGGTTCGCCATCCCTGATCTAGAAAGATAGATTTTTCATAAATTTCAAAGTGAAATACGCTTTAGTTATTGAATAATTTCACAGAAAAGGTTAATTAAAATCCTGTATGATTAATCAAGAGTTCTAAATGGGCATATATTTTAAGTAATTTTGGGAGATTTGTTTCTGATTTTTTTATGGGGATCATGAGGTTAAATGTAAAAATTCTTCAAATATTAAAATGCTTGACAACTGGATGGATTTTAATACCTTTCACCTGGTTAAATAAGGTATAAAATATCTCTCTATTCTAAAAAAAAGTTTTTAGTGAACGGTTTCCAGAGAAAGGCTTTTTAATTACTGAACCGAATGACACATAATGGTATCAAAATGTCCGGATTCTTTCCGGATTTCCGAGTAAGCCCTTCGATTTTTCAAAAAAATTCTCAATTTTAAAATATTTCCATTTTTTTAGATGACGGATAAGGTCGCAGTTATAAAGCAAGTACTGTCAATCAAATTATTATGCATCCAATCACAACGTCCGATTGCGCTTTATTTTAAGATGAAACATGTTTTTTCACCTTTTAAAAAAAGTACTTTCTTAATGAAATATCACTCAAAGACTGATAAAAACATATTCTAAAAACTTACATGAACGCCATTTTATACTAAAATTTCACACTTTTTGTCCAATATTTATAATTTTTATTCTGATTTTATCGAAATTAATTGTAAACATAGTGATGTTTTGTCTCTTATTGTTTTCAATTGCTTAAACGGTATTGTTTAACAAGTCTGGGTTTAAAAAAATATGAATGATAAACACTAGGTATATTATACTATCGAGTTACTTTAAAATAATATTTTTTGTTTGGTCCGAATATTGATAAACAATTAGAATTAGTTATTTTTATAATCATAGATTAAAAATAATTAAGATGAATATTTTTAAAAACATTTCGTTTAAATTTTTGATAAGTTCGAGTTAATATATACAAACTTTTAAGGGAGATTTATTCATGGAGGGGATTTGAAGTATTTTTAATAAGTTAGTTGACGTTTTTTCTGTAAATTGTTTAATTGTTTTATAAAGTGTGTTAAGTTCAACGAGTTGGAATTTGTGGGAATTGCGAAGCAATTCCAAAAGGTCCTGCGTCAGCAGTTTACGGGGGTTGGCGAGCGATAGTGAGCAGGGGGCGGTAGCTCCCTAGTATTGAAAATTTTTAAAAAGAAATCCAAAAGCTTTAACTCCACCCGTGCAAGGCCGGGCATATCAGCTAGTTATCTAATATAATAAAATCAAGTGTGGGTATATGGGTATGTATGTTTGTCTTTTATACAAATCCACAGTTTTCTTCGTATCTGCACCAAACTTGGTATACATACGTAAAAAAACTCAGGAAAAAACATAGGCTATGTTTCGAAGACTTTTAATGGCCCCTTGACCCTCTTTTGACCCTTTTATGGTCATTTTGCTGAAATAGCTTTATTTCTATTCAAAAAGAGATCTGCTTACTCCATTGTTACAAAGAAAATTTAATGCTAAACAACAAGTTTTTATTTGAAACACTAGGTACAAGTCTATTTAAAAATTTTATTAATAATTTAAAAATCTATTTCAATTAGTTTAAAAGTTTTAAGTATAGTTAAACATATTTTTATTTGGGAGTTAATCTAATTTTTATATTTTAAAAGCTTTATGGAATATCATTGTTGTTAAAATAGTGTCCATGGAAACGAGGATGTAAAATCAAAAAGTGATAATATTTTAACTTTTAAGAAAGTTGGTTAACAAACCAAAAACCATTAAAACTCCCTTTCAACTAGAAAATATTGATTTTTTTTTCTTAAATTTCAAAACGGAAAATAAGCTTTAATTATTGAATAATTTCACCGAAAACGTTTATTCTTAAAGAAATGATTAATGAAGGAATCTGAAAAATTTTAAATAATTTTTAGAATATTTTTTCCATGTTGTAAATGTGGAAATCATTCAAAAGTTATACTATTGCGCTTGAGTACGGAAGGAATTTTAGTCCATCCGGGAACACCGGGATAAGAAAAATCACTAAGAACACCGGGATAGGAAAAGTTACCGGCAACACCGGAATATGAAAAAGACGCCTGGGATACCGGGATGATTGGTAAATGCTGATTATATAAAATTAGAAATGTATTTGGGAAAACTTAAAAATGAGGCGTTTGCTATCAAAACCAGCTTTTTCCATTTTTGGAAATTTTACAGTAGAGACAAAAAACTTCTCAAGTCCTAAAGCTAAATTTGTTTTTGAAATTTTTAATTGTAGGTACAACCACCTAGAATTTGATTAGTTTTTTATTTTCATTCCAGTTGCATTACCTTGGGTGTAATTACACTAATTAGGTTGGAATTAGCTGTTTTGATGCAAAAACACGATTTATTATGCTTTTTTTCAGTTTTTTGATCAATAAAGTTGTGTGAAATTGTTTTTTTTCAGTAAACCAGTTAATTTGTGTCTTTACGAGTTTAAATAAATGACATTCACTTAACTTTTTCAAATGATCTGAAATTTCCCAGTCGAGATCATAGTTTTCACCCTTTAATCTAATTTTTGGGTTGGAATGAGCTGGATTTGAGATATATCCCTTCTCCAGGTTATGAAGGACCCTCTAAATTTTCAAAACATGCAAAAAATGGATTTAAAAAAATATGGAATGAGCTGGTTTTGATAGCAAACACCATAAATAATAAATTTATACTCTTCACCCGTGCAAGGCCGGGCATATTATCAGCTAGTGTAAAATATAAATTCGAATAATTCTTCATTTTGTTTAGCATAATTTGACTTATAAGTTTAAAAGTATGATAAATTTAATTACAAATTAAATAGAAACTTGAGTGTTCTATTGCTCCCTCTTTCTCGATCTCAAGTATTTATGAGGTTGAGGGGACTCCTTAAGGAAGAAATGGATAGGCCATTTATAAGTTAACTTAAATAATGGATAATTAAGATAATGAAACTGGTAAACATCCCTTCCTATAAAAGGTAATTTTCAAAAAATAAGTCTTTAATGTCCTTTCATTTATGCTACAGTTCACCGTAAAACGAAGCTACACATATTTTCATCTAGTAGAACAAACAACAGGTAGGTTCTTTTTGCAAATATTAACTAGGTAGTGAAGAAAAGAAAATATCATCACACAAAAAGTAAATGTATTTTTTCTTACCTTTTAAAATATTGAGCACAACATAGAAATACGCAAAAAAGAATAGTTCTCTTGTGTGGGATGCTGTTAAAAGTTTGCATAGTTTATTGTGCAAAATACGTCAATAAGGATGTAATAAAATGTAAGTTTTTAATTTTTAAAATATATTAGTTTTTTAAATATCCTGTATTAAATCGATTAATTAAAGCAAGTTAGAAAACTGTGTCAAGTTTAGTTTAATAAGATACATTTTTTAGTTGTTGATAGACAAATTTTTCGAATTATTTGATGTAAATTCGGTTTTGAACATCAGTTTTGTATCTGACAGATTATTTACTGTTTTGTCACCTGACATGAACAATCTAAAAGCAGAAAAAAATATCTATTCCCAAGTTTCAAATTTTAACATTTCATTCCTAATATGTAAGAAAATCGTAGGAGAAATAGTTGAGCAAACACACAGCAAGTTAGGGAAATAATTCAGGGTAAGTAAGAACATAAAAAATCACGACACACCGTCGAGTTAAATTTAATAAAGGTATTTTCGACTCATGAGAAATTCAATCACAGAATATTTCTGACCAACGCTTGCTTGCTTAAATCTCTCAAGCACATTTCCAAGCCTATTTTGGGAAGCTCTATATAAATTTAATTTGTTTTGTCACATCTGCAGAAAATAGTCAGAAATCCACCACCAATACCTTGGAGCTAATCTCGATTTCATAAGAATATTTCCCATCACCTATTGAGGCACTCTCGTGGAAGCCTGTTCTATTTATTACTTCTTCATTTTTTGCCTAAAGCAAACGATAAAAACTAATAACATTTTTACAAACTGTCTCTTACTTTGTTATATCCTCGTTTCCGTCTTTGTCACCAGGATTTATTTTCTCCGTTTTCCTGTGAGACGTCATAAAAAAATTCTCCATTCTTTCCTTTTTTGCTATAAGAAGAAGAAAGCAACGTTTTTATATCCTTAAAGAAACACCTGTTTTAATATTAATGCAACTGTAAGTTAAAATGTAGCGTCGAGTTGCGCTTAGTTGTTAAAAATGCTGTAAATATGTCATGCGCTTGGTTTGATAAAGAAGGACAGAAACAATAAAACTCGTGAATGAGGCTTTGAAAATAGTTTTACACTTCTTTTCATACTGTACTTGAGATTAACCTATCATACTTAATGATGATTTTTAATTTGAAAAGCTTGTCTCGAAGGCATAATTTTGTTTATGGTGATACAAAAAAGTCGAGAAATTGTTTTTCGGAAATAAATATTGATTTTAATTCCTTTTGACAAAGGAAAAAAAATCAGAGTATTCTAGTGAAATATTCTATGTTTGGAAAGAATTTAAACTTTCATTTTATTTATTTTTTATTGCAAAAATGTTTTCAAGAAATCTAGACAGGGCGGGAAAAAAACCGAGAGACATTCCTTTTCTATTTCGTAATATATTTCATTCATTTTAAAACAACGGCGTTTTTTTTGCAATGCAAACTTGTAGGAATTTTCCCCTGTAGTATAAAAACTCAAATTTTATGTGTTCATCAATTAACAACAAAATAATTATACATAACTTCACATAATCCCGAAAACTATCCTTTTAAGAAAAACATCCTTTTGAAGTTTCATATTATTGCACCTTCAAGAACTGTAATCGAATTTGGAAAGGGTTAAACTTTTTTCAAATGGAATAAAAGAGTAAAACCTCTTTGATTTAATTAAATAAGTATTAATTCTAAAGGCCGCAAGTTCAATCAGGGAAATACGCGGCGTTCATGAACGAAAAAAACCTGATGGCAAATTTATTTAAGAGTTACTCAAAGCAAAAGTTAAGCAATTTATATGATTTTTTAATTTTAACTTTAACTGGAAAAGCTATAAATATACAAAATTGAATTTGAATCTTAATGATAGAATATTGTTTAAAGTCATTGAAACTTCTGGAAGTATGGACTGGTAAAAACTTGTTTTAGGTAAAAAAGACACCATCTCTGTTGCAGTTAAAATTATAAAATGCATTAGAAAAGACGAGATTTTTCTTTTATTTTGTATTTTGAAATAAAAATAGAACATTTAAATTAAAAGAAGCAGATTACTTCATAGATATCTAAATTTAGATGTATAAAATACTTGGAATCAATCGTGGGGAAGTACAGAAAATATGCAATCTGGGTAACTTCAACTCTTAAATCAGGTTTATTATCCAAGAAGCACTACAATTAGATTTTTCTATCTCGAAAATATTTGTGAATATTTATGATTTTATTTGAACATATTTATTGAAACGCTCATGTAAAAATCAGATCCAGGACAATAATTTTCGTGGCTTTATCTTAATTTTTAAACGTAGTAAAAAATTCATTAAAACACTACCTATAAAATTAAGAGAATTCAAATGTCTTTTTAAAAAGGTAGAACTGGGATTCTTTAGAGAAATCTAAATACTTTCGGGTTATGGTAAAGGTTTTTCTGGTTCAAAAACTTCCATTGCGTCTTTAATATTAAAAGAATAAATTTATATTATTTCATAAAAAACAAAATAGATCTTTGAAAGATTTTTAGGAAATTCAGTAAATTTGAAAAATACTATTTTGTTTTTCCTTCACTCTGACTTTATTACACCTTTATTCGTATTTGATTTACAAATCAATAAAAAACACAAAGAAATTGTGCTAACGATTTCCTTCAAAACTGTAAATAAAAAACATAAATTCATTACTCAGGTGTAAAACTGATCAAGTTGACAAAAAGCGTCGCCAGAAGTGAATCTCTTTCTCCCTTTTCCCATCAAAAGCCAGTAAAACCCAAAAGCAAAACGCACCAATTTGACTTCATTAGACTCATCATCTGCTAAAATCGTAACAAACTCCCGGATTCCCTCATAAAACGCGTTACAACTTCGAAGTCAGCTTTAAACTCCAAACAACTCCTCTCGAATCCTCACACGCGAGTTAAAATCGGTTTACTCGAAGGTGAATATTGTTAGTCGGAAGACACCGACTTTAACGGCGTTCCGAAGGAGAAATTTGTGGATTTATGGCCCGTAAAACCCCCTACAGTCGCCGGCAGTGACCTCTGGCGGCGTAATATTTACGATTCTCTTTTATGCAGGCCTGTTGTGACGGGATTACGGGAGGGAAGGTAATCCTGGAGATTACTTCCATTCAAGGGGGTGTCGTTGTCCCAAAAGGAATAAAAAGCGAGAGTCTTCACGTTCGATTTTAAGGAGAATTAGAATACTCGGAGGGTGGGTGTTAATTATGAAAGTCCATACTGCTATTGTATGTTCTTTGATGTAATAAACATGGGGAAATATGCAGCACCGTATATCTTTGGCGTAAAGAGATATTTTGTCGCTACAAATTAACTGGTGGGATAACTGTGTCACATCTAGCCGACGTACTGGCCCAGTGGCTTAGAGTCGACTCCCCGCTCGAGAATGTGGATATTTGAGTAAATAGATGTGATGGGGATGAATGTGTCCCTCTGGGGTGGGTGATAGAATTTTCCTCCATGGCTTCGTTCCACAGGTGCAAAGAAAGTACTACAAATACCGGAGAACTTGGGTCTATGGAATATTTCAAATACCCGCAATAAGAAAAAAAGCTACCCTTACATGTGCCATATATTGGAACCATTTGCAATCGACAGCAATTTCTAAAAAACATAAAATAGGCTAAAAATGTTAAGTCCTTAAATTAAACCTAATTTGAAATGTTTCAGAGGTGTGTAACGAGGTAGGTTATTAATTGGTTATTTGTTAATATACCTTGACAGAGAAATTTGCATCATTTGAACGTTTCCGAGCTACACCTTAACAATCAAGACAATAATTTTGTTTAACATGTAGTTCGTAAGGATTTACAAGTTCACCGTCAGAACCTTCGATCAGCCACTATATAGTCTTCTTAACTGTGCTGGGAGCAGGAGTTTTGCTCTTGAAACAATGATTTCCTCAAGGCAGGATAAGGTTCCGAACAAACGTATTGGCTGTGACAGGCAAATAACATGACTTTAATTAAGTCTACAAACTAAATCACTTTACAAGAATTTGAAACTTTGAGTTCAAGGGTAAAATCAGTTAATCGGATAAAGATCAATAGATTTAGGTTTTTGGAAAAAATACTGTATGGTGGAAAATATATAAGTAATCCCTATTCAAAAGTAATATGCATATGTCTTATTTTTCAGCATTATGAGATAGATAGATGAATTATTTTATTGCAGTATTTATGATTTATAGTTTTACTGCAATGAAAGTAAAAATTTACCTACTTTAACTCAATTAAATGAAATTAAATTAAACGAGTTAAAATAACAAAAACAAATAACTGATTAATAAATGGAAAATAGAATAAAACTTCCAATCAAATTAAACGTTTATAAAAATCACTGAAAATAAAACGTTTGTAGAAAAATTACAATAAGGTTCAAGGATAAATGTATCATAGAACTAACGACAACTAAAAGAATGAAAATTATCTTTTACACATCTACTTTATATACATGCACTTGCACAATCAATTATAGAAAACTCACCAACAACGAAAAAAACTTTCCCGATCTTGTTATCCAATGCTCATTTAATAAGAAAAAAATGTTTCGAATTCTTGCTGGTGATTATTTTAATCACATCATCCTTTCCCAACCACGAAAAATAAATTTATAAAATCTTCATGAAAGGGAACCGGAAAAGATAATTCTAAGAATATGCTAATTACGTTGAAAACTGATTTTTACGTCTTCAAGGAAGGAATATTCTCATGATTGTCAAAGAGATACCTGATCGGTAATTAGACTTTAGCCTTCTTTTCAGCTTAATGAAATAAGCTTCCAATCGTAATTGAAAATTAATGGAATATTTAATTAGATATGAAGTTGCTTTTTTATTTTGTTGTTCTGGGCCAAGAAGGAAAGCGTTTTTAGATTTTTCTAGTGAAATAACCTGGCACGTGTACACTTTGATAGACTGTACCTAAATTCTTCACTGTAGGGTAGTGAGGAATTGAAAATAAGAAAAGCTGAAGGGTTAGGGTAATATGAGGCGGTTGTTATCAAAACCAGCTCATTCCATTTTTGGAAATTTTACAGAAGAGACAAAAAAACTTCTCACGTCCACAGTTCTAAAGCTAAATTTCTTTTAAAATTTTCAATTGTAGGTATAACCGCCTAGAATTGGATTAGTTTTTCATTTTCATTCCAGGTGCATTACCTTGGACGTAATTACACTAATTAGGTTGGAATGAGCTGATTTCGATTCAAAAACACGATTTTTCATGGTTTTTTCAGTTTTCTTTGTTCAATTAAGTTGAGTGAAATTGTTTTTTTTCCAGTTTACCAGTTAATATTTGTGCCATTACGGGTTTTAAATAAATGACATCCACTTAACTTTTTCAAATGATCTGAAATTTCACAGTTGAGATCACTGTTTTCCCCCATTTCATCTAATTTTGGGTTGGAATGAGCTGGATTTGAGCTATATCCCTTCGTCAGGTTATGAAGGACACTCTAAACTTTCAAAATATGCAAAAAAGTGGATTTCAGAAAAATATGGAATGAGCTGGTTTTAATAGCAAACGCCTCATATACATTATGTAAGCAATAAAAGAAACAGTGAATAGTTATTTTTGCCGATTGTAGTACAACTTTAATTAATTTGAAATTTTCCACTTGATTTTAAAATTTCGTGAAATATATCGTTTATCGATACATTTAATGTAGGGGAGAGGGGGCACATTCGTACAAAAAATACATTTTTGACTATTCCCCCATATATTTAAAGGATATTGAAGAAAAAACTGATTTATTCATAAGTTTACAGCATTCCTTAAATTTTGGTACTCTTTATAGACGCATTTATAAAATATTTCCCCCTTAAATCATCGTTCGAAAACTGCATAAATCATAAAGAATCAATTTTTAGAAACTACCAAATTCATTGTAGTTGGTGTAAGTGGGTCACCCCCCTCAAACTAAAATGTGAACAGGAAATTTCACACATACTCGCATTGATTATGTTACAGTTAGTCACACTGACGGGTTTTGCATGTACTATTTGATTTTTGTTTAAATTCTTTTTAATATTATAGAACTAAATTAAAATAGATTCCCAGAATCGACTTTTTTTGGAGAGTTCAAGATGCAATTTTCCAAGTTTCCAGCTAAGTTTTCATTATAATTTGATATTTATTAAACTGTTGTGCAGAGTTTAACTTAAAATACATACTTGAATTTGAATTTTTACAAAATTTTTATTTAGAAGTGTTTAACAGGGGGTCCCACTTATCCTGTAATTTTTGCCTAATAGGGGTAAGTGGGACCCCTCTTTATGGAGTAAGTGAGACCCCTTATTATGTTGTAAGTGAGTTTAGAGGTTTCCAGATGATATAGGAACTATTACTGAAGACATGGGCGGATTTAAGGGGGATTATAGAGGCAATGTCCCCCAACTTTTTCAGAAACGTTCCTTTTATAACATTAAGAAACCTATTATACTCGCCACTTCAAAGTTTATTGAAAAGTTTATAAATCGATCGACATTTGTATCAATTTTGCGTTTAAATTTAAGTTATGGTGAGTAAAGTAAATTATTTCATCATTAGTCTTTTCATTCTCATTTAGTGTTTCCTATTTCTTTTTTTATCTTGCAGTGTGTTACTAATGAGCAAAAATAAATCTTAATCAACCTTATTTTATTTTTCACCACTATTTTATATGTTAAATCAAAACATATAAAATAACATAAAAACATATATAGTTACTTGGGGTAAGTGGGTCACCCCCTAAAACTATAATATGTACAGGAAATTTCACACTTACTCGCATTGATTATGTTACAGCTTGTCACACCAATGAGTTTTGTATATATTTGAGATTTGTTTAATTTATTTTTAAGATTATAGAACTAATTTAAAATAGATTCCCAGAATGGATTTTTTGGAGAGTTCAAGACGTATTTTTCAAAGAAGTATTTCCAGGTAAGTTTTCATTACATTTTAAAGTTTATTGAACTGTTTTGCAGAGTTTGACCTAAATTACATACGGCAATTTGAAATTTTTCAAAATTTTTAATTTTGAAGTGTTTAACAGGGGGGTCCCCTTACCCCATAGTTTTAGCATGGTTGGGGTAAGTGTGACCCCTCAGTGTGGGGTAAGTGGGATCCTTTATTATAATATAAGTGATTCTAGAGGGTCTCATATGGTATAGGAAATACTACTGAAGACATGGGCGGATTTTAAGGGGGTTATAGGGACAATTTCCCCCCAATATTTTCAGAAAATTTCGATTTATAGTAGCAAGTAGCAAGATCTTTAACTCACCACTTCAAAATTCATTAAAATTTATAAATAGTTTGATCGACATTTTATATGAAATTTGCGTTTTAATTTAAGTTATGGTGAGTAAAGTGAAATATCTCATCAATAGTGTTCATTCTCATTTAGTGTGCGTGATTTCTTTTTATCTTACAATGTGTATTAAAGTGCCAAAATAAATCTTAATCAACCTTGTTATGTTTTTTAACACTATTTTATATGCTAAAGTAAAACATATCCCCCTTTGGCCTTTCAAAATATTCTTTAAAATACTTATTTTGCTTTTCATTCTATTCTTACCTTGTCATATTGATTTTGATGTGAGTATATTTCTCACTCATGGATACAGTTAAAATAAAATATTTTATATTGAAATTTACGGTACTTTATCAAGTAAGACCCACTTACTTCCTTTTAAGTTTTGCTTGCTTTAAATATAATTAAAGAGGGGGTGACCCACTTACCCCATCTCTTGGGGTAAGTGGGTCACCCATCTCATTTTTGATAAAAAGCCCAGTTAAGAAAAATGTAAAGCTTTATTTTAGAAACTACTGATAAATTTTTGTTTATCGATAGACTCCTTAGCGAAATTAGACAACAAGTACAAAATAAACCCTTTCAAATTTTTTCTATAAAGCTCCAAAAATGTACTAGGCCAAAAAGGGGTCCCACTTACTCCAAGTGACCCTAATAAACATATAAAAACATATCAAAACATACCCTTTGGTCTTTCAAAACATTCCGTAAATTACTTATTTTGTTTTTCATTCTATTGTTGCCTGTTATACTAATTGTAATGTTAATAGATTTCTCAAACATGGATAGTTACAATAAAATACTTTATATTGAAAATTTCTGTATTTTAGCAAGTAAGACCAACTTACTTAACCCTACAATGCATGATTTTTGAAATTCACTTGAAAATCATTTATTTAACTTCTATTATGGTGTAAATTAGTAAAAAAATACTAAAAAAATTTATTTAATTTTTTCTACTTTTAATTGACAAAAAACTTTGTCCTTGTAAAATTAATTTGTGCCCCTTGTGAAATTAACTGCGAAGTGAAATAAAATCAAATGCTTTAAAAATATAAAAAACAACTTATTTTTTCAAAACAATTTTTTTCAAGCTGAAAATTTTGTTTATTTTATTTTATATGGTCCTTTTATTTTGGCGTTTTCTGTGTCTTGACTTTCGTTTCACTAGCTACTAACAAATGTCTCAAAATAGTACCCCTGCTGCTATCTACTGGCAGTCTAAACTGCTAATATAATGAAATGTTATAAGTATTGTACTTATTGCATGGTGTTGCCGTTTGGAAATGGAAGTTCGAGTAGGAAATGGGGAAAAATGTCGTGTAGCCAAATGGCTACAGTATGCACTGTAGGGTTAATTTTAAGCTTTGCTTACTTTAAATATAAAAACAGAGGGGGTGACCCACTTACTCCGTCTCTGTGGGGTAAGTGGGTCACCCATCTCATTTATAAAATGTAAAGTATTATTTTAGAAACTTATTATAAATTTATTGTTTATATTGTTATCTATATATATAAAAATCAATGTCTGTCTGTATGTTTGTATGTATGTTTGTATGTATGTTTGTATGTATGTCCTTTATAGTTTTAAACTTTTCGAACCTACATTAACTATTAAACTATACCACGTTGATCTACTCCCTCCAAGGAAGGTTTCTGAAGAATAATAATTTAAAATCGATGCATCCTAATAACTTTTTTGGTCAATTTTATGCTCAAAAACCCATTTTTCGTGCCTAACTTCAGGGCAAAACCACATTGTTGTAAAGAAGATGTAACTTTAATTGTTGCAGGCATATTCTCGATTGTTGCAGATTGAAACCGATTGTTGAAGTTTAAAATCCATTGTTGTAACATAAACATTAAAATAGATCCTTTATTTAACTATTTCCCCATTTGGACTGGCGAAGCCCATCTGTAACACACCAGAATAGTTTTTTTAATGGACTGGCGAAGCCCCTCTGTAACACACCTGAATAATTTTCTTTAAAAATGGACTGGCGAAGCCCATCTGTAACGCCCACCTGATAACATTTATTAAAAAACGGAAACCCGGGGCTAAGCCCGGGTCTAGCGCGTCAGCGCTAGTATCTATATATATAAAAATGAATGTCTGTTTGTATGTTTGTATGTATGTATGTATGTCCTTTATAGTTTTAAACTTTTCGAACCTACATTAACTATTAAACTATACCACGTTGATCTACTCCCTCCAAGGAAGGTTTCTGAAGAATAATAATTTAAAATCGATGCATCCTAATAACTTTTTTGGACAATTTTATGCTCAAAAACCCATTTTTCATGCCTAACTTCAGGGCAAAACCACATTGTTGTAAAGAAGATGTAACTTTAATTGTTGCAGGCATATTCTCGAATTGTTGCATATGAAATCGATTGTTGAAGTTTAAAATCCATTGTTGTAACATAAACATTAAAATAGATCCTTTATTTAACTATTTCCCCATTTGGACTGGCGAAGCCCATCTGTAACACACCAGAATAGTTTTTTCAATGGACTGGCGAAGCCCCTCTGTAACACACCAGAATAATTTTCTTTAAAAATGGACTGGCGAAGCCCATCTGTAGCACACCTGATGATATTTATTAAAAAACGGAAACCCGGGCGAAGCCCGGGTCTAGCGCGTCAGCGCTACTGCGCCCGGGCAAAGCCGGGTCTAGCGCTTTAGCGCTAGTATTGTTATAAATGTTTATTGAAAAAGTCTTAAATGAAATAATAATAATTAAATGACTTATCCCAACTAACCCTACATTTCCAGCAATCAAAATTTCAAAGAAATTTCAGTGTAGATTACATTTATTTGGTAAAGAAAAGAGTACTTCATGAGAAAACTGATAATGAATATATTGTACTTTAATAAAGTCAATGATAAGAAATTGAAAACAATTTAGTTTAACAGTTTTAAAGGAAAGAGAGATAGGTAGCAACTCAATACCTATCTCCAGAAATTGGTGGTTTTGATATTTTTAGTAGACTATCATGGTAAATAGATCAAAAAAGTTTTTTTGAAAGAATTTTCCTTTTAGTCTTTTGTTTTGTTCTAACTATACTTTTCACATTATAACCTATAAAGCTATTCCTTTATTAGCTATTCATTTACAGCTTTACTGCAAAGCTCTAAATTACCAAATTAATAGAAAACATTAATATAAATAATCCAATCAGATGTTAACTGAATCTGAGATGGGTACATGTATTTTATTGCTCTAACAATTTTACAGCCATGAATTAATATGAAGTTACACAGTAGATAGAACTAGTAGGTAGTTCGAATTAAAGATAAAAAGGTATCAATGGGTAGTAATCTAGAAATGTTGTGACAAGATTGTGATAGAAAAAAAGGGATATTTAGGCTTAATAAATAAACCTGTAGGTTATTGTATATTTTCGAGCAATGTGATAAATCTGGGCATTTTTAATATTAATTGATAATGATCCGTAATAATCCGTGATATTATAATTTGATAAATCCGGGCATTATAATAATGCCTTCATATTTCGGGCAAAGTGATAAATAGTCATTGATATATACCATAGGATTTATCACATTACCGGTTTATCCCATCTACACAGAAATACAGCGGGACATCTTTTAATAAGATAAAAAGAAAGCGAAAAAAATTAGCTTACTCAGGATTTTCTGCATAAATATCACATTTAGCTTTAGCCCCTATTGTGTGATACTTCCCCCTGATTTTTCAACTGCTAAACTTCTTTTTTTCTAACATATGACTAATAGTGTGACTTTACGGTAATACGTTTCCTTGCATCACCCAGTTTCGATCTTGTAGTGCTCTATCTTCTTAAGAGGTCATTACTGGGAATTTCGGACATCCACCCACAGTGTAGCAAACTGCTATAACAGGAAATTGGCAGAGATTTTCATCGAGAAGGCGTTGTGGGGTTATAACAGATAAGGGCACAAATAGTAACGGATTAATGTTTGTTATTTCTGGGTTTCTCGACTGTATAGATATTTTTATGAAGCCTGTAAGGTTGAAATGCTCATCATGCAAAAAATGTAACTACATTAAATTAAACGATTAATAAAATTATTTTAGGGGGAGCCGTCATAAATATCGTTATCTTGGTCAATATTTACGGGATCACGGGCTTTGTATTTTTGTTAAAAAGCTATTTTTACTTTCCAGATATACTCCTGGTTACGTTCTAAGATTAGAGTTAGGACAACCCCCAATTTTAATTACTTTGGTCAAAATAATTTTGAAATTTTGGTTAAAAATTATTAAAATACCAAATGACAGATATATAAAAATTTGCTATAACAAACTACTTCTAAACGCACAATTTTCTAGTAATACAGAATTTAACTGGGTTCCTTGATAATTTAGGTTATAGTTTCATTTTTGTCTCGCAGGACCCTTATATAGCCTCTTATTTTCTCCCCCTGGTGTTACAATCTCTCCGAGATCAGACCCTACAAAATGACCTGTCTCGAATGGAAAATAGTACTAACTTTCCCCACTATAAAATCTTAAACAGCGCTTCCCCTGAAACCTATATTGAATCACCCTTAAATATAACCATTAAGAGATTTATCTTTCAACTACGTCTTAATCAAAGCCGAATTTTCAACAAAAACGAAATTTTAGAAATTTTTTCTTCTAACCTTTGCACTTTTTGTAATAATAAAGAAAATGAGACTTGGAACCATATATTCAGCAATAACTTGTCCTCTTTATATACAATACAGAAACAAATACTTAACCGGTTTAAAACCTTTTCCGTTTATTTTAACTCAAAGCCAATACGAAAAAACTTTTTATTTTACAATTTCTATTTTAAAAGTCCGCAAAAATTTATTAGAAGAATCGAGTTATCCCAATGTTCCAACAACACTTTTAATATAGAGGAGAGGAGGGTATTATGGAATAGTCGGGTAATATGGAACACCTGAGTTTCAGTGTTTTAGGATTTTCAAAAGTTTTTGACGGTAAATGTTCAAACCTTTTAACCTACCAGTAACTATGAGACTTTGATTTTGTTGTTAAGCATAATGTACACTAAAAGATCAGTAGTTTATTATACTGCAGTTGTTTTTTAGCTATCCATGTTTTATCGGTCAGTAAAAGGGTTCATAGTACAAGCTAGTGTGTCGGATATTATGGAACACTAGATCCACATTCTGATGTGTCATATGAAATTTACTTCCTGTCATCAACTAAAGGACAGGAAAACAAAGATGCTGAAGCATCTTAAACTAAGATGTTTTGTAGTGAAAATTTTCCGAAGATCAACGAGGAGAAATTTGGATCCAATGTATTAGCTGTTTTCTATGGGCTCATCTTGACTGTACTGGAGCAGAAAAAGACGATTATGTTTATGACTATTGCAAATAAACTCATGAACAAAACTACTTGAACGTAAATTGTTAAATATATTTTTATAGTTAAGATTAACTATGTTCTCTAAGGTTTAATTAGTTTTCAATAGCTGTAAATCCAATGGTTCCATATTACCCGACTGTTCCATATTACCCTCCATTTGTATTTTTTTTTCTTAAAGTGCATTTTTTGATTAGAAAAAATAAACGCTGATTTATTTTACCATTGGCCCTTCATTGTCATTGGTTATAGTATGTACTTAAAATGATTCGGGATAGAGTTATTCTTAAATATATAAAGGGTGTTCCATAATACCCTCCTCTCCTCTATGTTTGTGTATATTAACGTTTATCTTTCATGGTTTTAATGTTCAATGATGATTAAGTGTTAATTTATTTCCTTATTTGTACTTTTTGTTCCTCTAATTTTGCTACTTTGTAAACGGGCACGAGCGCATTAGAATGAAGTCTTGTCTATGTCTACAGAGGGCTTAAAATTTTCTTTCTTTGTTTGTTTTTATAAAATGACCGATTTGCAGAATATTTTTGTATTAAAAGCTTTTAGGTGTTTCAGCGACCTGTTCAAACACGACCTTTTTATTCACTGTCTTTAAATATAAAAAATATCTTTTTTCAGATACTACAAAATAATTATTTTGCACAGCTATCAAAGTTTAAAAATACATCCTTTGTCAATATCTTAGTTCTAATATGATTGAATAAAATCTGTGGTTGAAGAACGTCAAATTTCAAAAATTATCAATTTTTATTAAGTACCTTAAATTATATAATTCCTCAGAGAATTTAATCTACCAATAAAAACGTATTTCATTGTTCAGGTTTTGCAATATTTAAGAGTTTATAATTCAAAAAATAGTTAAAGTTATAAATTATTTTAGACATAACGCACTTAAAATAAAGTATTCCCCCTATTAAAATTTACTTCAATGATCTACTGTTAAAGATTGCTCAACAAAAAGCTAAATTAGTAAAATATAATATATTGATGGATAAAAAACTTTAAAATTAGAGAAATGCTCATTGACGATCATATGAAACATAGTAAATTAAGTTAAAAGGAAACAACATTTTTCAAATGACAGCATAAAATAAGTGTAGATTCGATTAAGTTCAAGGTTTGAAAAATGTACTTATCCCCCCGCTAGAAAGCTCTAAAATAATTCATTATGACTACCTTCAGCTATAATTCAAAATTATTTTCATGAGAATAATATCCCTAAATGGTAGAAAAACAAATGAGAAAATAATTTTAATCACTAATTAGAAAATTGAGATTTTTTCTAAAAAAAGTGTTGCGTGAAACAAAATAAAACTTAATATTTTCCTTAAAATGAGGAAAGGAATATCCTAAAAATGTCACATATTATATTCATGAAATCTTATTCAGTATAGGTGGATAGAAGAATCAAAATTTATCGTGGTAGAAAAACAGTTTGTTATTGAAAATAAAAAAAACTTGATGAAATTGATTGCGTATATTCATCGCTACTTTAATAAGTTCACTCAAAATTTAATAAAAAAACTTTTAAAAATATTATCCATACATTACAAGATGATATTTTCTCGTTAGGTTTACTATGATGTAAATTAGTTTTTTAATCATAAAAACTTATTAAACTTTTATCAATATTTGGCAATTTATCCTATTTTTCACTAGTGTAAAATTACAAAGTGGTACAACTTTAATCTCTTCTCTCTATTCTAAAAAAATGTTTTTGTTGAACGGTTTCCAGAGAAAGGCTTTTTAATTACTGATCCGTATAACACATATTTGGTATCAAACTGTCTGGATTCTTTTGAGGATGTGCAAAGTGCCTTTAGAATTTCAAAAAAAAATCTCAATTTTAAAATATTTCCATTTTTTTAGATTTCGGATAAGGTCGCAGTTACAAAGCAAGAAACTATGAATTTTAAAACAATTGAAAACATATTTCACTGGTTTTTTAATATTCAAATAGATTAAATAATCATCTTTCTATTTATATCACGAATTTAAAAAATATATTTTGTGTTATTTTTAACAATATTTATATTTTTGTTGTTCAAAGGGTTTAATTGTTGTTCAAACGGTTTTCATTATATTTTAAACTTTTTTTAATTAATTTATTTTTTATTTTTTAAATAACAAATTAATATTTTTATATTTATCTTTGTAGTTGTGGCAACCTAATCATTACTATATTTACAATAAAATATACACTCGCTTTCGGAAATTTTGAATTTTGCATTTATTTTTTATATCCTTTTGCAAGTATGTTTTTTAAGGTAGTAAAATGTAACTCTTTATTTCATAATGACAAAACGCAAACAACTAAATAACACGGGTGAATGTTTTAGAAATAAGGATGAAAATGTTGGAAGTCTTGACATTCGGTGTCGTTGCTATGAAAATGACACAACTTCGAAGTTTGTTTCTCATGAAGATAAAATTCTAAATTTTCGCGATGTTTAAGGTAATTACTACATTTTTAACAGCCAATCATTACAAATTTTAAGAAAGTTAAATTTATTCCTGAGATATTTCAATGCTTCCCTTAATGTATCTGTGAAAAAACATTACCTTAGGTAAATGGGTAAAAGAATGTTTACATTGCTTTGTTGTTAATTTTCTTGGGGTTCAATTCCGTTATAGTTCCCGCTAAATATCGCCAATCTCTTTCGAACGCTCAATATTCAAATGTAAACCAATTTTTCTAATTTTTAATGATAAACTGAATAGTTATAGATCTAATTAAACACTTTAATCTATGAATTTGAAATAATTTAGCAATATTTATACTTTATAGTGTCCAAAAGAGATTAGTGATATTTAGCGGGAACTATAACGGAATTCAACCCCAAGAAAATTAACAACAGAGCAATGTAAACATTTTTTACCCATTTCCCTAAGGTAATGTGTTTTTCACAGATACATAAAGGGAAGCACTGAAACATTAAGGGAAGGTTCATATTTAGCGGGAACTATATATGAACCTTTCTTGGAATTATAAAGCGATCCGCCAATTCATGTTACCATAATGGAAATGATAAAATTCCACCACTGAATAAATATCCGCCATTTTTGAAAGAATACCACGGAGAAGTACTACTCCGCCTGTTTTAAGAATGTTTTATAAAGCGAGTAAGTGCAGTGAGCTGGGTTTTGTGGGGAATTGTGAAGCGGTCCAAAAGTTACTGCGTCAGCAGTTAACGGGGGTTGGCGAGCGATAGCGAGCAGGGGGCGGTAGCCCCCTAGTTATCAAAATTTTAGTAGAAAAACATTAGTTTTTATGGGTATTTATCGAAGTGTTTTGAGTTTACAAAACTAGAATGAAATATTGATTAAATTAAAAGGACGAAGAAAATAATTGTTTATATGTTTCTTTTTATAATTCTTAAAAAATACGAACAAATAAAAAATATTTTTAAATATTTTTCGAAAATATCATTCAATGCTTTTAGTTTGAATAAATATTTTTCTATGATCTTCTTTAACTTAAAAATAAAACTAAAGTATACACTGTAAAAAAAACTGTAGAAAAACAGAAATTTCAATAACAGTGACTTTATGTTTACAGAGATATTCTGTCATGTAACATTCCCACCGCACTTCTATTTATTTTATGTAAAATAACAGCTTTTACCTAGTTTTTTAGCTTATCTGTACTTAAACAGAAACTTACTGCATTGAAAACCAATACAGCTATTGGCAACGGTATACTGAATCTTCTTTGGTTCAGTGGATAGCGTGCGTGCTTAGCATGCGGTAGGTCGCGGGTTCTATTCCCGGATATCAATTAATTAAAATTAAAAAAACTCTACTAAAATAAGTGCATGCGCACAAGCAGAAAATTACTGAGAGGCAACAGAAAATCTGAAACAGAAATGGCAGAAAGTTCCTTTTTACAGCATTTACCTGTAGGTTACAGCTTTTTTCTGTTTACAGGATTTTTCAACCTACAGATTTTTTCTGGCAACTTTTGCTGCCAGAAATTTTCTGTTTTTTTGCAGGATTATTTTTTACAGTGTAGGTTATGAAAAATATAAATATATTATGATCTTAAAATAACAAAACATATTTTTTTAAGGCCTTAATGAATAAATAAATTCTAAAGGCAAAGCTGAGCTCAGAAGTGTACCCACATTCTACTCATACATAATATTAACATTTGTAAATTCAACCTTAAAACGTGTACTATTCACTTTTTAAACCCTGCAAATCAATCCTACCATCCAAAAGGGACGTTTTTGAATTCCAGCTTTCTAGTCACGGTTGTAGTCAATGACAGCGTTCGAGGGTAATAAGCAGAATAGCATTTCCGGGTAAATCAAGTTCCAGATTTATTTTGACGTGCATGGATTTTGTTTCTGCACTCCCCCAACACTTTTATTGATACAGAGATTAAAATAAAACGCAAATATTTCATTGGAAAGGAGTTGATAGTAACATTACAGCTACACCAGATGATCATTGAGAGATAGGTGAGTATAGTCATATATAGTAGTAGAAAAATGTGTAGAAATCAATCGTATAGATAGGAATCATAAACATATAGAAATAGGATTATTTGAAAGGGAGTGAAATTGCAAGTAGTATGCCACATGCAGAGTTTTTCAACAAATCCACCTGAACTATGCACAGACAGATTCCCTTGCATGGAGTGCATAATTTAAAAAAAGTATACAGCTATGACCCATAGTTTTCGAGAAAATAGCAGAAAAAAATATATGTTACATTCGGTTAACGCTATAAGAGATTTATGGAAAACGTGAAGATGGTTATTTGGATATGTTTCCACTCTAAGATGTTAAAAACATCCACTGCTGCGCATGTATGCGTGCAACGTGGAATGAAATGATTAAGTTTTTATAGTATACTAGCGCTGACGCGCTAGACCAGGGCTTCGCCAGGGTTTCAGTTTTTTAATAAATATCATCTGGTGCGTTACACATGGGCTTCGCCAGTCCATTTTAAAAAAAAATTCATTCTGGTGTGTTACAGATGGGCTTCGCCAGTCCAAATGTGGAAATAGTTAAATAAAGGAGCCATTTTTATATTTATGCTACAACAATGGATTTTAAACAACAACAATCGATTTCGATCTGCAACAATCGAGAATATGCCTGCAACAATTAAAGTTACATATTCTCTTATGATATTTACAACAATGGGGCGTTTCCATGAAGTTAGGTATGAAATGTTTATTTTCAAACATAAAATTGACCAAAAAAGTTATTAA
This sequence comes from Tetragnatha versicolor, assembly GCA_024610705.1. Lineage (NCBI taxonomy): Eukaryota > Metazoa > Arthropoda > Arachnida > Araneae > Tetragnathidae > Tetragnatha > Tetragnatha versicolor. Next base: position 6,308,855 of record JANDEH010000022.1, read on the forward strand.
GATGCTTCGATTTTAATTTTTTTTATTCAGAACCCTTCCCTGGAGCGAGTAGATCAACGTGGTATAGTTTAATAGTTAATGTAGGTTCGAAAAGTTTAAAACTATAAATGACATACATACATACATACATACATACATACATACATACATACATACATACATACATACATACATACATACATACATACATACATACATACATACATACATACATACATACATACATACATACATACATACATACATTGATTTTTATATAAATAGATGACGTAATATATTTTGGAAAAATAAAAATAGTCGCAGATATTCTTTGGGCATTTATTTATGTACTCCTTGCAAGTAATCTTTCTGTGTAGAGTTTGGGCGGACTTGCAGAAACACCCTATAATGGACTTTTATGAAAAAGCAATAAACTTATTTTGTTATCCCTACCTATGTAATTTATAATAATTACATATTAATATTTTTTGTAATGAACTATGTTATCTAAAACTTACTAATAGCTACATTACCAGGTGCTGAAGATGTATTTACAGAAAATTATTTTATCATTATCAAAGCATGAAAAAGTTAATTTGATTTCTGTATTTTAGATCCATTTGATATAAAATTAAATGTCCAAAGTTATAGAGTTATAGTAATAGTAATAGTTTATGAAAGGATAAATTTTGATATATATTTTTAGAAGTACTCTAAGAATAATTTACTTTATTTATGAGGTTGAGGTTTAAATGTAAATGATAACCGTGCTTTAACTTTTCAGCAATTTGTATTTGCAATCTGTATATGCCTGCACAATGATTAGTTTGCTTAAAATAGGAGGTAAATAATACTTATATAGCAGTGATGCTATTCTTACACACGTATTAGTGTGTTAATAACGTACATATACGTATTTAACTGTTTTCTTACTCGTAATTTCAAAATGGCACAAATTATTCTCACGAGAGTCAATATAATAGCAATACATTATGGCGACAACTTTTAAAATTAGATAAAGAAGCACCGCTAAATCTTGTTATAACTGTAAAACAGAAATAAGTACTAAGTCATAAAAATAGGCTATCCTATTCTTATTACTTTGTCTTATCTAAATGTAACACAGTTTTTTTCAAATATTGTGTTTATCGAAATAGCTGAAAGAAAACAAATAAAAGCATATACACTAGCGGAAATAAAAATCCCAACACCAAGAAGGAAAGGAGATATCAAAGTAAAATTTATTTCTATGATTACACATAGTATCAATGTGAATTGATTAAAAAATCAGCTGTCCTGGATGTTAGGGGGCCGAGAAAACCAGGGAGGAGTGTTGTCTCCATAGGTGTCCATTACCGCTGTCACACGTCATGGTATTGAGTGACAGGGGCTCTAAATGACTTTTGAGGGATTGGAGGACCATGTTGCCTCCTCGGGTAGTCCAAATTCATATGGTGCACCAGCGGACGTTGCATGCCGGGCTAGGTGATTTCTCCTCATTAACCGGACTTGTTTTGTGGGTGTTGGTTCTAGAGAACGGGTAAGACGGGGTAAAAACGCAACCTAGGGGGTTATGAAAAAAGCTTGGACATTGCATACAACATGTGGTTGTGCATGTTTCTCTTGAAATTTGTCCCCAGGACAGGTCTGAAGGTAAGGGCGGACAACCGGCTAAAAAACCTCAATGACGCAGCTCTGGTTGGAAGAAGTACTGGTGAATCATACTCAGGAGTTGGAGAAAGGGAATCCAATGCATCCCCACTCCGTTACCCTGCATCACCACTCCGTGGAACGATTAGAAAATCATCAGCTGAGTGCGCTCTCTCCATTGTGTCTTCCAACTCATACCCAACTGTCGTGGTGCTCCAAACCGAAGCAGGATTCTCTCATAAACACAATGTCATGAAATTGGGATTTTCATTTCCGTACTTCGTGCACTATTGGAAACAGAAAGGTCCATTTTCAGCTCCTGGTTTGTAGACCAAGATGTAAGAAGCTATGCAGACCAAACGGACAATCCGCAGTACTGCAAACGACATCCATCCCACTGCCGCTTGTCCTCAGTATGATCTACTGGTACTTTGGCCAAACAGAGCTGCTTCATTGAGGTTTTTTAGCCGGTTGTCCGTTCTTACCTTCAGACCTGTCCTGGGGACAAATTTCAAGAGAAAAATGCACAAACACATGCTTTATGCAATGTCCAAGCTTTCTTCTTAACCCCCTATGTTGCATTTTTACCCTGGCCTATCCGTTCGTAAGAACCAACGCTCACAAAACATGTCCGGAGAAAGAGGAGAAATCACCTAGCCCGGTATGCAACGTCCGTTGGTGCACCATATGAATTTGGACTACCCGAGGAGGCGACATGGTCCTCCAATCCCACAAAAGTCATTTAGAGCCCATGTCACTCATACCATGACGTGTGACGGCGGTAATGGACACATATGGAGACAACACTCCTCCTTGGTTTTCTCGGCCCCCTAATATCCAGGAAGGCTGATTTTTAAAGCAATTCACGTTGATACTATGTGCAATCACAGAAATAAATTTGACTTTGATATCTCCTTTCCTTCTTGGTGTTGGGATTTTTATTTCCGCTAGTGTATATATTTTAAATAGTAATATGAGAACCTTAGGAGAGAGTATAAAAACAAATCTTAACCATACGTAGTGTTGTTTACAATATACATTTTCATTCGAGAAATAAAACGGTGCCTGTTTGGTATGTAATATTTTTTCTGAAGTTTTTTTTGATAAATAGCTGTTTTAAAATATTATGTTGCTAATATATATTTAAAGATAGAAAGTGATCAACGAAAAAACTAATATATCATAAATTATCTAATAAAAACTGTGGAAGGATGTTTTTTTTATTAAGAATGGAAAGAATCAGTAAATTAGTTCTTGATAAGGAATGTCATTTCAGCTGAAATTTGAGTCACTCTCATAAAACTTTCATAGGACAAATACACACCAAACATCACACAAACACACATTATAAATGTCAATATGCAAATTAAGCTACATGCAATTAATGCGCGTCCTTCCGGGTTTATGTAAAATAAATAATAGTGATAAATGCAATGTTCTTTTATGAACTATAAAGGTTTTAAATAAAAAATATCGAATTATTTTAAGGAAATTAGAGATATTTCATTGTGTCAAATTATAAAATTGTTAGAAGCATAAAAAATAAAGTAAATTGACAAATTATTTCTGTGCAAGTTATAAATTAAAGTCTAGGGTAGTAGTTCAAAAAGAAAAATAGGTAGATCTATAAGGAGCCATTCAAAATCTTAATTAAGGACTACTGTAGGTGAATACTCATTAAGCTAACTTCTTTTATACAAACATATTTGCGCATCACGAAACATGTTTGATGCAAAATGAAAATAGAAGCGTAGGAATACAGATTTTTATAAACACCTAACAAAAACTATTACCTCTCAATTAAATGAAGCGTACGAGCAAAATTGTAAAACGCATATCAAAATGGCATTAAGTGTCTATCACATTTTCCTTTCTATAGACTAAACCCCAACGCCTCCTATCAAAATCCTTTCGTAACAAGGTGGGCTAAAATTTTGATTATTATCTGCAGCATTTCTCAACTCATAATTCTCAATGAAATGTAACAATCTATACTAAACATAATAGACGATACGTTTTTCTCGAGTAGACTTTTGATCATTATGATCTCGATAAATGTTTGTTAGATTTCTACTTAATTAACTATTTCCTTTTTTAAGTTTTTTGTCATCCATGCAAGCTTTGAATATCTTTTTTAAAGCTTAAAAGTTATTGACAAAGAGCTTAGTAGGTCTTCCAGAGTGAGCAGCATTATTTATAGAGACGTATGCAACTTTTTTCAGCATTGTATGGGGATTAATGCTTGAACAAGTCCTGTATTTCATTGATGAAGCTACTGAGAGAAAGTGAGATTTGTATGTAAATGAGCTTTTGAACAGATGTTTCGAATTCCAGCGAACATTTATAAAACATTTTTCATTGCTTACATTGGAGTGGAGTTATGAATTATACGAGTGGCATTTAAGTTAAGGGATTTAAAATTTGTTGTAGGTCTCATATACGAGAATTAGTTTCAACAAATATTTCTGAGGAATAGAAACTAAGTAAAGTTCCTTTTAAGGGCATGCTATTTTCGCGATGAAGTCAGTCTCTATGCGACTTAAAACAAATATTGGTTCGGAAATTACAGCTTTCTTATGTCTGGTTTCCATACTGAACATTTACTTGTCAAAGCTTTTGAGTTGAATTAGATATATACTTAAAAATATCTATTGGAAAAATTATTAATTTTAGAAAATTTTACATTGAAGTATTGTTTTCTACTATGTTCAAAGGTTATATCACAATATTTAAACTAAAAGTATTTTATAATTAACTCTGTTAAATTATAAACTAACATACAGGGTGTCCAACCCCTTTAAATTTTGAGCCCCTAGAGATATAGTCATGAAAGTGGTTTCTAAATATAGTAAAATGACCATCCATTATAACAAATTTCAACGACCCCTAACGGGTTGTTACAAATTTTAATTATGTTAATTACAAATTTTATTTTAAAAACTTTTAGAGATTTGCTAATTTATTCAATTACAAAGTTGTAGAGCAGCATCGAATTAGTAAGAAAAGACGCCTTGTGCAGAAAAAGGCTTTGAATAAAACCACTAAAACGCACGCTCAATTAGGTTGAATTGATGTAGTTTTTACGTCTTAAAACGCTCCCCACAAGACGAAAACGAGAAATTTTCATTTTTATGACTAAAGTAAATGACTAAAAGTATTCTTAAGTCATTAAATTGAAAATTCCTCATTTTCGCCTCGTAAGGAATGTTTTAAGACGTAAATTCTACGTAAATTCAACCTAATTGAGCATGCGTTTTAGGGAAAAAGTTTTCAAAATACAAATAATAACTCCTAAAATTGCCGCTAGGGGCGTTGAAATTTGTTACAATGAATAGGACGTCTTTTTACTATACCTAGACACCACTTTTACGACTATATCTCTGGGGGTTCAAAAGTTAAAGGGGGTGGCCACCCTGTATAATTAAATAATTATACTGTAAGAAATAAAAATTACTTTTGCTATAAAGGTTATACATCAATCGTAAATATAAATCCCTCTTTTCTCTTATCATGAATAGTAAAAAAAAGTATAACAACTATATTCACATCCATCAGCTTCGTTGTTAAATCCTTGGTCAAAGAAGGATTCCACCAATCAAAGTCAGCGAAAAGCTCATTTTTCCTATTTGGCTACTGGTTAATGCTGGTGATGACTGCGAATATGGCTTTAATTCATAATATCATGTTTTGTATAAGAATTATGTTTTTTATTTCGCAAAGATTTCAACATTATGTATTTTATCCTAAGGTAATTTTTAAGGACAATCTGGTACTAAAAAATTAATTATTAAAAATTACTGAAAAATATGTGAAATATGCTTGCCAGCTTGCTTGTATTCTCATTTCGAAGAATTAGTAACCAGCAAAAAACATGTCCAAAATTCCTTCAAAAAAGCTTCAAAAGTGCAGTCTTCTCAAAGAAGTCTGTAGTTATTTTGTAGCAATAGGACTTCAACACGTAAGTGTGCAGTTTTTTACAGCAGTTTTGAATACATTCTAGAGGCATTTCTGCGGTATTATAAAAGACTGCAGAGTTTCTAAAGAAGTCTGCAGACAAAGTGTCCAAATTATCTTCACTTTTTTGAAGAAATTTTGCTGATTTTTTTTGCTGGGTAGGTCAGAGAACAATGTTTCTTCTGTTAATTTGTCCATCCCACAAAAATAATATCTAGTACTTCATCAAACATTGATTCCATAAACCCTCTGGACGAGAAATATAAGTTCCCCAACACTCAACCGACAACAACCAATTAACCCCATTGGTATTCTTTCATCGTACTTCACCTTGTGTTTACTTTATATACCTAATGGAAGCACATTAGCAACGTGACAATTGAGGCTAGGGAAGCCTCAAATGAAAAAGTAAAAAAAAATATGCGTGTAGAATGTACTCCCTAAGGAGTCTACGAAAACCACAGACTGGTCATTTTTGTTAAGAGGTTCTTTATCCAATAATCTTTTTTAGACAAAATGAACAGATAGAAAACTACAATCTTTGGTACTCTGATGATGAATTTGCGTGTTTAATATTGCTTAAACCTTAGGATATGAAAATAATCCTTTTGACCGCAGTAAGTTAGGTAAACTTAATGTGTAATCTGTTGTGTTTTATTATAATCATGAAGGTATAAATTTCTTGCAAAGTAAAACTTAAATACATTTATCTGAAATTTTTTTTTGAGTTAAAATATCATCAGTAATTTGCTTTTAAGTAAATTTTATTTAGTATATATTTGAAGTGTGCTTCATTAATAGAATAAAATTTGTTTTTTTTTCAGGACCTAATTTTTCTCGGAAAGGTAAAATATGTATATAAAAAAATCCTGTTTGAAAGAGAGGGGGAAGAATAACTCCCCTTTAACAAAAAGAAATAAAAAGTGTACAAAAAGTGATTATTTTAGTAATCTGTACAGAAACTTCTACATTTCCTTATATTCATCTGAGTTCAATAAACTCACATGAATTTTCATGAATTCACTGTGTGTTCATTAACATGAATTTTCATAACTTAAGATTGTAAGTGCAATGAATCAAAAGATTTACGCTTAATTATAAACTACTTGTGTAATATGCTCCAAATAATATATTTTAAAAAGGGCTAAAAACATTGCCTCTAATTCATTAGGTAGATATTTTGGCTTCAGTCTTGCATAATACTTCAACAAATAATGAAACAGAGTTCGGAAAATGCTTAGTTTCTGCTGCATTTTCAAATCACATTTCAAAATTTTCAATTTAAAATAGATAATAGATAAATAGAAAGAAATTTAAAAAATCCTTTAGAAAATTATTTCATGATTATCATATAGATAAATAAAATCCATTAAATTCTATCCTATCTTCTTACGGTACTCGAAATTTCTTAAGATCACCAACTTTGGGAATATCTGGAATATTTTTACTGCTCTTCGGTATCTTTCTACTCTTCTTTATTCTTTGCTTTTGATCCTCTCTTTTCCTAAGCATCTTTTTGCTTTCCAGCATTTCTTTGTGACTCAGCATGACTTTTTTCTTCAACAGCTCTTTTCTCTTTAACATCTTTCTATCTTTACCATCCCTTTGCTCTTGAGTACCTTTCAGCACTTAAGTATCCTTTTGCTCCTTATTTTATCTTTGATTTTGAGTCGTCTTCTTCATTTAAGTATCCATTTCTTCCTCAACATATCTTTGTTCTTGAACCTCTCTCTTCTCTTCAACATCTCTTTGCTCCTTCACATAGTCATCATGGAATCAAATAACACTGTCTTCTGGTCTGCTTGGGGAATATTCGAAATTGCAATGTGGAGAAGCTCATTTGATTGGTTCGTAAGCGCTGACATAATCGAGATGGAAAGATCAAAGCCAATCAAATGAGCTCTTAGTCGTCTAGGATAGGGATTCCCGAAGTTTACCGAACGGAGGTAGTAGTGATATTAAGGTAACGACATGTCTCTACTTTGCAGAATGACTTTTCTTCATGGCATCTCTTTACACTATAAAGGCCTATTTTTTCCTCTTAAACATCCCTTTTATCTTAAGCATTTCTTTGCTCCTGATCCTTTACCTACACTTTAACATCCCTTTATGCCACTCTTTTCTCACCGACGTCCCTTTTTGAAAGAACACATTTATATAATTATTAAACACATATAAATTTATCATCCCTATTTTTTTATTGGAACTCTCTATTTTCTCTTCAACATGCTTTTGATCTTGAACATCATGTTGTCCCTCAAAATATCTTAGCTCTTGAGCATATCACTTCCCTTCAACATGTCCCTCTTTCTGCACTCCACCTTCCTCTAGTACCTATCTTTTCTTTCCAACATCCCTTTTCTAATGAACGTCTATGATCTTCTTATTTCTTTTGCATGTTTCTCACTTTCAGTATTCTTTTAAAGTAAAAAAACCCCTTGATTTTAATCATTTCATTGCCCTTGATCCTTTTTCTGAACTTAAACATCCTCGTACATCCAAAAGCCTCTCTTTTCTCCCCATCATTTTTTTTGTTGAACAATACCCCTTTGAAAACAGAGTGCTTCACCACTACCTCTGGTTAGAGGAATATGTGAGAAAACTCCAGCTCTCAAGCGTCGCCTCCAACCGTGGACCGGTGTCGCCCTTGTTAGGGCTCATCAGCACGGTATAGGAAGGCAGTGGCGGTTCCAGGATTTGGTTTTGGGGGGGGCTAAGAATTTTCATAACCCAATTGATTCTTCTTGTTAATGGTAATACGGAAAAGGTAGTGAATTATCCTACTCAAATCAATAAAAGGGGGGTCTGGGGGTCCTCCCCCAGAAAATTTTTGGAAATTATAGTCAAAAACCCCACTTTTTCAACTCATTTTGGTACGCCTCATCCGAATTTCGGATATAGATTTTTTGCGTTTTGACAAACTTAGTAAAATATTAGACGTTTGGGGGGGGCTTCAGCCCGAAACCCCCCCCCGTAGATCTAGATCCGCCACTGTAGGAAGGTAACGCAAGAGAGCGGAGGAAGAGCTTTTAGTCTAGCCGACTATAACGGAAAAAGTGGTGACCATTGATCAGTCCGCCACTATCTGCCGGAATGAACTGCGTATTCCATAGAACAGATTTAATTCCCGAAAGGACAGGTATGAAAACAGAGTGCTTGAGAGTGAGTTTTCTCAAATACCCCTTTTAATAATTATAGTATTACTTTGTTCATGATACTCTTTCTTTCTTTCAACATCTGCTCTTGAACATATCTTACGGCCATATTCACCGGTAACCTGACCGGCGGTCAGGTCAGGAAACCATGGTTACAGCCTCTGATTGGTGGAAGGAAAATATTGAATTATTTTTCCACCAATCAGAGGCTGTGTATCCATGGTTTCCTGACCTGACCGCCGGTCAGGTTACCGGTGAATTCGGCCGTTAGCTCCTCAGCATCTCTTTGTTTTTAAGCCACTCTCTTCTCCTTACATATTTTTAATCCTATGCATCTTTTTACTCTTAAGCCTCTCTCCTCATCACTTACTTTCAACGATCTCACAGACCACTTATGGTTCACGGATGAGTATAAAATTTTACAACTGAGTTTTCTGAATTGATATTGATGTAAGGGTGCAGTAAAAATGAAATATATGTGTTTTCTCTTATAGAGTATAATATACTTTTATTAATACATAAGGTGTAAAAATTTACAATTTCTATTTTACAAATGGTACGCCCAGTGGCTCAATGGTAGTGCTTCGCGCTTCCCCACCACAGGCCCGGGGTTCAATTCCCGGGCTGGGCAAGGTCCACTCTTCATCCCTTCAGTGGGTTGATAAAATTAGGACCAAGCGTGCTTGGGAACTAAACACTGGGGGTCTCGCGTTAGAATGACCACCTAACTGGGACACATGCCTAACACCTTGCACCCCAAGGCCCCACAAAAACGAAGATGGCCATCGTAGGCCTTGGCCCACTAGGACTGTTGCGCCAATGAGTTTAGTTTAGTTTATTTTACAAATGAAAAGAATGTCTTGCAAATATTATTTTTATTAGAATAATAATTCTAAGATTTTTCTTAAATGACAGTGGGGTTTAAGCGTGCAGAATACAACTTTTATATCTTGATCGAAGCCTTTATTTTAAAATTAAATCTTGGCGTGTTCGGGTTTGGTTTTTCTTTTTTTTTACAGTGAGGGATAAAATATATTTCTACAAAACTATTTATTCAGACACATTGATTATTGAAAATCTATTCACTTAAAAATTTTTTCAAAGAAAGTCACGGAAACTATTTATTATTTACGTACCAAAGTACCAGTGTTAAGAATGGGCAATAGGACATCACCCTTCTAGAGATGATTTTTGAAAAAGAGAATTTATCTTTTACCTCCGAGTCTGCTTTAGGAAAAGAATAAAGCTGTCAAGATCAGATATAGATTCGATCTTTGCAACTGGGCAAATTTGAATTTATGTCGATGTGGGTTTCCGGGTTCAAAATAATGTTCACGGTTTCTTAATGCGAAACAGTTAAAAAATGCTCTACATTTCTTAACGCTGCTAGTTTTTTACACTAAAAGAGTGAAGCTTTTTCTCTATCTTAAAAACATACTAAAAAGGTAAAGGACCCATAAGTTCAGGGAAAGAATGAGATTATGTTGTTGTTGTGTGCTTGTTCTTAGTATTAAAATGTTTTCGTCCAGACATTTTTTTTGGCCAGTCTATCTACCTACAACGCATGCCTGTTGCATTTATAGGTCTGTTTTTAATGAAATTAACATTTTCATAATACTTTTATACAAAGTATTGGAATTGGTTGAATGTAATAAATGCCGGAATCTAACGATTGTATCTGTTTTTGCACAAATATGCAAGTTTTATTGCTGATTTTTACCCCGGGGTTGGTTTCACCCCTTAAAACTTATTTGCAACCTCCCTTTCTATACCAATTCTTGTACTACGTCTTGATGAGTACTATCATCCTTCCAAGTTTGTACTAGACCTTTTGAGACACCCTGTATATGGTCTCTTCTTTTCTCACCAGTTCAGAATGAGATTCTGAAGATAATTTACTACTGTTTTCTGGCATCGCATCATTAGAAAAATTTCTATAAACCAAATATCCCGTAGTCAATAAAAAATTGTATAATAAAGTGAAATTGTTATGTTTCAAGCAAAGGAATTCATGAATTAAAACTAAATCAAAACCAAGTTGGAGAAAACAATGATGCTTTATATTTATAGGTTAAAAAATTCCAGTGAAAAATATTAAACAAGAATGAGATGATCTATAGCAGATATTTTGAATACCTTTATTCTTTAAAATAACATAACTATCATTTATAATTAACGGAGATATTCATTGTTAGTAATAAGTCATATTATACTGTAATTAATGATATGTATTTAATATACAGGGTGTCCCATAAATAATGGGTCAAACTTCTAGGAGGGATAGTAGACACCTAGACGAGTCAGAATCACATAGGATTTGAGGGTCCCAGACCAAATCCCAGGGAGTTAAAAATGGAACGACACCCCAAAAAATTATTAAAAAATTTAATTTGTAGATGAACAACTATTGGTAAAAATTTAAATATGGTCTCAAAAATTGTTGTTTAATATGATCTTTAAAACTATTTTAAAAGTTTTCAGTTTAAATTTTTTTATTACAAAAAAAGTTTAAAAACCACAAAAAAATGTGAAAACTCTTCCAAAACTTTATTTTGTATTTCGAAATCCTTTCTTTTGATATAATAATCTGAAATATCATAGTTGAAAACCCTTAAGTCCAAAGTGTTACGTAAAATCCATGGATATTAAACTCTTGAGATCCTGTTAAAGCATGGTTAAGTCCATTTTTTGCGTCCGCAAACTGCCGTTTTGGAAACGGCTATAGGAAACCAGTTAGCGCACGCAAAAACGAACTTTAACAGGAACTCAAGGGTTTAATATTGATGGTTTTTACGTGAAAATTTGGATTTAAGGGTTTTCAACTATGATCTTTCAGATTATAAAATCAAAAGAAAGGATTTGAAATACAAAATGAGGTTTTGGCAGAATTTTCACATTTTTTTGTGTGGTTTTTTAACATATTTCATAATGAAACAAATTTTTAAGTGAAGACTTTTGGGATAATTTTAAAAATCATATTAAATCACAATTTTTGAGACTATAATTAAATTTTTACGAATAGTAGTTCTTCTACAAATTGAATTTTTCAATAATTTTTTTGGGGTATCGCTCCATTTCCAATTTCTGACTCATCTAGGTGTCTTCTATCCCCCCTAGAAGTGTGACCCATTATTTATGGGACACCCTGTATAGGTTTTCCCTTTACATAGACCTGAAAAAGATATGAACTTAATTTTAGCTGATAATTACGCAATATCTAAAATTAATCACTTGTTCAAATTGAGGAATAAATTTCACTCTCACACAAAATCAGCATCACTACATCAATGAATCAAAACTCCCACGCCTACCTGTACACACGAACTTAAAAAGCTCCCCGTCATTCAGAACAACAGCAAAAATAGCAAAAAAAATAAAGAGGAAAATCCATAGATCCAACTAAACTACCCAGCCACCTCCCAAGAACATCTCAAATCGAAACTATGAGTCTGAGGATAAGATGCGATTGGTCGGATGTCCGGCCAATCGGATGCGTCCGTGGGCCATGACGGACGGAAAAGCGGGAAAGCGGAGGTTATAAATGGCGGGAGTTGGCGATCGTGAATCCTTGGAATTCCAGCGTTCACCGCACTGGTTTGAATCACGACTGCCGTCTGGAGGTGAGTTGTTTTTGTACATCATAAGGTCAGGTAAATTTGGATATTGTCGATATGTTTTTTTGTAACGGTTAATCTTTTCATAAAAAATAACTTAAAACTATTTTGAAAAAAGGATTTGTACTGCATCTATTAAAAGAAAATTGTGAAGTTTCGGAAAATATATACTGGAGATCTTAGTTGAAATAAAGGAAATCGAAATATATCTTAGTTTCACGCCTGGAGTGAAATTATAATTTTAACACTTAAATGAAATACTTTTTTTGCTTAATATCTAAATGCTGTGTACAAGATTTTCCTTACTTAAAACTGTCTCTTTACGAATAAAAGCACACACAAGCTTACCCGTCGTTAAAGCACTTTTATTAGAAATCACATAATATTATTCCAAATATCCTTATTATAAACCACATCGATATAATATTTTAATAGCTTTATTTTCATATCTTCACGAAATTTTCCGTTTAAAAGAGCTATTATTAATTTTATATCACTCCTTAGAGAAAAAAAATGATACTTTAACCATAAATATTGTTATGAGATGAAGGATAGAAATAACTAGAAATAATGATATCATATATTTAATTAAGCTGAAAAAAGATAAAATTAAAGTGTAAAATATGAGCCAAAATTAAAAAATTACAACGATAATGAGAGGTTTTATTCAAAAAACTTTCGTAAAGGTACACATATTTTTCGGTTTTAAAAAAATAAAGGTTTTTATGACAAATTTCCGGTCAGTGGAAGGATTTAACTATAAAATCTCATAGGATCCAATAATTTAGTTACTTAATAGCTGTATTAAAGTTGAAAAGAAATTAGTGTGACAGCTAAAATTCTTTGAAGTTTAAATGAAAAGAAATAAAGCAATTAACAAAAAAAAGGAGTTGCCAAATGAAACTTCGCACATGGGCATCACCTTTTAAACGTATTTCCTTCTATAGAAAAAAAAGTGCTTTGAAAACAATAACAATCATTTTTAATTAAAACATTTATAAACATTTCATGATAAAACTTCAAAGGCAAAAAATTCTTCAGAGTAAAAATAATGAACTTTTCTTTAAACGATGGAAAAAGTTTTAGCTTATATGATTTCTCAAAATTTAAATTCATAATTTTGAAAACAAGACCTTTTCAAGGTTTGAAGATGACTAATTTTCATTTGCGTATTAAAATTCTAACAATTAAACATTTAAGACTATTGTTTTTTATTTTTAAATTAATTAACTTTAAAAAACGTAAAATTACTTTACTCATAATTACTTTTAAAAAGTAAAAATATATCTTTATGTATCATATCAAATTAAATTTGACTCTATTAATTAATTAAATTTGATATTTATCTCTCTCTTTTTTTGTTGAAGAAAGTTCTTCATTTGATATCTACTTATAAAGTTGGAATTCCTTTTTATGAATTGCCTCACGATGTTTCTTTTTATCAATATTTTAACTGAAAATATATTGATATGAATTAAACACTGCAAATGCGTGATACTTTTTTGAAATGCTAAGAAAACACAATGTTAACGCAATAATTAACAGTTCTACTCAAAGACGTTTCAATTGTGTTACGTAAGATAAAGATATTGTTGTAAAAGTGTTTTTAGAATCAGAAAACGCGTTGTTATAGTGTTGCGATCCAAATTATTGATCATTTCTAACTTCTAAATATATTTTTACATTATTTTCACTTTTTAAACATAGTAAGAACACTATCATAACAAAATAATGTGATTAAATGTTCTCCCTTACAACAGAATTGTTAAATGTGTTGCTGTGTACCTGCTATCATTACGTTAGTGGTATTTCAACCACTTGTTAGAGAATACTTGATTAGTCTGGTAGCAAAATCTTGTATTAAAAGGATGCTCCGAGTTTAAAACGACAGCGAGAAAAAATTTTAGAACCTTAGAATGGTAATATAAAAGTCTGTATTGTTATTATATTTTGTACTAAACTTTTAACCCATGCATAATATCTGAAATTAAAAAATAAAGTTAAGAAGTGCCTTATCGAAAACAATTTCATTGAGTTGTTTTCCATGTATTTGAAGAAAAAAATGTTTTAAGCATATAACGAAGAAAAGCAGTGGTTCAACATCTTTCTGGGTTTCCTTTCAAAACTTCAACTATAATCAAAATTCAAACAATCTATTAAAAACTAATCTCACAGTAGCTTTGTAGGTAAATTTTAAAAGCAGAATCATTGAAGCGTTCACATAGTTTCATAAAATACTATTTTTCAAAGTTTAACCGTTTACGATATTATCTTGTCTCAAGGGATGTATGGAGTTTGTAAGGGATTGGAATATCATCTTTAACAGGTGCCACAGTTTGAATAATTCATCGCAGCATTCTTGGATTTGACATTTATCACGAGTTAAACAATTTGTTTCCTAAAGGAAGGGAAATTCATCAGTGGTTTAAAAAGATTGTGGTGGTTGGTTTTAAAGTACCAGATCATTTACTGTATTCAAATTCTGAAGAACGAATATTTTCTACTAAAGACACTTTTATTTTCGATGTGTGCTCGCATTCAAATAAGTAATATTAAAAAACTTCTAAAGTTAAACACACTTAAGTCTTTCACAATAATATGTTCAGCTACCAGCCTGTGAAAAGTGTTGAATTCTTACATTAACATGTCATCACTAAAGAATATTTTAGAGGTATAGTCTAGACCTTTAATCCAGTAATATAGAACAGGTTTGAAACCATTATCTCCAATTAACCGATTGATTGTCTTTCTATTGAGTTGGGATAATTTTAAAAGGGATTGTAAACATGGGCGTAGCCAAGGGGGGGCAGGGAGGGGCAGCTGCCCCCCCCAAGTCTCAAATAATTAACTTTTACTTTACTTTTAGTTAGTTAAAACCCAGTATTTTAGGGTCAAATTTTGAAAAATTTTCTGGGGGAGGACCCCCAGACCCCCCTGTAGTATTTAAACCTTTATTATTCACACTTTTTTAAAATACCTTCATTAAAATCAAAATTCTACCTACAAAGGAAAGTCCAAATTGCGGTTTACACGTACCAAAAAAGCAGTTTACAACCCAGTTCTTAGGGGCAAATTTCCAAAATTTTCTGCGGGAGGACCCCCAGACCCCTCGTTGAAACTTGACGGCCCTCTCGCATGGGGCTTTAAATTCGTTCACCACAAACATAAAAAAAGTCGACCCTCCTTGCCCCCCCCCTAAGTTGAACCCTGGCTACGCCCATGATTATAAAATATTTAACAAGTTCCATAGCGTAGTTTAAATCATTAAATTTTATTTGATGTGTTCAATTTAATTAAAATAATACAATTATTTAAATAGTTGATCTATTAAAATTACCTATTAAAAGTTTTTAAAAACAGATCGCAAGGAATTTAACGGTTTGAGTGAATTCACGGTGTAATTTAAATTAAAAAATTTTAAATAACTTAATTATTTAAATACTTAAACTATTAAAAATTAAATTGAAAATTTTATCCGTAATCTTTCTCTTTAACTATGATTAACTTAGAAAGTGCTTCATAATGTTTCCATGTAATCAATTACGTAATACAGGGTGGTCTTAAATTCGTGGTACAAACTGGGTAGGGTAGGTAGAGGGGACCCAGACAAGCATATTTTGAAAAACTAGAGGGGGCGCAGATGCACCGTTTAAGAGATAGGACCTAATGTAGTGCGAGAGCGTTACAAAAGGACGTTTCGCCAAGGCCCGTTTAACAAAAAAAACCATAATGAAATGAAAAAATTTATTGCATGAGGTACAGCAGTATCCGTACTACTTACACCATAAATTTGATAGAAATTGGACCACTTGCTAAACCGTGGGGTGAGTTTTAAAACATGCAATATCAATCTTTTAGCCAAAGAATGGAGTTTCTTTAAATTAGTGTAATGATATTTAGAAAAATTATGATCGGGGAAGGAATTTTCAATGATCATACAGTTTCAATGATCAATGTATGATCATTGAAAATTCCTTCCCCGATCATAATTTTTAATAAACTGTATTTTCACTTAAACTGTAACTTTTTGCCTTCACGTTTTGTATAAATTGCCGATTCGATGTTTGCATTGTCTTTCAGTACTGACGAAGGGGATCCATTGATCCCCGAAACAATTGTTTGCTGTTATTAAATTTTTAAATTGTGTAAATAAACGCTGCTTTTTCACTTGAGTATACTACCACACTCTTAAAACAAGTCTCAAAACTGAGTAAAAATTACTCAAACTGGCTCCGAATCAAATTTGAAAACATGAATATACTCATTTCTGAAAATGTGCATTCTCAAAAATTAAACATCTTGAGCTTGATTCATGAGAATGCGTTGCACTAACTCAAGAATAAGCTCATGTTTTTTCATTTTCATTTGAAATCCTAAATTTGATGTTTACATGTTTGATAAAAAATATCAGTGTTAAAAGTGCGATATCACAGTGAGGGAAAGGGATCATTGAAATGTGACAGTAACTTGTGACTAGGAAGAAGTATAAAACTATTAAAAATTGTGACTTAATTTATGAATTTGCCCCTTTTTAAAAACATGTTTTTTATAACCGAAACAGAGTTCATTAATTACTAATTCTTTATTAGTGCTGATTTAAGACGCAGAATTGGAGATTTACGGGATGAAATTATAAATTACTTCTCTAGGAAAGAAGAGTTAAACCTTGAATAATTTTTTACCATGAACCAGTACTCGTTGAACTCAGTCAGCTAAATGTCGAAAAGAACACTCAAACTTATTTTCTGTTAAGATTGAGAATTCGAAAAGGCTTAAAATTGGGAGATGGGAATTTGAATGGAGATGATAATTTAATATGTGTCATGCTTAGCATACTTTTCATAGTTACTTTTGATTTTTTACGCCAATCAATACACATAGAAACCCAATTAACCCACAGTGTACAGTTAAAAACTGTTATAGAATACTTTTTTCCGACAAATAATGCATAATAAGATTATTCAAACATCGTAGAAACTAAAGAATTTGAATTATCATTAGTTTATAATGCCAAAACTGTAAGTCCCTCTTAGTGATGGGACGGGTCAAAATTAAAATTATTATTGATCCCATCATAGATTTAACCACTTTTCAAGAACTTTTCGGCAATATCCACAAAAACAATAAGTAAATTTATGAATCTGCATGAAATTTTTTTGCTCTATACTTTTCAATTCAAACATGATCTAATATTCCTTTCTATCAGCATAAATTACTTTAAGTAAGATTACAAACCCACTTAACCTTGAAACGTGTTTGTCGTTAGAAATTGTGTTGTCGCACCATTGGAAGATAAAACTTTTATTTTATGTCTGGGAAATATTTGTTTTTGTTGAATTATGAATTGAGTGTTTTCACAATTGATCTTCGGAAAAAAAGGAGGAAAATATTTTTATTAAATTTAAAAAAATATATAAAGCCAGGTTCCTTATACTGGATGGATGGAAAAAATTTAATAAAAAACTTACTATAAATAAGAATACTTTTATAAATAAAAATACGTAGTAAAACATTTTTGAGGTTTTATTGATTAAAATAACAGCCAGAAATAAAGAATAGGCTAGAATCCCGTTTAAAGCTCAAAAGTTAACTAAGTAAGCCATATTTTATTATTTGCTTTTAGTTTTCGTTACATATTTTTGTGACTCCTTTATTATTTTCCAAGCATGAAAATTCAATTTCAAAATCAAGATACTCAACCAAGATACTCAACCCACACAATAGTCCACACTTTATTTATATCTAAGTTAAAATAGCATTGTAAGTTAAAGTATACACTGTAAAAAAAACTGTAGAAAAACAGAAATTTTCAATAACAGTGACTTTATGTTTACAGAGATATTCTGTCATGTAACATTCCCACCTCACTTCTATTTATTTTATGTAAAATAACAGCTTTACCTAGTTTTTTAGCTTATCTGTACTTAAACAGAAACTTACTGCATCGAAAACGAATACAGCTATTGGCAACGTTATACTGAATCTTCTTTGGTTCAGTGGTAGCGTGCGTGCTTAGCATGCGGTAGGTCGCGGGTTCTATCCCCGGATATCAATTAATTAAAAAAATTCTACTGAAATAAGTGCATGCGCACGAGCAGAAAATTACTGAGAGGCAACAAAAAAATCTGTAGCCCACTTGACAGAAAGTTCCTTTTTACAGCATTTACCTGTAGGTTACAGCTTTTTTCTGTTTACAGGATTTTTCAACCTACAGATTTTTTCTGGCAACTTTTGCTGCCAGAAATTTTCTGTTTTTTTGCAGGATTATTTTTTACAGTGTATATGTTACCGCTAAAGTTGATAATTAGTTAATCTGAAGAATACCTAGGTAAACTTAAGATTAACTGATTTCTGTCGTTAATGTGCGGATTTTTGAGTTTTTCGCATTTTACCTAGGGAATCTACACTATAACGGCCTCTTGATCGTTAAAGTTCAAAATAGTTTGTTTCGTTCAATACTTTCTGTTAAAATGTTGAGGTGCTTACTGCGCCATGCGCTTACCCCTGCGCAGTTGGGTTTCAATACGTAGTTTGTTGTCATATTTGGTGTTTTGATTTCAAATTTAGAGCGTAGCACTGGTAGTTGTCATGTTGAATGTTAAAACAAAATAATACAAGCAAGTAAGTACTGTAAATTTACATGATTAAGTACAGTATATTACTACTAAAACGGGTATTTTGAAACAATTGTGTTGAAGCTCCGACTTCAGAGTGACAGAGATTTCTTTTAACGAAAGTAAATGTCCCAGCTGTTGAAATATCTTTTCAACAAACGTTAATTCAACAATCGCTGGAACCTGGGCAAGGGTTTAACATATGTAATCGATCGCGAATCCTAGCAATAGTTCAGTGCAGGCTGCCAGCCGATTACACCGCGCTTTCATTAAGATTTGCTAGTTTAAGTTCTCATTGAAATACGCTGTCAAATCGAGATCGAAAACCACAATTGATACAAATCTCAGTTGGTACTTTAATATTCTATTATTATTGTTTTTATATTCTAGTTTTAAAATTGCTATTTCATTACTATTTTTGTGGGATTTGCGTGTTTTGTGTAATATGAAAAAAGTACCGATCCCCCTTTTTTGATTCGTCATTGTTACTGTTTACCCCCAAAACGAGTTTGGTTATAGTTAGGGCAGGGGGGTTTGGGGGGGCGGCAACCCCCCCCCAACCTCCTTAAACTTTTTATAAAATAAAATAAAATTTTGTACTTTAACGGATCACCCTCGTTAATATGTAAAATAACTGATTACAGGTAGTATGCAGATTAACGAGTGTCTAGTCGGTAGGGTGCAGAATACCTAGGTAATTTCAAGATTACCTAGGTAATCTTAGAAATTGAAAAAAAATTCGCTCTTTAACGGATCACCCTCGTTAATCTGCAAATTACCTAGGTTATCTGTAAATTAACTGATTTCCGGACTTTAACTGTAACATATACGATACTAGAAAAAAGTCTCGCTATCACTACGTTTAATACGTTCTTCCTGCCAACGAAACAGAATAACACGAAACCCCCCCCGCAGATTATTAATACAAGTATAACCTTGCAAGCAAAAAGTCACACCAGATATTATCTTTAATTCTCGCAAGATTCAACAAAGATTCATAACTCTCATATTTAAGAAATAATCGCACTGTCCCCACCAACGAAACGGAATGATGTGAAAAAAACAGATTTTCCAATACATGAATTATCTTGTAAGCAAAATGACATACCAGATATAATCTTTAACCATCAAAAGAATAAAATGCATAATTCCCATATTAGGAAGCAATATCTCTATATCCACCAACTCTCCCTAATCCAACATAACAAGGCAAATAACACGCAAAAACACGAAACCTTCGTTGTTGCAAGAGAGCCACAGCTGTTCGCAGGGAGATTCCCGCAAGGTATACATACACTACGTTTATAGGCACCTCATACTTTCCCTCTGCAATCGGCATATGTATGTCTTAACAGTTTAGAGAAGGGAAAACTATCCGAGTTGTTCCGATAAATCAATGCTTTAACACGGAACGGGCAAACAAGTTGTGAACCGGAATTGATCGACTCCTTTTGCGCGTCAATTAGGGTTCCAATACTTGCGGATTCCCGATGTGGTGTTGCTTTTGCTGTCGTACATCCCAGTTAGGCAGGAAAGACCTAAGATGGATGGAGTGTGGATGGAAAGAAGAATTTTTCTGGATATCAGGGAAATTTGAATTTTGGTGTCAAGAAAAAGAAGTGTTTTTAAAATTGACGGTGATTGTAATCAAATTGTAATTACCTATGATTAACTTGCATGTGCCAAATTTTTTTTGTGATCTTGGTGTTTTAATCAGAGTTAATTTTTAAATACTGATAATCTAAAATTTGAAAAAAAAAGTATTTTTTGTCAAAAAACTTGAAACGACGTGAATCGTAATGTCTCTATTTAATGGTGTTTCGTTTGTTTATATTACATTATTACTATTACACCCTTATTCAAGAGCAAGTTTTTATAAATTTAATTACTTCTCTTCTATGATAAAACAATACAAAATATTTACCATGTCAAAATGAATGAAAAAAAACTCAGTTGATATTACATTTGTTTTTTTCAAATACTATTAATAATGACGTCACATGTTTTTTAACACGTCTCGTAAAGAAAATCTTAAAATTTTTTTGAATCAAAATAACTTTTAATCAACCTGGAATTTTCCATGATGATCTAATTTATCTTTCTAATGTGAACGGAATAAAAATTCTAACAATGATGAAGTTTCTTCTTAATAAAGCGAAATATTTGTTGAAGAAAGCGTACTAAAAGATGCCTACTTTAAGACCAATTTTAGCGTAAAACTGAGCAGCTAAATTCAAAATTCTATACCTTAATCTGACGACTAGTTTTTGTTTTCATGTCACTACTTTCTTTTTTGAGAAAAATTAGGAGATAGATACTAAAAAGTACAAAAAGAAATTTTGCCACCTTTCTCATTTAATCCTTTTTTTAATCTGACGATTTTATGAGGTCAAACAGAATAAATATAAACCAAACTTTAGAATTCCTAAGAGGAGAAACAAAATTCAAAATAATACGTTGAAAACGTTTTATTGAACAACACCCCATTTTGGACTTCTTAGTGAAACTTGACGAAAATGTAACTTAAATGTCCTGGTTCTAAATTTGGATTCAAATATTCTACAAAATATAAAACTAAGAAGGATGTTTTTAGAGTTTATTAGAAAAGGCTCAGGAAAAATCTAATTTGATGTATGGACTTATTAGCCTGAGAGTATCATACAAAATTCAAAAGTACTTTCAAATGCATTTTTACTTAAAAGCTCCTTATAATAAAAGGGTATTTCTGGATTTTCAACTGTCGCAATGAATGTTCATATCTTTTCACTTAAGATAATTAAGTTTAGCATTATACTTCTACACCAGGGTGTGTTTAAGGTAAGTTATACTATTAAGTATACTATTAATTATACTTCTACACCAGGGTGTGTTTAAGGTAAGTTATACTATTAAGTATACTATACAAAATACTATTAAGAAACTCAATTTATAACATTTCATTAAAATGATTAAAATGTACTGATAACATTGATTTCCGATTAATTTAAAGATATGCAACCAATTCTGTACATTAAGAGCATATATTTTCACGTGAGCATATATTTTCACACGAACTCATAACGTGAAATATTAAAGCATTCGGGCTGTTTTCCAATGAAATAAGTTCCAATGAAGCAAGTTTTCCAATGCAATATGTACCAATAATCTGTATTCCGAAACAAAATATTTTTAAATTCAATCTAGAAGCACCTCTACAAGAGATAAAAACTTTTTAGCATTCATTAATAGGTTTATAAATTATTAATTTAGTTTATTTTTAATGAGATAAAAACTCCCTTCTCTTACCACCTTTATGAAAAAATAATGACTCTCTTTTTTATGTATTCTTTAAAAAATTCATTTATCATATCAAAACGTATTTGAAACGTTACAGAACAGTTCTAATGGCACGTGAAATGCATTTTAATAACATTCTTTTTATATTTATTTGCAATATTCTTCAGGTCGTTACCAAAATAAATCCAGTCATTATATCAAAACGTGTGTGAAGCAAAAATCATGGAACAGTTTTAATAACTCCAGAAGAAAAACCAGTTCAAAAGTTTATGCTGCTATCAAATTCTACAAGTTTGCTATCGTAACTATGAAATTTCTAATATTTCCCCCTCAATAAACGATTTGATCGGCTCTGAGTATTTTAAGTATTTCTATTCATGGAATAAATGATGATGCCAAACCGCATTCTACAAATTGATGACTGCTCCATTAATAGAAAATTACCCGGCACGGATCTCTAAAATTCATACCCGTGGCGTTCGGGGGCTATGAGGAAATTTTCCCCAAAAGAGCAATCCGCCGGCTTCCTCCATTGTTAACCGATACCTCATGTTTCCAATCTCCAACCAGCCTGGGATGGCCGCTTTTCACCGTATGAAATATGCATACGCCTTGGAAAAGCCACTTGTTCCGGTGCAATATGCGGTGCTGTTGAGGCAAGCAACCGCCATTGAAGCTATTGCAAATGCTATGATAGAGAAGTCCGGCACAGCTTTTGGGTGCAGTTTTTTTAAAGCGCGTGGCGGTCGGGTTCTAAAAAAACTCGAGTTAAGTCGACAAAATGTTGTGAAAGACTGTTTGCTTTTAAATATGAAGCTATGACAAGTTTTTTTCTTTAAGAAAAGCAAAATGGTACCGGGATATATCTGGAAAAGGGTTATATCTCTCCCTCCGTAAAGTCATGTTTTTATAATCCTTCTTATGCCTTATAAGTTTTAAGTTTGATACCGTAAGCTTGAGTTTTTCTTTCAATATTACTTATAGCTTTCTTTTTTGAGGGAGTCTGAAATTTTTAGGTTATTTATGAGTGGAATAAAAAGTACTCTAAAAAACTTAAAAAAGCAAATACGAATATTTAAGTCAGATCAATGTAGGAAAGAATCTTCATATGATGGCAAGATTAAAAAGGTAAGACTTGTAGGTTTTTGGTGGATTGTTTACTCAGCAGTTTAATGCTTTCTTGATATCAGGTTTTAAAAACAAATATTCATACTATAAATAAATACATTGGCAGAATAAATAGAACACCGATATGTATAGAATAAAAATGGGTTGAGTTTCAAAATATGCGAAAATATTCCTGTTCAAAATTACTTTGGTGGAGAGTTAGTAGCTTTTTTTTAAAGTTTATTTACAAATGCACATAGTTTATTATTTAAAATTTAATTCCAATGTTTACAAAGAAAATGAAAATGAAAGAAATTAAAAGATTTAAAAAACACTTTATACCTACTTAAAACTTGATAATTATTAGAAATGAACAAAATTAATCTTATTATAAGAGAGTTTTAGAACATACATATGAGTATGATAAAAAAAAATTTATATTTTTTAAAGTTCTTTAATGTAAGGGTCTTTCCATGTGAAATCAACCGAAAATTTTCCATTATCAACCTGGCCCTCTCCGATTTTAACAAAAATTCAAGAATTGTTATCTTTTATAATATAAATGAGAAAATGTTTTTATTATTTAATTTTATTAGTAATTTTTTTATTAAACATTTTTGAAAAAAGGAAGAAATGGAATTTTTCGCTCTTCAATGTATTATAACTCTAGTTATATTTGTCCGAAAAAATCTATTACTCCTCGTTTTAAAGATAATTTTACAAGCTTTAACTTGATATAAAGTTTGACTATGTTCACGAAATAAATTTACTTTCAGGTTTTTTTTAATAAAAAAGCTTTTAAAAACAATGTTGGTATCTTTCAATTTCTTTGAAAATTATACATATATTTAGCAAAGTTATAAATAGGGCTGTTATTTATATGTAATTAAAAATTCAAAATATGTACCGATAATATGTGTTGATTTTAGCAAAATATGTATTAAAAAATTCCCAATATGTAATAATAAATAGAAAATGTTAAGCAATTTTTTCAAAGAAGCTCTTTAAATATTACGCAAGCACATAGTAGGGAAGGGTGGTTTTCGCTATTTGCCGACAGTTCATGGTTTTTTTTGCTGTCTTGTCACGCCTGACACGTTTCATCTGACAGTCCCGACTTCACAACCTTTTAAAAGTTAAATTCAGCACTGGGCAAGGGCAGATCCAGGATTTGTTTTTGGGGGGGGCTAAGAATTTTCATAATCCAATTAAATCTTCTTGATGATCTTAATATGGAAAAGGTAGTTAATTATCTTGCTCCAACTACTAAAAAATTCTTTTGGAAATTTAAGTAAAAAAATACCACTTTTTCAACTCGTTTTGGTACGCCTCATCCGAATTTCGGATATAGATTTTTTTAGTTTTTACAAAATATAAAATAGAGTTGTAATAATAGATTTTACAAGTGCCAAGGGGGTCTGGGGGTCCTCCCCTAGAAAATTTTTGAAAATTTAAGTAAAAAAACCCCACTTTTTCAACTAATTTTGGTATGCCTCATCCGAATTTCGGATATAGATTTTATGGTAGAATTTTTGCGTTTTGACGAACTTAATAGAAAATAAAGTTGTAATAATAGAGTTAATAGTACCAAGGGGGTCTGGGGAAATAGGAAATTTTTTTAAAATTTCATCTTAAAATAACAGAGTTTTGTGCATAAAATTCCATATTATTTAGTGTAAAACTTTTCATTTTGAGTGGGCTAAAGTCTCCTAGCCCCCTGGATCCGCTAGTGCTAATGTCATTGGGTGCACTAATTTTAACTACAATTTGAATGCGTAATTTCATTTTATGGGTTACTTTAATTTGAAAATCGGTCAAACGTGTGATTATTTTTTAAAAAAACTTAAAAATTGATAAATATGTAATAAAAATATGTAGTTATAGGTTGAATATGTAAAAATATGCAAGTAAACCGAAATATGTGAAAATATGTAAAATAAAAATGGTCTTAATCGATTCAAAATCTTTTAAAACGTATGCAGAGTGTATCTGAAATGGTGCAACAAACTTTCAGGGATGATAGTAGACACCTAGACGAGTCACAATCACATAGGATTTGGGGGTCCCAGACCAAACCCCAGACAGTTAAAAATGGAGCGACACTTCAAAAATCATTTCCAAAATTCAATTTGTAGAAGAACTACTATTGGGTAAAAATTTAATTATGGTCTCAAAAATTGTGGTTTAATATGGTCTTTTAAATTATCTCAAACGTCTTCACTTTAATTTTTTTATTATGAAAAAAATTAAAAAACCACAAAAAATGTGAAAACTCTGCCAAAACCTTATTTTGTATTTCGAAATCCTTTCTTTTGATGTGATAATCTGAAAGATCATAGTTGAAAACCCTTAAGTACAAAGTTTCACGTAAATAAAATCAATATTAAACGCTTTAGATCCTGTTAAAGTTTGTTTTTTGCGTGCGCAAACAGTTGTTCTGGAAACAGCTCTAGAAAACTGTTTGCGCACACAGATTTGGTCTGGGACCCCCGAATTCTTTGTGATTCTGACTCGTTTAGGTGTCTACTATCATCCCTGAAAGTTTGTTGCACCATTTCAGATACACCCTGGTATAATTCTAGAGCACACTTTAGTATCTGATTCCTGAACAAATATGTAACTACATATAAATCCTATAGCCCTAGTTATAAATTATGATATCTGAAATTTGCAGAATGGGACAGCCACGGGATCAGGAGTTATAGCAAAAATAGTTGTTTTTAATCATTTTTACTTACCACTACTTAAGTTAAAGTGGCCAAATACTGGGTTCTGCTCCCTGTTTGGTCACTCTAACCTCCAAAATAGTACTTCAAAACAACTATTTTTGCTATAACTCCTGATCCCGTGGCGGTCAAACTCTTTAAACTTCAGATATCGGGATAATAAGTAAGTACCGAAAAATTTTCAGTTTTTTAGGAATGGTTTTTGGAAAAGGAAACGTTAATTACTGAGTGATAAAATACTTGTACTTACTTCTCATACAATTTTAAACTTATATGTTGACGAGTAATAAGTCATTTTTAGATTATAAGTTATCATCATAGATAAGCTATTTTAAATAAAAGTATTCTAAAAGTTGTTATAATATACAAATGCTCAAAATATTGTAAGAAAACAGCAATGAAGTATTCTCACGTTTTGAGATTAAACTATATTAAAATAGTAAAAAACCATGAAGAATGACGTTTACATCAAGTATTTCCGTAGCCTAGTTTCTGAGATATAAATTTTCGAAATTTCGTTTTTTGTTTGAGAGCGAAAACACTTTCTAATCACACATCATGCGCTGTGAGGTCACATCCAATAGAAGCCCGTCTTCTGATCACGTGAAAACAGAAAACACAATGGTTTTCATGCGCTGTGCCGTCACATCCAATAGAAGCCCGTTTTCTGATAACGTGACTTTTCTGACGTTTTGTCAAAAATAAAATTGAATTTTAAATTACTTAAAACACATTTTTGAACTTAAAAATCAGAAATTTGGTAGTTTTAGACCATAATGTATTGGAAAAAGTATAAAATCAAGCAAATCCCTCACTCATGCAAATACCTCATTCAAAAAAAAGTTCCATAAGATAGCCAATTCCTATCTTTTAAAATAACCCCAAATGCGCTCCCAGATACAATTCCGGAACAAAAGTATCTTTTAGCATTTGTCTTAAGATCGCACAAAAGGTGTCCAATGTGTCTCTAGTCAGCTTTTCAAATTCTGCTAAAAGCAATCGTTTAGGTTTAAGTAGCAGCCGAGAGAAAATGCAAAAGGCTTGACTTTGATGAATCGTGTTTGGTTGGTTTGGTAATATTTTAGAACAAAAGAGGCATTATCTTATTTGTGTTTACTGTTTTTGATCGATTACTTACATAAACTGAATGGTTTTGATGATGAGTAAATAAGATAGTTTTAAAAGCTACACTAGCTGATATGCCCTTCCTTACACGGGTGAAATTAATAGCTTTATTGATAAAAAAAGTTTTAATACATTCCATGCTTTATTTTGGATCAAAGGTATTGAAATCGATCCAGATGTCAAGCATTTTAAATTTTGAATGATTTCTACATTTACAACATGATGCCAAAAACATACCATCATTGCGCTCATAGGTTTTTAAATATATTAAATTAATCTATTCTTTCAGAAGATTTTTAAAATATACTTTCCAAATAAAAATTATTGTAGTAAAAAATAATTTTTTAAATAATATCTAAAAGCCCATCTGATGTCCTAAATTTTAGAGGAACTGTTATTATTCAAAATCTACTCTAAAAACATGTTATTAAGTATTATATGTACCCGTGATTCTGAGATAAATTCGAACAGAATTCTCACAGGCACTAAAACAGTTCTAATAGTCATATGACTAATATCTACCAATTAATAAGGGCAAGGCTTGCATGCTTATTTTCACAAAAAAAACTATGGCTTACTTTCAAATAATTTGATTGTTCTTGTACAATTTATTCGTTCTTGAAAAAATTTCCACTTCAAAAACGTAAAGAATAGTTTTAAATTTTCTTGAATTTATTAATCAGAAATTACACAAGAAACCTTTTAGATCAAAATTATGAAACTTTATACCTATCTTAAATGCATCATTCGTCCATTGTCATAACTTCCTGAAGACAAATCATCCATCTCAACCCTTGGAAATAACCCTATCAATTCAACCCCCGTTCAAAGTAGCACGTCTCGACTTGTTTGAGTCCTGACAGATGAACGACCAGAAAGGTCTCCATTATAGTGTCAAGTATCCGGTCACACACTGCAGACAAATTGAAGAGGTCCCGCCTTGTGACTGCTAATTAGTAGTAGCCGGTGGTTTTTGGAAGAGTGCTTGTTAAATTTCCTGAGAGTCCTCATTTGTATATAGCGTAAGTCATGGGGTTAATAATGTCTGTTGGGGGTTTAAGTCCATTTTAGAGAACGTTAACTGGAGTAGTGGAGCTAGTTGACAGGTTTCTTGATTTAGACTTTGTGAAATTTAATCAATATCATAAATGCTAGAGAAAAACGTTTGACTGGAGTGTATAAACTCAATAGGACCATATTCTATAAAATTTAACACTTAAACAAGTATTGGAAAAGGTAGGAATGGATAACGTATTATCAAAAAGACGTTAAGGTGGATCGTTAAAATAAATTAATCGATGGACTTGATGTTTGACATTGTTATAAACAAATGGATAAGGTAAGGAAATGTTGCTATAATAAATAGAACCAAATTTTTATGCATTGATTATTTAGGATAGCAGTTTAATTATATTAATATAAAAGTTATAAAAAACTAGAAATGAAAAAATATGACTTTAATTTAAAAAGGAATATGTGTTTATGTGAACAATTTTTAATAAAATATATTAAAACTATTTAATTGGTATAAATAATGAACGATATTAAATGTTTAGAACTCTACGACTGTGAGGAAATAAGTGATTTGATTCTAAGATCAATAAGAATTCAATATTAAAACAGTTTTATGAACAAACTGTTTTGACTTAAGTTACAAAGTAATTTCAATAACTTCTAACAAAAGGTTTCTATAGACTATAAAAAAACTCAAATTATCTATATTAAAAAATAATAATTTAAATTTTTACAGTTAAAAAACGTGTTTATTTTTGAAACTACTAATAATATATTGAGCCACAGCAATATCGCATTTTTTTTAAAAAATATAACTTAACGTAGATGAAAGCAAATAAAACCCCATGAGTTAGTTTGAGAAGCGGATTTTTTTCGAGACAATACTAGAACCCAATGTTAAATAAAACTCTAGTCCCTAATCCTAACACCACGGATACAAATGTGTACCTTCCTATCTTCCGCTGGGGAGTAGAGATTCAACCTACTTAACGCAGAGGATGTTCCAATTCATGACTCCACGTTCCGAAGCCATCCCTGATCCAACGCTAATAAACCGGAATTCTGCGGGCTATTCCCGTTTTCCGGAATGGGAGAATGTAAATTATGGAACACTTTGGTGTTCCAAAGAATCTCCTCAATTGTTATCGCATCTTAATGATGAGCTCTTTACGCGAACCAATGAAAGTATAGTCAGTGAAGACGTGAGGGGATTTAGCAATGCTTTTATCAGAAAAGGGTTTGTTTAATAGATGGAAATTTAAAGACGATATTTTGAAGGGATTGCTATCACTGAGTGGAATATTTTACTAGAAAGTTCAAGGTTCAACAGGAAAGATATATTTTTAGGCAGTTAGTTTCTATTTAGGCAGTTTCTTTTAGATTTTTAGGGCTCATGCTTGAGTTTAATTTTTTTCTACATTATATACTTTAATAAAAATTTTTATGACTCCATGTTATAGAGAAAGCTAAATTAATAAATAGCAAAAGATAAAAAAGTGTCTTGGAATTTTTTTTGGTATAGTTAAATCTCAATATATTTTACTTATAGTATAAACAGTAAATTGTGTTTTACATGATAATGCTTAAAGAAGCCAAAGGTGCAAAGAACACTTTTTTCTTGATAAGAAACTTTACCTTTCCTTGGATTTTATAGTAAAATCAAAATACAAAAAAACCCTCATACGTTTTTCAAATAAAATGTTCAGTATTTACAATTTCATCCCCATTCCGTATCACAAACATATCACAACTTGTCACTTTTACCCCCTGGGTTCTTACCCACTCTTTTAACGCACAGAAGCGACACGTGTATAAACTGATGATTCAAAATATTAAAACTAACTGAAACTGTGAACAAAGATAATACATACTGAATTAAGAACATCAAATCTCCTCATTACCAATAAGTTTCAAAGTAAACAACTTATCTCCAAAATTTTGAGAAAGCTTCCCCCCTTTGCAGTCAGACAACTCCAAAACATTTTCAACTCAAGCTTAAATAGTTTAACTAATCTACAATGGATTCTCACAACCTTCTAATCACCATTAGCATCAGAAGCATATCCATCACCAATTAATTACTATGCCGAAATCTACAAGTTAAATTAAGTCCGAGAACACCTATCCCCATTTAAACACCACATTTCTCATATTAACCCATTGGAGAATCCTATCTACGTCACGTCCATTGCGCTATTCCTGGCTAGGAATTCTTAACCAGTCCCCGAAACCCCAGTTGGAACGTGATCCCTTCATTCGGCTCTTTTGGTGGCCAGCGGACCGTAGGAGTGACTACTGGTCACTTCATCCCCACGAGATGCCTGCCGCGCAAACAGGGGGGGGGTTGGAATTGAATGCCTCCAGAGTTGGCTGTTCTGATTCAGTTAGGAGGGTATGAGGTGATAGGTATGACAAGATGGATATTTACGAAAACACGAGTATGTTTCTTTTGTTTCATAAGCACTTTAAATGTACGTTATAAGAGCGATTTTCAAACTATATAAATACTAAGTGTAAACTCACAACTTTCAAGCGTCACCTCCAACCATGGACCGGTTTAGCCCTTGTAAGGAGTCATCGGCACGGTATAGGATGGTAACGCAAGGGAGAGGAGGGCACGTACTAGTCTAGCCGACTATAACTGAAAAAGTGGTGACCATTGATTAGTCCTCCTTTCATCTGCTGGAATGACAATGGCATTCCTAGGACAGATTTAATTCCAGAAAGGCAAGGTAATTGAAAGGAGAATTTCACCATCTATATAAATACTATTGGAGCGGTTAAGAAAATAAATCACTTAGAAACGAACTGTAATCAAATGTAATGGAGAATGTATAAACAAATGCTATCTAGTATCTAACGCGAAACCAGCTCTTTGAAATGAAATTTAAAGAAGATATAATGAATTTACTGTTTTTATATGATCAAAGTTTTTTTACTGCATCACTACATTAATATTTTCTCCCCCTTAAATCATGATATGATTAAATGGAATATACGTGGTGAAAACAATAGATTTTGACTGTTTAGGTTTGATATTAGAAGTCGTTAGATCTCAATCCTTTTATTTTTTATAGAACTTAGAATGCAAAAACACCTTATGTTGTAACTTTGGACACTATAAGTGTAGGGCGTACGGACAAGTTCTTGATGTGTCCGTAGCTAATCGGCATATTTTAATCAGGTTTTGTTAATGTGAATAGTTCTTAAGGCATGTTATATTACATCTGACATACATATTTGTCGGTGGCTACATAATGGCTACATATTTGTCGGTGGTTAGGTTCTAGTACTCCCAGTAGCGTAGAGGTAGAGTTTTTTTTATTATTGAAATGATCAGATTAATCTGCATGATCGATAAACTATTAACCTTAAATTTCGATTCGAAAATTCCATGTTATTTATGCATTTGTTGCGAAATCAAGACCATAGTTCAGCGGGTTTTTTTAAAAACCCACTGAAATTAAAAAAATCCTCCTTATTTTTTTTATATCTAGCTTGAACATTAAACATCCTAAATTTTGAAAAAAACCCATTCAATAATGAAAAAACCAACTGAATTATGAAAGAACCTATTCAACTTTGAAAAAAAACTCACTGAAATTGAAAAAACACCATTTAATTTTTTAAACATAGTAAAAATTTTAAAAAACAATTAAAATTTAAAAAATATTTTAAAAATAAAAAATATCCTTTGAAAAAACCTATTCAACTTTGAAAAAAATCTACTTAACTTTAAAAAAAAAACTTAAATTTAAAAAATCCTCCTTAATTTTTCATAACTAGTTAGAACTTTAAACGTCTTAAATTTTGAAAAAACCGTGAAATTTGAAAAAAAAATCCCTTACTTATCGAAACCTGGTTTAAATTTTGAAAAAACCACTTAAATTTTAAAAATATTCTAAGCTTTGAAAAAACATTTTACTTTAACATATAAAATAGTGCTGAAAAAACATAATACGGTTGATTAAGATTTATTTTAGCACATTAGTAAACATTTTAAGATAAAAAAAGAAATCAGACACACTAAATGAGAATGAACACTATTGATGAGATATTGCACTTTACTCACCATAACTTAAATTAAAACGCAAAATTGATATAAATTTCGATCAAATTATTTATAAACTTTGAAGTGGTGAGTAAAAGGTCTTGCAAATGTAAATCGAAATTTTCTGGAAAGTGTGGGTGAAATTGCCCTTATTACCCCCTTAAACTCGCCCATGTCTTCAGTAATAGTTCCTATATCATTTTGAACCCTCTAGACTAGAACCACTTGCGTAATAATAAGGGGTCTCACTTACCCCATAAAAAGAGGTCCCACTTACCCCAATAGGCTAAAATTACGGGGTAAGTGGGACCCTCCCCGTTAAACACTTCTAAGTTAAAAATTTTGTAAAAATTCAAATTGCAGTATGTATATATTTAAGTTAAACTTTCCACAACAGTTCAATAAATATAAAATATAATGAAAAATTAGCTGGAAATACTTCTTTGAGAAATGCATCTTGAACTCTCCCAAAAATATATTCTGGGAACCTATTTTAAATTAGTTCTATAATCTTAAAAATAAATTAAACAAAAATCAAATATTTGCAAAACCCATCAGTATGACAAACTGTAACATAATAAATGCGAGTAAGTGAGAAATTTCTTGTACATAATTAAGTTTGAGATGGGTAACTTACCCAAGTGACCCTATGCAAAACCCATCAGTGTGACAAACTGTAACATAATCAATGATAACAAGTGTGAAATGTTATGCACATTACATATTTAGTTTGAAGGGGGCTACCCACTTACACCAGTGACACACTTACACCAGTGACCCACTTACCCCAGCTGACCCTATATTTATGAAAATATTTAATTCTTCAAAATGGTTTGGAAATTTTTGACTGGATGACCGGTATAATCATACCGCTCTTTTTACTTAACACTCACTTTTATCAGTAATTCTGAAAAATATGTTTGTGATATCCTACCTCGTCAAACAAACTAATTAATTCCAAACTTTAATTTACACGAAAAGTAAATATGTATGTAAGAAAGAATGATAATATCCTAAAGGAGGCTGACTAAATAAGCAAATGTAACGCAATTACTCCAAAAAAATGATCTTTTTATCCCTGCAAAATATTTTCATAACTACTTAAATGTACGGATATCGTTAAAAAATGCTAGCCTGCTCTAAACTGAATTGATATGAATCTCTAAAACAAAAGAACTTTAATGAATTTTTTGCATTCAAATTTAATTTGTTTACAAACTTTGCTCATAAGGGGATAATTGCTTTAGTAATAGTTAAAGAAACATTTTAAATTTGTCTGAGAAGCAAACTACACAGTTTAAGAAATCCCTAAAACTATGAAATTTTCAATGAACAATTGAAGGGACACTATAAAGAGAATAAGGAGTTATGTAGTAACCCGTTATTAAATTTCGTACAGTTTCAATCTAATTTCAATGTAATGTTTTGGATGTCGGATTATAATTCGTGTAATCCCAAGATACGATTTTACTTACATCTCCCAAAAGAGAAAACAATACGCTCTTTAATTTTAGTTAGTGTCTACAAACACATTACAAGGATTACTTAGCAAAAAGGCTACCAGAAAGTTCATTATTTCTCCCAGCATTAAAATTTCATCACACAGTTTGGAAACATGACTTTTTACTCCTCTCTTATGCAGATTTTCTACAAGATGAATAGAATGCTAAGCATATCCTTTACATAAAAGCTTTAAAGCTCCACGTTTATCATTTTAACTGTGACTATCTTTTAGGACATAGAAACTACTTTGTGTAATTCTGTTAGTATGTTCTTTATATTAATATTTAAAGAGAGTTGCTTCATGTTCACATAATACACAAATTAAAACATCAATTAGAACTAGACTAAAATATTTGATCCCTTTTAAAAGTTCAACTGCGTGTTAAAAGTCTGCTGTAAATGACTATTTTCAACTTATCTCTCTATTCTAAATAAAATTTAGTGAATGATTTCCAGATAAGGACTTTTTAGTTACTGATCCGTATAACACATTTTTGGTATGAAACTTTTCGGATTCTTTTGAGAATGAGCAATATATAATATATTCCCATTAGAATTTCTAAAAAATTCTTAATTTTAAAATATTTCCATTTTTTTAGATGATTCAATTCCGTTAACGTTCCCGCTAAATATCGCCAAGCTTTTTAAACGCCATAATATTCAAAAATGGATAATTTTGGACCAATTTTTTTCTGATTTTTATTGATAAACTGAACAGTTATTGATCTAATTAAACATTTTATCCATGAGTTTGAAATTATTTAGCAATATTTCTACTTTTTGGTGTCCAAAAGAGCGTGGCGATATTTAGCGGGAACTTTAAATATTTAATGGATATTTAGAGAAAAACATTTTGATTAAATTATTGATAAGTTAGAACCAATAAATATTTTAACTTTAAAGAGTGTTATTTATGGAGATGACCTGTGACATATTTATGGAAAGTTGGTTGACGTTTCTTCTGCTAATTGTTTTTTCGAATAGTTTATAAATTAAGTAAGTTCAGTGAGCAAGGTTTTGTGGGGATTGCGATTTGCGAATCATTTCAAAAGGGCCTGCTATATAGTAAGCAGCCAACGGGGGTTGATGAACGATAGTGAGCAGGGGGCTGTAGTTCCCTAGTTGTGTAAAAATATCAGTTTGATGCATAGTTTGCGAGGATAAAGAAAATCATTTTCCTGCAAAATTATTCTTAATGAAAGTTATATTTTAATGTACAAAACTTTCGCATGTTCACTTGGCAGGTTAAAGAAAATGCAAAGATTGGAGAGAAAATGACTATCACTACAGGATAATAAAAAATACTAAAAATGTAAGATTTAGAACCTTAAAATGGGTACATGTATATTAGGGTGTTTCAAAATTTTTTATTTTCAAATTTCTCAGATGCCCCCTCAAGTTGTTACAAATACTAAAATATTATTACCTGCAAATTTTCAGGTCTGTAGGATAACTTTTGAAAACCACGAGCTCTTCAAAAGTAGGTTTCCCATGTTATAGGGGAAATATTGAAAGTATCGCCATTTTTGGTTTCTTTCAATTTTATGAGCCTGAACACAGTAAATATCGAATTAAAACCTATAAATCCTCTTTGGAATATCATTGTCTCAATATCCTATTGGAAAAACATTCAATGGCACCTACTGGGGGGAAGTTCTACGGGGGTTAAAAGCGCGCTTTCACCAAAAAAAGAGGGGACTCGCCGGCTCTTGCAGCGGGAGCTGGATGAAGGCCTCACATGGGGTTTTATTGCATCTTTTTCTTATTTTTCTTCAGCTGGCATCATCTGATAACCTTGTACCGCAGCTTTGAGAAGTATACAGTGTGAGAGAGCCGTAGTCATACTCACCAACCATCCATCGGAGTTTGCTCAAGAGCCTCTCTTTTCTCGGTGAAAGTGTGCTTTTAACCCCCGTGGAACTTCCCCCAGTAGATGACATTACATTTTTTTCCGATAGGATCTGGAAACACTGATATCCCAAAGATGATGTATAGGTTTTAATTTGATATTGACTGCGTTTAGGCTCATAAAATTGAAAAGAACAAAAATGACGTTATTTTCAATATTTTCCCTATACTTTAACATGGGAAACCTACTTTTGAAGGACGCGGAGGTCAAAAATTGTCCTAGAGACCTGAAAATTTGCAGGTAAAAATGTTTAGGTATTTTTAAGAACTTAAAGGGGGTATCTCTGTTAGATTCGAAAAAAAATTTCTCATTGACTTTTGAAACACCCTAAGTATAGGGGAGAGTGTTGTACCTATGGACAAAAATCACGTTTGGATTTTTCTAAGACAGGTAAAATCACATTTTGACCATTTAAAGTGCCCAACCTATAGTTCTAACCTTTGTGAGTAGAGAGATATTTTTTATTAGCCAAAATCTTGAAAATTGGATTTTTAATCATTTATAATAACTTGGAAAAATTTGTGTCCAAAGGTACAACAACCTGTTGTACCTATGGACAGACCCAGTTGTACCTGTGGACACCCTTAAATTGGGAAGTTTTAGTTGAAAAAAGCTAAGAATGAACATTTTTATTGATGAATTACCTTTTAATAACCTATTTCAAGCCTTTTTAAAATTGAAAATATATTTTTTAAAGTAATGTAGTTTTAGATCGTAAATGATCATTAAAACGAAGTTGAATGATAAAAGTCATGATTTTTCACCAAAAACACAAAAATCACATGGTATTTTCAGATCAGAATTTAAGGTAATAGTTTCATCACGGTCATGATTGATCTGACAACTTCACTGATCCAAAAAAAACCAATTCGATCGACACTTAGTTGTGCAAGCTTTTGGTGGTAATAACAGTAATAATTTGGTGGTAAATCTTCTCAGTGGAAAGTTTAAGTTTTTTTAATCATCATACTTAAATGTGATAGGGTGCTTAGGGTTTTACACCATGTTTTACATTAAATTCCAAGTAGAATAAAAAATTTAAAAAAGTAGTTTAGATCACAAAATATTTGATTTTTCATCTAAAATTCACTTGAAAATAATCGCTGACAAATAGATTACCATTTAGAATTTATTTAACATTTATTAAAATGTATTCAGTTAAATGAAACCTGATTCTAAAACGCTGATTAGCTACAGACACCCACAAGAACGTGTCCGTAGGTACAACACTTATGGTGTCCGAAGGTACAGCATCAGGTGTTTTTGCATTCAAAGTTCTACACTACTGTTCATAAATTAAGGACGGAACTGTTTTTTCAACATAACACCTAGTGAAATTATTTTTCATCAATGAAAATCATACCAAGAGATGTTCAATGGGTGGGAATACAGGGCCAGAAAGCAAATTTCTCTACCAATATTTTAAGGGGGTAAATGGACCCTCCATTGATAATGGAGTCCCATTACAATTTGGAGCTGTGGCAGAAACGTCTGTGTAAGAGGTATTTTACCGAAAACTTTATGTTTATTGTAATGAATATGATTACTCCTGAACTCAGTGCATATTTTTAAAAGCGTGTGTTACCTTTAAATGGTATTTTTTATGTTTTATTGATAGAAATCGGTCTAATCATCATTTTTGGCAAGTTTTAGCTTCTGGGTCATTTTTGGTAATTGGTATCTTACCGTCAACCTTGTTTTTAGTAGTTCTTACATGTGATAGATTATGTTTAGGTCTGGAGACCCTGAAAGTAAATTATTTCTTTCAATATCGTGACTTTCAAGAAACTTTGAGATAGCCGAATTGTGATTTTGTGCAACTTTTTCTCTCATAAAGAGAAATTCTTGATCTGAAATTTCTTCTAAAAGAAGCAAATGGGACATGAGAACCCAGGCACGTGATCGCAGACATCAGTGAAAATTTTTTTCGTGTATAGGGAGTGTTGAAATGTCTATAACAGTAATAGAGTATCAATGGAGAAATTATATCTCTTAAAAACTCATTTCAAAGGTAATGGAGATACTTTTACAACTATATGTTTCTTTTTAGGTATGTCTACGTCCATAAACACTAAAAAATACTTTTTTTTCAAACATTAATAACAGATGTCCTTTCTGTGAAACTATACAATTATGTTGTGCCGTTTGAGCACCTCGTATACAACGCAGATATTTTCACTGATGTTTGCTATTGCGTACCTGTGTTCTCATGTCCCATTTGATTCTTTAGAAGAAATTTCAGGTCAGGAATTTCTCTTTATGAGAGAAAAAGTTGCACAAAATCACAATTTGGCTATCTCAAAGTTTCTTGAAAGTCACGATATTGAAAGAAATAATTTACTTTCAGGGTCTCCAGACCTAAACATAATCTATCACATGTAAGAACTACTAAAAACAAGGTTGACGGTAAGATACCAATTACCAAAAATGACCCAGAAGC
Source organism: Tetragnatha versicolor (assembly GCA_024610705.1). Classification (NCBI taxonomy): domain Eukaryota; kingdom Metazoa; phylum Arthropoda; class Arachnida; order Araneae; family Tetragnathidae; genus Tetragnatha; species Tetragnatha versicolor. Next base: position 6,346,972 of record JANDEH010000022.1, read on the forward strand.
TAAAACTTGCCAAAAATGATGATTAGACCGATTTCTATCAATAAAACATAAAAAATACAATTTAAAGGTAACACACGCTTTTAAAAATATGCACTGAGTTCAGGAGTAATCATATTCATTACAATAAACATAAAGTTTTTGGTAAAATACCTCTTACACAGACGTTTCTGCCACAGCTCCAAATTGTAATGGGACTCCATTATCAATGGAGGGTCCATTTACCCCCTTAAAATATTGGTAGAGAAAATTTGCTTTCGGGCCCTGTATTCCCACCCATTGAACATCTCTTGGTATAATTTTCATTGATGAAAAATAATTTCACTAGGTGTTATGTTGAAAAAACCGTTCCGTCCTTAATTTATGAACAGTAGTGTGTGGCGTGAAGAAGAGGATCACTCTATGCAAATTTCTGCGTGCGTCATCAGTATCAGATTTTCAGATTGTATAAAAGCAGAACTTGAACTCTTACTGAGGCTCTCTCTTGCCACACCCATGCTTGGGCTACACCTTTGATATTTCTGTTTACAAGGTTTTAGAGTTTAGATTTTATTAAAAGTTGTGTTTGATCTAAAACTTTGTCTGCTCATTATTTATGTGGATCCTGGATTATTCTGGGATCCATAATTGGTGACCCGGCAAATGAAATTTAAATTTATTTACTTTTTGGGGTAGTTGGAATTTTTTCCAGAGTAGCCAAGACTATGTGGTGTGGTAATACCTGTTTCCTCTCTGCTTCTGGTAAGGTATGATTTTAATTCGGTAATCGGCCTGCTGCTGCCTCGCTTTTAATTTTTGATTGTATTTAAGTGAAAATTTTGATAAAATGACTAAGACTGAGGGTGTGATGACTGATGCTGGTTCTTCTGGAGCAGATGTTAATAAGATCGCGGTTAGGGTGCCTGGTTTTTGGTCTGATCAGCCTAGGTTATATTTCGATCAACTTGAGGCTAATTTTGAGCTTTCGGGTATCTCTAGTGAAAAGACCAAATACTTTACTCTGGTTGCTTCTCTTGATCAGCGGACTTTGTCCGTTGTTGCTGATCTTGTTAGAAAGCCGGATCAGGAGAAACCATATTCAATGGTCAAGGATAGACTTATTAAGGAGTTTGAATTATCCGAAAATCGAAAGATTAGAACTATCTTGCAGGACTTAACGCTGGCAGATTCAAGGCCTTCTGCTTTTCTCCGCCAGATGCGTGAGTTGTCTGGTAGTACCTTCGCAGATGAAGTTTTAAAATCAATTTGGCTCTCTCATATGCCGAATTCTATTCAGTCCATATTGACTGTCAGTTCCGAGGACTTGGATGGTTTGGCATCTTTGGCCGATAGGATTTTCGATGTCACTAGTTTTGCCCCAAGTGTGAGCGAGGTTCATGCGAATTCCTTGGAAGCAAAGATTGATAAATTGGCATGTGAGGTTTCTGAGCTGAAGGTCAAGGTTGATTCTTTGTCTGGGGGGGGAGCGTTTTCGTCCTAAAAGTAGATCTCGAGGTAGACCCTTTTCTCGTGCAAGGTCAGGAGGCGGAACGGGTAGTCGGCGTTCTTCTGATCTGGAAGATGCTGATAAAGGCCTGTGCTGGTATCACCAGAAATATGCAGAGAAAGCTCATAAATGCGTTAAGCCTTGTTCCTTTAATTTTTAAACTAGATAGCCTGACTACGAATTCGGTGGGTTCTGGTGATGCAGGCATGTTTGGCCACCGTCTTTTTGTAGTTGATCAGAGATCGCGTATGCGGTTTTTGATTGATTCTGGCAGTGACGTTAGCCTTCTGCCGTCCTCTTTTAAGGGGTGTCGTAGAGCTACTGATTACTATTTAAATGCTGCTAATGGTACTACGATTAGGACATATGGCTCAAAATTGCTTTCTTTGGATCTGGGCTTAAGACGCCAGTTTTGCTTCACTTTTGTAATTGCAGAGGTTTCTAAGCCAATTATAGGTGCAGATTTCCTAAAAGAATTTGGTCTCCTCGTTGATATTAAAAATCGAAAGCTTTTAGATCCTCTGACCTCTTGTGAACAGCGTGGTAAAGTTTTGCCTAGTTCCGTGTATGGAGTTACAACGGTTAATTCCGGATCTAAATTCCTTGATCTTTTGAAGGAGTTTTCGGAGATCACTAGGATCAGACCACAGCAGGTTGGTGTAAAGCATGATACCTTGCATTATATTCACACTGTTGGTCCTCCTGTCCGATCTAGAGTTAGACGGCTCAATCCTGCTCAGCTTAAAGCAGCTAAAGATGAATTTGCTTACATGCTTGAGCAAGGCATTTGTAGACCGTCTAAGAGCCCGTGGGCAAGCGCCCTTCACATGGTGCCTAAAAATTCTTCGGACTGGAGGCCAACCGGTGATTACCGTGCCCTTAATGCTCGTACGCGACCTGATAGGTACCCTTTGCCAAATTTGCAGGATTTTTCGCATAACTTGGCTGGCAAGAGAATATTTTCCAAAATTGATCTTGTTAGAGCTTTCAATCAAATTCCAGTCTACGAGAATGATATTGAGAAGACGGCTGTCATCACCCCCTTTGGGTTGTTTGAATTTGTTTATTTACCATATGGTCTTTGTAATAGTCCCCAAACATTCCAACGTTTTATAAATGAAGTGTTGTTTGGGTTAGATTTTGTTTTTGCTTACTTGGATGACATACTTGTGGCCAGCTCAGATGAGTTTGAGCATTTAAAACATCTGCGTTTGGTCTTTCAAAGACTAGAGAAGTATGGCCTTGTAATTAATTCGTCTAAATGTCTGTTTGGTGTGCATGAGATACCTTTTCTCGGGCATGTTATTGGTGAATTCGGTTGCAGACCTTTGTCAGAAAAAGTTGAGGTGATTAAAAATTACCCCCTTCCTAAAACTGTCAGGGGTTTGCGTAGATTTTTGGGTTGCATAAACTTTTATAGGCGCTTTGTTCCAAAAGCCGCTGAGTTGCATTCCCCTTTAAACAGTCTACTGAGTGGTTCCAAAAAGAAAGATTCTAGAGTTATAGATTGGAATGAAGAGCTTACTGCTGCTTTCCAGCGTTGTAAAGACTCGATTATTAATGTAACTCAGCTGGCCCATCCGGAACCGGTTTGTGAACTCGCACTGTTCACGGATGCAAGTGATTTTGCAGTGGCAGGCGCCCTTCACAAGAAAACCGACAGGGGTTATCTATCTTTGGGGTTCTTTTCTAAAAAATTAAATCCGGCCCAAACTAAGTACTCCACTTTTGATAGAGAGTTACTCGCGATGTACCTTTCCATAATTCATTTTCGATACATGCTCGAGGGACGGGATTTCCACGTGATAACTGATCACAAGCCCCTCACTTTTGCTCTGTCGACGGGTTTTGAGAAGTGTTCTCCTAGACGTTTACGTCAAATGGAGTTTGTATCTCAATTTACCACTGATATTCGTTATGTAGCTGGACCTCAAAACTTTGTCGCAGATGCATTATCCAGAGTGGAGGAGATTGTGATCTCAGAAAAAATCAATTTTGAAGAGTTGGCCAGGCAGCAGTTGGTCGATGAGGAGTTGAAATCATTACTAGAAGATTCCTCTAAAACAAATTTGAATTTAAAACTACTAGATTTCCCAAATTTTAATTCTAAATTTTATTGTGATGTTTCTCAGGAAACTGTTAGGGTGTTTGTGCCTTTAGCTTTTAGAAAGGGAATTTTCGATTCTATTCATAATCTAGCTCACGTTAGTGTTCGTTCTACTGCTAAACAAATTTGTAAGAACTATTTTTGGCCCTTTATGAGGAAAAATATTGCTGAGTGGTGTCGTACTTGCATACCCTGTCAAAAATCTAAAGTTCAAAGACATACAATTTCCCCCTTAAGTGAAATTCCTGTTCCTAATTCTAGATTTGAACATATAAATTTGGATTTTATTGGACCTTTACCTGTTTTTCAATCTTACAGATTTTGTTTAACTATAGTTGATAGATTTACTAGATGGTTGGAGGTCGTGCCACTCAGCGATATAAGAGCGGATACTGTGTGCAGAGCATTTCTTTTGCATTGGGTGTCACGTTTTGGTGCTCCGGCTCGCATATCCTGTGATCAGGGTAGACAGCTGGAGTCCCATACGTTTAAAAAGGTGACCAGCATGCTGGGTTCAGAGATAATTAGAACCTCGGGTTATAACCCGAAGGCTAATGGTATGATAGAGAGACAGCATAGGATGCTGAAAGCTTCTCTCATGTGTAGTTCAACCGACTGGGTTGATTCTTTGCCCCTGGTTTTGTTGGGAGTTAGAACTGCAATAAGAGATGAAAGCCCATATTCGTCAGCAGAACTGGTATATGGACAATGTTTGAGACTTCCAGGAGAGTTTTTTTGTCCTGTTGAAGTCGGCGTCCCTGAACCAGACCTCGTACAGAAACTGCGTCATGCGTTCGCTGAGGTGCGTCCTAAACCAGTAAAGTGGCATAGAAAAGAACTCGTCTACGTTCCCCGTGCACTAACAGACTGCACTCATGTGTTTGTCAGAGTTGATAGTGTTCGGAGGTCTCTACAACCACCGTACGATGGTCCATTTAGAGTTCTTAAGCGAAAGACTAAAATTTATCTCTTGCAGATTTCTAGCCAGCAAAAATGGGTTTCGATTGATCGCTTAAAGCCTGCGTTTGTCCTTCAGGAGCAACCTGGCGCTCCCGGTTCAGTTGACGTGTCACATCAAGGGGCTCTTGTACTTCAGAGTCCTGGGACCTATACCACTCAGAGAGGTAGAGTCGTCAGGTTCCAAGTCGACCCTCGACTCTAGGGGGAGGCGATGTGGCGTGAAGAAGAGGATCACTCTATGCAAATTTCTGCGTGCGTCATCAGTATCAGATTTTCAGATTGTATAAAAGCAGAACTTGAACTCTTACTGAGGCTCTCTCTTGCCACACCCATGCTTGGGCTACACCTTTGATATTTCTGTTTACAAGGTTTTAGAGTTTAGATTTTATTAAAAGTTGTGTTTGATCTAAAACTTTGTCTGCTCATTATTTATGTGGATCCTGGATTATTCTGGGATCCATAAGTGTATAAAAGATAAAATAATTGAGATCTGACTATTTCTAATATCAAAACTAAAAAGTCAAAATCTCGGGGATTCCCCCATATATCCCATTTTATCATATCATAATCATAGAGGAAGAAAATAATTAATGTAGTGATGCACTAAAAAAAACTTTGAGCACCTAAAAACAGTATTTTTATTATAGAAAATTTAAATAATATTTTAAACTGCTGATTTCACGTTAGCAACTAGATAGCATCTGTTTACATTCAAAATCGACCACAAATTCAAATTTACATTTTTTCCCGAATTTTAAAATGAGGTGGCTGAAGGTACAACCGTCCGTAGGTACAACACTCTCCCCTATATTTTAAATGACATTACACGAATGTCAACAAATATATTGTTTTTATTCTTTCCAATACACTTTATTATCAGGAACACTTTGAAACTACTCATTACTCATGCTTGCAAATTATTTTGTTTTAGCTAATTATATTTACAATATTAATTCCAAAACCTGATGCATTTTTTAAAGTAGGCTAAAATGCTCTAAATCTAATATTTTTAAAGTTTTGAAGTAGTACATGAAAATGGAGTCTTCCGGGCTTATAGGCCGGACTTTTGAAGTAGTATATTAACGTTTTCCATTTATTGAATTTTTATCAATAAAAAGGCACTGTACAGTAAAAAACCTTACACAAGTGTTACCGTCTTAAGAACAAATGACTGATTATATAAATTATTTCAACTTCTAGCGTAAAAACATCTCGCGGTAAATGCCCTTCTCTTTGAATTATATCTCGGCGCCCAACATAGGATAGAATTATTAATAATCCGATTGCGGCCCCAGCTTGTAGGAATCGGATTATTTATTAGAGATTTCCATCATATAAAATATTGGGAACGGTAAATATAAATATTTCAGTTTCAAACACACGACGTACCGAAAAAGAAGCAAGATTTTATACGTTGACTTATGGAGGAATCTAAAAAGATTTTTCATGATAGTTCTAGAGAAAAAAGATTTTCTGGTGGAAAGCTTTTGTTAATAAGCTGACCTTGTGTTGCGTGGGCAAATAAATATCCTGACCGCAACATTTTTTGCATTGTTTCGAATCTTTTATTTGGTCAAGGGTGACAAAAACAACCAGGAATGTTACATGAATTAGGTTAAATTTAAAATGATTAAGTTAATTTCATATATTAGGAAGCGTGATTTATAGGTTTTATAAAGTGTTTTATGATGCATAGTATGCATTACATACTGACTTTAATATGCAAAATAACACAAAATATCAAGAGCTACATCATAAAATGGTAGTTAAGGTTTGGGGGAATCACAAACGCCGTAAAGAGCTTTCATCTAATTCTTTTCTTAAATTACTTAAATAAATGCTATTATATTCTTCTATAATAAAAATTTTATTTTCTATCTATAAAAAATAATTTTAGTATAAATTATTATTTAATTTTCGATGAAGTCCAAAAAACTTTTGTTATTTGTCACTGGCAGTTATTAAAACTATTTTGAAAAAAATTAAATAATTGAACAAAAAGTATTAAACAAATTTTTTTTCAGCTTTGCGTTTTTACTTTAAAGTATCGTTTGAAATATTTTACTAGTATGAAAAAAGGAAACAAGAGATATGAAGACATATGAATTAATGAGGAAGTTTCATATTTTTTAAATTTTCGATTTTGGGGTATAATTATACAATATCAGATGTGAAAAATCCAAATCTGCAATCCAAATTTTCCTCAAAAATTTATTTACTGAGATATAGAAGAAATAAAAGTTGAAAAAAGTCGTAAACAAATGATGCAATCGCAAACGCTCAAAAATCAAATTTGACGTCACTCGACACTAGTGATGGGCGATTATTTGAGGAGTTAACTCAGTGAACTAACTCCTTAAACTGAGTGAAGGATCAAGGAGTGGGGAAAAAAGAGTGGTAGCTCAGTTGTACTTTTTAAAATTTACCTTTTTAAGATTTAATTTGTGGTATTACCTTGAAATCCTTGTGATATTACCTCCAAAAAACACTAGATGGCAGCACGCCGCCGGCTGCCGGTGATTATCATCTATGAGATGAGCGAGCGAGCGGCGCGCCTACGTAATCCGTTGCCATAACAACCCACTTTGATCAGAAGAACCGAAGGAATTACGTCTTCCTTTTAGGAGTTGAAAGGAGTTGACAGAGTTAAAAGAGCTGCTTGCTCCTAGTCTCCACTCTTTGGGAGTTATTTGCTGTGTGCTCTCAACTCCTTTGATCCCAGGAGAGCTGGGATTGGGAGCAGATGGCCTCAGATCGGTCTTCCCACTCCGACAATCCCACTCCCAGGGATCAGATAGTTCATAAGAGTTAATTCCTCACTCCCAGCGGTTTCTTAAGATCGATTTTTGGAGGCCATGATTGTTTATTATACACCTCTTCTACACGGCACTGTGAGCGTGATTATACATTGTCTTAATCACAATGTTTAGGTTGACAAAATTTGCTGCACACAATTAAAAAAATATTTATGGTTTTATATTCTCACGATTATCAAGTTCTAATAATCCTTTAATATTTAGATATTCCATTAAAAATTTCGACGATTAAAAAAGATTGCGAAAAGATGAATTTCGTTAAACGAGCTGCCATTATTGAAAGGCATACATTTACTACTTCTGACAGCTATTGTTAATTAAAATACTAGTTGTTAATAAAAAATACTTGATCTTAAACGAAAGGATTGCTGTATAAATTAATATTTTAATGGTTTAGCAGTGTTTTATTTGATTAATGAGGCGATTGATTTGGATTTAAAAATTAAATTTTCAACTGATTTTTGAGAATTGAAACACGAGCTATGCTTGTCTACCTCTACCAGCTATGATGGTGTCTTCAAAGGGCGGGAAGGAAGGAAGGGTTTGTAGTTCATTTCCGTGAACGTTGAACGTTGGCGTCTTGCCAAAACCTTCTGCTCTTAGTGTGTTTTTTTGTCTCAAACTCGCCATTTTTTAGATGAATGAGTGATTAAAACTAAATTACTTATTAGAAAAATTGTACTGGTTTTTCATTCTGGTGACCATTACTTTCCAGTAAATTTAGAATAGTTAAAGTTTGCAGTAGAATGTTCGCGGATGAAATTGGATTGGATGCCTGAATTCGAATTGTAAGATAGGTGGTTATTTTTGAAGTGAGTATTTTTTCTTTTGAAATATACCTAGTATTGCTGATTAATATATTAAACTTGATGTGTTAGTGTCTGAATATTTGGTTCTACGGTCGTTTCCCCTACTGGGGAATTTCCTTTCCCTCTTTCTTCTGTTTTGTAGGTAGGTTTTTGTTAGTAAATTGTTAAAAAAATTTCCAGTAGGCGAAATATTAAAAGTTTATTTCCGTTTTCGTTTACAGTTCAATATAAAAGCTTTTATTTTTTGAATGACTTTTCCGGCATACTTTTTAGTTGATGTATGTACGTAGTTAAGATTAAGAAGTTATATAATACTAGCGCTGACGCGCTAGACACGGGCTTCGCCAGTCCATATGTAAAAAGGAGCATTTTTATGTTCATACTACAACAATCGATGTTATACCTTCAACAATTAATATTATATTATCTTTAATTACAACAATTGGTGGTTTTGCCATGATGTCATGGTTTAGGAATGAAATACGGGTTTTTTTAGCCGAAAATAGACCAAAAAAGTTATTGGGATGCTTCAATTTCAAGTTATTATTCTTCAGGAAACTTTCTGGGAGCGAGTAGCTTTCTGGTATGGTTTAAAGTGAATGTAGGTTCGAAAAGTTTAAAACTAAAACGGACTTACATTCAGATGAACATTCATTTATGTATATAGATTTTGGGAGTTACTGAGTTACATTAAAGAGTTAACTCCTTAAGGTGAGTGAGTTACTCAGATCTGATCTTGCAAAAGAGTTGAATCGCCCATCACTACTCGACACCAAACAAAAGGCATTGTTGATGTTTATTCATTATTAAAATAAAAGGTCTTTATGACCTCATGAATCGGGCTTAGTTTCACTTGACCAGATGAAGATTAGTCCCACTTAATAAAAAATATTTAATTCTTAAAATATAATCTTAATAAATAATTCATCTTAAAATATATGAATGTAATGTTTTAAAATTAATTATTTGATTTTATTTTGGTGTTTTCATAGCTGATTTCACTTTTAAATTGGCAATTATAGAGCTTTTCTTATTAAAATTATTTAATCCTGAGATTTTCATATTTAAAATAGCGAGTCAAGCAGATCTACATCAGTAGAGAAATGGAGAAATAAGCGTTTTTAGCCATAAAATCGTTAATTGCTTGTTAATATTCGATTTTCGAACTTAGAAAACTTGGTAGTGATCGTCCTCGCCTAATGTATGAATGTAATGTTTTAAAATTAATTATTTGATTTTATTTTGGTGTTTTCATAGCTGATTTCACTTTTAAATTGGCAATTATAGAGCTTTTCTTATTAAAATTATTTAATCCTGAGATTTTCATATTTAAAATAGCGAGTCAAGCAGATCTACATCAGTAGAGAAATGGAGAAATAAGCGTTTTTAGCCATAAAATCGTTAATTGCTTGTTAATATTCGATTTTCGAACTTAGAAAACTTGGTAGTGATCGTCCTCGCCTAATGTATGAATGTAATGTTTTAAAATTAATTATTTGATTTTATTTTGGTGTTTTCATAGCTGATTTCACTTTTAAATTGGCAATTATAGAGCTTTTCTTATTAAAATTATTTAATCCTGAGATTTTCATATTTAAAATAGCGAGTCAAGCAGATCTACATCAGTAGAGAAATGGAGAAATAAGCGTTTTTAGCCATAAAATCGTTAATTGCTTGTTAATATTCGATTTTCGAACTTAGAAAACTTGGTAGTGATCGTCCTCGCCTAATGTATGAATGTAATGTTTTAAAATTAATTATTTGATTTTATTTTGGTGTTTTCATAGCTGATTTCACTTTTAAATTGGCAATTATAGAGCTTTTCTTATTAAAATTATTTAATCCTGAGATTTTCATATTTAAAATAGCGAGTCAAGCAGATCTACATCAGTAGAGAAATGGAGAAATAAGCGTTTTTAGCCATAAAATCGTTAATTGCTTGTTAATATTCGATTTTCGAACTTAGAAAACTTGGTAGTGATCGTCCTCGCCTCGAGGTACGTCTATACACCGAGTTTTGTCTACGCCGGCTGCGTAGTTTAGGAGGAGATGCGAGCTGTAGTCGTTTTGACATGCCGAGTGACATCACGAATCTGAAATCGCTGTTTTTCCCGCCTTTTCCAGAGCTCAAACTTTAAGCCGCAATAAAAAAATAAATAATGATCAGAATTAAAAAATATCTCGGTTTCAGGGTTTTCTCGTAAGGTTGGATAGATTTAAAAAATAAAAAAAAATTATGAAACTTCCTCATTTGTATAATATTTACTCACTCTGTTAAACACTTATACCATACTATTCCACTGAGCTATACATATCGTTACTACCACTCCAAAAACACGAATCTTCTATTAATGAGGAATTTTCCCCCGATTTTTTTTATTATTCTTTTAATCGGTACTCCATGGAAAAAAATGCCTATGTGAGAAATTCCAGTTTGATTTGACAATATTTTCAATTAAAAAAAGTGGATTAAAAATCGTCTTTTTGAATGGCGCGAAAACGAGTTGTGACGTCACAGGTTACGATCTTCGTTTACCGCATGGAAGTATGACCCTTAATAAAACTATTTTCATGAGGTTTAATTAAATAAGGGGCTAAGATTAGAAAAAAACTCAAAAAATTAAAAGCTGTGACACGCATGTGATGAAATCAGCACGAATCTTTCACTCGTTATTTAAAAAAAACTCAACTTCATAACCTGTGACGTAAGATCGCGTTTTAAGTCACGTGCATTTTTTATCAGTTTTTAAATCAAAATATTTAATTTTCTGTAAGCTATTGGAAAATTTCGACCAGATTTTCTTTTTTAGAAAATTCACAATTGATATAAAAACCTCGCACAGGCAAATTCCTTATTAAGGGCCCAAGTCTAGAAATGGGTTCATTCGCCAAGCGAAGTAGTAGCGCCAATGTGCGCTTAAGTATCAAAGTGAAGTTGGCAACAAAAAATTCGCCAACAGGCGAAAACCCGAACCCACATCTAGGATTTTATCTTATTACGAATAATGTAGATTCGCGTTTTTTGGAGTGGTGGTAACGATATATGGAATGACCCTATTGCATTATCGTAAACAAAATCTTAAAGCATCAATTAAAACATACATGAAACATCATATTGTGATTTGAAAACTGTGAGAGTATGAAAGTATGATGTATATTCCAATATAGATGACAAAATTCCTTTCAAAAACTCTAAAAATACGTACTAAACAAACATTCTATACGCCTCAGCTATTCATATTTAAATCCCTATAGTGTGTGCATGTCATCTCTTAGCTTTAACAAGGACAAAACATCCTTCAAAAATATACATCTAAGTTAAGCGAAGCGCAAAACCGAGTTGCAACTTCAAAGATTTAACATGCATTCCCAAAGCCAATCTTGACTCAATATGAGAGTAACTGACGCACAAAAAAATCATGAATCTGAAAACAAAATTCTTGCCATCGTACTTCGATGTTATTCGTTTCGTGAACAGACGTTTTTTTTCTTTGCATGACTTAGATTTGAAGTTTGTTTGTAGTTTAGGTTACACCCAAATGGAAACCAGTATTTAAGTTGTTTACTTTGTATTATTCAAACAGTATAATTGGTTAAAGATACCAGATATGTCGTAGTATCGCATGACGTGTGTAAAAGAGGATCCTACGGAAATAGGAAAATTACGGTTACACGGTTGGAAAATTACGATAAATATACTAAAAAAATAACGTTTTAGTCAAAAGAGATTGCACGGAATAAACATTCTGAATATTGTAGAAAATGTAGAAATGTAAAGACGGAAATGATTAAGATCTTTCTCGCTATTTTTATCTGTAATTTAAATTCCATTTGTACGATTTATTTCCTGTGATAAAATCAAACTATGAGCTAAATAAGTTCTGCGAGTACAATGTTCTTTCAAAATATTTAAAACGGTAAAATAAAAATTCAGCTTATAAATTCAAATTGTTTGTTTTCTTAAAATTTAAAGAAATTCAGTTTTTTACTTTATTGAAAAAATAACCTTACTCGAATAATTTTTAATGTGATTCCTTTCGACCGAAGCAGTTCTATATTTGACAGGATGACATATTAACTCGAAAATATGTGATATAAAAGCATGTACCACGAACAATAAATGCAGGAAGAAAAATCGAAAACGCCATGAATTCACAGTGTTCCCTTGCTGTCTTGAAGGACAGGGAACTGTTATTAAAAGCTACCAAGTGTCAGAATTCAATTCCTATTCAAAAACTCTATTGGATGTAAAATTATCTCCAAAAAGTGTTATCGTATCTAAAAAATATATTGCTTTCACAAGTGTTTGAAACAACATCGAATAACTTACATTTTAGGTTTATTTTCAGTGTTGTCTTTCGTAAAGAAATATTTACTTTTTCTAAGAGTTTTTGTTTTGGCCGATATTGGTAGGTTCTTATATATTATTTAAAAGATGTTGCACAGTGTGGTGAAAGGGGAATTATCTCTTTAATTTGCCAAGTTTTGCATTAAAAATTCCTTCATTCTTTTAATCTAAGATTATTTTTTATGAGGATATTAAAAATGATAATAAATCAAAGAAAACAACGGGGATAGTTTTTGATACTTTTGTAATAATTTATGCTAAGTTTAATAATAAATTAATATTTTTGTAAGTGTTACAGTGTTTCGTTGGTGTCACAGATTGGTATCATTCACTTATTGTAGCGTAAGACAAATAAGTATCACTTATTGCCTAAAGAATGAATTTTTTATTCCGTAATCTCTCTATTCTAAAAAAAAGTTTTTGTAAATGGTTTCCAGAGAAAGGCTTTTTAATTACTGATCCGTATAACATGTTTTTGGTATCAAACTGTTCAGATTCTTTTGAGGATGTGCAAAGTGCCTTTAGAATTTCAAAAAAAATTCTCAATTCTAAGATATTTCCATTTTTCTGGATTACGGATAAGGTTGCAGTTAACAGCAAGAAACTGTCGTACAATTTATTATACCTCCAATCACAATGACCAACCGACGCTATTCATTAATGATGAAAATAATTCCTTTCACGCTTTAAAAATGCGCTTCAAAATATGTACTTTCCAAATAAAATATTTTTAAAAGACTGATAAGAGTTTTCCAGAAACTCACAGATCTACTATTCAAGTATAGAATTTCACACACCAAAATTAATTGTTTGTAAACATTGAGTGCAATGTAGATTTTGTCTCTTAATATTTTTAATAGCTTAAATCGTATTGTTTAAAAAGTCTGTTTCAAAACTAAAACTTGAATGATAAAACACTAGATATTTTGACGAGTTACTAGGTACTATATTAAATTTAACAGATTCATTGCTGAACGTTTTTGTAAATATTGAATAACAATAGCACGAGCAGACTTGATGGATATTTTGAAGGAAAACGTGTTGATTAAATTATTGATAATTTAACCAATAAATATTCTAACTTTTAAGAGAGTGTGCTTCTGGAAAGTTGGTTGACGTTTTTTCTTTTTCGGCGCAAGTTTAGAACTGCTGATGCGCCAAGTTTTTAGCGATAAAAATCAATATATAGTAACCCCAACTAATGTTAAATGAATTAAGTGGCTTCTAAATATGGCGCCAAATAGCCAAAACTCGCCAACCATCAGCAGTTCTAAACTTGCGCCGTTTTTTCTACTAATTGTTACAACGAATGTTTTATAAATAGATAATTTTAGTGAGCAGGGTTTTGTGGGGATTGCGAAGTGATTCGAAAGGCCCTGCGTCAGCAGTTAACGGGGGTTGGCGAGCGACAGCGAGCAGGGGGCGGTAGCTCCCTAGTTAAATAAAAAAATAAGCTTTTTTACAGCGATTCAAACATTAATTTTAACAGCGAAATCAAAACAGCAATATGTGTTGTTAACAAACTGAACCAATCGCTTTTAAAAATTACCGCTCCATTTTTACACCTAAAAAAGTTCAATCCGCACTAATATTACCATCAAAATACATTAAAATAGAACAATTTGATCCCTCTTAACAAATTTGAACAGCAAATATCATTAGCGATGGAAATCGGAAAAATTGAAATCAAAACAATGCACTCATTTTGTAAACAAACTGATTGTGGCCAAATGAGGAAAATAAATTACAACAAAATTTGGGCGACACATAAGAGAATTAAATATATTAGAGTTGGCCTATAATTTTACAACTATATTTCTGTAATAATTGGAAAATATTTAAGGTATGCACTTTTTTACATGTTTCCGAATAATGATTTTTCAGCTTTCACAAGGTATGGCTTATTTTGATAATAGTATTATTGATATAAATATGTGAAATCAGGGAAAGGAAAAAATATTTTGTGTCACTGTATTAAAAAACATCCCTAGCAATTTAAATGACCTTTTCAACTAAATAAATCTATCTGTATGAAATTTATGGGAAAGAAATTAAGCATATTTTTTATCTACATTACTCTTATTCATACCGATTTCTTTAATTTCATCTTAATTGTATTCATAAAAGGATTTGTTGTTGTTGTTACTTATCCCCCTGGTGTAGGAAAACCTACACCAGGTCCAAAATGCCCCGTAGATGAGATCCTGCTACTCCCACAGCTGTCTGCATGAGGCGCCAAAGGTGAGCAGGACTGGCAGAGAGAGAACATGAACAATAGGATAAGATCCTCTCCCCATTCAGGAACCTCATACTTTTTAAGTTCGCCTCTACTAAATCTCACCATGGCCGACTGAAGAGGCCGGGGGCCACTGCAGGATATGGACAAACCAGGACCATGGGCAGCATACCGGTGGTGTACCGGTGGATTACGCCATACAGAGAGCGATCGCTATCTGTTTAACCCTTTCACTCCTGGCAACCCCGAATTTGCCTTAGGATTCATTTGCAATCTCGGGCGGATTAGGATTGAAAGGTTTAAGGAGTGGATGTCCAAGGATGTAAAATCATTAGAATTGAAAACGATTAGATTAGATTTACTTATGCAATTAAATTATTAGTTCAAAGTTTCTCAAGTCCAGCGCCCATTATTTCTTTTAAATTTAATTTTTAACCAGTACACAAAACTATTTAGCACGCAACTTTAATTCAACACGAATCGCCTACGCCTACGAAGCAACGACCTTAAAACTTCACCGAACCAAAACACTCGAACAGTTTCGGCGAACCTTTTAAAAGCCATTCAATCCACCAGCACTTTCCATTTAAATTCATTCCATAGGTTGTTTTTGAACTGGTCTTCGGTTTGTTTTACAAGGATTGGTTACTTCCGAAGAACAATGGGAGTCCTGACCACGTCTGTTTGCGTTTCTGAATGAGAGAGGGGAAGGAGAACATTTCCGGTGTATACCCTAAGTGCCTAATTTTGTTTGTCCTGAACATGGAACTAAGACGTTTGTTTCCATTTGTAGCGTTTCTTACTTTCGTGGATTGGCTTTTAAAAATTGAATTGTCTTTTATTTGAACTTCAAGTGAGTGAAGTATAAGACTATTGATTAATTGATTGACTTGATCTTTTGATTCTACTTGGTTGATTGATCATTTGTTTTATTTTTTAAAATTTACGAGAGATATCCAGAAAATTAAGTTTGACGAATGTAATTCAGATGAATACATACATAAAAGTGAAAAGGAGATATTTTTATGTAAGGGAGATTTAATTTTCTATTTTCGATTAAGGGAATTCAATTGTTCGAGTTCAACTGTGTAACGTCACAACGATTCTTAGACTTGTGACGATATAGTTCAAACTGGAAATTTTTTTTTCGATGGTATGGAATATACACCGGGAATGCTCGGAGTCTTTGGTCAACTTCCGATTGAACTCGCCTATTTAGTTGTAATTGATAATTGATTCAAAAACTTATCAAGTCAAACAAATTTCTGAAAACAAACTAACGTCACAACGATTCTTAGACGTGTGACGATATAGTTCAAACTGGAATTTTTTTTTCGATGGTATGGAATATACACCGGGAATGCTCGGAGTCTTTGGTCAACTTCAGATTGAACTCGCCTATTACTTGTAATTGATAATTGATTCAAAAACTACTTATCAAGTCAAACAAATTTCTGAAAACAAACTTTTGAATAAAAAGTACAAAAGTAAAGAAGTGGCAGTCCAAAAACATTTAAAAGCGCAAAAAAGTTTTTATAAGTTTATATAATTTGAAAGTCTAAGTATAAGAAAGAGTAAGAGTCTAAGAAATTTATATTAACTTTGAATTGTTTTCAAATCTACATCATATTTTGGTTATTTCATGATAAATCTAATTTGGTTTCTAAATAGTACACGTATGTCTTTCAAGTCTTCATTATTCATAAAGTATGTCTTAGATTCATAAGAGAAATACCTTAATTATGTTCTTCAATCAATCAGTTATGTATACTTTTCAAATTATTACCTTTGTTTAAAATTCAAGGTAGTGTTAAAAATATTTTCTCTGTGTTCAGTCTTTAGAAAGGGTTTAACAAACTCTTTTTATGTACATTAATTAGTGGAGTAAATTCATAATAACATGGGACTTGGATAGTTAAGTAATGTAATGGACCTTATGAATAAAACAATGATTAGGTTTAAATAGAAACAAAACGCATAGCGTGAGAATAAGATTAAAATACATAACTATGAACTCAATATTTCGTATTTTATGGGTTAAACAAAGCGACTTTTTATCTGATTAGAACACAAAAATGTTAATAATATCACTTTGTGTGCAATTTGTAATTATCAAGGGTAGGAAAATGCTATGCGTGTTATTTAAAAAGTATTAACCAGGAAAAAATAAATCAAACTATTCATCATGAGAATTCATGTGGGGGTTGAGGAAACTGGAATTTTTTTACTGTTGCATGACTTCAAGATAAAAGCTTTGTACGTACAGCGTACAGTCAGAGCGTACGGTCCTGAAAAAAAACGTTATAGTGGTTCATGGTAGAAAAATATTCCTTTAGAAAAAAAAGCTAAAATGGAGTAAAAAAGGCTTTAGTAAAATGCTAAAATAATAAATTGGTTAGATACTACTTTTTTTCGTTTGGAAAAAAATTTAACTCAAACTCGCTATATATTTCTTTGAGAAATTTACATGATAATTCAACAACTTCAAGTATTTATATAATAAAATTTTTATTCCGCTTTTTTCTCCAAGAGACTATCTTTATGCGTAACACAATGTGACATGCTCAATTTTCTATTTTTGCCCCCTCCATATAACTTTTATTTAATTTTCTGGAAGAACCCTACACACATAAAGCTTAATTTTCTGTTTCTAAAACCGTTTCGATCCTTAAAAAATTCATATATTTAACAAAGAAAGTGAAAGAAAAATCAATAAGTAAAACTATCTGAATTCTGGTTCTCAAAAATATGGAATTTTTCCTTTGAATGTTCTATGGTGAATTTTTGAATTCCAACGGCTCTGAATTGTATGATCTCTCTATATTAAAAAAAAGTAACAGTGACCGTCACCGCCGCCGCCGCTGATTTTGAAAATTTTATTTTTGAACACTTTGAACTGTCACTACGCAAAAACTATTTGAAGGAATATTATGAAATTTTACCATTGGTAGACAAATGTATGAGGGTCATTTCAGTTTCCAAACCTAATTAATTAGATAATTAGTTCTGGAGTTATTTAATGTCAAAGTCGAAATTTATTTTTTTCGGCCCCCAGCAAAATCTATTTACAGCAGAAACATGATTTTTTGCAGACGCATACTCTTAGGTATGAAGTTTAGCACCTCGTCGCCCTTTTTTTGAATTTCGAATTATTTTTGGAGTTATTATTCAAATTTTTTTTTATTAACATTAACATTAACATACAGACACATAGACATACATAGATTAGACAAAGCGGAAAACATACAACAAAAAAAACCACAAAAATGGAATAACAAAGAACAAAAAAAATGTATGTATGTGATATCATTAAGAGCATAAGCTCGTGTCATGACATCAAAAATGTCATTTGATGTAATTAAGGCAACGCGATGGAGCTTTATTTATTTACTATAAAGAGAATTTCTATTGATTTTTGTGCTTCTATGAATTTGGATATATTTATTTTGAATTCTGCATAATTATTTGTAAGTTTTGTAGCTTCATTTAATTTGTTAAATATATAGGGACCTAAAAAAGTGTGAGATTTATGAATAATTTCTTTTCTGGATTTAGGAGTAAAGTAATTGCCTTTAGTGCCTCTTATAGAATAATTTACTGGTTTTAGCTCGTAGAAGTTTTTGTTTTTAAAAATGAAAATAAGTAGCCGATAAACAAAAAGTTGGCGTAAAGTTAGAAAGTTTATTGGTTGCTGAAAGTATTTGAAATGAGAAAACAATTTGTTTTGTAAATGAATTAGAGGTTTAATATTATTAAAGTAATCGGATGCATAGCATGTTATACCATAGTTTAAAATAGATTGAACCCATGAATAATACAGAGTTATTAAAAATCGTTGATCCACTACTCTTTTTAATTTAAAAAACGTAATATTAACGTATCGCAATTTGTTAAGCAAATTATTTACATGCGATTTCCATTTAAAGTTACTATCGAATTGAATTCCTAAATATTTAATCGTATTAACCCTTTCTATTACTTCACAATTACATGAGTCATTGCATTGCATCTTACAAACAAAATTATGAATTTTTATGGTGTTTCTTAAAGAGATAGTTGGTTTTAAATTAAAAATCATAAATTTAGTCTTAGAGGTATTTAAGTTAAGTAAATTTAGATGAAACCATTCATTTACTTTTTTCAATCCTATCTCAACTTTTTCATAAAGTGCTGAAATGTTGTAATCTGAAAAAATCAAAACTGTATCATCAGCAAAGGTTACTATTTTGCAGTCCAATTTAATTTCGCAAAAATCATTAATAGAAATTAAAAATAAAGTTGGCCCTAATATCGATCCCTGAGGAACTCCTCCTTCAATGGAAATCTCTTGACTGAATTTGTTATTTATTTTAACTATCTGTTTTCTATCTGTTAAATATGATTTAAACCATTTATTTAAATTTCCTCTTATTCCAATACAGTTAAGTTTATGCAATAACAGTTTGTGGTTAACAGTATCAAAAGCTTTACTAATATCAAGGAAAACCGCAGCAGTTTTCAGGTTACTGTTTTCATTAGAGTAAATAATTTTGGTGACCTCCATTAAAGCCTGCTCAGTACCTTTTCCCTTTCTAAAACCAACTATCAGTCAGATAATATATTGTTCTTATCTAAAAAATTTATCAATCGAGACTGCATCAGTTTCTCTATAAGTTTTGAAAAGATGCTTAATAGAGATATAGGACGGTAATTACCCAAATCATTCACATTACCTTTTTTATAAACGGGGACGACCACTGAGGTCTTTAAATCAGAGAAAAAAATACCATTTTCAAATGAGGAATTTATTAAACTAGTGATAAACTCGGCGTTTTTAGTAAAAAGTATGGATAACATTTTCTTGTTTATTTGATCAATACCCGTAGATTTTTTATTGGGAAGTGAATGAATTAAGTTTGAGATTTCTTCCTTAGACACTTCACAAAAAAACATACTATTAAGTAACGAAGGAATTTTCGTGCAGTGAAAATCTGCAGGGATATCTACACCTTTAAAGACTTCAGAAAAATGTTTGTTAAAGTCAAATGCTAAAATTTCACTTTCAGTGTAGTTAGGTAACTGCTTTATCTTTGAGTTTTCATTAAGTATATCTTTAACTATTTTCCATTGATCTCTACTACTTCTTCCAGTTTGCAGAAACTTAGAATAATAATATTCAGATTTTGCAAGACGTAGTTTAGTTTTTAGATTATTTCTAAAGGAAACAAACCGTGATTTAATATCTTGATTATATTTATTTTTTTTTATATAGTTTAAATAGTTTTTCTTTTTCCCTAATATTTGAAAGTAACTCAGCTGTCATCCAAGGTTTTTTAAAGGATTTACGTTGAACAATTTTAGAAGCAGATTTTGAAAAAGTAATAAAATGATTTACTTTTTTTAGAAATTCTTTGAAAACCTATTCTAAAAATTATTCTATTTAAAAAACTATTCTTTGAAAATTAAATTCTAAAGTTTCGAAATTTTTTACCCGTTTTCGGTTTTTTTCGTTATAATAGAAAAACTAATCACAGTAGAACTATAATATTTTAAACACGCATACAATTATTTTTCTAAAGAAAGATTGGAGTTTCGTTTTTCAAAAAAATCGAATTGGTTTTAGAATTATTAAGGTGCCAAGTTTCAATTTTTTCTTCTCTTTCTGGTCAATTACTAGAGAAACAGGAGATTATTTTATGAATCTGATTTCTTATTCCCGATGATTCACTAGATACACACGTGCATTTTATAAATTTTTTTAATGGCATTTTTTTTCTCTAAGATTGTTGATGATAATTAGTAGACTTGCTGGATATTTTTGAAAACATTTCGGTTAAATTAATGGTAAACTAAAAAGGTATATTTTAGTAACAATTTTATTTTGATATTTTGGTAGTAATGATTCGCAATAACTTATTGATAAGTTAGAGAGATAAAAAGTTTCGATTTTAAATGATCATTTACTAAGCAGACAAGTTCAAGGTTTT
The DNA here is from genome assembly GCA_024610705.1 of Tetragnatha versicolor. Classification (NCBI taxonomy): domain Eukaryota; kingdom Metazoa; phylum Arthropoda; class Arachnida; order Araneae; family Tetragnathidae; genus Tetragnatha; species Tetragnatha versicolor. Next base: position 6,367,697 of record JANDEH010000022.1, read on the forward strand.
ACTGGATAGTTGAAATGAAACAGCTAAGATCGCGAAGCGATCTTCATAGAACTACGAAGCAGTTCCGGGGGTTGGTGAGCGATAGCGAGTAGGGGGCAGAGCCCCCTAGTGTCTTAAAAAATTAAACTTATGTATGCAATGAAACATGAAAAAAATACAATAAAATCATCTTTCTAACCCCAGATATTTCTCATCAATAGAAATATCTTTTTTTTCCAATATTGTACTTTAAACTTATTAAAATAAATAAATAATTTAGACTTGGTTTATTTCACTCTATTTCTGAGCACTTAAATTTAAAAAGCAATGTATAAAAAATATTAAATCAAATAAAACATAGACAAAATGGAGCGAAACAATTTTCCCCCTCGCAATTCCTTTTCTTTACGCTATGGTCAAAAACAACTCAATTCATTACATTTACAAAACTAGTCATATCGTATAAAGTAGCATTATAGTCACATAAATTCTAATCAAAGCACTTAAAGATTAGAATCAACGAAGTTCGAAAACATGCGAAGATAAGCATAACATTTTTCTTTAACATGCTTCACGAAAAAAATTAATTAACTTACAAATCCGGGGAAAACTGCGAGTTAAGAAGATTGGAAGATAAATTTTCTTTCTACTTTTGATTCCCCAAATAGTAATAAACTTGATTAATATAATGCATCTGCGAATAGGTTCTACTGTTTTTTTACGCGAGAAAAAAATGAACTCTCAATTTGGGGTGCTTGAAAATCAGTGTCGGTCATGGTTACTCTGAACAGTTATCTTTGAATATTTTTTGATGCTTCAGGAACTTTTAATCAGCACAAAATCATCTTCCACGTTATTGAAATTAGTTTTTTCCATCTCCTTACATGTTTCGTGATTTAAGTGATTTATTTTTTCTTCATATTTTTTGAAGCCATTACCTTAGTACCTAATTACATATATTTTGAACTGATTGATATGGTAAAAATATATTCGTTGCTATTCATCAAATAAATGCTTATTTCGAGTTCAATATGTGAGGCGGAAAGCGAAAAGGGACCTGTTGTCGGCGTTCGTCGAAATGGAGTTATTATTTTTTTCTCAATCTGTACAGATTTATGAAGATTTTAAGACCATCATCATCCCTGTAGCTCAAAAAATGACGAATCGACAGTAATTAAAAGTTTTAATAGAATAAGTGGATTTCGCGAAAAACGGCCTTAAACTTTCACAATGCTACCCTCTCGTTATTTTTCACAGTTAAGGATGATTCCAACAGCTAAAATTCGGTTCTAAAGGGTCCAAGGATCGATAAAATCGAGAGAGAAAAAAATTCGATAGTTTTGACCTTCTTCCGTTTTTTTGGCTTTTTCTCGAAATAAACTTTGCCGACAAGAAGTCCCTTTTCGCTTTCCGCCTCACATATGATGATTGTAGAACGTTTAAGCTCTTTCGAATTAAAACAAATAAGCTAAAATATAAATTTTTACATATTAAATGTAAATTTGCCTGGTTTACAGCACAAAAGTAAGTAAGACCGATTGAATTATGTAACACAGTTTCTAACAACCAAGCTAAATTTGAATTTTTATTTAAATACTCTGCGTATATTGAAATTAAATTTTAGTTTTTTTAATATACTCATTTTTCAACACGGTCTCCTTAGATTCTGTAACAAACAGTGGCGTAACTAGAGTTGACTCATGGGGGGGGTTACACCAGTTAACCACGCACTCAACATATTTCACAATTATCATGTAGCTTTAAATTAAATCAATCAATTAATTTAATCCATATATTATTGATTAATTAATTAATCAATCAATTTATTAAATGGCAAAAATGTTCTTGAAACTTTAGTACGATTTTGTTGGCGAGACCAAGGTAAATAGACACAGCGGCGGATCCAGGATATGCTTTTTTGGGGGGGGCTAAGAATTCTTAATATCAAAATCGTCCTCTAATGTACTAAAGGGGGGTCTGGGGGTCCTCCCACAGAAAATTTTTGAAAATTTAAGTCTAAAAAGCAGATTTTCAATTCGTTTTGGTACACCTAATCTGGATTTCGGGCATGTATTTTCAAGAATTGAATTTCCATTTGGTTGGAGTTTTGCATTTTGACGAATTTTTTACAAAAAAAGTTGTAAAGAATAGAGTTCCAAAGGGGGGTCTGGGGGTCCTCCCCCAGAAAAATTCTGGAAATTTGATCCTAAAAACAGGATTTTAACTTGTTTTTGGAGTCACTTTCCCCTTTTTTCCCACCCCGAGTTCCCTCTTTCTCACTGTTAGTGCTTAATCCTATTGGGGGGGTAAAGCAAGCGGAAGAGGACCACCCCATAAGTCCCAAAATTCCAAGGGGGTTGGGGGTTATTCCCAAGAAAAATTTTGGACCTTAAAAGTAGGGTTTTATGCATTTTAAGACGAATTTTTAAGGAAAAACAGTAAGTAAAAAATTGACGTCGAAATTTCGGTGGGAGTTTGGACCCCCGAACCCCCCCTTTGATACGGGTCCCGAGATGAATTAAATGCAATTAAACTACAAATGAGGGTTTCCGAATCTTTTATGCCATTTCTAAAAATTATCAAATAATTTATCTTTTAAATACAAATAAATAATTATGATCAAACACACTCCAACAAAAAACTGAATGTTTAAGGTGATTTAAGTTACTGTATTGGTACTAAAATACCACTTACCATCCTTGCAGAAGCATTAATATCACATCCATGACGTCTTTTTCGATCAGGTGGTCCCTCACTTAAGCTAATGTCACTTTAGATTTATTTTTAGAAAAGTATTCATTAATTTTTCGTTTACGATTCATTTTAGAAGAACGCAGTTATATCTCAAGTCTATCGGACACTAAGAGAAGACGGAAAAAATGCGACTACTAAAGTTTAAATTGATCCCATCTGCTGACCCCTTCCAAAATTTGACCTTGAACAATTTGTGTTCCTCAGAAATGAACCCCCTGGCCTTGGGTTCTAAGACAATTAGCATCACACTGTCCCTCAACACCCCTCCCCAAAGCGGGCATCTGGTATTGCAAGGATCACGTATCCGTTCTTTGAAAGATAAGAAACTGGTCATCTCCGTGGGGGGAAGGATTGAAAGGAAATAGTGTGTTTGTTTAGAGAGGGAGTGTGGAATTACGGTATGCAGAAAGATAAATTTTTGGGGTTAGATGTGCACGTGCACATCTCAGCATCAAGATCAGAATCCCATTCTTAAATTTTTAAAATATATATAAGAAGGGAAAAAATAGCAACTTAAGGCAATGGGGGGGGTTACGTCCCCAATAACCCCCCCCTCGTTACGCCTATGGTAACAAAACATTCTTAATTTTGAATTACGATAATTTCTTTTCCTTGTAAGGAAAATTTTGATTTCTTCAGATCAAACGAAGGAACTATTATTTCTTCTTTTCCTTTTAGAAACCTAAATTGATGTTTTTTTAATTCGAAAAATAAATTTGATTTGATTCGTCACATTTATTTCCTCAAATCACAACTTTAAAATGCCTTACAGCAGGGGTTCTCAAACTTTTTAAGTCGAGGAGCCCTTTTCAAGAGACAAATTCTTCGCGGAGCCCTTTTCGAAGATAAATTTTTCAAGGTACAAAAAGCAAATTACAAAAAAATTGCTACAAGAAAGACTAGCATAAACGCAATAGCCCATATAGAAATTTAGTTTAATAGGGTTCCAAAATTATTCCACAGCCCCTCCCATGCATATTTAACAGGTTTAATGTAGCTTTTTAAAACATGTATTTGCATCTAAGATAATTTAATGTAAGAAACATTGTGATTAATTAAATCCCAATTACGATAGGGGAGTCTGGGTGAATTTTGTGAGATATGATCCTTAAAAACAGTTTTTCATACTTGTTTTAGGTACATCATAATCCAAATTTAAGGATTTTAATTTTAACTAACGTATTGTAAAAAATTGACAATAATAAAGTTTGAAGTAAAATAGGGGGGTCTGGGGGTTCTCCCCAAAAGAATTTAGGAAATTTAACCCTAAATAACATGGTTTTAACTTGTTTTGGTAAACCAAGAAAGACTTGAAAAAAAGACAAAAACCAAAAAAAAACTATAATCAACAGAGCTCACTTCATTGGAAGCTCCCCACCAAACCAACTTAAATTTAAGGGTTATATAGAGCTCTAAAAATTTTAGGTAAGAAGGAGCAAAAGTAAATTCTTAACAAGAAACACCTTGCAGAAAGTTAGTTATACAGGGTGGTCCTAAATTCGTGGTACAAACTGGGTAGGGTAGGTAGAGGGGACCTAGGCAAGCATATTTTGAAAAACTAGAGGGGACGCAGATGCACCGTTAAAGAGCTAGGACCTAATGTAGTGCGAGAGCGTTACAAAAGGACGTTTTGCCAAGGCCCGTTTTATGAAAAAAACATAATGAAATGAAAAAATTTATTGCACGAGGTACAGCAGTATCCGTACTACTTACATCATAAATTTGATAGAAATTAGACCACTTGCTAAACCGTGGGGTGAGTTTTAAAACGCGCAGTATCCATGCCTTACTTCTCAGGGACACCGAGCTGTCGGCTACAATTAGCCGGATGCTCGTAACACGAAGTAAGCCAAAGAATGGAGTTCCATTAATGGTATTTAGAAAAATGATGATCGGGGAAGGAATTTTCAATGATCATAAATTGATCATTGAAACTGTATGATCATTGAAAATTCCTTCCCCGATCATGTTTCTAAATACCATTACACTAATTTAAAGGAACTCCATTCTTTGACTAAAAGATTAATATTGTATGTTTTAAAACTCACTCCAGTTTTGCAAGTGGTCCAATTTTTATCAAATTTATGATGTAAGTAGTAAGGATACTGCTGTACCTCATGCAATAAGTTTTTTCATTTCATTATGTTTTTTTTTCGTAAAACGGGCCTCGCACTACATTAGGTCCTAGCTCTTTAACGGTGTAACGGCGAACCCCCTTTCTATACCAATTCTTGTTCGTCTTGTACTCTATCTACTCTACCCAGTTTGTACCACGAATTTTGGACCACCCTGTATAACATTTCGGAGCAACGCAAATTAAATATTATCAAAAAATTTATTTATTTCAAATTTCTTCACGGAGCCCCTGGAAATGCTTGGCGGAGCCCTAAGGGCTCCGCGGAGCACAGTTTGAGAACCGCTGCCTTACAGCATATAGTTTACAAAAAATCCGTTATGAGAAGAAAGTAGTAACCAAATAATTTGAAGTGAAAATCAATGAAAGATTATCAAAACTATAAAAGAATTACATTCAAATTTTTTACTGTACCCTTATATCTCGTATTTAATTTAGGATTTCAATTAATAATTTTAAATGTCTTCTTGCGAAACACATTTGAAGTCACACAAGTTCAGAGGTAATGCAATTTTAAGCATTTAAACAATTAGTGCTAATTTAGGAAAAGGAAATAATTAGATTACTTTTATAATATTAAGATATTTTGTTTTTGTTAAAAAGAGTCGTTTTTGGAATTGTTTCTTAAAAGCGTTTAGGTAGTGTTACTTTTCTTCTAATTTTATGTAAAAAATTTACTCACTTTTAACGCACTTTTTACGAGCGTTCTATTAAGCAGTTTGAATTTTTGAAGATTTTTTTACAAGTTGTTTTAATCTATTTTTTTACAGCATAAATATAAAACTCATATAAGAGGGAATCAAATTACTTTCATTTAACTACTAATACAAACTCTATGTTTTTTATGCTAAAAAGAAACAATTGTTGTAAAGTTGTCGTATAATCATGATAAAAGGAGAATAATAAATTAAAAATATTTGAAAAGTTGTATTGTGTTTTATTCTCAAAGTAAAAGTAACCCCCTACTTTTTAATTCAGAGGGGTCGTAAATGAGTATAAATTACACCAAAAAGCTAGTTTAAATGGATTTTCTATATGTTATTCATCGAATGCTTCTAAAAAATATCAGAGAAATAAAAATAGTATGATAAAAATAATTGTAAAAGAGTTTCACAACCCTTTCAATTTTTAGGAATTGCATTAAGAAATTTTTGGTTGTACGTGCTAGAGCCTAAAATATTGTAAATGTGGTGTAACATAAAATAGTGTATAATGTTACCTTTTTCATCAATACCTAAAGTTATCAATTTAACTCACATGCACAACAGACCTTTTTGAGCTATTGGTTGCATAATGACGAAAATAATTAAGCTTCCATCATATACTTACTATATTAAAAAAGAAGATAATTGATGCATGGTTATTTATAATTGATAAATCACTACTAAAATATTCTGAACTACCAAAACAAAAGAATGTACTTAGACTTCCTCTTTAAACAAATTCCTTCTATAAATGATTTATTTCTCTAATATAGTATATTAGAACATTGAACAAACTCTAAAAAATTTCTGCATCAAAAGTTTGCCTCACTTTAAAAAACCTCCTCACTTGAACATCAACTTTTCCAATCATTAGATCTTTATCCTACCAAGTTGGGGGCTTTCCTCCAATCGTTGACAAGCAACATAACCAAGACGTTCTCCTATCTCAAAACCAGTTCACTACTCGTTTTCAAACCGGTATGAGTCGTGTATTTGTATTGGAACAAATATTGGTTTAAGTCACATATCTTTTTATGTATTTTTTGTTTGATTGGATGGAGTACAGAAAAAAATCACTGAAATGTAAAATCTTATTCTTCAGTTCTTTTATACTCACCTCGTTCATTTAGGTACTAAGTTTGTTAGTTTTTAATGATGATAGTTTTTTGCTTCATTCAATATTTGGCTGCGCATAGAATTCATCTGCCCCCATCTATGTAGTGAGAAACAAAATTCAGAATAAGTTTTTCGAAAAACTCTTAAGCATCTCATGTTACGCTGCGAAAGCATTAGTTAACATTTTAGAACCGAAAAAAATGAACTGAAAGCCGAAAGGATGAGAGGTGGAGGAAGAGGTGTCGCTGTCGAGTGTCCAAAAATGATTCAGAATCATCCTGCAAAACAATCCCGGGCAGCTAGTGCGCGGAAAAAAGTTGCCAGATTCAATAAAAAATAAAATGAGTTACTGTAGGCAAATGTTGAAGTAGAAATAAACTTCCAGGGGTAATAACTTATCACGTTTTAAATTATTAAATAAAATTAATGTCAAGTTTTTTTTCCTTAAGAAGCTATTTTTAAAATCCGAAAATAAAAAATGAGCCCTTAAAAAAGTTATTGCACAGTTATTTATTGTTATTATTGTTTAGGGGACATCTATAAATTACGTGAGGTGTTTTTTCCAAAATCTGGACCCCCCTTCCCCCCTTGGTGAGATTTAGTGAGATTTTGCTGGACCCCCCTCCCCCCCACGTAAGATTTACCTACAACATTTAGAAATAATTTTCTATCCTATTCCTTTGCATTTTCTGCTTGGCAGCACCTAAAACTTTTCCATTATTAATGATGTGGGGGAAAAGGACATTATTCCGCCTAAAAATCACCACAGTATCTTATCTGTAAGTATTATTCCTTTCTCATAATTAAAAAAATCGTTTAATTTCTAACTTAAAAAGTTGACGTGAGATTTCAATCGACCCCCCCTCCCTCCTTGGTGAGATTTGGTGAGATTTTTCAAACCCCCCCTTTTTGACCTCACGAAATTTATGGATCTCCCCTTATAATTCAGATCCGAGAAGATTTATCTAAGACGAAAAGCAACACATTCACAGCTAATTTTGAAGTAACCGACCAAATATACGGATGTATGAAAAAACCGTTCAATGCAAAAATCGGTGAGAGAAAACCGTTCAATAAAAAACAAATTTATTACATGTGTAAAGCTATAAGTTTTTTTGTTTTTTGAACGGTTTTCGTGTGATTTGTTTTTGCATTGAACGGATTTTTCGCTACACCAAATATACCATACTATATCCAAGAGAACGTATGGTTTGTTATCGCAACCAAAATGAAGAAAATTACCAGTTACCTATAAGTATACACTATACACCTATACTATTATTAATATCACTTTTTCGGGTCAAGTGTTCCCAAATCAAAACGGTTCCCAGATTTTTTCGATAACAAAACTGGACTTACCCCACTTTTCATACCCGGAACTTCACCTCGTATACCCAAACGATATTTCACGAGAGCCCCCATTTAATAACCCTCACATACTCAACTCAACTCAACTCAATCCTTCTTTTACGGGCAGGGAATGATGCATGGATCGAGAGGAGAAATCGGGCCATTAGAACGATACGGTCTCCATTCTAAAAACGCGTGTTCCTGACCGACCCTGGATAATTTCCCCTATGGGCCATACCCGGGTAATGCGAGGCGGCAGGTTAAGGTGAATAATAGAGGGCAGGGTTTAATGGGGTGGAGGTTATGCGTCATGTCTTTCTCAAGATAAGCTAGACAATATGTAGTTTGGCTGATTTGGGTTTTATTGGTTACGATGTATTTATGGAATAAGTAATGAGGATGGTGGGATATTGAGTTTTGGAAAGGCGTATTGAATTTTATTATGGTCTGAGGGAGAGATGCAGGCCCTTTGGTTAGATCTTTCGATGAAGATATATGGGCGGAAGTAAAATGTTAAATTCATGAGACAGTTTGGTATTATCGTGTTTTTTGAGGTTTTAAAGTTTGGGAAGGGGTGTAGAGGTTTTTGATTTGTTACTTCTTGGTCCGAAGTGCTGTGCTTCAGTTTATATTTACAAAGTTACGCTAGCTTAATATTTTTTTAAATAATTAAATTCGTTGATATTTGTGTAAGTTAAAATGGTATCATTGCGTTTGGAATATCTAGGAAACTATCTAAAAATAATTTTTAAGCTCTAGCTTTCACTGATCCTTTTCTTACGCCAAAATTGCTACACATTTATAAAACTACTTTTTAAAAGGATTCATATTCTTTTTTTTAAATCTTTGATTTGGAACAAATGTTTCATACGATAATAACATATTTTTTCAAAAAAGGTAGCTAGTTCTGCATTGTTAAGATTATTAGTAGGGCCGTTAAAGGGAAGAATTGTTCAGATTTTGATAAAGGCACCAAAATTGGTGGAAATGTATTGGGTTGTCCCATAAGTTCTGTTACTTTTTACGAAATTTCGTGTTTGAAATTTTTTTATGAAAAACTGGTAATACGTGGAGATTTCAAACAAAGAGGATTTTGATCTATGTATATTTATGAACATAACGTGTGAATTTGGCAGTTCTCATGATATTATTTCTTTTCAAAATGGTGGTTTGAAAAAAAGACAAAAAACGACGATTTTCACGTAATTTTTGTCTTTTGTATAAAAAACTGGGAAGAACGCATAATTCATGGCTAAAAAAAGTTTTACAGTATATTTGAAATGTTTCGATTAAGGTGTCTTAATTTCAAGATGATTCAATAAGTTTAAGGTAGGAAATTTCGGCTTTAAAACTTCATATATTGCTAATTTCACGTGTTTTTTAAAGCACGCCCATTGTTTTTCTATGCAGCTGGTATGAAGCAAATAAAAGGCAGATGTTTTTTGAACCATAATGCTTTTTTACACAGTTTAAACATTGAAAGAACCTTTTCATATTATAGGTGAATAGATATATTTCTAAATTCCGACGAGTTGTTTTTATTGTACATTTTTCGTATGAAGCAAATAATTGCTTTGTTCGCATAGCGTATAAACTCAGCGAGTGTAATTCGGATAAGCTAAAATGTTGCGCGCTTGAATTGTGCGCACTACTTTATAACTTAATTACAGAGATAATTTAATATACTGCATATTTTAAATACTGGGGTCTATCTGTAAGCTTTTTTGTTGTTTTTGATGATTTTTTGTGAGAATTTCTTTGAAATGACTAACATTACTGAGGAAAGTTTTTTGCAATTGATGTTATGTTTGAGACCGAAATTTCCTAAGTTAAACTTATCGAATTTTCTTGAAACTATGACATCTTAATCTAAACATTTCAAACATACAGCAAAAAAATTTTTAGCCATGAATTATGGGTTCTTCCTAGTTTTTTAAACAAAAGAAAAAAATTACGCAAAAATCGTCGTTTGCGGTCTTTTTTTCAAACCGCCATTTTGAAAAGAAATAATATCATGAGAACTACCAAAATCACACATTATGTTCATAAATGTACATAGATCAAAATCCGCTTTGTTTGAAATCTCCACCTATTACCAGTTTTTCATAAAAAATTTTCAAACACGAAACTTCGTAAAAAGTAACAGAACTTATGGGACAACCCAATAGTTTCAAACATGCTGAATCCAAAATGGACCAGAACCACTCTGGCGGAAGTTCCGTTCGGGACTTCCGGTCAATAACAAAATGGCCGCCCGCTGGCCTATTTTCGGTTGTTTTAATGATACAAAGGCAATTTTGGTGTCAAATATTATGTTCCAAGGGTCAAGGAACATTATTATGATGCAAAAAGGGGCAATTTATTTTAAAAAATTGATTAAAATCCAATAAAATCTCTTAAATAGCGAAAAATTCTAAGTTTAGAAATATTTAAATTAAACATATATATTTTCACATATAATAAATAATTTAGGCTTTAATAATAATGGAAACATAATTTAAAATAATCATATTTATATTTTTATTCGGACTTTATTTACATTTTCCTTTGCAAGCGCAAAGATCAGTGCACAGAAGTTTAGCCCTCAAGCAATTGCAGGGCGATGAACACATTGTTTTGAAACCACAGCAAATGAGTTCATGGTAAGATGCAGATGCTTCTGACAAAGATGTCCAATAGGGAGTCCATTTTTATTGAAATTTATGCCGAACGGTATTAGTTTTCGAATTGGTAGGAATGTAAAAATATATTGTCTTAATATTCTAGCAGTCTTCGAAAATTGTAAAAGCGCTTTTTTGCTGAAAGATACAGTTGAATCATCTAAGACATCTGCAACATTTTCACGAAATGCCAAATATATTTCTCTTCCTGTAGGGTACTCCATAAGTCCATCAATCATTTCAAGCAACTTCTCTTTTAGTCTGGTTGAGTTCTCTCTACCTTCGATTTGTAGTACACACTTGACTAGTGTATTTCTATATAAATTAGCCATGTCAGCTAGCCTAAAAAATATTCTGTCGTATACTTCAATCATATTTACAATTTCTACAAAAGCTGCTAACTATTTCCGTCTGTCATTCTGGCCTTCATTGGAATTTAGACTCTTGTGTTTGATATCTCTTACGCGATTATTAAAAGAAACGAGACATCGACTGTGGTATTTAACTTCGGACGATATCACTTCGTCAACAGCAAGCTTAGCTAATAAATTTGGATCTTCCATCAACTTTGCAGATTCCCACAGCTTTTCACTGAATGAAAGGTTCGTAAGCAAGTGATGCTGTTCATCTTTAATCATCTCATCACAAAATAAGCAGTGCCTTTTCTTCAGTGATCGAGTTTATGCTCGTTTCGGATCCTTCTCGCTTTCAAGGGGATTTTCGAGGTTCTCTTCTAGTTGCCTTAACTTCTTTATAAGTCTTTCTAGCTTAACTGAATTATACTTAGCTCGACAACTTTTATGCCACACTGCCCCTTTTGTTAACAATATTTCAGAGATACTTTGAGGAGCTTCACAAAGCCGGTCAAGATTTAAAGTAGTTGGTATAGCATTTAATTTTTGAAAGTCGATCAGATTTTCTTCTTGAGTAATATAACTAGAAGCTATTGGATGCACTACAGATTTGGAGTCGTCAGCTACTTGGCAGAAAATACAAGTATCCCAATTAATCATCGGTTGATGATCTTCAATGTGATTAGAAATAGTTTGGGGATCAAACCATTCTGCCATTAGAGATAATACCTTGATTTTTATCTTCAGATATAAATCAAATTCTTCAAAATTCTTCCCCTAAACCCCCGAAAGAGGAGAAAAATGATTTTTATTTAGGTATAACCAATCGCAGGAAACATACCTAACACGGGATTTCACGTGCCCAAACAACTTTTCTGTATGAATGTTTCAAAACGCGTACTGTACTAAAGTAGCTTTATGTTATCCATTTTATCCATTTATTTTAAGTATGATTTAAATTTTAATGTGTTTTACAAAAATTAATTCAGTTTAGTTTTAAAATATGTTTGAAAATAAACAAAATAACAATCGGAAGAGAACTATGTTATGCAACTAGTGGTCCAGGAACTTAATATTTCTAAACTTAGAATTTTTCGCTATTTAAGAGATTTTATTGGATTTTAATCAATTTTTTAAAATAAATTGCCCATTTTTGCATCATAATAATGTTCCTTGACCCTTAGAACAAATATTCGACACCAAAATTGCTTTTGTATCATTAAAACAACCGAAAATAGGCCAGCGGGCGGCCATTTTGTTATTGACCGGAAGTCCCAAACGGGACTTCCGCCAGAGTGGTTCTGGTCCATTTTGGATTCAGCATGTTTGAAACTAAATTTCCACCAATTTTGGTGCCTTTATCAAAATCTGAACAATTCGGGTGTTTTTTTCCCTATAACGGCCTTACTATACCCCATTCAATTGCTTTCTATCTTTTCTTCTTAAAAATTAAATAAATATTTTGCTTAAACATAGAAACATCCCAAAAAAATTTCCTTGCCATCTTTATACCTTGCCAACATTATTTATAAACACCTTAATAAGTTCAAGATTCACTCCAACTATACTTAAACATTCAAAGAGAAAGTTAAATAAAAAGAGTTTCTCTACGGTGTTAAAAAAGTCCAACCTTTCACCACAAACTGGTGAAAAGTTGAACTGTTTTCTTTTAACCCAGAGCCAGAGCTTTCTATCTTTTCTTCTTAAAAATTAAATAAATATTTTGCTTAAACATAGAAACATCCCAAAAAAATTTCCTTGCCATCTTTATACCTTGCCAACATTATTTATAAACACCTTAATAAGTTCAAGATTCACTCCAACTATACTTAAACATTCAAAGAGAAAGTTAAATAAAAAGAGTTTCTCTACGGTGTTAAAAAAGTCCAACCTTTCACCACAAACTGGTGAAAAGTTGAACTGTTTTCTTTTAACAGTGTGTATTGTAAGTTATTATTATCTCGTGCTAAAAAATTATAAATCCGTAAGGGTGCCAGATCATAGACTCTAATTGAATTAGTGAGTAAAAGAACAGTACAAGTTCAATTTTCGGCATTTTGTAAATAAATTGTACGTTTAAACTTGTAGAATTCATTGGCCATTAAAAATAGGAACAGCAAGTTAGCAATAGGCGTTGACCCAATGCATTATTGGAGTCAGTTCATCAATTTTTAAACTTATGAAGAACAGGATTTTATAAGTAAACTTTTAAGTTTCCTTCCCTCAGGCCTTCCAATAAAAAATACGACATGATTGACATGAATTGATGATGTTAAATTAATAGAGTATAGGGCAAATCATCCCTTTAGCATTAAAGAATGAAAGATATTCTGCTTTTTCAAATGTAATTATCATCTTGCAATAATTAAAACGTTTTATATATGAACATAAATATTTTGGGTCAGATATTTTGCAATTAAAATTCGTAAAAACGTATTTTTTTAAAAACGGCAGTATTTTTTATGGCAAATGTAGAACATGTCCAGCAATTTTTAAAAATTTTAGATACAAATTTTTAAAAAACATCTTCAAGTACTTTTTAAACTCAAAAGAGCAGCTGTATATCCGATGGGATTTGTATGCATGGTACTTGGAGGTCGATCAACAGTTAAAATACATTGATTATTATTTAAATCATAACCAAACCTTTAAATGAGATTATCTCGAAAAACCGATTTCGGACATGTGCTGTTCTTCCCCTCATCAGTTCAATTATTTCCAAGAAAAATTTTACATACGCACATGGTATTGACACCCCTATCAAAACCCTTCAAATCTAGCTGACGTATAATCCTTTCCATCTCCAATAAAACAAACCCCCAACACTCAAAACTTTTCCTTCATAACACAGTTAAAACCCCGAATCCACCACCACCAAGTCTCTCGTTAACGTCGCATTACGCCACCGTCCCGACTTCACCCCCCAAGAGGCTCTGATGGACGATCCCTAGTGGCCTAGAGAATCCCACCCCCAACGATCCCGGTACAAATTGGCGGTAATTATTGACGGAACTCTTTCGCGCAGGGCCAAATAAATAATGCAGATTTTCTGAGAGGTTGGTTGGTGTCGGGGCGTCTTTCAATCGAATTGTGCTGACTCCTCCGCCTTTTCGCAGGGGTTTTAAGCCGAGGGATTAGATCAGAATTCGGTTAAGGGGTGACAGGTTATTAGAAGTGTCCCCTTTTCTTGTTGGATTTCCTCCTTTCGAAATTGGTGGGAGTAGAATGTTGGGGAATATAAATTAATCTGTGTGGGTTTCTTAATCATTAGTGGTGTGTAACGTTTGCTCTAACTCGATATTGTCTGTCTATAATGTTGTGAGTCGAATTACTCCTTGTATCAACCTATATTAAGCTAATTAGTACCTCTAATGAGGTGAAACGCTGTGAGATAATATTTACTTATTTTGAGCGGCTCAAATCGGTCCAAAGCGTTTATATTGAGTTAATATAAATTGAGTTTGTTTACCACTTTATATTTTTCTTTGAAAATTATGATGAACATGCATATGATGCTGTAAGAAAAGCGAATCCTGAAAATACAAGGACATAATATCAGCGGTGTAGTATTAATTGACATAGTTATATTTTCTTTGTTAATATAATATCATACAATAATAGTTAATATAATACAAGTTCAAGTTAAATACTTTTTGAAGTTGAGATAAATAATCATTCCCCCACATAAATCCTTGGTGGTTATAAGCATACAGATAAACTTGATTAATTCAATTTAGGAATCCCGCAATCCTAATTGATTTCATTCTCATCCTAACGGTTTAATTATCTCGACTGTATGTTTGGAACCAATATATTGCGTGATGATAATAATGTAATCAGTTAAACGTAATGCAATGTAAGATGTACAGAGTTTGTGTAATAGCTTTTAAAAAATTCACTGTCATCAGTTTTACTTCATGATTTCCGAAGTAATTTTTAAATATGGGATAAATGGGACATTAATCGTTTTCTACTTCATCCTATAACTAGTCAAATGATAAAATAAAATACCTTCATAAATGCATTTAACAAAATCTAAAGGCTTGAGAAGTATAGTATGAAAAAGTTTATAAAATTTGAATTTTATTTCTTACTGTAGCTTTTAAATCATACTGCTACTACTACTTACTTTAAATAAAGAAGTACTGATCTTTAAAAAAATAACGTTATGTTAAGAATGGTGTTTTGTCACAACACACTTCAATTTCTATTTTAATACATTTAAAATTTTTATTGCAATTTAAAACATGTAAATAGAACGACGACCTACATTCAAATAAAAATAACTCTAATTAACAAAATTGAACTTTTTTTTCTGGCCCAAGAGAAAAAAGAGGTGATCCCTATTGACCTTTTTACGCTGAATTCAAATATTGATCGAATCTTGATTGAATTGTCTTAGAATCCTAAAGTTAGGTTCTTTCATTCAATATATTGATTCTCGAGATAGCCACAGTACGAGTGGCGCAGCACTGAAATCAGCGTAAAAAACTACCCTAGAAACACTATAAAAGTATCTCGGGCCAAAAACCTTGTTTACCAGTGTAATATGAGAACTAAAAATATGATTTTCAGTCCTTATTCAACCCACCAGGAGCCAGAATCTGCCTTAAGAGAGAAGATTGAGCCAGCATATCTCACTTGCTTCCAAAAAATCTCATTCTAAACTTGCAAAACACTATAAATCATTCATTAAAAGTTCTGGTATGTTTCTATTATAACTAATTAGGTGAAATATTTCCCATAATGTTTTTATAGACGTTTCTCACATGACTAATGAGTATCTAATGTGAACGTTTATATAGCTCTTTTATTACTAGAATGTCATGTCCCTATCCATTTAAAAATTTTTAGGGTCAAATTTAATCACATGCCCAATATTTACCATTATTAGGGATTATTAGTCTTTGTTCATGAGAACAATTTTTGTTAAATGATGTTGAGTCAAAATAAGTGCAATATTTTGACACAAAAGTGGGAGTGCAGGGAAAATGGGGGGGGGCTAGAATTCTAGCTGATTACTTCAGGGTACTTTAATGGAACATTTTTGATGCTATACACTGAAGAAAATTTCAACACATTTGCATATTTGAATCAAGCGTAAAAATTCCGTTAGGATAATTCCTTTTTGCTCTTAGGCCATAAAAAAATTCATTTTTGTTGACTAGTGTTATCTTTCCTTTGAAATCCTCAACATGGCTTTATAACCAGAACACAAATAGCTCTTTGAAAGCATCTCAAACATCCCAGTACAGGCATGATACGAACTTGGAAACTAAACTTCTTAAGAACTAAAATCCAGAGCAACTCTTAGTATAAGCAAACAGGTGACACTCGCCGGGAGGAATTTCAAGTTCCAAATGTGAATGGTCACGTGTTGAAGATGTGACATGCGATATGGCATCCTGGGAGAAGCTGTCACTCCCCCTGCCACCCCTCTTCCTCAGCCCTTTCATTCTACAACCCGAGAGTTGCTTTTAAACATATATGTTATGCTGTGAAGCTAAAGAACACAAACTCGAATAGTGTACGGAGCTGATTTAATAACTTAAAAATTGTAATAGCCGTTTTAAATTATCCAAAAATTATGTTGTTTTTTAAGTGTTTTCTTCTTGAATCTTTTGGGGATTTCACCTTTTTTTTAAACCAATGGGACCTTGAATAAAACTTGAATTAAAAGTCAATAAATTCAGTTTTGTTGAGTTTTTTTCCCAAAAATGATAACTTTTTTTGGTAGATTTATGTTACTTAAAGTACAATTCAAGGTAATTAAAATACAAGGTATTATTTAAAATGATTAAAATTTTCATAAAACCAATTGAATTCCATACAAATTTATATTTTTTCCAATTATGGAAAACCATTGTTTTATTAAAGAAGCATATACATTTTAGGGACTGGTTGAAACTGAATCAATTTTAAGGACATTACATCCTTTATGCAGAAATGTATCTATAATAACCTTTACCTTAAAATTCGGTGATACAAAATATACGTGTTACATGAACACAAACAATTCATTTAAGAAGCTTTTTTAATAGAGTAAAAAAAGGAGTAAGCTCTATCAATTATTTTTCAGAAAATATATATAGTTTCAACTTTGCTTTCGAATCCAGCAATCAAAAATACTTGCATATCAGAATGAAGCATTTTATAAAAGAAAATATGTTCTCTCAAAATAAACGGTTCACTTAACTAGTAATAGTATATGGAAATAAGTTCACTCAATTTAACTCGGAATAAATTGCACAAGAACCTTAATAGCATATTTCTCTTAACTTTTCACTCCAGAACTCCACTTCAATCGATTTACTTACTCTCTCTCTTTTAAAACCCCATCTCGATGATTTTTCGAAGCCGAAACTCCCGCAAGAGATTTTCGGTTTCACATAAAGACCCTTTTCGAGATTCGGAGATTATCCCCTTAAACGTCCAAGCCGCCATTTGAGAAAAAAAAGAGGCGTGTGATTCCACTTATTCTCGCTTCGCCGAACCCTTTCATGGTCCATATCGTGTTTGTTCTCGATAACAGACAAAACGCTTTAATCCCCGAGTATGAAAGATGGTGACAACCGTATTGCACTTTATTTAGATGGAGAAGGATTAGATCGTGATTTTTTTTGCTTTTGTTCATGTCTGTTGTGTTGGTGAGAAAATGGGGAAGGTGAAAAGAATGTAATCGAGCTTTATTTGGTTGACAAGTGGTTTTGATTATTCACCAAAACAATGATTCAGTCTACAGCCTGTTATGTCTACACATTCATTTTAAGAGAGATAAATAGATTGGGTTCAATTCTGGAAGAGTAATTAGTAGCAGGGAGGGTAAAACGACATAAAATGTTTCTAACTACCGAAACTGAAGGAATGACACACAACTACTCAAAAGTAGAAGGCATTTCCAACAAAACATAAAAAATGTGACAAAAAATGTTACAAGTGGAAGAACAGCTCTAAAAGGTTCTATGTATAACTGTAATGTTATTGTTCAATACAGTAAATTTGGGATAATATGTACGTACAGTAGAAGATTTCTGTCTCATTCAAGAGGTGAGAGAGCATCTACTGTAGTAGTTGTGGAGAGCTTATAGTTTACTTGTGTATAAATACCAACTGCAGTGAAAATAACTTCGGTATATACTTTTGAGTCGAAGGACATTCGGATGGCTATCTTCTCGGGATCGCATCTTGCCACAAAGTAATATAAACGCATAGTTAAGACGACTACTGGATGCAAAGAATAAATTTCCCCTTTTTATTTTTTTTAACTTAGGGCTACATTTATAAGAACAAGAATATTTTTAAGAGATATATGTAATCGAAATTAAAATAATCCGTTTGCATGTTACGTATTGAAAAAAATAATCAGGTAGAGTAAATATTAAATACGTACTTTTTTTACTTATTAAAACAGTAAAGCGAAATCAGCTTACAATAGTGTGTATTCATCGATGGGAATAAAGAATAAAGATAAGGTCTTACGTTTTAAAAAAGTGTAGTAAATTAATACTTCTTATATTATCAAACAAAATCATCTCATAATTGAATTATCAGTTGGAAGAAGGGAAATCCAAAAAATGACAAATTGATTTTTCTCCCAGCTTTGCTCTACACATGGGTGAAAAGAGGGGGGAAATAACTAACCCCTATACGGAGATATCGCCCCTTGAAGTTGTGAAATCGATGTCCATTCACCGTTAATTTGGAATTAAAGTTATTTTGTCATAGTTATTCATATCCTTTGTGTTGTAAACTAAGTTAAAATTGTGAATTTAAGGGTTTTTTAAGATTTATTTTTTCATCAGAAAAATTTAATAAGGTGGAAGAAGGGAATAAATCCCTCAACTTATTTTGACAGTAAAATATTTTTGAATATACTAATATTCGTTTTTATGATGGCTCTGTTTTCTAAATAGGGTTCTGAACTTCCAGTAAAATTTTAGTGATTATGTATACAATGAAAATTCCATAACTTATTATATTATTATACATTTAATTGAATCGTCAGTTTGAAGAAGAGAATAAGTCCAAAAACCAAGTTTTGAGAAAATCGAAAAAAAAACTGTATAAGTAATAGAATTTTCATTGTATAATCACCAGATTTTTACTGGAAGTTCACAACCCGATTTAGAAAACAGAGCAACCATCAAAACAAATATAAGTATATTCAAAAATATTTTACAGTCAAAATAGGTTGATGGACTTATTCCCTTCTTCAACCTTATGAAATTTTTCTGATGAAAAAAATCTTAAAAAAACCCTTAAATTCACATTTAAATTACACTAGCGGAAATAAAAATCCCAACACCAAGAAGGAAAGGAGATATCAAACTCAAATTTATTTCTATGATTGCACATAGTATCAATGTGAATTGATTAAAAAATTAGACTTCCTGGATGTTAGGGGGCCGAGAAAAACAGGGAGGAGTGTTGTCTCCATAGGTGTCCATTACCACCGTCACACGTTATGGTAGTGAGTGACAGGGGCTCTAATTGACTTTTGAGGGATTGGAGGACCATGTTGTCTCCTCAGATAGTCCAAATTCATATGGTGCACCAGCGGACGTTGCAACCGGGCTAGGTGATTTCTCCTCTTTCTCCAGACATGTTTTGTGAGCGTTGGTTCTAGAGAACGGCAAAGACGGTGTAAAATTGCAACCTAGGGTGTTAAGAAGAAAGCTTGGACATTGCATACAACATGTGGTTGTGCATGTTTCTCTTAAATTTTGTACCCAGGACAGGTCTGAAGGTAAGGACGGTCTACCGGCTGCAAAACCTCAATGACGCAGCTCTGGTTGGAAAAAGTACTGGTGAATCATACTCAGGAGACGCATAAATGGAATCCAATGCATCCCCACTCCGTTACCATGCATCATCACTTCGTGGAACGATTGGAAAATTGTCAGCTGAGTGCGCTCTCTCCATTGTGTCTTCAAACTCATACCCAACTGTCGTGGTGCTCCAAACCGAAGCAGGATTCTCTCATAAACACAATGTCATGAAATTGGGATATTCATTTCCTTATTTCGTGCACTATTGGAAACAGAAAGGCCCATTTTCAGCCCCTTGTTTATAGACAAAGATGTAAGAAGCCATGCGGACAAAACGGACAATCCACAATACTGTAAACGATATCCATCCCACTGCCGCTTGTCCTCAGTATGATCAACCGGTACTTTGGCCAACCAGAGCTGCTTCATTGAGGTTTTTTACCCGGTTGTCCGTCCTTACCTTCAGACCTGTCCTGAGGACAAATTTCAAGAGAAAAATGCACAAACACATGGTTTATGCAATGTCCAAGCTTTCTTCTTAACCCCCTATATTGCATTTTTACCCTGGCCTATCCGTTCGAAGAACCAACGCTCACAAAACATGTCTGAAGAAAGAGGAGAAATCACCTAGCCCGGTATGCAACGTCCGCTGGTGCACCATATGAATTTGGACTATCTGAGGAGACAACATGGTCCTCCAATCCCTCAAAAGTCAATTAGAGCCCCTGTCACTCACTACCATAACGTGTGACGGCGGTAATGGACACCTATGGAGACAACACTCCTCCCTGTTTTTCTCGGCCCCCTAACATCCAGGAAGGCTGATTTTTTAAGCTATTCACATTCATACTATGTGCAATCATAGAAATAAATTTGAGTTTGATATCTCCTTTCCTTCTTGGTGTTGGGATTTTTATTTCCGCTAGTGTATATTTCTCCTTAGGGTTTCACCACAAAAGGGTGAAATAAAGGGAATAAGACAAATAAAATTCAAAATTATAGTGAAACTGAGTTATTAGAGCAGTATCAATGGAGTGAGTGAATACGAATGGAGTTAAACATTCCCTACATAAAAAAAGTTTGAAAAAATTTTAAATTAAAAGAAAATTTCATTTTAACTTCGTTTACAGCTCAAAGAATAGGAAAAGAAAGACAAATTAACTTTAACTCCAAATTAACTAGTCTAGTGTTAAAGCAAAACAACTTCTTCCACTATAAACCAAATCGATTTTTTTTCTTTTTTTGATCTTACTTTTAACAAAGATATTCTGTGACCCCATGGATCACCTACGTTTGTATTTTTTTCTGTTCTGTTCTTTTGTTTGTTCAATAAAATTTATTTATTTATTATTATTTATTAACTTGAAAAATACAATGAATGGACATCAATTTCACAACTTCAAGGAGCGATATCTACCTATAGGGATTAGTTATTTCCCCCTCTTTTCAACCATGTGCAGAGCAAAGCTTCGAGATTGTTTTGAGCACAAAAAGTCAATTTGTTATTTTTTTGGACATATTCCCTTCTTCAAACTGACGATTCAATTATATTATTAATTATACAGTTTTTTTCGTTTTTCTCAAAACTTGGTTTTTTGACTTATTCCCTTCTTCCAATTGACGATTCAATTATAAACTATTAAGTATAAAAAAACTATACAGAATAAACGTGTAAAAACGCAAAGAACCTAAGGAATTACGATGGAGAAACCATTTTGTTACGAATTTCGAGCTATACGGCAGCAGACTTCTAAAGATAAAAAGCGAAATAAAGGACTCTCACAGGGGAGTGTCATTGTCACACAAGTCAGTAAAGCCTCTGAACGATTGTTTCTGAACAAAGAGAGAAAGGGTGTTATAGAAAGAATGAGTTGTTGGTCAATAAAGAAACTTCAGAAACTATGCCCAGATAAAATTTCTTTTAAATAAAATCATTGGCTTTCTGATATGAATGACACGAACTTCTTTGTGAAGTTATTAATTCTTTTTATAGTATAACAGTTAGATTAAAAGGATAACATGATAATTTGGGTTTCTGGTTGGAAGCTATAATGCCTCTTTCCTTATTGGGATAGATTCTAAAATAATAACTATTTATTGAACTTTTACGGCCTTATTTTGTGCAAGAGGATTTTATATCGATTGTGATGCTCTATCAAATATTCACCAGGAAGCAGTTCAAAAAGAGAAAAATTTAAACATAAATAACGATATAAAAAGCATTATCACACAATGAAAGTCGTAGATAAAAATATATGGGAAAATCTTTATAAAATAACCTGTAAGGTAATCCATGGTATCCTGCTATATGAGCGTATGTGATTTGAGCGTCCATCTAAAAATCGTTCTCTGAGCATATATTGATAAAAATTGAGATCGAATCGGTAAGTTAGTGATTTTATATGCTATTTTTATTAGTATTAGCTATTTTAATACTGCTTTTTTGTGCGGCAGCCCCCTCCTCAACCACCTTTTTACATTTTTTCTGACGTTGGAATTAAAAATTTATTTTCGATTTGAGTGCTTGTTTCATTGAGTTTTCCTCTTTTTTAAGTTGCCGAATGAAAGTAGTTAAGAAAGATATTATTTCAGTTGTCTGTTTGAAAAATCTCGCAACAGAGATAAGCCTGAGACAGAGATAAGCCTGAAGACGATATTTATATTTTTAAACTTATTTACTCATCTTTGTTGCCTAAACATTGTAGAGAATTTTCTAGACTTTAACTTTTTTCAAAGTTTCTCAAGATGTTAATGATCCTTTCGTCTAACTCGACATTAGTTCTTTTTTCATTACTCGGCTGATATAAAATATTCGCTATACGGAAATCACACAAAAAGATCCCTAAAATAGCTAATATTAATACAACTATTATACAAATAGCATATAAAATCACTAACTTACCGATTCGATTTCTATCTTCAATCTCGATTTTTTATCAACGTATACGCTCATAGCACGAAACTCTAATCCAGACATGTTATAAATAGAGGTAGTATATAATTTCACATTCAACTTTTTATTTTATCTAATTTTTTCCTCTGAAATATTGTATAATATTATTTTGTATAATACTCTTTAATGTGTATAATATTTTTAAATATGTATAATATTCTTTTGCACTTATTCGTGTTTAATTTTCTATACACATACCAAACCACACCTTTAAATACAAAGTGGATTTTGTATTACTTGTGATATGCTATCATATATTCACCAGGAAGCAGTTTTAATTGATGTATTAGAAAAAGGTTTTATAGTTTAAAAAATATACCCTTTTTGAAAAAGTTGAAAAGTGTTTTGCTTGCTTTAAAATATTACTTGCTTGTGATTTTACATAAGAACAAATCAATATAATTTTAATCACAATAATTTTTAGCACTTATCTTGAAGCAGATGTGATAAAATGTCAAGCCTTACGGTAATTTAAAAGCATTTAATGTAATGTTTTAAAAACTACTTATATTTTTTTTAAAAATTCAATAAAATATATAAATAAGTCATCACAAGTATGTGGAAACCCTATTTGAAATTGATGGAAAACAAATTCGCGTAGTTTTGAAAATGCCATATATTCCTTTCAGTTATTTATTTCTTACAGAAAAGAAAATAGATTTCCTGACTAAATAATATCCTAAAAAATATTCTTCAAAATGTTTTTTAAAAACGTGTCACTAAACAGTTCTGTTGTCAATGTTTATACAATAAACAACGGAAAATCAAAGATTTGAAAAAAAATTCTCCAAGGTAAGAAACACCAGATATTAAGATATCATCAGTTGTTTTTGTAACAAATAAGACCAGAAAAAGTTAAAAACAACAACTTTTTCATACGCATAAATTTAAACTTTACTATAATAAGGAAGTATTTCAATGAAAAATTTAAGAATGCATTTTTTGACAGGTAAAAGAGACGTCGTCTTTAAATTAAATCTTCTCATTTGATTGAAAAAATCCTTTCGTTTAAGCAGAACAAACAAGAAGACTCACCTCAAGCCCAAACGCACCTTTAGAACCCTCACAAATGGCATGCTGTCGGAATTCTCTATGGGCAGTTATCTACCTTCCCTTGTTGGCCCTACTATACCTAGCGCTTGTGAACTCAGCCAACTGTACCAACACTGGTAAGCGATTCTTTGCTCTTTCCCTCGACGCTTATCGTAGAAAGTAGCTCAAAACTATGCATTCAACTCTCTATATTTAAAAAGCTATAGTTATTTCGTCTCATTGAATAGTGTTTTACGATCGCTTTATTTGAGATTTAGTTGGAACAAAGATGCCCCTTGAATTAAAAGTTAATATTTGATTTACATTTGTTATATTTGAGCACTTTAGAATGACAATGGTTTAATTACACAAAGCTTGAAATTTTGGGATTCTTTTTAGATTCATAATTTCGTGTAATAGTTTTCTTACACAAAAATTTAACAGTTGACCTGTAAGAGTAGGTATATCATTAAAAACACTGAAACTAGATCCAAAAGCCTCATGATTGTAGATCATTTGACTATTTTAACAGACTGATTGTAACCCGTCTTCATTGGAATGAATAATACGGGCGACCTTACGGAAAACATTCATTTAACTAAGTTTGATGGATTTAAGCATTTTTCATTCTGATGAGCTACCCATTTGAAAACTTTGTATTGTATGTAATGGAATTCCACTTACTTTTAAATACAGTAATATTAAATATTCCATTTGTTTATTAAATCCATGAAGAATGCTTTTTAATACAGTTTATTATTGTTTTACTAGGGTATAAGATTAATAAAATTTATTTTCAGTAGCTGAATAAAATCACAAATTAATACAAATACTTTTTAGGATAAAGGCATATTTTGATCTTATTACTGAAAATAAATATTTTCTTCTAAAATGCTCTTAATGACAATTTTAAATTTATCAGTTTTTTAACACAAAAAATCATCCATTTCATTAAAAATGATTTGAAGATATGAACTAGAAAAAATTTCACCAAGAAAATTTTACATGCAACGGAAAGTTTTGATGCAAAAAGCACTTAATTTTATTTTCATAATGCACAACTTTTTATTTTTGTTCATACCGTCAAATTGAGTTTTGATAACTTTTTTAATGAAGATTTTGAAGTTCAAGAAATAATTTATAATATCTTTAACTTATTTTTTCTTTGCTTTATGTTTATGCTTCTTGAAGTGATGAAAAGTGTATTTATTTTGCGATTAAAGTTTGAGATTTAAAATATGATTTCAAAATTAGGTAGATAGGATAGATAACATAACATCGATAGATAAACTAATTTTAAAGTTAAATTTATTATTTCGATTTAAATTCTTTATTTGATATTCAGAAATTAGAATACGTGGTGATTTTCTAGAAAAAACAACTGGACGTAAATATAATGGGTATTAAGATATCTTATTTTCGAAAGATAATATTTATCTTTTTTAAGTAAAATATCAGTATACTTTTATACTTTTAATACCCTTTTAGTTTAATCTTCTATAAAAAATAGAGATATGATCTAAATTATTCCGTCTGAGTAGTCAAATTATAAATAGTCATATAAATAGTCATTGAAATTAGATCTTTAAAAAGTCATTCGAAGTTGAGTTAAGCTTTATATGTCTTTATATCATACAAAATAAGAACTCCATGAGTAACCATATACAAAACTTAAAATTTCTAAAAAATCATCAAAACGAAATAATTGAAAAAGTATTCAAAGAAGAAAAACTAATCCTAATTGGGTTTTCAAATATTTTAATGTAAAACGAAATTACTTTTAAAATATTTTCTATTTTCTTTTACATTATTATTAGAATAATAGTCACATGTCCAAATTACACAATGTAAAATATTTTTTAAAAACCTTCTTTGAAAACAACCTCTAAGATTTCAATTAAATGCAACGCTAAAACTTTGAACAAGTTTAGTGTTGGGGGACAGGATTTTTAAACATACGAAATTTAGAAAGTTGAAAAAAAAATATAAGAAAAAAATTTCAATTAATAAACTTAAAATGTCCATAGAAAGCATTAGTTTTCATAATTTTATGAGAAAATACGCTTTACTATAGAACCTGAGTGTAATGAACAATAGATGCATGGTAGGCTGAATTACAGTACGATTTTTATCTTACCGTTGTTTTTGTTCTTTTTGATAAATAATTAACGCTTAAAGTAAATGAATATATATTTACTATTTTAAAATTCATGAATTAATGGCTAATTTTATACAACAATTATGGCGTTTAATTTGATGATATCATGAAAAAAAATATGCGTTATTACAAATTCATAAAAGGTTTCATCATTAAGTTTTCTTTGCTTTTAATTTCAGGATTTTATTAACTAAAACTTCAAAATCTAGCCACGTTATTGGTTATCTCTAATTGAATTATGCAATCTAAAAAGTTTTTAAAAAATTTACAGCACCCCAGTAAAATCCAAAGTGTGAAAACATATTATTTTCTCGTCTTTAAAATGTTTACAGAAAGAAGAATGGAAAATCAACTCCACATCTAGCGTTGAAGTCTTTAGACCAAATATAGCAATTCAATCAATTTACATATCTAAAGTCAAACGACATTCTTAAATCGAATGATTACTTGATTTGACATCAGCTTTCATTCGATAATTTTAAATTCGTTCTTCGGTATATTCTAAGGAATCGTAGGATGTGGGCTGAAAAACTCAAAAATTTACATAGGAATTTATTTTAATTCCTCCTACACCTTATTCGAGAACCTCTGGCGAAGACTTAAGAACTCTCAAAAGAAGCCGAGAGAGACCTGAGGGGTCGAAAGTGAAGAAAACCTTTCTGAATGCGAATATATTGACTGCCTTTCTTTGTTTATGGACCCGTGGATTAGCATATTAACCATGTTATGTAAAAAGCCCAGGTTCGCTACAAGCCAGATCCCGCTAAAAACAGTTTCGCGTTTTTTTTTACTTGAAAGTATGTGGATGTTATATATGTGGGGGGGGTTTGAATTATTCTAAGAACAGATGGAAGAAGTCGAGAAGTTTCGGGCCTACTTTTTAAGGACGTAATCCGATAAGGAGTTGAGGTGTTTTTTTTGCTAGAAGTAAAGAGTGTATTTTAAAGGCGATAGGAGCGGAGAGAAGTGCTCTAGGTTTTAGTTCTGTAAATTTTTCGAATTGTGTTTAGATATTGAAATGAGCTTCTGGAGTTTAAGTGATACGGTTTTATGGGATGACAACACAAACATATTAGTCAAGAATTATAAGTAGGGGGGTTTCTTTGGTTAAGAACTAATATATGCTGATTTTATTGAAGTATGGTTTTGTTGTAATGATAAAGAAGTGTTCTTTGGAAAGTATAATGCTGGAAATCAACTCTAAACTAAACCCTATATTTTAAATCAAGAATAGGAAAAAATAACCTTAGAATGCCATTGAATCATATAGAAAATTGAGGGCAACTTGGCATGAAAAGGTTAAAAAAATTTCTAGGACCATGAAAGAAACGAAAGTCTACAACTTGATGATAATGAGTATTTGAGATTTTTATAAAAAGTAAATTTTTCAAAACAAAGAGAGAATGATTAAAAACTGTAAAATATACTATTCAAAAATTATTTTTTCAAATATATTTTTCTATATACTTTTACAATTTTGCTAAATAATAAGCTTAATTTTTCTATTTCTTTCAATATACATTATAATAAAGCACAATCGCGTTCAGATTTTCAACGATGTAAAGTTGTTACTTACATATTTGAAAGATACTTTCGTCTTCTTCCCCTGTCAAGCACCGTGCCAATGGCATTCATCTCAGAAGTTCAATACATTAAAAGGTAGCGAATGATACTTCCCAAAGACTTTTACGAATAACATTTGGAATAGAAGTTCAAGGGAAGTTTGCGTTGAAGAAACCCACAAAATCCAACTCAATATAGGAAAGTGTTTACTCAAGACATTAATCCCGGATCCCTTTCTATTTCCTAAAAGATATCTTGGATGCGGCATCTGAAAAAGCGAAGCTATAATACCTAAATAGAACCGCAAGGAATCACTGTATGCCATCCCTAGAAAAGTATGTAAATCTCTGAAGATACCCCTCCGAAACTATTGAACTTTATTTTGAGATGGAAAACACTGCAATATATTTTTGGAGGGATGCCTTTTTTCTTGAAATCAACTTTGATTCAAGATTTATTTACTGTAAATATATATATATATATAGTTACATATCTTGATGGAAATGCAGTCTTTAAAAAGTTTTAGTATTTGAAAGATAAACTCTTAAAATGAAACTAAAACATTGTTGATTGCATATAGAGCAGGGTAACCGACCAAAGAGTTCTTTGTTTACTCATTTCGTCGTTTTTTTCCCATTAAGTAATATTTTTATACGATTATTTTGAAGATAATATTTATAAAAGTCAATTCTGAAATATTTATTAATGTTCATTCTGTTAACAATGCAAAATAGACTAGTACGTGTTAGCTACTACCAAGAACTCATGAAAAAGTAGGTTATTGAATACAAAAATAATTGAGAAATTAATTGAAATAAACTAAGGTACAACGCACACACACATTGTAAAGTTTAAAAAAAAGCTTTCAAAACGGTACCTTCTTTTCTATGATACAATTTATAATAGATATTTTTTAAATATCCTAATACTAAAGCAACTATTGGCATTAAATTGGTTTAAAATAAAAAAATGTATGAAGATAAAGTATAAAAGTAAAAGTATAAAATATCTTTCCAACACAACGAAGAAAATACTCAAAATCTGTCAAGCAGAACTCCAAGACAAATGTGTACAAGAAAATTTTATGTAAAATACTTTATTAAATACACTGTTAAAAAAATTAGTTCAACCTTTCACCATAAACTGGTTCAAATTTAGCTGCAACCAAGGTTTGGTAACAGGTTTCACCAAGTTTTCGGTTTTTCACTAGTGCAAGCACCAATTTTTGGTATTTTAACTAGTAAAACTTGGTGAAACCTGTTACCAAACCTTGGTTGCAGCTAAATTTGAACCAGTTTATGGTGAAAGGTTGAAAGTTTTTGGTGAAAGGTTGAACTACTTTTTTTAACAGTGTACTGTATAAAATTTCAGATAAACAAAATGCTGTAAAACAGTCGATAAAGATTGTATATTAGTACTTCGAAAGTAACAAAGACTACTTTTTAAACCAAAGGAATTCACTTTTTACTTTCAATGAACCAGAAAAAAAACCAAGACACACCATATTTATTTAATACATTCGCTCCAACCGGAAGCGACAGCATCAGAGATAAAGTGAACCCATTTATCCTAAATCCGAATTTTCACTTACCTCCCACTTGAAGGAAAGGCGTCTTTGATCAATGGCTTGCTACTACTAGTTCCGCATCACCAAAAACGGACGGAATTTATCTAAAAGTGCAACTTTCTCAAATTAGGTGCGTCTTTCTTTTCATTCCTCGCCCCTCAGTTTTCCATTAAGGTAATCTGGAAGGAAAGATTTTTGATTTTCAGAGTGTGTGAGAATCGTTTAAGTTGGCGCGAATTTGATTTTGGGACTTATCTTTTACTAAGTCAGAAAATTTTTTGTTTCATTGATTTGAACCTCTTTTCAGTCGTTTAAAATTCTGTTTGATTATTCTTTGTGTTTGAGACTTGAGATCAAATTTAGGAATTGGTTTTCGATTATGCGATTCAAGAAACGGATATTTTTGAATTGGCTTTCGTGCTGAGAATCAGTGTATCTATTATAGTTAGACTGGATTTCTTGTTTTTATCGATTCTCGCACCAATGATTTAGAGAAAAAAAACACTCTTCAGACCCAGAAGAAAGTTTGAATGGAAAAATAATTGAGTTGGAATATTTTCTTCTCAAACTTGGAATTTTACGATTGCTTCTAGACGCTAAAAATAATTCATTCTTTTGCAAACGAAAATTATTCAACACTTTGTCTAGCTTTTTTAAAAAATATTAAAAGAATGTGATGAAACAAATTATTTTCGAGAAGCCTTAAGATGACCTTTATTAAAAAAGATTTCAATTTAAATAATTAAGATGGTAACATAATTATGTTGGATAATTTGTAGTTTTATAAATAAAACGAATTGAAGTATGATATAAATATTCTTAGAAGGGAAAAAGGTGTGGAGTTAATATACAAAAATATAATACATGTATTGAAGTTATCCTCTTATTAAAGTTTTTAAAATTTTTCATTAATTTTATTTTTTTTTCTATAATTTAAATTACCATGCAATTCAATTTTGAAAAACTACTCTCATAATTCAAGCTTTCTTATTTTACTTTCATTACTTTTAATATTGAATGCAACACTGTGCTTCTCTTTTTATCAAATTTAAATATTTGATATATTTTGACAGTTCTACCTTTAACTACTTTGGGATTTGTTTTTTTTAAATATAAAATAAAAAGAAATATGTTAATTTTAATTAATTGGGAAGTTTAAAATATTTTTATGAGCTAAGATTATTGTATAATGAAACACTTGTATGGTAAATATCTATTAACACTAGATTCCTGCAATTAGTACTTCATTACTGCACATAAAATAGTATTCTTTCTCATATACCATATTTATTTTAAACTATTTAATACAGTTATAAATATTGGTCAAAAAGAAGAAATATGAATACAATATATAGAAGAATATAAATATCTTTTATATTTCACAGTTATAAAAAGTTAGTGATAGTAATAGTTCCCAACATACCTATTAGTATATATGTTATTATATAATGTAGTATTTTCAAATAAAAAGCATACCTTAAAAATTAAAGGAAAAAATAATAAATATTGTCGTCTGTATATTAATTTTTTTTTCAAATCAGAAGAGAAAGTTTGATCAGTTTGTCAGAAAACTTTTAAGATTCTTTTAAATAAATTCTAAAAAAATAATGCTACTAAAAGGTTTATAATTCAATACCATAGTGTTAATCATTAAGAGTTATTCATAACATCTGAAGTGTCCTAATCACTAAAATATTAGCTCCCTGCTTAAAACAGAAGTATTAAGTATAGAAGTAGTAGTTTAGATGTTAAAAGATGTATAAGTTTGTGTGACTTAGGTTTCTGTTAAACTTTTATCAAGTGGATATCATGTAACTAATTGAACTTTATCTTTCGGCACAATAAACCTTGATTGAAGTGCTACACTTTTCACATTTTTCATTTGGTTACAGATATAGGATTCTTTAATTTTCTACTTTCATATATAGAATTTTTTTATATAGAGAATTCTTTTATTTTCTGTTAAATTATAATGCATTTTTAAAAAAGTCATTACTTCTAAATTAATTTTTAAAGATATTTTTTTACTCAATCATTTTAAAAATAAAAATTTAATGGAAAAAAATTCTGGCATTAAAATCGTGAATGAAAGAAATACAAAAATTATAAGAATTTAACAGTCGAGGGAAGAAAAATTAAATTACATTTTATCACTACAAAAGTATGAACTCTCATTAAAACCTATCTTGAATAAAAAGTAAAAAGTTTAGATGAAAGAATAAATTAATAACCTCTGAAACTGACTTGAATATCTTAAGATAAATTACCTTTGTTAAAGAGGAGGGAGTATAATTCATAATTTTATATCACTTGGTTTAAAGAGAGAAAGAATAAGACATGATGAGAAAGTTCTTAAAGTAATGATAAATTAGTACGTATTGTTTCTTATGAAAAAAATTCTTTGTTTAATAAAGCATATCAATGGTTCAGAAACATTTTAAACTGTAACTTTGAAAATTTTACTTATACTTGTTTCCATGTAGAAATAATATTTTGTAATGTAGTTTAATATATTGTAATAATTGCATAGCATTAGTTGTAATAGTTTAATAGAAATTTAATCAATAGAATTTGTCAACACTAATAATATGTCGCTGTCCTTAACTCATTAGGCGGAATTAATGGAATAAGCAGAAAGTTCAGAAGTAAATAAGAAGGTATTAGTGAAAATTTAAAGAGGATATTAATGAACACAAATATTTAAAGCAGCATTGAAATTTTTAGCTGTTAGTGTTTTGTAAAATTTTGGCTTAAAAATTGCTCAATCATTTTATCTTTACTTTGGAAGTTTTAGCTTAAGTTTAATGCTTTTTTAGTTTCTAAAGCATTAATCTTATTAGCTTCATAGGCGTACAAACATTTAGAATTCAATACTAATTTAAGATTTAAACAAGAAGAAATGTGTTAAGGAAGGTGTTCTCCCCAGGTGTATGTCATATTTTTGATACCAATTTTCTCTTTAAGAAACATTTTTTAATTTCTTTTATTTATGAACTTTAAAAAAAGAAACATTTAATTTATTGTAATGTATATCGTAATTGTTGCCATGTAATATTAGCTTTTATATACTGTTTGTAAATTGTCTCATGGTATCTTTTGTTGACAAATTTCAATGTGTAGCATTCGACTGAAAAGCTAATTACTGAAATCTATCAACATAAGTAAAAATAGATCTATAGATACCGCCACCGGTTTTATTTGGTTTTCTCTTACAAAATAAGAATAATCAACTTATTTTGCCGAAGCTGTCCAAGATACTTTCGGCCCTATTCGACCCCCTCTGCACAAATTTCTTGGACTAGACAACAACAAGAATTTCAACGAACCCAATAATACTGAACCTCCACTACAATATTATACCCTCTATACTACAATACTACTCTCTATACTATAAATTGCAATAATATATAAGAAGCATAGTTTTCATCAAAATTTTCTGTCATGGATGTTTATGTAGATAAGTGTTTTTTGAATTATATTAACTGCTAGTTTCCAGCAATATTTGTTAAATCTGTCATCCCAACAGATTCAAACCAAAGACCTCATTGTATAGTAGCGTCTTCCTTTTGAGCCCAAAGTGTTTGAACTGTGTCTCATTGCAGATTACCTAGTGGACACCGTCCGAGGGGAAGGTGAGGACCCCGCCCCCCTCTCCGAGCACTCCCTCCGCCACATTCTGCAGCTGGTGTCTCTGGGCACGGGCTTGAGCGTGCCCCCGCCACCCCCTCTGGGTTTCCGCTTCCGGGAGAAGTCCCTCAAACGGGCGCGAATCCCAGCCCCGCACCCCAGGAGACAGGACTTCATCATAGGGTCGGAGTTCCTAGGGAAACGCTCCTCTTCCAACAGTAGAGAAGAAAAGAGGATAGGGTCCGAGTTCCTGGGGAAGAGATCGGAGGAAAAGAGGATGGGGTCTGAGTTCCTAGGGAAGCGGATGGGGTCTGAGTTTTTGGGGAAAAGAATGGGATCTGAGTTCCTGGGGAAGAGGTCTGAAGACAAGAGGATGGGGTCAGAATTCCTGGGGAAGAGATCGGAGGAAAAGAGGATGGGGTCTGAGTTCCTGGGGAAGCGGATGGGATCAGAGTTTTTGGGAAAGCGGATGGGGTCTGAGTTCCTAGGGAAGAGAATGGGATCCGAGTTCTTAGGGAAGAGAATGGGGTCTGAGTTCTTAGGGAAGAGGTCCAGCCAGGAATCCCAGGAGGAAGACGAAGATTTGGACGATCGGCCATACAAGAGGATGGGGTCTGAGTTTTTGGGGAAGAGGTCGGACGATGACGATGAGGATGAAGTAGAGTTCGAGTCCTCCCGGAAGCGGAGACAGGTGGGGTCGGAGAGACGGTCTTCAGCGGCGGCGGACGCGTAGGGTGAGACGCTCTACTGGGGGAATGATTCTGGCTGTTTTCGATATGTGTTGTTTCTTCTCGCATTCGGAATGATTGCACTGGTTGGTGTGAGGACTTGGACTGTTGTCGAGGTTGCACGGAGGTGCGGAGGTTGTTGGAGAGGATGCCATGACTGAGTCGTTTTTTACCCTTGTAGCACAGCTCATACCAAACATGTCAAGTGTACGTGACTGCTACTAGAAGTAAATGACATTTGGCCATACATGAAAAAAATTTCGGTTGATTATAAGGATGAGGTAAAAACGACAATCATAATAACACTTCCAATCATCAGGATTTTTCCATATAATAAAAATCTTAAATCCAACTACTTAAATCATAAAAAGATAACAGTATCAGTGAGAACCCCATCTTTAATTGTATTAATTTATTACAAACTATAAATATGTAGGGACTTAGTGGATTAGCCGGGTGCAATGCCAAGTCTTTTGATAAATCTCTCCAAGCAAATATAAAATAAATAACAATTAAAATACATCAACCAGTAGTGTTTCTAATAATATTTTTATTGTTTTATGTGTAGTTAAATGTTGCCAATAAAGTCCGATTACAAAGATTTTTTCTAAAGTACCTAAATCATTTCTACAAAAAAAGGAAATAAAAGATATTTGAAACCAATCTAAATGGTTGATAATTTTAACACATTGATTATTAAAATTTTTAAGGCTAGAAGAGCTCTTAAACGTTTAAAGTTGTTCTTTGAGGCTAAATTAATAAATAGAATTAATACTGGGTAAGTATTAAACATTTATTTAGGCAAATTTATTAAAACATTATATAAATAAAGGTAAAAATAGATCTTTAAAACAACTTTTTAATAATTTATCTAACTTTAGTTCCATTAATTACTATTTCTTCTCAGTACCTCATGCCTCAAACTTATTAAGACCCAGACGTGTTTCAGATTCTTTGTTGCTATTCAATGTAATAAATAAATACAAATCCTTTAGAAGTAACTCATTATAACTCTATTGCAACCTATTCTATAAATTAAAACTACAGACGTTAGTTAAATTAACAAAATTAGGATGAAATTTTCGAAAGCAATTATATCAGTCATGGTATAACCTCGATTTGGATACGCAATGCAATTTAAGATGAATAACGGTTTATGTTGCATTAGGTTAATGTAAATTTATGTTTAATAAATGTCTTTTGAATGTGTAGATATGTTTAAATTTATTTTAAGAATAATTTCTGTATCATAGGCATGGGAAAAATATTAATATTTTCTTTTTAATGTACCTTGCATCGTAGATGTTGTGCATTTTGCTCTGATTTTCTTTTATTTATGAAATATATATTTTGCATGGCATGTTACATTACAAATTTCAGTACTTTTTTATGATAATGGTTTTTCACTTTTTTGTGTTCAATAAGCAGATTTTGTTTTTAATTTCATCAAATTTTCTATTACGAGAAAACTTTTATTTATTTTAGTTTTTTTTACGGTTTTGTGATTCACTATTGATTTTATGCACCTATTTCTTAAAATATAAAACCTTTCAAAACACGATGAAACCTATCTTTTACAAATTGTGACACATAAAAAAATCTGAAACCTTAAAATTTTAAACCTCAACATGTCTAAGAGAAATATTGTTCTCTTAAAAATATATTTAAATAAACATAAAAACATTTTTTGTGTTAAAATACATTCATCTGTAAAATTTACAACAAAAAACGTCATTTTGTAATAATTACGGGATACTCAGAGTAAAAAGTAATTTAAATTATTTTTAATTAATTATTTTATAATATTGATTACATCTTTTAATTATATAGACTATTTAATAATATAGATTACTAATTATTAAAGTATGATAAAAACATAGCAAAATTAAAAAGTTAATTCTAAATATATTTACACCAATATAAAGCTAAAACAATTTTGTTTTACAAAGTAGTACAATATTTTGGTTTTTCTTAATCATTATCAACTGCATGGTCATTTAAATATATTTAATTAAATAGCATGTTTGTTCATAAGAGTGTGCATTTAAAAATTATGTTATCATATTGCGTATCCAGACCCAACACCTGCACCTAGTCATTTCTCATCTATGCTTGGAACTTGGACCATATGATACCCAACATGTTTCAACTGATTCAGCAATACTTTCACAGAAGAAACTAAGTTTTTAAAAAGCTTATTCATGCATGTGACTGACTGTTTTTAACAAGAGAGAACGTGTTTGTCTAAGATGTCTTACATCTGGACTTTGAAAGACAAGAACGGGCCGGAAGATTCGTCTTTTGTAAATTATTATTATGTAAACATTTGCATTCATATTTCTGCCAGGTTATGAATCAGAGTTTAGTTACTGATAAGCCAATATATTTTCATAAAACATAATAATTAAACATATGAGTAACACTCTTATGAATGCAATAAGGGTTTTTCTATTCATATTTTTTCTATTACTTTGTTCTACTTAAAGACATGTTAGAAAAGCACTTATGTGAGAATAGATTTATTCTATAAACTATCTGTAACCTAACATCAAAAATACAAAACGCATACGTTTTAATAGAGGCGGAAAATAGAATTGCATAACTACTGGAAAACTTAAATCAGATCCTAAGCTTGTGAACTTAAATAAAGTTATTACAAAATGCAAATAAATATTTATTACTTTTGGCATCAGGATTATTCTGATTTCAGTATCTAGCGGAAATATGCATTGAATGCAACATGCACGACAAGATTTTGAGCCGAAGGATTCAAGAGAAAAAAAAGGCTCAGATATATGGGAAGAAGACTGCATGATATGCATGATGAAACATTGATGTGAACTGGATTTGATCAATGAACATTGTTGCATCGTGGTTACCGAAATTGCATGAGAAAATGTACCAAAGCATCTTGGCATAGCAATGTAATGTTTAAGTACTTAAATTTAAAAACTTGTAAGGAGTTACAAAGTGAAATAATGTACCGGAAGCTTCATTTTTAAACTATTCAATATTTAGTGATAATTATTTTTGAGGAAACATTTTTTAATATTGTATTAACGCTTTTATATTAACCGTATTTGTATTAACCGTAACATGTTTCTCAAAATGCAAACATAAAAACGGGATATGTTTACATGATTATGATTTTTTTCTAAATAAGCATTGGGTAGTAGAGCAAAATGCCTTCCGGTGGAAAAAGGCAAACATTTTTAATTTTACTATCCCTTTAATTCTACAGCACGTACCAGTTTTTATGAAGATACTTTATATCTACCGGAAAAATTATATCAGTCTTCAAGTCATGGTAGCCTTCACATACTTCATCAATATTTCCGTGCTTTAGCATAATAAGAAAGCCCACTAGAACCATTCTTTTAAAATTTTATTAAATATTTAGCAAGCAAAGCAACGCAAATAAGGAGCTTATTAATAATTCAATAAAAATTATGCTGTAGATAACCCCACGAATCTTTAAATTATTTCCAGCTTAAAATCTTAAAGGAAAAATTAATAAAACTTAGATCTAAATTAAATTAAACAAAAAAAAGTTCGGCATTAATATTTCATCCATTAAAATGGGCATTGTTTCGCTTTTACTCCTTTTTATCCTCCAAAAATGCTTGCCAATTGACTTTGGTATTTTTAATGCATAAAGTGAAAAAGATATTTCTCGGAAAAATTATCATAGTGTTTAATTCCCTGCAGTGTGAAGAAATTATACAGCTCTTGCCTCAAATGCGTTCATGGTTCTTAGTCCTCATCACAGGTAAGACGGAAGAGGAAAAATATAGAAAAATAAAACCATTTTTTGGTACTTTATATTTGTTTTAAATTTTTATCACATATGAATGTACGCCTTTTAGATTCTATCTGCATTTTCTTATGAAATAATTTCTTTATTAGGTGTAACGGATTATAATGCTATCAAAAAGCCTAATATCATTAAATTTAAAGTATAATAAAATATATTACATAAAAATAAGGTAAAATTCGGTTACCTTTCTTGAAAAATATTAACAGTTTGATCGACAAATATTATAAATACTTCCAAATGTTTTTAAACCAAACGATCAAAAAGTCGACAGTTAATCAATGAACGCACTGAAAGTTCGGTTAAATTTGAGTAATTATAGACTAGATCAGCTTGATGACAATATTTAACGGGAGAGATAAAGGAGTACCTAATATGATAACACTGGGCAACAGTGAAAATGTAAAAATGATAAAAATGTTAAATTCTAATAAATTTCGACAAGCTGAACACGAATATGGCAATAAAAATTGGAAATTGGTTCGGGTTTTTTTGTAATGTTGAGATATTGCTCGTACTCAGTTCAATGAAGAAGTAACTGCATGTGTTCGTATGTCTCTTTCATATGAGCAGCAAATGCAATGGGAATGGAAGGGAGCTTATTGCCATTGTGGAGAAATACCATCTTTAGACTCAATTTAGAGGAATCTAGGAACAAACGCCACTCGTTAACATCAAGAGGTAGATGTTAATGTATTATTAGTTTTATTATTTCATGAATGTATGGGAATATTTCTTATGAAAACATCTCTTAAATTTGTCGACCACCTGGCGACTCTTATCGACAAATTCTTTACCAAATATTATTTTTATTATTATTTTATGAATGTGAATATATTAGAGAACATCTCAGATAAAATATTGCGCAATTAAATGGGTAATAGAGTATTGTATATTAAAATATTCTTAAAAAACAGTGACATTTCAGCATTAATTACGCTAAATCAGACCCCCCTTGTATCTCCAAAACTCGAACCAAACCAGAGTTTTTAAGGTGATATTCGGGTTCAGAAGGTCAAATTCAGTAGAAATTGGCTATTTTCATCATTTTTACACGAACTTTGTCAAAAATTGTTGCCCAGTGTAATTTATAAAATGTACCTAAAAATAATTAATCTCGGAAACGCGTAACGGTAATTAAAACATCTATTAAACAGGAAAGGTAATAATATTAACATGAATACTTTATATAGCACCAATATACAATGCTCAAGGTAAAACCGAAATGTTATGACAAAATTCACAATAATTATTTAGGTTATTAGTTTATTTTCAATTAAGATTTTTACTTGTTGAAAAAGCCAATTCTACAAAGTGTAAAATACCTCAAATCATTATACCAAAAGATATATCACTAATAAATATAAATAAATGCATTTACAAGCTCCAGCTCAAAATGATCACTTAAACAGAACTAAAACAGAAAAAACAGATAAAATGCTAAAAGAAATTAATAAATAAAGCTTACATTCTTTTAATAATTAAAAATTTGGTCGTAAAATGACAAAAAAAATATTTAAATGTTTCTTCCGTTAAAAACACTTTAAAATTACTGGAACAGACAAAACTAAGATTCCGAAACAGATAGCTACCAATAAAAACTTTGAACTTGCAAAATAAATGGCGACATAAAAGTACGAATGTCAGGCACTCGTCTATAAGGACTAGCGTCTCACCGTAACATATACCTCCTATAGACGGGCTTTCCATGCATGCTCTGGCACTACAGGGTCTTAATAACTTTTCTTGCAGGACTGGGGGAGGTGTACCATTTGCAATTAGATTTTAATACTAGAGACCTAGAATACTAGAAATACTAAGAATAAATACGGTGCGGAGTTCAAGTACAAGAGCAAGCGCAGAAAGCCTGTCCATAGAAGGTACCTGTTACGGCGAGACTCTAGTCTCGATAACGACGGCGTAGGTTTCCTCATAGGTTAAAGAGCTTTGCATAATTCCCGAGGGAAAAAATTATACAAATCACCAATAGAAAACTTAAAGTATACAAAATAAAGTCATCATAATAGTACAAACGTAAGAGACTCAAAGAAAGGCGTCCGGTTTCGCCAGTAACGTCTCCCTCAATTCAGATAACCCACAATCCCCTCTTTCAGATCCCGAAGATGCCTATTCCCCAGACTGGACAGCAGACCGGGCTGACAAACAACGCCTATCGGAGCTTTTGGGAGTGAAACGGGTGTCAGAATTCCTCGGCGGACCAGGGAAAAGAGTGTCAGAATTCCTCGGCGGACCGGGAAAGCGGGTCTCCGAATTCCTCGGCGGACCCGGAAAGAGAGTGTCAGAATTCCTCGGCGGACCGGGAAAACGCAACAGCGCTCTCTCGAAGAGGGTCTCGGAATTCCTAGGTGGTCCAGGAAAACGGTCCGATTACTACGATTTCCTTGAGAGCTCCGATAGGAGATAAGTCTTCTCGGCTGCATTCAATTCAACGGAATTCCTCCGAAATCCTAAGGAATTCCGTTTCTTTAGAGACTGGACTAGCATGTAGTGCAGGAATGGGCTGTTTCAGGTTCTTTGATGACTTTTCGGTTTTTTTATTTCATTGCTGTTCTCGATCGTCCATTCCCTTTCGACTTGCTGAGTTGAAAAAATCCGGTCCTAACCGGTTTCTACGGTTATGTTTCTTTCTTTAGAATATGCTTTCTTTTGTTTTTTCAGAAGAGGTTCCAGATTTTTTTCTACATTGTATGTGTGATTGTGATGACTCGAAAAAAATGTCAGAAAAAATTACGATGATGATAATGAATAATAAATCAATGCAAATAAAGTGAAAAACTAAGCTCTGTTTGTGTTCATGTTTTGAGAGATATGGCGAATATTTTATGACGTACAAAGAGTAATTGTGTTGAGAAAAAAATATATGTATGAATATTTACCTGGTAATAAAGGATTTCTTCCTATAATTCTTATTTCTATTTTAATCACTCTGTGTTAAAAATACTGAGTTGAGTAGTGTTAAACAGAAAACCCTTTGTAAATCAGAATTAAAAGAACAGTTTTCCTCAAAACTTGGGAGAAAATCAAAAGACAATTTTTAGATGAATCAGAAATATGAAATATTTGCTTTTAGTACTCTTTAAAAAAAGAATAAAATGTTAGCTAATTGGTCAAACTAATATTAGAGATCAAATTTAAATACTTTATTAAAAATATTGAATATAGATAAAGTTTGATTGCTTATAACATCGAAAAATTTATTCTGCCAGTCATAAACTGCTTAGAACAAGTCGGTTTTTAAATTATGAAAAAAAGAAAGGCATCCCATATTCTAATTATATTATTGAGACAATTAAAACAATTTTAAAATTGGATTTGTAAAAAAAATTCAGTAAGACATTTAAGAGTATCTTATCAATTAGTTCTTAATTTTAATTTCCACATCTTAATCGATGCAAATTGTTCAGTACTTGCGTAAAATACCAAGTGCATCAAAATATTAACACTTACACTCTTGCATAAATAATGCTCCACACTTATTTGTCAAGTTGCTCTGCAACTCTGCTTTCAGAATCACCTATTTGGAATCACCAGCGGGTAAGTTCATTCAAGAAAGTGATTATGCCACCAAGTTGTACATAAGAAATAGCTAAGGAATATCAGTTGTACTTAAGAAATGTCTATAAGGAATAGAGGGATCAGGTTAATGATGTGGGGAAACACCCCTATTATCTATAGATAATTTAGGGCAGAATGAATGAATATACGTATACGGTACAGCGCAATTAAAACTAATTTATCCTATATGAAGTCATAAGCAAGTATAAATGGTTTAACTAAGCAATACTAATGTTCAATGACATAGGTTAGGTAGTAGTAGGGGGTCCTAATTTTTCAAACTCGGAATTTCTTCGGTCGCAGCCCTCAATTTTTTTCTTAAGGTATGAAATGAAAGTATACCAAATACTTTTCAAATATTTTAATACAAACACGTGCCGCAACGCGATTGAAGTTATACTACGGTAGATGCACATGACTCCGTAACACACAGGGAAGAATGCCGGCTCA
Source organism: Tetragnatha versicolor (assembly GCA_024610705.1). Lineage (NCBI taxonomy): Eukaryota > Metazoa > Arthropoda > Arachnida > Araneae > Tetragnathidae > Tetragnatha > Tetragnatha versicolor. The sequence continues at coordinate 6,408,983 of JANDEH010000022.1, forward strand.
AAGTGCCCTTTACGCCGCATGACATGGATCTGCTCGGGCGTTCTCAAAAGAGCACTTTCAAAGGAGATATCTTCATGTATTTTATGATAAACTCGAGAACCTCCTACACTATGGTTACTGCACAAATAATTTAGGGTAAAATTCAATATTATCAATGAATTCCAATGGAGGATTTAAGGTAAAGGATTAAGGTAAGGATTTAAGGGGTAAGGATTTTCCAATGCGGGTTGAGACTTATAACACAACTTTAATATAATGTTCAAAACAATGAAAGTTAGATTTTAAATGTAATTCATCATAATTAAATGTTGGACATAGAAATTTACTCTGAATTTTATAAGCCTAAGTTCATATCATACATTTTAATGTTCTTAAATTAGTGTTAAAAGTGGCCTTTGGGGGTTGCGTTACTGCATCCCCTGGACCTGCATTTTTATTCAAACGTGTTTTTTTTAATCTTGGGATGTTATCGATAAATCAAAGTACCCATCAGGCATTAAAGATGAAGTTGTAAAAATCACCATTGATGGAAGAGACAAAGAAGAATTTCACAAGTTTGCTAAAGCAAAGCTTTAACACCAATCGAGAGATAACTACCAAGAGTTTCTTCGGTTAACAATAGCACTTTTAGATTACCATGAAGCTAAAATGGTTAAATTTAGACAACCTGGTATTTTCCATCATGCTAGGTGGATGTCTAAAGCAATTTATTGCTTAAAGATATTTATATTTAGAAATGAGGGTTAATTTGGATAATAAAAAACTACAAGGTAGGAGTATTATTGTTAAGCTATACATTAGGTCCTAGTTCGATAAGCAAATGGATCACAAAGCCACATTTCAAGATTTGAAGTTCATGAGGGACCTGTTTTTCTACAAAGGGATTAATGAAAATATATCTAAGGCAGGATTAAAGAAAATTATTAGTCATTATTGGTTTCTTGGAGGAGACATTTGCCTTAGCTTTTCTGATGTGTCTGTCCCCACACAGCAATGAGCTTTAATGGCCAAAGAGGGAGAGAGTTTAAAGATCTACCCGTGTGTAAAAATTAGGATAGTTTGAGTGGTTGCAAATTAGTTTTGAAGAACTGGCAGAACTTTCTAAGAAAAATCTACCCAATTTTATGTCAAAATGATCCGCAAATTTTTTCAAAGGTTTTTAAGTTATCTTCAGAATTTATTTCTAGGGATCCTTTAACGTGAAACTTGTGTGGAGATTATCAGGAAGGGTTTAAAATTACCATTAACTTGTCTGTTGTAAATGATGAGGCAAAAAGAAAAATCAAGCTCATTGAAGAATATAACGATATTTTTTAACGCATAGTGAGGAGCAAATACAACATATTTTAAATAAATTTTGTGATTTTACAAAATTTTGGAATTTTGATGTTTTTTTCAAATTTTCATCCGTTTTGCGGCACGTGTTAATATTTACCGACTAGCTGTTACGACCCGGCAAAGCCGGGTCTTACAGCTAGGCTAGCCTTTTATGCGAGCTTCCCTCGTTACTACTTCAAGTTCCTATTAATTATACATTAAATAAGAAGTTTAACTTCTTTATCTTACCGCTGAAATATCACTAATTTATCATATTCAAATAAGTCACTCAATTTCGGCTGACCACCACCGAGCTGATTTGGGCAAATTTATTCTTAAATCAAATCTTACTACCCTTATATAAACTCATTTTAAATGGCATTCTCCCCAAACATTCCATTATTAAATTATTATTTGATTTTAATTTGCCTCATTATTTGAAGATAGTTTGTTATGGGGCGCCTACGGCGCCCACGTATTTAGGTCTAGCACGCCATCTTTGCTTTCTTTCTTTAGCTAAGCGACGTTTTTTTGAGGTAGGATCTTCATCATCACCCATGACAATGACTATGAGAAAGAAAAAAATGAATAGTAAAAATTGAGATGATTACTATTGAAAGCTGATTCTAAAAGTGAATAAGTTATATAAATCAGTTGAAAAATAAATAAAATTCAATTATTTACTTACTTAAGAAATAATTAATTTTTCGTTTCCGAAAGTAAATAAAGATTATTGCCAAAAAAAAAATCAAAAAGCGCTTTTTATACGATTATTTATTAGATTTATTATTGTTGAATTAGAAACCAACTTCCCTAAAAGTAACTTTTTAACCTTTATTAAGTAAACCAACTTTCTTGAAAGATATTTAAAAGCTATTATATTATTTTAATTTTAATTACTTTTATTTATTTATTTTTCTGATTATTGCGAGATGGCATCATAGTGTGCGAGCGTTCCAGAATCAGTGAGTCAGTGAGTCAGTGAGTGACGTGGGCTTTTATATGAGAGATTCGGACAAAATTTTTACCAGTAATTTACTACCCCATAAGGGAAAAATTTAGGGGATGTGACTAGACAAATTCTGAAAAAAAAATTTACCATTATACTTAGGACCACCCTAGAGTACCCTTATATGAAAGATTTTTTTAGCGAATTTAAAAACGGTTCTCTCTTTTTTTAAAAATGCCGTGACCTATTCAGATATAAAATACACTCATTGCCATAAAAAATAGCGCACCAAGAAGAAAAAGGTATATCAAAACCAAATTCATTTCCATGATTCCCCATAGTATGAAGGTCAGTTGATAAAAAATTCAGCCTTCCTCGAAGTTAGGGGGCCGAGGAAATCAGTAAAAAGTGTTGACTCCATAGGTGTCCCTAACCTCCGCCACTGGCCATAATATTGGGTGAGAGGGGCTCTAAATGGGCTTTTGGGGATTGGAGGACCATGCTGCCTCCCCACGTAGTCAAATTTCTTCTGGTGCACCAGCGGACGTTGCATACCAGACCTTGCATGATTTTCCTCAAGACCGGACTTGTTTCGTGAGCATCCGTTCTAGAGAACGGGAAGGCTGAGGTAATAATGCAACATAGGGGGTAAGAAGAAAGCTTGGACATTATGTGCAACATGTGTTTGCGTATTTTTCTCTTGAAACTTCTCCGAAGGCCAGGCCTGAAGGTAAGGACGGACAACCAGCTGCAAAACCTCAACCGTTCAGCTATGGTTGGTCAATGTACCGGTAAATCATACTGAGGAGATGCGGCAGTGGAAGGAATGTCATTTGCAGTACTGTGGGTTGTGCGTTTGGACCGCATAACTTCGAACATCTTTGTCTATAAACATTGAACTGACCATGGACCTTTCTGTTTCCAATAATGCACCAAATAAGGAAATGGTCATCTCAATTTCATGAAATTGTGTTTATGAGAGAACCCCGCTTCGTTCTGCAGCACCGCAATGGTTGGGTATGAGCTCGAAAACTACATGGAGAGAGCACGCTCAGCTGTGGATTTTCTAATCATCACACGGAGTGGTAATTCAAGGTAACGGAGTGGTGGTGCATTGTATTCCATTTCTGAAACTCCTGAGTATGATTTACCAGTACATTTACCAACCAGACGTGCACCATTGAGATTTCGTTGCTGTTGTCCGTCCTTACCTTCAGGCTTGGCCTACAGACAAGTTTAATGATAAAAATACACAAACACATGTTGCACGCAATGTCCAAGCTTTTTTCTTACCCCCCTATGTTGCATTTTTACCACAGTCTTCCCGTTCTCTAGAACCACTGTTCAAAAACAAGTCCGGTTTTGAGGAAAAGCATACAACGTCCGGTATGCAACGTCCGCTGATCACCAGATGAAATTTGACTACGTGGGGAGACAGCATGGTCATCCAATCCCCAAAAGCCCATTTTGAGTCCCTCTCACAAAATATCATGACCTGTGGCGGCGGATATGGACACCTATGGAGTCAACACTTTTTACTGATTTTGTCAGCCCCCTAACATCGAAGAAGGCTGAATTTTTTATCAACTGACCTTCATACTATGGGTAATCATGGAAATAAATTTGGCTTTGATATCCCTTTTTCTTCTTTGTGCACTATTTTTTATGGCAATGAGTGTAATATCCCTGTACCATAATATTAACCAGTGCAAAATCTCAATTGAAGATGGTCAATGTGTCTCTTTTACGACAGAATTTTTTTCTCTTTGCGAATTTGAAAAGAGATACCATCTACCTTTTTTATAAATGCCTTGACCTATTCAGATATAAAATTTCATCCCCCTACCATCATATTAACCCGTGCCGAATCTCAATTGAAGATGGTCAAGCAAGCTAAATTACCTGCACGCGCCCGCTAATATTCGCCATTTTTTTTCTTTCTTCCTACTTTTTAGGCTTTTTTACACTTTTTTTATATTTTTGGGCCGAGAAATTGCCATTAATCGGTCTGAAATGTCGTCTACCGCTTTTAACCCTCTCGTCACCAGAACATCAAAAAAGTGAAAAAAATTTTTTTTCTTCTTCTCAATACATCCAAAATGCCCCTATTATTTGTCTGGAAAAATATTTTTTTCTTTGGTTTCACTCCTTCCTAGTTATTTTTATGAGCCTCATATGAGGCCATATGAGGTCATAATTTTTCAATTTAACAGAAAATACTTGGTTTAGAACTTATTAAAAGACATGGTCATAATATTAGAAGGTTACTAAATAAGAAAATATCTACCAACCTATAAAAAATGTTCTACAGAAGCTAGTATCTAGCTAGTATATTCTCTTCACAAGCATCACAGCTTAAAATGTAAACATTGAGGTATAAATCATCTTGCTGCTATTTAGGAACGAATTCAGAAACCATGTAAAAGTCTCATATGTGATCTACATGAATCAGTGAAGATGAAAAGAAAAAAATTGTGTGTAAATTTGCGTGTTTACATCAAACAAAAATTGAGCTCATAAGTAGGAGCCTCATATGAGGCCCAGGGTGGCGAGAGGGTTAAAAGAAGTTAGCGAAGTGAAGGTAAACCAATTTACTTAGTTGGCGATTCTAGTCACCAGATTACTGGATCTAAGTTACCAAGTAATTGACAAATATTTGCGGTGCTGTTTTTTAACATTCGTATAGACTAGAGATCCTAGTAAACACAAGCGGTAGACGACAATTGAATCGCTTATTTCTGAAACATGTCAAATTAGTTAATTAATTAAGAAAGTTAGCTAAAAAAAAGGGGTTCAAGTGGAACAAATTGTAAAAGAAAGTTTGATGGGTGATTCTTGTAGGAAATTTTCCGTAGAAAACGATGGTGAAAAGTATACAAAAATTAACTTTGTCCTTTAGCCAATATGGCGGTCAATCGTTTTTAACTTATTACTTCCTAAAAATCGTTAATAAAATTACAAATTTTGCAGTAAATGATTAAAATTTAGTAGTAAAATTAATGGGGAATTGTTTTTTTCTCTTACGATAAGTCATTTATCCAATATGGCGGATTTTCAAAAATGGCGTCCACTAATGATGACTAATAATGACCACTAATAATGACTAATGGCTTAGATCCTGTCAAACTAATCTTTTAAAGTTCTATGACGAAGTAACAAAGGAGTTGGATCAAAAACATAGTGTAGACATATTTTACATAGATTTTCAAAAGGCATTTGATAAGGTTCCACACGAGGCATTGCTACTCAAATTGGAAAAATTGGGTATCAGAGGTAAAACACTACTGTGGATTAGGAATTGGTTGATAGGTAGGAAACAGAGGGTGCAAGTCAAGGGTAATTATTCTCAGTGGGCAGAGGTCATGAGTGGGGTACCACAGGGGTCAGTATTGGGGCCAATTCTCTTTATAATATTCATTAACGATATTAGTCAGGACATTAGGAACAAGATCAGCATCTTTGCTGATGACTTAAAAATTTGGGGGAGGGTAGATACTCAGGAGCAGATACAAAATTTACAAAGGGATCTAGATATGATATCACAATGGGCTGAAAAATGGGGTATGTCCTTTAACATAAGTAAATGTCAGGTACTTCATATAGGTCTGGGGAATGGTAGGGCAGAATTTTATCTGCAAGGGAACAAAGTTAAAGAAGGTAATATGATCAAGGATTTAGGGGTGATAGTAAATGAAGACTTTAAATGGGTTCATCAGTGTTCATCTGCTAGTAAAAAGGCTAATAGGATATTGGGATACATTAAAAAAACTATTTCTTCAAGGTCCGAGGATATTATTTTACCACTATACAGAGGCTTGGTGAGACCTCATCTAGAGTATGCTTTTCAGTTTTGGTCTCCATACTTAAAAAAAGATATTGATTTAATTGAAAGGGTTCAGCATAGGGCAACTAAAATGGTCAAGGGTATATCCAGTTTAAGTTATGAGGGAAGATTAAAGAAGCTAAATATGTTCACTCTAGAGAAAAGAAGGATTAGAGGGGATTTGATTCAACTTTTTAAAATGGTAAAGCAAGGGGACACAGAGGGACTAGATTTCAATACGGGTAATAGAACAAGGGGTCACAAATTCAAATTGAATAAAGGAAAATTTAAGACGGATTGTAGGAAGCATTATTTTTTTAATAGGGTAGTGGATAGATGGAATGCGATGCCTGAAACAATTGTAAATTCAAGTGGGGTAAACGAGTTCAAGAGGAAAATTGACAGATACTGGGATTCCGGTAGTGTGGGTTAAAAAGACTGGACCAACCTTGCTGGGCTTACGCCTGTAGTTGGTCGACTTAATTTGTATTTGTATTTGTAATGTTCATGATAAGTAAAATTCTGATGATAAATTCGTAATTTTTACAGGATATGGTTAGAATTAAGTCATAATAATTAGGCTTACCATACGTCCGGGGTTTTTAGAGCTGTCCGGGGAAATGTCCTGGGTCGCTAAATGTCCGGGGTTTCATACATTTACGATTTGCCATACTTTTTTATGAAAAAATCATGACCAAACTATTTAAAATTGCTTTTTTTACGTTTTCTAACGTCTTTATTACTTCAGAAAACTTACTTTCAATGAATTTTGTCATAAAAATTAAGTCAATCAAACAATTTTTGAAAAAGTAGTGTTAAATGAAAAAATAAAATTTGATATTTTTGTTTAATGATTATTAGTTTGAATAGTTTTTATTCTTTGGTAATTTGATATGGCACTTATAAAGAAATTTCAAAAATATGTCCTGGGTTGGCCCCGAGAAAATATGGTAAGCCTAATAATAATATTCATATAAGTTTCATCTCCTCAATGTATCAAATATGGCGGATTTTCCAAAATGGCGGACAATCATGTTTTACTTATTTGTAAATTATTAGAATTCAGTTGCAAAAATAATGTGGAACTGTTTTTTTCTCTTACGATAAGTCATTTATCCAATATGGCGGATTTTCCAAAATGGCGTCCACTAATGTTTATAATACATAAATTCTGATGATAAATTCATAATTTGTACATGATACGGTTAGAATTAATCACAATAATATTGATAAAAGTAAGTTTCCTCCCCCTCAATGTATCAAATATGGCGGATTTTCCAAAATGGCGGCCACATATTTAGATCCTTTTTATTTTTAACGTTTTTACATAAAAATAAATTTTATTTTGGCATAACATAAATACTTATATATTAAATTACCTATAAAATGGTATAGTAACCAATATTTTGCGATACATAGAAATAATTTCCAAAAAGGCGGCCCCATATTTCAAACTTAGTGGTAAATGGTAATTTTTGAAGTTCTACCTGCTTTTAACATTATTTACCCATAAATTTTAGTAAATTATAAGTATTCTGCCTATAAATTTACCCAATAACATTTAATATTTCTAATTATTAAGAAAAAAAATTAAAAATAAAAAGGGTCTAAATAAGTGACCGCCATTTTGGAAAATCCGCCATATTTGATACTTTGAGGGGAAGGAAACTCTTATCAATATTATTGTGACTTAATTCTAACCGTATCCTGTAAAAATTACGAATTTATCATCAGAATTGTACTTATTATAAACATTAGTGGACGCCATTTTGGAAAATCCGCCATATTGGATAAATGACTTATCGTAAAAGAAAAAAAACAGTTCCACATTATTTTTGCAACTAAATTCTAATAATTTACTGCAAAAGTTTTATTTTATTAACGATTTTTAGCAAATAAAAACCCATACCCAATAACATTTAATATTTCTAATTATTAAGAAAAAAAATTAAAAATAAAAAGGGTCTAAATAAGTGACCGCCATTTTGAAAAATCCGCCATATTTGATATATTGAGGGGATGAAACTTAAATGAATATTATTATGACTTAATTCTAACCAAATCCTGTAAAAATTACGAATTTATCATCAGAATTTTACTTGTTATAGACATTAGTGGACGCCATTTTGGAAAATCCACCATTTTGGATAAATAACTTATCGTAAGAGAAATAACAGTTCGCCATTAATTTTACTACTAAATTTTAATCATTTACTGCAAAATGTATAATTTTATTATAATATATTTATTATATTTATATTATATTATATTTATATATTTATTATATATTTATTATAATATTTATAATTTTATTTATAAGTTAAAAACAATTGACCGCCATTTTGGAAAATCCGCCATATTGGCTAAAGGACACGGTTATTTTTGGTATACTTTTCACCATCGTTTTCTACGGAAAATTTCCTATAAGAAATCACCCATCAAACTTTCTTTTACAATTTGTTCCACTTCAAACCTTATTTTTCTTGGACTAAATGCCACTTTTCTTGTTTTGAGATAAACGAGAAAAACTGTATAGAAGCTCACTACATTGAAAATAACATTTCCTTATTAAATACTAACCCATTAAGTTATTATAGTATTCTTATTTTTTTTTTGGTTAGTAGATGTATAAATACCTTTAGTCTTTATATAGAAGCTCACTACATTGAAAATAACATTTCCTTATTAAATACTAACCCACTAAGTTATTATAGTATTTTATTTTTTCTTTTGGTTAGTAGATGTATAAATACCTTTTTTATAAATGATTTCAACTCTAGACTCAAAAACAGTGGTCAGCCAATTCAAAATGTTAATATAGACATCTCCAAAGTCAATTAGATAGTTGTTTAGATGTAACTTTGTGAACAGTAAAACGATTTTTCTTTAAAAGCCTAAAAAATCAGTTAATTAGTTCAATATTATGATCTAGGGCAGCGGTTCTCAAACTGTGGTCCGCGGACCCCTGGGGGTCCGCGGCGCCTTCCTAGGGGGTCCGCGAGTTACCCTGAGAAATTCCTCAAGTTACTTTTAGAATTCCCCAAACAGTTTCAAAATTAGATGAAACACTAGTTTTAAGAGGTAAATTTCAAAAAAAAATTCTGGGGGAGAGCCCCCAGCCCCCTCGAAAATTTGACTTCAATGCATAATTTTTTTCTTTAAATTTCCAGACCCTCACCTCAGAGACTTGGAGTAATTCAGGGGCGTATATAAATGTGGGTGAAGGGGCCCTGCCCTCCTCCTGAAATTTTAACTTGGTGTATCAAAACAAGTTAAAACCCTGTTTTTTGGATCAAATCTCCGAAAGTTTTCTGGGGGAGGACCCCGAACCTCCTTTAGTACTTGGTACTTTATTATTAAATACTTTTTAAAAATAAGTTCATCAAAATTGAAATCCTACCTAAGAATATTGTCTTAGTTATATTAGTTTTGATACCCCTAGTTAGAATTTTTTAATATAAATTTTTATGTAAGATTTGCATTTTGAATAACTTAATGTAAAAAATAGTTTATAATAATAGAGTTTTAAGAACAAAAAGGTATCTGGGGGGTCATCCTCAGAAAAGTTTTAGATTAATTTATCCCTCAAAACTCACAGGATTTAATCTTGGTTTTGATTCACTTCGTCCGAATTTCAATTAAAAAATTCTAACTAGGGGTATCAAAACTAATTAAAAACCTGTTTTTTTAGTTGAATTTCCAAAAATTTTCTATGGGAGGACCCCCAGACCCCCCTTTCGTAGGTAGAATTTAATTATCCATAACCTTTTTATATTAAATTCCCTAAGACGCAAAATCTACTGAAAAATGTACTAAAAAGCTACTTGGACCTATGAAATATATATGGGGGCTAAGGGTTAATTTTTGTCCCCTCCCGAAATAAATTTCTATATACGCCTCTGGAGTAATTGTAAAATTTATTATAATTTATATACTATAATTTTAATTTATCTTTAACTCAAAACAAGAGTCTGGTTACGTTTTTAGTGTTTCAAATGTTGGGGGTCCGCGATGTCTGGCTGCTACATAAAGGGGTCCATGACGGTAAAAAGTTTGAGAACCGCTGATCTAGGGTATATTTATTCACACCTTATGTTAATTTTATTCTTAAAACTTACCTACATTGCTTGAATTACTATGATCTAGGGCAGCGGTTCTCAAACTGTGGTCCGCGGACCCCTGGGGGTCCGCGGCGCCTTCCTAGGGGGTCCGCGAGTTACCATGAGAATCCTCAAGTTACTTTTAGAATTCCCCAAACAGTTTCAAAATTAGATGACACACTAGTTTTAAGAGGTAAATTTCAAAAAAAAATTCTAAGGGAGAGCCCCCAGCCCCCTCGAAAATTTGATTTCAATGCATAATTTTTTCCTTGAAATTTCCAGACCCTCACCTCAGAGACTTGGAGTAATTCAGGGGCGTATATAAATGTGGGTGAAGGGGCCCTGCCCTACTCCTGAAATTTGGACTTGGTGTATCAAAACAAGTTAAAACCCTGTTTTTTGGATCAAATCTCCGAAAATTTTCTGGGGGAAGACCCCCGAACCCCCTTTAGTACTTGGTACTTTATTATTAAATACTTTTTAAAAATAAGTTCATCAAAATTGAAATCCTACCTAAGAGTATTGTCTGAAATTAGGACGAAGTGAATCAAAACCAAGATTAAATCCTGTGCGTTTTGAGGGATAAATTTATCTAAAACTTTTCTGAGGATGACCCCCAGATACCTCTTTGTTCTAAAACTCTATTATTATAAACTATTTTTTACATTAAGTTAATCAAAATGCAAATCTTACATAAAAATTTATATTTAAAAAATTTTAACTAGGGGTATCAAAACTAATTAAAAACCTGTTTTTCTAGTTGAATTTCCAAAAATTTTCTGGGGGAGGACCCCCGGACCCCCCTTTCGTAGGTAGAATTTAATTACCCATAACCTTTTGATATTAAATTCTCTAAGACGCAAATTCTACTTAAAAATGTTCTAAAAAGCTACTTGGACCTATGATATATATATATGGGGGGCTAAGGGTTAATTTTTGTCCCCTCCCGAAATAAATTTCTATATACGCCTCTGGAGTAATGAGGAAGTTTCATATTTTTTAAATTTTCGGTTTAAGTGTATAATAATACAATATAAGATGTGAAAAATCCAAATCTGCAATCCAAATTTTCCTCAAAAATTTATTTACTGAGATATAGAAGAAATAAAAGTTGAAAAAAGTCGTAAACAAATGATGCAATCGCAAACGCTCAAAAATCAAATTTGACGTCACTCGACACTAAACAAAAGGCATTGTTGATGTTTATTCATTATTAAAATAAAAGGTCTTTATGACCTCATGGATCTGGCATAGTTTCACTTGACCAGATGGAGATTAGTACCACTTAATAAAAAATATTTAATTCTTAAAATATAATCTTAATAAATAATTAATCTTAAAATATAAGAATGTAATGTTTTAAAATTAATTATTTGAGTTTATTTTGGTGTTTTCATAGCTGATTTAACTTTTAAATTGGAAATTATAGAGTTTTTCTTATTAAAAATATTAAATCCTGAGGTTTTCATTTTTAAAATAGCGAGTCAAGCAGATCCACTCTAGCAGAGAAATGGAGAAATAAGCGTTTTTAGCCATAAAATCGTTTATTACATTAAATATTCGATTTTCGAACTTGGAAAACTTGGTAGTGATCGTCCTCGCCTCGAGATACGTCTATGTACCGAGTTTTGTCTACGCCGGCTGCATAGTTTAGGAGGAGATACGAGTTGTAGTCGTTTTGACATGCCGAGTGACATCACGAATCTGAAATCGCTGTTTTTCCCGCCTTTTCCAGAGCGCAAACTTTAAGCCGCAATAAAAAAATAAATAATGATCAGAATTAAAAAATATCTCGGTTTTAGGGTTTTCTCGTAAGGTTGGATAGATTTAAAAAATAAAAAAAAATTATGAAACTTCCTCATTGTAAAATTTATTATAATTTATCCTACTACTATTATAATTGTGAAAGTTTGTCTGGATGTTTGTTACTCTTTCACGCAAAAACTACTGAATGGATTTTAATGAAATTTTACAATAATGTAGCTTATACATCAGAATAGGACATAGGCTATAATTTATAAAGAGAAAATCAGTCCTTCATTCTTTTTTTCCCATTTTTCCTGCTTTTTTTTCACTTATTTTTCCGTGTTTGAAAACCTGCTTTACCAGTCATGCAAGCCAATAATAGGAAACTTTAGTAGTACCAGTGTTGTAGTTACTAGGCAATTTTATTAATATTTTTTCTATGAAATTTTGAAATTAAAGCAAAAAAATGGATAGAAAACCAATTTCGAAGCATAAAAAAATAAAAAGTAATTATTTAAATTCGAAATAATAATATTGGAACAAAATCTACTTATTTTGTGTTTTATTTAATTTTTAGTATTAATACCAAAAACAAAGAGTCCCTTTGTTTTCGAGAGTTTTTGCACTCTTTTGGTATCATACTTATTGATTTCAATATTTAAAGGTGATTTTGTTTTTGCGCGGGACGATGTGATTTAGTTTTGAAGCGAGATTTTGTTTTTTGGAATAGACAATATGCATGATTTTCAAATTCATTTTAAAAAGAAAGAGCATGAAAAATTAGGTTGAAAAATGCTAATTAAGCTGCAATTCGATCAAATAAATTCGATTTAAAAGGCATTTAAAGTTTCTCTGACGTCACTATCAACAAAAACTTCAGTGCTTGACGATTCTGACTTGTGACGTCATACTTCAAGTTCAAATTACGCGCGAAAGGCATCCATTGAAAAGCAATGGTGTTTGCATTTATGTTGGGGTTTTTTGGTAGCCTGTAGTTTCTTATTTCGGCAGCTATGGACGGCCCTAAACAAGTAAAAAAGTACTATAAAAGCTGTTTAGTACCTATGTGCAAAAATACAAGTGTTAGAACACCGGATTAATTGTTTTTCTCAGTACCAAAAATGAAAGAATTCGTCATAAATAGTGTAACTTTAGTTGAGTTGAGTTGAGTTGGGTAGTCTTGTGTCTTTTGCTGCAGAAACCGACTGGCTTTGACACAATTGTTCCTTTTAATAATCTACAAGAGTTCAAGATTTCCTATATTTCTCACATTAAGATTTTATGTAGACTACGGCAATTTATTGATCTGATAAAACTCTAAAAACATAGCAGGTGTTTTGAAAGAGACTGCCAACTACTAGAAATTACGTCTCTTTCCTTCCGGATGGTAAAAGTTTTTTTTAATGGATATTCAATTGATTTATGATTTTCCTTTGAATAAATTTATCTTAATGTTTATTCTATTTTTTCTTTGTTTCTATCAAGATCATTGACACTTTTAATCTTGATCCTCTGTTTCACTTTCGGAGTCGTTAGATGCTTTTTCTGCGCGTCTTAAGAAATATTCCAATTTATAATGAAAATTTGAAAAGGTTTGTGCTATTTTTTTGCTTAAATCTTCTTTGAATGAGTCATATTCTCCGCTTAAAATCTCTAGGTCTTTCTTTCTTTCCTCTCTTATTCTTTCGGATTCTTTCTCTTCTACCCTTTCACTCCAATCACGATGAACACCTTCACCCAGAACCTTCTCCAAGGATTGAACCATATGATGAGTGGCTTCAGTAAGGCGATTCAGTGGATCTTCGACCTTGATTTTAATTAATTCAGTGACCTTTGTTTCTATGTCTTCACAGACCTTCTTTGAGTTTCTTTGGTCTTCGATTAGATTTGGTGTCTGTCTAGATAATTCCTTTGTAATGATGTTGGTCAGATTTACAACAGCATTTTCCAGACGTTCTATTCTAGCGTCTAAAGACGCGTTTGACATTTCAGTATCTTTATCTTGATTTTTTTCTTTTCCTACTGATCTTTGTATATTCTTGTTTCCCTGTATTACTTCTGAATAAAGTTTTTTTGAATTCGACTCTTTATGAGCAACTGAAAATGATCTATTTTCTGCCTTAACTCTATTCTCGATCTTGCATTCTTTTTTCACAAACGGACATTTGATATCGAGAGCAGTGTGATTTTTACTTTTACATCTAAAACACTCCGTATTTATTTTACTGCATTCGGTTGTTTCGTGATTATCTCCACAATTTTTGCATTTGGGATCTTGAGCGTAGCAATCTGCTCTGAAGTGACCGAAGTCTAAACATCTATGGCAGATTTTTACCTTGTCAATAAATTGGTAGACTTTATGTGATGAATAATCAAACTTGAGTTTTTGTCTGTTTACGAATCCTAATTCTCTTATAAGAACAGTTGTTGATGGTTTTGTTTCTCCTTTTTTTGTGAATCTGGTTATTTTTTTCACAAAAATATTCTGTTCTTGAAGTACTTCCGCTAATTCGCTTACAGGAGTTTCAGGATCAACATCTTTTAATATATATTGTGTTGTGTAAGTCTTCTCGAAGATTTTTCTTTCAATTTCTTTGTGGTTAATTTTTCTTATATTTAATACATTAATAGCTGAATTTAAACTCTTTGCAGTTATTAGCACGCACTTGTTCTTGGTTAAGACTACTTCGTCATCGTGGTTCAAAATTCCTTTAAACTCAGCTTTTAATTCTGAGTATTTGATTATATTTTCCTCTGGTAAAATACCTCTGAATCCAAACTTGATTTGGCTTACTCCATTATCAAATGCCTTCCTTATTTGCATCTCCTCTGATTCTTTGCTATCAAAAATAAAGTCCTGCCTAAATTTTTTATCTCGAAAGTTATCTTCGTCATCTTCCAAACCTCGTTTTACACCAGTCCCAGTTTTTTCAACTTCCATCTGCTGCTTTTCAATTTTTCCTCCAAAAACTAGAATAATATATTTTTGGCTGCTTCTTGCTCCATTTAAATCTCAAATTATCGACGAAAAAAAAACAAACGCAAATATTTCAGAACTTCCTTTCTAACAGATCGAACATCAAACCTTCGCCATTTTTTCATTTTTGGAAGGCAGTGTAACTTTATGCTTAGAGACACAAAGAAACAAACAAAAACGTGATGCCAGCTGCATAAAATGTAATAATTCATAGCAAAAGAAAACTAGAATTTTTGTGATACTAGTACATTGACATTGCTATGAATGGAATGCTTGATTATCATCAGTTTAAATTAATAAACGAAAGAATTTAATGAAGTCAAATAAATTATTTACTGTTGCAACAGTTCAAAAATTCAAAGGTTTTTTGGTTTTTAAATGTGCTTTACATTTTTATTTTACTAGTGATATTTTAAATATTTTATACTGACTATAATTAAACTTAATATTGTGAGAAAAAACCTACAAGACATTTATTATTTATTTACAAAATTTCCAAAGTTAGTCCAAATGCTAAGAAACTGAATGAAAATACAAGAAATCTGTACAAAAGGAATAAAATTTTAATTCTAAAAAGAACATTTTTGAGTTTCAAGAACAGTGTTATCCAGTCTTAAACAGATGCATAACGGGAGAATTCAAAAAAGTAAGTTTTTATGCTCCATGTGCTCAAAACAGTATTGCCTGAAACAAATATCTTGAAGTATGACGTCACACAAGGTTACGCCCCGTTTTGAGTCAGGTGACTTAAGGGCTTTTTTTAAACACTTTTTGCGCTTAAATTAAAACTTTTTGTGATTTTTAAAGTTGATTTTTGGGTTTTTCATGATCGAATTAGTAAATAGGGTAAGTTTTAGGATGTTTCGTGACATAGTGCATATTGTCTATTGTAGGAAAAGAGTACCTGCTAAGAATTATGCCGCGAAAGTAAGTATGATATTTCCCAAAGCTCTAATATAGCTCGACCTATTAAAGTAGCTAGACTTAACGAGACGTTTCCACAAGCCGAACTCAAAGTCTTGAACAGGCGGAGCTTGAGGCAGCTCACAGAGCTGCTGAGACACCAGAGCAGTCCCAAGATCGGCATCGACAGAACGCTGAGTATATGGCATCTCAACGGGCTTCTGAGACACCTGCACAATCTCCAGCTCGACGTAAAAATAACACTGAGTGTATGTCAAAAATTTGGTTTTAATGCATAACATAGTACTAACAGTAAATGTTAATTTGTTTTCATAATTATTTTAAGACGTAGCAACGCACGGCGGGTACCGCTAGTATACTATAATTTTAATTAATCTTTAACTCAAAACAAAAGTCTGGTTACGTTTTTGGTGTTTAAAATGTTGGGGGTCCGCGATGTCTGGCTGCTACATATAAAGGGGTCCGTGACGATAGAAAGTTTGAGAACCGCTGATCTAGGGTATAGATTCGATGTCTTCTTTTAATAAAGTGATTCATAGATCCAAAATCTCAATTACTTGGTTGTAATAAAGAAAAAAAGAACCACAAGCAAGAAAATTTTAAATATATAGCTACCAAAACGTCCGTAGTCTTAAGATTTGTACAAAAACTTTAATTTTCCAATCGCACATATTATTTGTATGCCATTAAATAAAAAAAGTGGTCCCAAACAAGATGCAGATGAGACAGCATGGACAAAATTCCCCGCAGTTTAAGTGCAGAAACCAGTCAAGCGGCGTCGTTAGACATGTTTCTGCATTAAAGCTGAAATTTAACATGCTGGAAAACTATTTTAAAATCACGTTATTTTTATAATTCTTGCTTTAAAATGTGCGTTTACCACTACAGAATCCTATGACACCAATAACTCACTTTTGAAAAAAGTGGCGTTTGACACCTTTCAGAATTAAGTGATTCAATTCAGACCGATTAATATTACATTTCTATGGCCAAAAATATAAAAAGCCTGTGAGAGAGAGAGAGAAAAGTAGTACAAAATAAAAAAAAGTGGCGAGTTTTAGCAGGCGCGTGCCGGTAATTTAGCTTGCTTGACCATCATCAATTTAGATTCGGCACTGGTTAACATTATCGTAGAGGGATGGAATTTTATATCTGAATAGGTCAATACATTTATACAAAAAGTAGATGGTATCTCTTTTCAAATTCGTAAAGTGAAAAAAATTCTGTTGTAAAAGAGACACATTGACCATCTTTAATTAATATTCTGCAGTTAATATCATAGTTGAGGGATAAAATTTTATATATGAATAGGTCAAGGCATTTATAAAAAAAGTAGTGGGCACCCGTTTTCAAGTTCGCAAAAAAAAATTTTTGTCATATAAGGGACACCCTAGTGACCATGTAATCATACTTGCTCCCCATGTAACGTTGCTAACGGGTAAAACCAAGACCCTCTATATACATGGCCATCCAACTCCGGGTGATGACGTCAGACGTGGGTGAAAATTGTCATGTTAAGTCTATGGAGTGACGTCAAAGATGAGTGAAAGTTATAACGTTGCACGGCCGAGTTGGGAGGCCTTTATATAGAGGGTCTTGGTAAAACGCTTCGTACCTTTTCCCGATTGCGCTTTCTTACCCTCCTTTCCCCTACATGTACAGCAAATAGCAAAATTTTCCTCCCAAAACATTGATCATTATTTTCACTGATATTTAAACAAAAACACCTTTTCCCCTTTTCCACTCCAATAAGGTGTAAACCACCAAGAAAACATATTCCTAAACTTAAGAACACAAATTAATTTACTCATTAGTAACATATGGTATTGATAATATTCGCCAAATATTCAATTCGCCTCTCTGATTTACTCGTTGCCATTCCGCATTAACAAAATCCCTGACGACCAATCCCTGATACCAAACACACAGCGTCAATCTAAGGAAAAAGATATTATCTCAGTCTGCCTCTATAACAAAAGTAAGAACTAACTTTCTTCCCTAAAATGCTCCTCATAGCACTTTTCTGCGTACCTTTCCTGGGACCATTAATTAAGAACCGATGTCATTGCAAATGTTTTAATTAACTTTAACTCCAACCTCTGGCTACCATCGGAAGCTTATTGGATAAGTAAATTAAGCATGATGCATTAGATTAAGTCGGACTGGGTACATACCTTTCGGCAGAGTTTAAAAGTATGATTAAGTAATAACCATCTCTTTTGTATGAAGGGACGGAGTATATTTAGCTCCTAGGGTTTTTTTTACTTTCCTGGCCTAAAATCTTTCTTGGTATGTTTGCACTCTTTTAGATTTTCAATCGAAGGTAAACTTTTCTACTATGTTATGAGTTACCAAATTGACAAGGCAAATTTTCTTTGAGATAGTCCCACTTTTTTAAAGGGGATTTTGTGAACAAAATAACGAGGTTTTAAAAATTACTTTGTGTAAAAATTATATTTTGAAAATGAGTTTTTATTTCAACAGCTGTCACTTCTATATTATCACTTCTATTATATAGTTGGAATTTGATTAGAGATGTAATAAGAACAATTTTCAGCAAGACCATCTTAAACCTTTTACTTAATGAAATTTGAAAGGTCTTAACTAACTCACTTAAAAGGGAATTATCAGTAAATAAATAATTACATTTTTGTTAGTATTAAAATTAAGTATTATT
The DNA here is from genome assembly GCA_024610705.1 of Tetragnatha versicolor. Taxonomy (NCBI): domain Eukaryota; kingdom Metazoa; phylum Arthropoda; class Arachnida; order Araneae; family Tetragnathidae; genus Tetragnatha; species Tetragnatha versicolor. The sequence goes on from JANDEH010000022.1 coordinate 6,427,496, forward strand.
ATTATTACTTAATTTATTACATGCTTAAATAAAATAATATTAATTTTAATTAATAATTAATACTTAGGATGTTTCTTCAAATGTTATTTTTTAGTACTTGCCTATTGTAAGGTCTTTTCATACAAGAATACTTAGAAACTAACTGCATAATCTGCTAATCACTAACTGCCGTATTCACAGCAAATCTGACCAGCGGTTAACAAGCAGTCTAATTTCTAATTGGCGTTAAAGAAATATTATTAGTCTTTCCGCTAATTAGAAGGCTGTTAAGAATACGGCCGTTAAACGTAAATCTGAGGTAGGTCTAACACCCAACAGTTCTCGATCATGAAAACTTATACGGGCATCTCACATGTTTTAATCGTAACAATTTATAAATTTTAAAATAATCAGGGTAGATTTTGTTTAAGTTAAAGAATTAAATTTAAATATCAAGAAACACTTCCAGATCCCAGACTGGGGATTAAGAGCTTGACAGGGAAAATTGAGTGCGTGCGTGTGCGCGTGTGTGAAAACACCTGCACCTCGATTTTATATCATAAATAAAGCACCATTCTTATATAAAACAGAATAGTTAAAGAGAAGACAAGTAAATAATTTCTTGGAGTAAACTAGCAAATAACCAATGGAGTTTAAATCCAGTTACTAAAAAGGAGCTAATCCCATAACAGTAACAGCTAAAGTACTACTGCTTTGAAAGTGTCTAGAAAGTACATACCAAGACCGACCCGTAGCAAATCAAAGCACGAAGTATAAATGAGAATGCTTAACTTTCGCTTCTATCACAATCTATAGGATTCATGATTGGCAGTATGGGAACACTTAAGGGCCATTTTGGGCCACTCGGTGCAGGAAATGAAGGTTCATTGGGGTCCGAGGTTTGGAGAAAAACGACATCTATTCCAAATGGTGACCCTAATTTTCTTCGAAGTTTGTCCCTGGACATTTTCTGCTAGCCGCCAATGGTCTTTGATTTGAAAACTCATGATGATGATAATGTTCAATGTTATAGCTTTTATAGACGTTTTACACTCTACTTTTCTTTTTATATCACAGCCGAAAAAAAATAGTATTACTCCAGGGAGCAATAGAAGGCTAATTTGTAAAGAAAAGTTAAATAAATAAAAGAGAGGTTAGATCTTAAAATGTATATATCTTTTTATGTCAAAGCTTTTGACAAGAACCCCCAAAAAATTATATAATTCCAAAACATAAATGTACAATTTTCAACCCAAAACCTAGTTAACTGATTAAATATATATATATCTCACTGATAATTTATATGATAAGTATAACTTAGGTGCAAAATAGAAACCAAACAAAATGCAAAATAGAAACCAAACAGAGAAAATTAAACTTGCCTCAAAGTTCTAAATGTGTTACAATATTAGGAATTTAATTCCCACCCAAATAAAAACTAAAGTTTGTAGTGAAAATTGGAAGGTCATATTTTATGTCAGTGTAATCATCAATAAATATGATAACATTTCTATGAAAAAAATTAGATTAAAAATGAAACAGCACTTTTCTAACACCGAACAGTTAAATCAAATTATTGTTTAAAGATATCTAAATTTTGCTTTGATGCATATCATAACTTCTTTTATTACAGAAACATTAAAAATTGCATAATTCTAATTTATTCTGATGTTTATTATATTTAACTAGCGCTGACGCGCAAGACCGGGGCTTCGCCAGGGTTTCATTGTTTTAATTAATGTCACCAGGTGGGTTCAGATGGGCTTCTCCAGTCCATTTTTTAAGATAATTATTCTCGTGTGTTACAGATGGGCTTCGCCAGTCCAAATGTGGAAATACTTAAATAAAGGAGCCACTTTTATATTTATGCTACAGCAATGGATTTTAAACTAAAACAATCGATTTAAATCTGCAACAATCTAGTATATGCCTACAACAATTAAGGTTATATCTTCTCTCGTTATATTAACAACAATGTGGTTTTGCCCTGAAGTTAGGCATGAAATACGGGTTTTTAAGCATAAAATTGACCAAAGAAGTAGTTGGAAAGCTTCGATTTTAAATTATTTTTATTCATAAACATTCCCAGGAGCGAGTAGATCAACGTGGTATAGTTTAATAGTTAATGTGGGTTCAAAAAGTTTAAAACTATAAAGGACATACAGACAGACATTGATTTTTATATATATATAGACTAGCTGATATGCCCGGCCTTGCACGGGTGGAGATGGAGATTTTTTCTTAAAAATTTTTAATTCATTTTCTACCTTCCAGGACCGGATCCAGGAGGTAGGACTCTGGACAGCGCCCCCCCTTGGTAAACCAAAAAGGTTGTCAAAATGAGTAAAACCCTACTTTTACCGGTCTGATTTCCAATTTTTTTTTTCCGGGGAGGACCCCCCATACCTCCCATTAGTACCACCAGGGAATCTTCAGTGATAATTTTTAGGAAATTCCTAATATTTTGACACTTTGGGTGAAAAAGTAAAGGTGATAGCGTTGAAAAGTGCCCCCGTTAGACTCAAAACGTTTCTAAAAACGCGAGTTTAGACCCTACTTTTACACGTCAAATTTCAAATTTTTTTCTGGGGGAGGACCCCTATACCCCCAATAGTACCAATGGGGAATGGGGATCTTTCTGGAAAAGTGCCCCCTCTTGGAGGCGTGCTGGATCCGTGCCGATATTTTAATGAGTGAATTCGAATCAAGCATTTTGAATTCTGAACGATTTCTGCATTTACCACATGATTCCCAGAAAAAACAACAAAATATTAGAAAAATATTCTTCCCAAAATCACTTAAAATGCTCAATTAGCGACCTTAATTAATCATATTTTCATGATTTTATTATATCTTTGGTATAAAATTTAAAAAATAAAACATATTCCTGCATTTTAAGGAAAAATACAATATTTCCACTTAAAATGGTTTTGAATATTAACTCTAGTTTTTGGTCTGTTAACCAACTTTCTTAAAAGCTATAATATCATCATTTGATTTTTCATCCTTGTTTCCATGGAGATTATTTTAACAACAATGCTATTTAATGAAACTTTTTTATTTAAAAATTACTTTCAAATAAAAATATTTTGTACTATACTTACCAGTTTTAAAATTTTAAATTTTGTTGAAATATATTTTTAGATTATAGTTATAATTTTTAATTAGATTTATATTTAGTTTTCTTTTAAAAACGTGTTATTTTGCATAATAGTTTTTTTGTAACAATGGGGAAAACATATCTCTTTTTCAGCAGAAATAAAGCTATTTCAGCAAAATGACCATAAAAAGGGTCAAAAGAGGGTCAAGGGGTCGTTCTAGAACTTTGAAACATAGCCTATGTTTTTTTGGGGATTCTTTTACGTAGGTATACCAAGTTTGGTGCCGATCGGAAGAAAACTGTGTATTTGTATAGAAGACAAATATACGCAACCACATACACACATTGACTTTTATTATATTAGATATTCTAGCGCTAAAGCGCTAGACCCGGCTTTGCCCGGGCGCTATAGCGCTGCCGCGCTAAACCCGGGCTTCGCCCGGGTTTCAGTTTGTTTATAAATATCAGCTGGTGCGTTACAGATGGACTTCGCCAGTCCATTTAAAAAAAATTCTGGTGTGTTCAAGATGGGCTTCGCCAGTCCATTTAAAAAAAATTCTGGTGTGTTCAACATGGGCTTCGCCAGTCCAAATGTGGAAATAGTTAAATAGAGGATCCATTTTTATGTTTATGCTACAGCAATGGATGTTAAACTACAACAATAGATTTCAATCCACAACAATCGATAATATGCCTACAACAATTAAGGTTATATCTTCTCTCGTTATATTAACAACAATGTGGTTTTGCCCTGAAGTTAGGCATGAAATACGGGTTTTTAAGCATAAAATTGACCAAAAAAATTATTAAGATGCTTCGATTTTAATTTTTTTTATTCAGAAACCTTCCTTGGAGCGAGTAGATCAACGTGGTATAGTTTAATAGTTAATGTAATGTTCGAAAAGTTTAAAACTATAAAGGACATACATACAGACAAACATTGATTTTTATATATAGGGAAGAGAGTTGTACCTTTGGACAAAAATCACGTTTGGATTTTTCTAATACAGGTAAAATCACATTTTTACCATTTAAAGCACCCAACCTCTAGTCCTAACCTTAGCAAAGTGGGTAATATTTTTTTATGAGCTAAAATCTTCAAAATTGGATTTTTAATTAACTTTAATAACTTGACGAAATTTGTTTCCAACGTGCTCTCCCTATGGACACACCCAGTTGTACCTGTGGACACCCTTAAAAAGGAAAGTTTCAGTTGAAAAAAGCTTAAAATGAACATTTTCTATGGCGTATAACCTTTTTATAAACTATTTCAAGCATTTTTAAAATTGGAAATAGATTTTTTAAAGTAATGTAGTTTTAGATCGTAAATGATCATTGAAATGAAGTTGATTGATAAAAGTCTTGATTTTTTACAAAAAATACATAAATCACATGGGATTTTCAGATCAAAATTTGAGGTAATAGTTTCATCAATCCTGCTGATTGATCTGATCAATTCACTGATAAAAAAACAATTCGATTGACACTTAGTTGTGTAAGCATTTGGAGGGAATAACTTTCGCAAATCTTCTTCGCGGAAATTTTAAGTTTTTTGTTACCATCATACTTTTATGCGATAGTGTGCTTAAGATTTTATACATATTTTACATTAATTGCTAAGTAAAATCAAAAATTTAAAAAAGTAGTTTAGATCACAAAATATTTGATTTTTCAACTAAAATATCTTGAAAATAATCGCCGACAAATAGATAACCATTCAGAATTAATTTAATATGCATTAAAATGTATTCACTTTAATGAAATCTGATTCAAAAACGCCGATTAGCTACGGACACCCACAAGAACGTGTCCGTAGGTACAACACCTATGGTGTCCGAAGGTACAACATCAGGTGTTTTGGCATTTAAAATTCTATAAAAAATGAAATAATTGAGATCTGAGGATTTCTTATAGCAAAAACAAAAGTTAAAATATCGGAGATTCATTCCATATATCTCATTTTATCATATCATAATTATAGGGGAAGACAAGTATTAATGTAGTGATGCACTAAAAAAAACTTTGAGCATCTAAAAACAGTAAATTTATTTTATAAAATTTAAATATTATTTTAAAGAGCTGATTTCACGTTAGCAACTAGATAGCATCTGTTTACATTCAAAATCGACCACAAATTCAAATTTACATTTTTTCCCGAATTTTAAAACCTGGTGGCTGAAGGTACAACCGTCCTTAGGTACAGCACTCTCCCCTATAGATATATATAGATAACCCTGTGCATTTATTTCGTTTAGTTTAATTATTTTATTAGTTTTCATTGGTTTCATTTAATTAGTTTACAACCCAATCAGTTAAATTAAGGTTGTAATGCACACTTATTTTTTAAACTGACTGTCTCTTTGTTGTAGAAAATAATTAACTGATCATAAATTACATAGACTTTATCTTATGAATCAATTAAAATATTTAAAATGAACAAAAAAGGAATTATTTTCATGTTTTTGTAAAAATGCAATATAACATTTTTACTAACTTTCACAATCAAACTGCTCCAGAAAAAAATATCTTTTGTAGCAAACACATGTTACCAAAACAAATTGTTTGACTACTTAGGGTTAATTACAGCATATTTTTTAATTTATACCAACTGATTTGATTTTATAAGATATTTTTAATATTAATATAAATTGTATTATAAGACTCAATACTTTGTAGTTTGTAGAATATAAAATTCCTAAAAATCGAATTAAAAAACAATGAAGAACGAGATGTAGTAGTTTCTATCTTGATTTAAAAATGCAGATTAATAATTTATGCATGTAGTATTTTTCTCTGTGATATTTTTAAACACTGAAATGTTCATTTCAAATTTGAAAAAAATATATTCGGGCAAAATTAGAATAAAATAATTCCTACGCATTTTACCCTATAATAACCAAATAAAGTCTGACATCTTGATTGCATTTAGATGAAATGAGATTGAACGGAAACACTATCAAATATCAAACTGTCCAGGTAACTTGTTATTTTAGTCTTCCAAACTTTATGACGGGTCTCTGGGAAAAGTCAAATAGATAACTTTACATCAGCATAATTTTCGAGGATTTCCAATTATCTTTCTTTGATGAAATGTTTTAGGTTAAACCTTTAAACTTGGAAAGTTATTAATGATCTTATAGATCATTAGTTTTCACATGATCCTAAGTTTTCTTTCTTTACCGTTTATTGAAATTTTCTAAAAAAAATACCTTATAATTTTTTTACAATCAATTAAGCCTTTTGGATTTATCCCTGTTGTATTAAAAGCAAAGTAATATTACTAAAATTTTCATTCAATTTGAGATAGATTATATTAAAATGAACAAGTCTGGTTGTAATTTTATTGTTTAATATTTTGTATTTTAAGAGACAACGTAAAAAAGTTCGATAGTTCAGTCGCTATGCTTGAAAAAGCAATCCAAGATGGCGGTGTTTTTTTCCAAAATGGTGGATTTTCCCCAACACAGAATTTTTGGGAATTTCAGGATATAAGGACACAATCCTCTACATTTCCACCAATTTTCAGTCTGTTATATTGAATGTCCGAGTCAATGTCTAATTTGCCTGGACTAAGGTATGATTTAATGTATTAAATCCAGTATTTTTTTGTATTGCATTTTTTGTTTTTTATGTTACACGGAGAATATTCTTAATGCAGAAACATCACCACCAAAAAATTTATTTAAAATCAGTTCTATGCTTCAATAAGTTGCCTTAAGAAGGGCAAGTTTCCATAATCTCCAACATCCATCGATTTAACGCTCAAAGTTAGTGTACGGCTTAAAAAGATTCCTTCATAAGGTTTGGAAAAAAGAATAAATAATAAGATTGAAAAAGGTGATTATTGCTGTTATTACAACAGAAAAGTCAGAAAAAAAAGAACAATGAAATTTCGGCGGGAAATCTTCGAAGGAGGCATACAAACGACCAGATTTAGAGGGACAATAAATTGAAACCATCCCCGGAGCAGAACATTAGCTGCTCTCGGCTGCAGCCGTCCAAAGGGGGATTTAATTAGAGGCAGGTGTTCTTTATGCAGCTCAGCAGATGACAAAAAAAACGAGGGTTAATGAGAGGCTCATTACCACGTATATTGAAAGGGGGTGTAAGAGATTAATATTTGTCAAAATATCTGCACATTTTGAGGTTTGGAAAGGATAAGATTGCGCTTATGACCGTTCGAGGCAAAATTGGACGAAATGTTTGCTTTTTTTAGTGGTGGGCGGGTTTGGGTATTAAGGGCCGTATTCAGAAACTTTAACACGAGATGGAAACGAGATGAGAACGAGATGGAAACGAGAACGTTATGGAAACGATGAATTTGAAACGATATTTTCCCGAAACACTAACGGGAGTTTCCGATCCTTTCCCTCATTGGATAAAATCTCCTACGTCACCAAGCAGACCAAAACGATATTTTTTTTTCAGCCAATCAGAGTCAGCTAAATTTCTCGCTTTTGAAGAGACGGGTGCTCTTGAACGACCATTTCCAATTTATCGTTTCGTGAGATTTTACAACGTTTCCATCTCGTTCTCATCTCGTGTTAAAGTTTCTGAATACTGCCCTAAGTTGGATTAGGTCTTGGCAATGTTATTTTTATAGGAGGAATTTAAGGGCATTTTGTGTTCTATTTTATTTATTTTTATTTGTAAAATGGGAAAAAAATTCGATTATTTTCTCGTATATAATTTTGTTTTTTTCTGCCGGTAGATATCTCGATATTGAAGAAAAGATTGGAAAAATGCAAACGTGTTGTAGATGAATATTTTAATTTTGTTTACTCAAATACACGCCTTTTGACCACAAGTTCATAAGATTGCTCTTTGATCTCCGATCTCCAATATACATTTCAACACAGAATACAAGTTTTTGGAGTAGTTTTTTTATATATTTCCCTAATAAACTAAATGGAAAACAAAATTACAACTATGAACACTCAAGTTCTATTGATTTGTTGTATGTTTCAAGATTTATTTCTGATTAGAATAAGTGTCCTATAAACATGAAACGAGAATAAAAGTTATTTACTATCTCCGTAACATTTTGAAAGATGGTACTAATTAAAAATCCTCGCGATGGGTACAATCGACTTCTACAAGCTATATTTGATTAGATTCAACACAATTTCAGTTTAACTATATTTATCATATTATAACACGAACATTTGTGATTCGATGGGACGGGTTTTGGGTCATTTAAGTCAGTATTTCTGGTCGAAAATTGTTTGTAAAGAAGTTAACTCGAACAAGCTTTGGCGATCCTCGGCGTTCGCGTGATCAGTGCTAAATCTGGCACCCAAGCTAATGCCAGGCAGCATCTTGGCAACAGCTGCTGTTCGAAACCGATTCGAACTCTTTTTTATTTCCTAACTTTCTGAATAAACTTTATTGAAAAGTGAAATGACTACTTGGAGTTACAATGTTAAAGGGAGTGAAGTTCAAAGAGAAAATCTTTTAACGTAAAAAAATGGTCTTCACAAAATATCAAATGTACTATTGATCTTTAAAATCACCAACAACAAAGTAGAAATGTGCACTTTAGTTGTTCGTTAATAATAAATGAAAGAAGAGCAAATATAGAGAAGGTTCGAAATATATACTCTCACTGTTTCCGAATTTTTTCTTTCAAACGTAAAAAGTGCATATTACCTTCCTCGACATCTTTTGGATACAGCTCTAAGAATCAAACTGCGGTTTCTTTTATCGCTCATATTCCAATTTCACGTGATGCAAGTGCTTTGTGTCGTGCAAAAAAAATTTTGAAACGATTTTTTAAACAATTTTATTTTCAGTACTTTCCGTGCAATTTGCAACAGCTATCTATGTTATTTAGATGATGAAGTACACACTACAATGCTTTAGTCATTGATATTATTTACAAAACAGTCTTTGATTCAAGATCAATATACTACCAACTTACTAACACTTTTTTTGGATATACGAAAAATCCGGTCAATGCAAAAATCGTTCAATAAAAACAAATGTATTACAAGTGTAAAGCTATTAGTTTTTTACCGGTTTTGGCATTGACTGGACACCCTTTTTTTACAGCAATAACGTCCCTCGGAGAAACTAAAACAATACAAAACATTTTTTAAAAGCGGGGCCGATATAGTAACCTAACATTATATCGGCCCTGACATAATGTTTGTTTAGGAATTCAAATGGAATAAAATTGACTTTATTTTTCAGTTTTAAAGTCTATGTAGTAATTTGTTACTAAAACATAAATTCTTGGTTCCCTTTTGTTTCAGATGACGAAGGAAAGACGGTGAAAGGGGAAAACTTGTGTTTATGCTTTGAGTTAGTGTCACGAAAGATTGATGCCTCTTGCTTCCTGAGCAAAATCTAAGGTTGTTCAAATCAAATTTTCAGTATAGATGTTCATTTTGATTTGACTCAGCATTTGTACTTTGATTTTTGGTTCAAGACTTTCAAACTGGTTTTTGATAAAAATGAGAATTTTCAGCATCTTTTGTTTTTATATAACTCAGTATTTTACTCAAAAGTACAGAAGTAATAATTACCCAATATCTAGGATATGATTTTCAGTACGGATTTTTTAAAATTTATATTGAACAAAAACTAAGAAGCAGGATAATATAGAAAATATAAATGGCAAACTGTGCAAATTAGGATAAAATTGAAAAACGACGTTTGATTTGCACATAATTTATTAAAAGATATTAAAACCAAACATGTTTCGAGGGTATACTGTACCCTCTTCGGCAGTGAAATGACGATGTAAAAACGTATGTCTTTACATCGTCATTTCACTGCCGAAGAGGGTACAGTATACCCTCGAAACATGTTTGGTTTTAATATCTTTTAATAAATTATGTGCAAATCAAACGTCGTTTTTCAATTTGATAGGATAATATATATTTTAAATATTTCTTTTAAAGATCAGATAATCCAAATTTTACTCACAAGAACTAATTTATTATTCTTGTCGTTATTTTTCTTTCTTATTATTGTTTTCTAGATATGTTCTTTTAGTAAAATGTTGTTTGTGTCTTGACAATGGAAATGAAAATTCTAATTTAATAAATATATTTTTTTATTTGTGACTGGAATACTGCATTTCACATCAACCATCTCTGACTAGTATAAACAATAATGAAAATAAAACTTTATCTAACACAAATAAATACAAAACCAAATAAGCTTGAAAATAAGGTAAAACATTGATCAGATCACATTACATTCAATTAAAATATTAGCCAAACAGGTACGATTTCCAAAACTATTATGGCATAACCTTAAACAAAAAATATTAACACAAAAATGTGCCTAAAAATTTAAGCTGAAATCCAGTAGATTTAAAACTTAATAACATTATGTCACTTGAAGTAAATTTATTTCATAAGGCAGATTGGCAAAAGATGGATAGTAACTTCATAATTAAACATACAAAATTGAGATAATGTTTGAGATATTAAATGAATCAGTAGGAAAGTGAATGTCATTTAGCCTACAAGTGATAAACTAATAAGAGGTAACGTAGGATATGGAAGCCTAAAGAAAGGGAAAGATAAAGAAGAAAGGTCTGTTATTATTTAAGTAATTTTGTGGCGTATTTTCACTATAAAGTATATTCACAAACATTTTTTATCTCATTGTGTTTTCTTTGCCAGATAAAATTTCACTATGCATAAACTCTGCATAAAATAGCAATATTTACACAATAAACACATATAATACATCCTTTAAATATTTTAAGAAACATAAACGATAGACTAGACAAAAAATAAGCAAATAGTATAATACATAACTAACGTTTTCAAAACAGGAACTTCTAAATAAGTAAAATAATTTTAGATAAATATGTAGAAATGAGCGAAAAAACACACAAATCACGAAAATTTAAAACGCCTATAGTGGGGTGAACTACCAATGTGAATAATCCAAAGTACGAGTTTGATCAACTAATATGTAATGAACTCAAAATTAAGTTTCATCAATTAATATGTTAATATGTGAATAATCCAAAATGAGAGGTTGATCTACTAATTTGTTAATAACTCATAATAAGAGTTTGATCAAGTAATATTTTCAGGGCCCTGGGTGACTTTGATATTTCAAATTAACAAATATTTTTTCACAAAACGGATCATTATATCCTCATGCAAATGACGTGAGAGATAAGAGTTATAGAGATGAGGAGGATACAGATAATAAAATAGATTGAATAGGGTGAAAGGGATGATTAGAATGATGGTCTACTACTATTCGGCGGGGGGACGTTTCGGCGCCTGAAATAAAATGATGGTAAATAGAACTCTTTCATAATCTTTCTAAAAATTAGAAAAAAAATTGTTTCACGCCGAAACGGCCGCGCCGAATCGTGTGATTCCGTTAGAATGAGAGAGGATGTGAGTTACAAAGAGGATGAGAAAGATAAAAAGGATGATAGAAATTGAGAAAATGCCGATTATAAAGGGATATATATTGAAAAGTAAAAACATAATAATAATCGTAAAAAATCTAATAGTATATTATATTGGTTGGAGAAACTTGACTAACTATCTAAAGATATTTAGATAATAGCTAGACATGGTAGTTCACAATATTCCCAATAAACGTTTTTAATTTCCGAGATTCTAGTTTTTCGTTGCATTCTAATTAAAATATAATAATGACTAAGGTAGGTGTCGAATCAATTTTTTTGTTTTACTAACTCAAACCTCACAAAGTTTTCCTATCTTAAATATGTGGAAATATATTAAATTTTGCAACTAAATTAAGTTCTGTATCAATAACTAACGATTATTTGTAATAATCCAAAGGATTTCTGTATTTCGTATTTAAAGGAATACTAATACATTAGGCAATGCTTACAAATTTATAATTATAGAACATATAGATGTTTAACGAACACAACAGTGTATCATTGGTTAGTTAAAAATTGGATTATTATAAATGCTCATAAAAACCAATCGAAAAAGTACTATTTAAGTAAAACGATTGCTGATCCCAGGTAAAAGATAATGGAGAATTGGGGCATCTCTTAAAATTCTAAATATTCAATTTTAATTTATTAAAAATTATCTCCCGATTCCAAAAATACGCTTGTCTTTTCCCACAAACTTTTTTTAAGGTAATTATGACATACTTCAATACAGAAAGCTCCTAACAATGTGACGCCACATGTGTCTCTTGGAAATGTGGGAAACACTATCTTCATCGTAACACTAGGCTGTAAAAAACTAGAGAGCTCAGTCTTTCCAGTCTTTCAAAGCGGGATGATAACAACAAGCGGGAGCAAGGCACATTTAACGTCACAAGCTGTTTCAGCTCAAACAGAAAATTAACTATTTTTAATTGAAAATAACTTAAAATTTAGGGCTTTGAAAGGTAAAGTAAAATGTTTTTTTGGAGGTTTTAAGTCATTCTGAACACATTAAGGCTAAGCGCGCACTAGAGACTTCTGTCACGGCGACAGAGACAAAATTATCACCCTGGCTATTGCAAGAAGCTAGAGCGCGCGCACAGGCGACGAGACTCTTGGCCGATTGCCAAGAGTCATATCCATAGAAATGCATTGCTCTCGAGTGACCTAGTGTTTATAGTCACCGCGAGAGAAGTCTCTAGTGCGCGCTTAGCCTAAAATTAAAAAAAAATTGACTGCAATTTTCCATTATCATCCCTAACATAGAATACATGAATAGAGAGCACAAGGGAATAATTTAAAACAATTTTGCTTCAGAATACTTTCCGATTAAAGTAATAAATGTCATATGTTGAAGAAGAAAGAATTGCGTCAAATTATTGTGTTCAAATCATAGAAGACTAAGAAGTGTTCAATTCCTGAACATAATTCAGAAAATTTCTTAAGACTAGTAAAAGCCGAAACTTTAATAGGTCCCTTAGAACAAGCTCACAAATTCTATCCTCCGATAATGTTTAGCTCTTTAAATACATTCATATTTACTAATTGATTTAATATAGAAAGTATTTGGGCTCTCAAGTATAGAGTTGAATATCCATTTACATCAAAATTGAGAAAATGTTGCCTCCAAACTAAAGATAAAGAGATTGCTAACAACGGACGGATCTATATAAGTCATAAGCATTAACTATCTTCAAAAAAATTTCTACTAAGATACGAATCAAGCAATTCGTTAGATTACACCACAGCCCCTTCACGATAGAATCCAAACTCGTGAAGAGACACACCTACGAGTCTTGAGTAATAAAAGTGCACCCGAGTGTCCCAAAAGAGTGGATTCATGCAGGTGGATCATCCAACAGCACTTCGGCATGCTCTGTTCCCGACTTGGTACGTAAATCAAAGCATAAGGTGGTCACAGAACCACGTTGACCAGTCTCCACAGGTGCTTTTCGAATTTCACGACAGGTATTCCTTTCAAACCTGATCGAAAGAAGGGAGATTTGGTTCCGACGAGGGATGCTTGGTTTTCTTTAAGCATGAACCTTAAAGAGAAGGAAAATATTAGTAACAATAGTTTTCATTTTTGTAACTTTAACCACCCCATGTACATCCACATTATTTGTCATTACATCATTTGTAACTTTAACAACAACGAATAATCACTCGGCAAACTTTTTGATGAGGATAATTAAATCACATTTTGCAAAAGGTATTCATGAAGGTGACATCTGACAAAGCGACACCTGAGGGGTTGTTGCTTTGACCTACTCTTCCTTTTGAGTCACCATTACGAGAAGGATGAACACGCCTCAACTCTTTTAATCTCTCCAATAATCTTAACAGCTTGTTTATTCAATGTGTACCCCCTTTATTTGGACGTTAAGTACTCCCAAGCTTCGCATTTTGTAGCCAAATATGAGAAAGGAAATAAATCCAACAGCATTTTCCAACCCTACAAAATTTTGAAATAATATTTTTTTCAATTAATGTTTGTACTTTAAAATAGAAATATAAATTTCTAGTTCCAATTTTATGGTTTCAGATAAAATAATTCTTGCCATATTCATATTTTTCAAGTATTCTCAAAAACATGGATTTTAGACATTTTTTTCAAACTTACGTTTGAATTATAATCTTGATACGGTGAAATCTTATTTAAAATGAGTTTTTAAAGTTATTCTTAAGTTCACTTTTAGTTATGGCATCCTATTCTTAAAACCAAAATACTTTCCAAACTTGGTATAAAAGGTAATCCTATATGTGAGAAAACTCCAGCTCTCAAGCGTCGCCTCCAACCGTGGACCGGTTTCACCCATGTTAGGGCTCATCAGCACGGTATAGGAAGGTAACGCAAGAGAGCGGAGGGAGAGCTTTTAGTCTAGCCGACTATAACGGAAAAAGTGGTGACTATTGATTAGTCCTCCACTATCTGCCGGAATGAACTGCGCCGGAATGAAGGGCGAAACCGGTCCACGGTTGGAGGCGGCGCTTGAGAGCTGGAGTTTTCTTATATATTCCTCTAACCAGAGGAAGTGGTGAAGCACTCCCTTTTCGTAATCCTATGTACTTTTTATGCACACATTAACGAGCTAATTTCAATACGATTTATTCAGTTTCGTATTTTTGTAGTTCGTTCATAAATAAGAAAGCCAAAATTCAAATTCGTATGGAATAATCCTGAAAAGAAACAAGTCGTGCCCGAATAAAAGGTTAATTCCCAATGTTTTTATATTCCAAAACCTAAAAACTCAGAGACATCGGCTAAGAACTTTCAAAAAGCCTAACAAACGAACGAACTTACGCTATTAAGAGATTACTCCAGAAAATAGAAGCCAGTGTCCTTTAATCGCATGTGAAAAATATCTCAAGACTTGTGAAAAGGCACCATGTTCAATTTTCAGAAGGGAAAAAATCAAATCGTTACTAGTACTTCCATAAAAATTAAAGATGATCCCCCAACCACAGGAAAAAAAACATAATTTCTACTTTACTCTTCATTATAAGCGGATCCTACACTGAGTAGCGGGTATGAAAAATATGCCAAATCATTAAGCCGGCTTGGGAAAGATGAAGAGAAGAAAAATTTTTTTCCTCCCTTCGAACTTTCTTTAGTTTAACCACTGCCAACCATTTCTAAGCACTTATGCAAATACAAATCAGACAAAACGACGTTAAGGCTGCATCAAAGAAAATTTTCCACGTGAAGTGAAGGGAAGAGAGGAAGTTTAATGAAGTCGATCGTAATAATCTCGGAGGGGAACGAAAAACAAATTTTTATCTCTTTTTCCGATGTTTTTCACGTTGTTATTAAATTCGTGCAAAGAGTGACTGTGAATAGAAGTAGTACTTCAAAGAAAATCTCAATTCACGAGTTGTAGCCATTTCAAGAGAGGTAAAAATATTCCTTCGAAATTTTGATACTTGGATAGTAATTAATGAAGATTTTTTTTATAACTAGTTACCAGTTAGAAAACTATTACTAAATTAAGATTAAATTATAAAAAAATCTAAAAACGCAGGATTTTTTAAGCACTTGGATATAAATAGCAAATAGAAAACATAGCAACATGATGCACATTTAGTTGGAGAACCAACTAATAAATAATGCAATGAGCAAGAGATTAATCAGAAAAAGAAATGAGTTAACGTTTTACAGATATTTGTTTACAAGCAAATTTTATGCTTAAGCTTCGTTGTTATACTTACTGACAATATTTGTATCTCTCTATTCTAAAAAAAAGTTTTTGGTGAACGGTTTCCAGAGAAAGGCTTTTTAATTACTGATCCGTATAACACATATTTGGTATCAAACTGTCCGGATTCTTTTGAGGATGTGCAAAGTGCCTTTAGAATTTCTAAAAAAAATCTCAATTTTAAAATATTTCCATTTTTTTAGATTTCGGATAAGGTCGCAGTTACAAAGCAAGAAACTATGAATTTTAAAACAATTGAAAACATATTTCACTGTTTTTTTAATATTCAAATAGATTAAATAATCATCTTTCTATTTATAACACGAATTTAAAAAATATATTTTGTGTTATTTTTAACAATATTTATATTTTTGTTGTTCACAAAGGGTTTAATTGTTGTTCAAACGGTTTTCATTATATTTTAAACTTATATATAATTAATTTATTTTTTATTTTTTAAATAACAAATTAATATTTTTATATTTATCTTTGTAGTTGTGGCAACCTAATCATTACTATATTTACAATAAAATATACACTCGCTTTCGGAAATTTTGAATTTTGCATTTATTTTTTATATCCTTTTGCAAGTATGTTTTTTAAGGTAGTAAAATGTAACTCTTTATTTCATAATGACAAAACGCAAACAACTAAATAACACGGGTGAATGTTTTAGAAATAAGGATGAAAATGTTGGAAGTCTTGACATTCGGTGTCGTTGCTATGAAAATGACACAACTTCGAAGTTTGTTCCTCATGAAGATAAATTCTAAATTTTCGCGATGTTTAAGATAATTACTACATTTTTAACAGTCAATCATTACAAATTTTAAGAAAGTTAAATTTATTCCTGAGATATTTCAATGCTTCCCTTAATGTATCTGTGAAAAAACATTACCTTAAGGAAATGGGTAAAAGAATGTTTACATTGCTTTGTTGTTAATTTTCTTGGGGTTCAATTCCGTTATAGTTCCCGCTAAATATCGCCAACCTCTTTCGAACGCTCAATATTCAAATGTAAACCAATTTTTTAATTTTTAATGATAAACTGAATAGTTATAGATCTAATTAAACACTTTAATCTATGAATTTGAAACAATTTAGCAATATTTATACTTTATAGTGTCCAAAAGAGATTAGTGATATTTAGCGGGGACTATAACGGAATTCAACCCCAAGAAAATTAACAACCGAGCAATGTAAACATTTTTTTACCCATTTCCCTAAGGTAATGTGTTTTTCACGGATACATTAAGGGAAGCACTGAAACATTAAGGGAAGGTTCATATTTAGCGGGAACTATATATGAACCTTTCTTGGAATTATAAAGCGATCCGCCAATTCATGTTACCATTAAGGAAATGATAAAATTCCACCACTGAATAAATATTCGCCATTTTTGAAAGAGTACCACGGAGATGTACTACCCCTATGTTAAGAATGTTTTATAAAGTGAGTAAGTGCAGTGAGCTGGGTTTTGTGGGGAATTGTGAAGCGGTCCAAAAGTTACTGAGTCAGCAGTTAACGGGGGTTGGCGAGCGATAGCGAGCAGGGGGCGGTAGCCCCCTAGTTTTTATAAACAAAAGAGTAGAAACAAAATTACTGTAACTAAATATTTACCTTTACGTCGGTGTTCTAAAACTACTGCAGTTATATAGTACGTGAAGAAATTAATACTTGAATGAATACTTTAAAAGGAAACAAATTCAGTGTAATTGTAGCTTTAGTTAATTGTCAACATTTAATTGTTAAGTTGAAATGTTAAAATTTACTTAATTTGAATACTTAATACCAGGTATCTCAAAATGTTGTCATCGAAACTTTGAGCCCCAAAGATAATTCAGAATCACCTATAAAGCATTCACAAATGCACTTCTGCAGAGCTTGAGTGTGAACTAAAGTTGGCAGAAGTATTGAAAGAATTGTGGGCAAATAGTTTGAGGTAGGAATAAAATTCCATATCAACTACCATGGTTTAAATTTCAACTCACAAAGCCGGGGTATATAAGGACACTTGAACACTTATAGTTAAGCCATATCAAAAATAAAACAACCCCCCAACCATTTTTAAATACAACGATTAAGAAAAAATCGTGATGAATTTGTACCACAATTAACGAACGTATAACAACGTGTTCGAGTATCTAAGAAAGTGGCTAATCGCCCTGTATTTTTGTCCAATATACAAACATATCAAAATTAATCTCGCACAGCTTTGATCTATAGGTCGAAAAGTAATGGAAGTTAAGACTGAATGAACTCCTCAGAACTATTTTGTCCAGCTAAAAGCCTTCTGGGACGCAACGGGAGAAGTATTTTTCGATGGGACCCTTTTGGAAGTGCGCTAACATTATTACTGGACCAGGGGCACTTTCCTCTTCCAATGATGAAGGGAAAGTAAATTTCGTATCAACTAAAGGCGAACAGAAAACGAATGGAATAGTCATCAGCATTCGATCATTGCTTCAGTTCGTTCGACGAAGAAATCCAAGCTAAGAATATATGCACGGTGAATTTAAGAGCAGCAAGTTTCTTCATAACGTCCAATATAATAAAAACTGGTACGACTAAATCAGGGGGGTCATAATATCTACGTGTTAGCCGTTGGAGAAGGATTCACAGATGATTCCAAACCTATACTTTCTTGAAGGAGGAAAACACATTTAGTTTGTAATAAAATATTTGACCGAAAATCGTTGAGAAAATATTACTTCCTAGTCCCCCCCATTTTAATCAAAACAAAGAGATAAGGACGCCGTTAAAAGAAAAGTTTATTTCGCAGAAAAGTTCATAAATGGTACAAATATTTAGAATACTTATTAAATCACTTCCTAACAAAACTTCCGATTTTGACATCTTTTAAATTTTCAGGATCAATTCATACTTTTTAACAATTAAATTATGTTCAATATATGACCTTAAATAGTTTTACACTTTATGCAAAGTAAAACTTACTAGATCGTGGATAACCATACTGGTTCCAAAAGTGGTTCATATGGACCCCCCGGGGCTCCACTCAGACTATCAAGGGGTCAATGAAAAAGAATGGAAAATTTTTGTTATTGAAAATTTTAGCATAAAAATTACAGGTCTCGACTGCTTTTAGATTAGAGTGACTGTAAATAAGAGGTATATGAAGTACGAAAAACAAAAAAGTATCCACGGAGCAAAGAAGTTTGGGAAACCCTGAGTAGAGACACATGCATTTTTTTTTATTTTATAAAGAATGCGTATTCTGCGTTCGTGACAATATTCAAATTGTTTTTTTTTAATTTTTAACAACAGTAATTAGCCTCTCTTAAACCGTTCTATACTACATAAAATCTTGAAATTTAGCATAATGAACTTCCGAGAAAATGTAAACGCACTAGTTCTTTCTAGTCATGGTTAATCAGATTCTACGCGTGAGATACTCATATGGTAGCACCATTAACCTTGCATAATTTTAAACTTTACTTAGCTTTCAGAGAAACACAAGATTTCAAAGAGAGGTAATTAAAAAAAATTTAAAAGTTCTGATTAATTTTAATCATTATCATTTGTTTGTTTTCATATTATAAAATGCACTTTTTAACTAAATTTCTGCAATTAATTCAAGCCTTATCGGGCCACAAAAAAGGCTGGCGATCCTTATGTTCTGCAAGTTTATTTTAACTGGGAACAAAACTAAAAACCAGATCCTCCTACGCTACCAAAGGTTCTACATTATGATTAAATTAGTTTAAATAAATCTCCCACGCAATATAAGTATTTTTACAAGCAGACGCGTGGTAAAAAAACCGTAAAGTAAATTAAAAACGCATTACAAGCTTTCGTACACGATTCTCAAGCAGCCCCTCAAAGAAGAAGTCATTACGGAACCAAACATGTCATTGTCACTTCTCCCAATTTAAAAACAGCAGAGCACCCCTCGCAGTAAAAAACCGAGGAACTTCCGCCCCATACATCATGAAACGATAACAAAGGACACTTACTACAACATCTCGAAACATCCAAAAATAAACTAAACGTCAACAAAAGACGGCAGGTAGAAGAAGAAAACAACAAAAAAACAATGGAGTTAATCAGGACTTTTTTCCCAAGCTGGGTGAATTTGCATCCGGGACACTTGACTCGCGATGTCGATACTCACTGGGGGTGTGCGATCTTTCGCCCTCTCGAAGAGAAAAGAATTGATTTTGCCATCAAGACTGAGGAGAGAGGAAGAAAAAACGGGCATAACTTCCTTCCCGTGGCTTTTTAGAGGGTGTGTGAGCACTGGGGAAAAAGTTGGGAAAGGATTTTCGGCGCTGGTGGTGGTAGAAAGAGTGCAGAGGGAGGAAAAAAAACTTGGAGTTTGTTAGCGGATACTCAGAGTGGGTAGTACTTTTTTCGGACGCTCGGGGGTATCCAAATTCCAGCCAGCATGCAAAATAGTTGCCACTCTCGGAGATCTAAACTTGAACTACGTTTCTTGAGAAAAGCAAAATCAAAAAACTAATGACAACCAACTAACTCACATAATTTGAAGTAAATTATACTCTTAATAACCTACTCATTTTATCTTACTGAAACATCTAAATTTATATCTCAATGCCTTAAAAATTTAATGTATGAAAGTTAGGTAAACGTAACTTCCCCATTTTACTCGTCTAATTCAGGGAACAATTACACGAATAGTGAGGTGCACGTGCAGTCAAACTAAACTACATTTTAATGCAATAAGGAAACTGATTTTGATATACTAATAATAAGATATTAGGTTTATATTATTTTTTAGCAATTACCCAAGTGATTTGAAACAAATAAATACAGAGTAGGTTCAAAAATGTGTTAGTCGATAACAACTGATCAATTAAATTTATATTAGGTAAATACCATGCAAACTTTTACTCAGAATCATTTATAAATAAATATGTTGTTCAAACTATCTGTGCGGATAATTAGATACTCATAAAATACAAAAGAAAATTCAATTAGAAGAATAATTAATTTGACCTATTACGATGGTCCACAATAAAATTCCCGGAGTTTGAGACAGAAGTCGTAATACATTACTGCGAAATCAAAACATATAAAAACGCCTTATTCTTGAATTAAAGAACAGTGTAGGAGATAATTTCTAAACAAGGAAATAAGTTTCTTTATTTTATCACCTTAAGGCGATAAAGAAGGTACTAAAAAAGCTTCACTCCATCTATTGTCCCAAGATAGTTTAGTTTACTGAAAGTTAACTTCACTTGAATGAATATTTTCCCCACTTCTTAGAAAGCACAGACAAAAACATCGAGTATTAAACAAAGAAACCGTGTTTCGTTTTAAAGTAAACCATTCACATAACATTTTCCATTGATACGTTAGCGAAGAATTCGGAAAGGTTAGGGAAATAAAGGTGTCTTAAATGGAAGAAATTAAAAGAGCACGTAGGTAGGGAAGTGAAGAATTAAGTTTACGATAAAGGTTAATTTAGACTTGTCCCTTTTGATATTCATTTTTAAAGAATCATCCATCCAATGTTAAAAGTATATACAGGGTGGTCCTAAATTCGTAGTACAAACTGGGTAGGGTATGTAGATTGTAGAGGGAACCTAGACAAGCATATTTTGAAAAACTAGGGGGGCGCAGATGCACCGTTTAAGAGCTAGGACCTAATGTAGTGCGAGAGCGTTTCAAAAGGACGTTTTGCCAAAGCCCGTTTAACGAAAAAAAACATAATGAAATGAAAAAATTTATTGCATGAGGTACAGCAGTATCCGTACTACTTACACCATAAATTTGATAGAAATTAGACCACTTGCTAAACCGTGGGGTGAGTTTTAAAACGCGCAGTATTAATCTTTTAGCCAAAGAATGGAGTTCCCTTAATGGTATTTAGAAAAATTATGATGGGGGAAGGAATTTTCAATGATCATACATTGATCATTGAAACTGTATGATCATTAAAAATTCCTTCCCCGATCATCATTTTTCTAAATACCATTACACCAATTTAAAGGAACTCCATTCTTTGGCTAAAAGATTAATATTGCATGTTTTAAAACTCACTCCACGGTTTAGCAAGGGGTCCAATTTCTATCAAATTTATGATGTAAGTAGTAAGCATACTGCTGTACCTCATGCAATAAATTTTTTCATTTCATCAAGTTTTTTTTCGTTAAACGGGCCTTGGCAAAACGTCCTTTTGTAACGCTCTCGCACTACATCAGGTCCTAGCTCTTTAACGGTGTAACTGCGACCTCCCTTTCTATACCAATTCTTGTTCGTCTTGATGTACTCTACCTACCCTACCCAGTTTGTACCACGAATTTAGGACCACCCTGTATATCCAGGACTAAAAAATCCATGTTTTTTGATCCACGTATAAAAATGACAGAATAAACTCATTCTTCTTGTTAATAATTAATTACAATCAGAATAAGTGGATAAACAATTTTAGTGCAATTATAAAGTATTTTAATCAGAAAATTTTTACTTTGAACTGTTCATAACAGAGAGTATCTTTCTATTCTAAAAAAAATTTTTGGTGAACGGTTTCCAGAGAAAGGCTTTTTAATTACTGAACCGAATGACACATATATGGTATCAAAATGTCCGGATTCTTTCCGGATTTCCGAGTAGGCCCTTCGATTATTCAAAAAAAATTCTCAATTTTAAAATATTTCCATTTTTTTAAATAACGGATAAGGTCGCAGTTACAAAGCAAGTATTGTCAATCAAATTATTATGCATCCAATCACAACGACCGATTGACGCTATATTTTAAGACGAAACATGTTTTTTCACCATTTAAAAAAGTACACTCTTGATGAAATATCACTCAAAGACTGATAAAAACATATTCTAAAAACTTACATGTACGCCAATTTCACCTTTTGTCCAATATTTATAATTTTTATTCTGATTTTATCGGAATTAATTGTAGAGTGATGTTTGTCTCTTATTATTTTCAATTGCTTAAACGGTATTGTTTAAAAAGTTTGGGTTTAAACAAAAATATGAATGATAAACACTAGGCATATTATACTAACGAGTTACTTTAAAATAATGGTTTTTGTTTGGTCCGAATATTGATGAACAATTAGAATTAGTTTTTTATAATCATAGTTTAAAAATAATTAAGATGAATATTTTTAAAAACATTTCGTTTAAATTTTTTATAAGTTCGAGTTAAAATGTATTCAAACTTTTAAGGAAGATTTATTCATGGAGGGGATTTGGTAACGTATTTTTTAAAAGTTGGTTGACATTTTTTCTGAAAAT
The DNA here is from genome assembly GCA_024610705.1 of Tetragnatha versicolor. Lineage (NCBI taxonomy): Eukaryota > Metazoa > Arthropoda > Arachnida > Araneae > Tetragnathidae > Tetragnatha > Tetragnatha versicolor. The sequence goes on from JANDEH010000022.1 coordinate 6,450,402, forward strand.
TGTTTAATTGTTTTATAAAGTGTATTAAGTTCAGCGAGTTGGAATTTGTGTGAATTGCGAAGCAATTCCAAAAGGTCCTGCGTCAGCAGTTTACGGGGGTTGGTGAGCGATAGCGAGCAGGGGGCGGTAGCTCCCTAGTGCTTTTAAAAAGTCATTCTCCTCGCAACCATGCCACCTAAACGAAACGGAGTAAAAAAATTAAATTTGGATATGTTAGAGGTATCATGATTTTATGGTGAATGTGAAATTTGTAGCCCTAAATATCAAAAAGTAAAAAAATGACGAATGGATTATTATAAAAATGTCATTATCTCTTGGCACGCCATTCTCCAGGCATACATATCTCCTAAACGAAACGGAGTATATTGTTGAAATTTGGATATGTTAGAGTTACAGGCATCATGATATTATGGTTATTGTGAAATTTTCAGGTTTAAATCTGAAAAAATAAAGAAATGGTGAGTTCTATAAAACAGTATTTTTCTGGTCAGTCATTCTCCTTGCATCCATATCTCCTAAACGAAACCGAGTATAATATTGATATTCAGATATGTTTGAAGTATCATTATTTTAAGATGAATGTGAAATTTTTATGCCTGAATACGATAAATCTAGCAGAGAGCGAGCGGGCACTCTGACCGACGGGCGGCGTACCGAAAAAGCACATCACGGTCAATCACCGTAAAATTTAGGTAGGAATTTTTTCCCACACAAAATGTGTTTAAACCTTACTGCCGCTAATTTTATATAAATTAGGACGTGGCCATCTATCATTTAAAAAAAATTCAGAAGTTTTGAAAGAAATTAATTTTTAAAAATTTGTGTTTTCATAATTTTAGAATTCTAGAGAATCCCCATTATACAAAATTAATTAATCTTATCAAAAACATTTTGCAATAGTGTAAACAAGTCACGTGCATAGATTTTTATAAAACCCTAAGCTACTAAATATGATTACTCGCGCACATAATGTCTGGAATAAGAAAAGCAATGTTACAGGTGGCACATATTTTATCAAGAGTTTTCCTTCCTAAAAACTGTCCAAACCATATCCCGCAAAACCTTTTCCAGAGCATCTATAACGAAGCATTCAACTTGGCTTGAAGCACATACAGACGGAAATAACACTTTTATTCCCTATTTTAACTCAAAAACGTCTTTTTTGTCGCAGGTGGCATTGGATGTTGGCACCGTTTTCTAAAAGCGTCAAATAAAAAAATCGATTCACGGAGCCTCAGGTTTAGAATCGGGTTAATTGCATTTCCTGACCCCTGAGACCAATTCCAAGGTTTTTCACCACTGGAAACCGCTTCAATCGCATAGAAAGCATCGGCAGAAAAATTCCAGCTTTTTGGGGACTGAAAAAGGAATTGAAGGAGAAATAAGCTAAAATTTAGTTCTTTAAAAGCAAAAATGTTTACCAAATAATTTTTATAAATAATACAAGTAACTCAAATAATTTGTCTGTTTAAGTTTAATAATCAGGAAAGTTCATTACAGCCATAGAGCAAATGAGATCCTTGCATTGAGATCCTTCGTAAAAGAAATTAACACATATTCAAAAGTTTTCAAAGAACTTAAAAGACTATTATCAAAAAATACCCGTAGCTGGGATCATGACAAACGAGATAGTACATTTTAAGAAAAGGAATTTGAATGGTTTTACCTAAAATCAATATCACTTTGGTAACACAAATTTAATTTTTAAAAAGAGGTAAATCTAGACATCAATGCTTGGTTAAAAACGAAAAAAGTTCTTTAAGATATAAGTTCACTAATTGTTAGAAGTTTCTACTTTAAATAAAGTTCCCAATAATGATATCAGAAGTCTTTTTCCAGATTTTGCGACCGATGATAAATTAATAAAAGTTCATTGGGAGGAGATAAGAGACAAAGGGGACCGGAGAACAACGCATCGTTTGATAAGTTGTCAGTTTTTTAAATAATAAACAAGAATCTTTATTATTGATTAACACGGCTTAAGGTCGATAAAATGCTTGGAAAAAGAGGAGATAATTTTAAATTAATCGAAATGGGCAATTATTTATTACAGGACTTTTTGCTTTAAATTATTACATCATATTTTTTATAAATGTCCATTTTTAAGCTTAATTAAAGTGGATGGTATACTATAAAAAACTTACAACCTATTTTACTTTCGATGAACTGGGAAAAATGATTAAAACAAGTAGTTGAGAAAGTAGTAGCACCAGTAGCAGTAGAAAGTTTTTCAAAAGGCTAAAATGTGAAAAGCACAAGACATGTCAATTCATATTAATTCGGTTTTAGTCATTACTGAAACAATATATCAAGCACAAAAATATAAAAGAACTCAAAAGTAGGAAAGGAGAAAAAAATTATATAGAAGTTTACCCAGAATTTGTTCTCATTTAACAGAACAAAATTCAAGACAAAACTTTTTTAACCTGTGCAAATTGATGTTGTGCCGTTGCAAATTGTGCTATTTTTGCAAACCAATTAAATATATTTTAAATCATTTGCATGAAGTGCATCATTTTGTTCCTACATTAAAAAATTCCCTTACATTTTAATACCGAGTCAAATATCTACCATATCATAAAATTCCTACTCCCATCACTGGTTGTTTCGGTAACCGTAACAACTTAGTCCGGTATGATCTACCTCGGATACATTGCATGGCGCACAAACCCACCAATAGCTAAACTCTCAGCTGTGTGCAAAAGGGGGTTTCTTCCCAGCGCTGACAAAACACCCGGAACGCAGACAAAAGCCGATCCTATTTTCATAAAATCCGGATCGAGCTTCAACCGACGTCGTCGCACACAATTTAACTGCATTCGTAACCCGGGAAAATCCGGAATCGCGCGAATGAAAGGGTTTCAACGTAAAGAGGGAAAACTAATTAAACCTTATTTCCTTCCAGGAATATCTCCTGAACAAGAAGAAAACCTTTCTTTAAGTATAAAGGGATGACGCTATAAATAAATAAATAATATCCAACTGAGCGGAAATCAAGCACTAGATGTCGAGAAAAAAATGTATCTTCCTTCTCAAAAACCTTAGAAAAACCTCTAAGAAAGAAATGGGACGAAGGTTTTGTTTCGAGAAATGCTAGCACTCTTCAATTACCAGTCCTGTCAAAATTTTATCCGTTGTCAAGGAGATGAAAAAAATAAATAAACCTATAATTAACTGTCAGATTTCTTTCTGGGGTTAAAGGACAAACAGAATTTGCCCTGGGTATAAAATATGCAGGGAAGGACATTCGCCCCCTCCTAAAAGAACAGCACTATTTGAAGGGTGCTACATCAATCAAAGAAATCTTCTACTCTCACAGGGACTTGAGCTACACTCACAGCTTCAATAATAAATGCGGAATGAAGACAACAATAGATTTAACCAAAAACATCGTGTTTATTTCACAGCGACCTATTGTGTTTCTCTTTGGTCTTGCAAGTTGTATCCAGCTATGGACAAAAGATTAATTGAGAATAAGAAAATAAGAAAACAAAATAGTTGAACACTGTTTTTTGTGATCTCCTCAATCTCGTCGAATTAATAACACCAGAATGAAATTTTAAGGACTCTGTCAGCTTGAGACGAATGCATGATTTAATGAAGATCTTAAATAATTGAACACGTTGTTTTCGAATGAGGAGAATACAATGGAAATAAATGTTTCATCGTTGCACATTGGTTGCTTCTAACAGATCCCAAGACAGAATTTCTACCATACCTTCCAAACGTATCTAGTTTTAGATAAAATATTCCAAGGAAAAACAACATTAAGGAGTGCCCTGAGGGCACAGGGAAAAAGCGATAAGCCAAGTTGATACAAGGAGAATTTTTCAGTCTTTCACAAAAGAGATTATGAAGCGTTCTTTTCTTCACCACCTGATACCAATTAACAAGTAAAAAATTAGATAAGGGAGTCATTAAGAAAGCAAATGATATACGATGAGGGAAAAATGATAATTGTATTCTTTACAGATAAAACGGACACCCATTAAAATGTCTAGGTTGTTTAAAGCTTTTGATACGTGTGCTTTTAAAAACATACAAGGAACATTTTCATCTTCAGAAAATAAAAATATTTCTTAATGATATAAATTGAAACCAAAAAAATGTAAGTGTATATGAAACTTGACAAGTGTTGAGATTTAAAATGTAACGTTGAGATAAAAGCATGATACCCTAAGAAATAAACAAAATTAAAGAAAAATTAGAGAATGTTCAAAATTTAAAATCTTAACAATAAAATCATAACAGAATAAAAGAAGTGAAAGATATGCTCAATATGATAAAAGAAATATTTTCAGAAAGAAATGTAAACATAGGGGAGAGTGCTGTACCTAAGGACGGTTGTACCTTCAGCCACCGCATTTTAAAATTCGGGAAAAAATGGAAATTTGAATTTGTGGTTGAATTTGAATGTAAACAGATGCTATCTAGTTGCTAATGTGAAATCAGCTCTTTAAATAATATTTATATTTAATGTAATAAATTTACTGTTTTTAGGTGCTCAAAGTTTTTTTTAGTGCATCACTACATTAATATTTTTCTTCCCCTTAAATTATAATACGATAAAATGAGATATAAGGGGCAAATCCCGAGATTTTGAATTTTTATTTTTGATATTAGAAATTGTCAGAACTCAATTCTTTTATTTTTTATAGAACTTTAAATGCAAAAACACCTGGTGCTGTACCTTCGGACACCATACGTGCTGTACCTACGGACACGTTCTTGTGGGTGTCTGTAGCTAATCATCGTTTTTGAATCAGGTTTCATTAAAGTGAATGCATTTTAATGCATATTAAATTAATTCTAAATGGTTATTTATTTGTCGGCGATTATTTTCAAGTGATTTTTAAATGAAAAATCAAATATTTTGTGATCTAAACTACTTTTGCTACTTTTACTTCTTTTTTTACTTTTAATTTTACTTTGCATTTAATGTAAAATATGGTATAAAATCTTAAGCACCCTATCGCATTTAAGTATGATGATTACAAAAAACTTAAAATTTCCATCAAAGAAGATTTTCGAAAGTTATTACTACGAAATGCTTGCACAACTACGATCGAATTGTTTTTATGGATCAGTGAAATGATCAGATCGATCAGCATGATTGATGAAACTATTACCTTAAACTTCGATCTGAAAATACCATGTGATTTATGTATTTTTGGTAAAAAATCAAGACTTATATCAATCAACTTAGTTTTTATGATCACTTACGATCTAAAACTACATTACTTTAAAAAATCTATTCCCAATTTTGAAAAAGCTTGAAATAGTTTATTAAAAGGTAATACACCAATAAAAATGTTCATTTTAAGCTTTTTTCAACTAAAAATTTCCTTTTTAAGGGTGTCCACAGGTACAACTGGGTCTGTCCATAGGGAGAGCACAATGCTGTACCTATGGACACAAATTTCGTCAAGTTATTAAAATGAATTAAAAATCCAATTTTGAAGAATTTAGCTAATAAAAAATACAACCTTCTTTGTTAAGGTTAGGACTATAGGTTAAGCACTTTAAATGTTAAAAATATGATTTTACCTGTCTTAGAAAAATCCAAACGCGATTTTTGTCCAAAGGTACAACACTCTCCCCTATAAGTCATTTTATTTGAATTTATGTTGATATATTGATATTCAAATAAAAAATATTGGAATTAAAACTGGATAAGACAAGGAAGAAAGAGAACAACCGAAATATCAGAATAATATTCCAACGTAAATCGATTCCAGTTAAAACCGAATATCATCTCATACAGAATGAACACCAAGAGTTGTTTTGCTATATTTTTGTAGAAGTAAAGTAGCAAAACCCATTAAAACAGATAAAAAGAACTCAAAACTTAAACCAAATAAATATACAGATTTAAAAAAGATGATTAATGTGTTGATACAAATAAATACCTTACGCTTAGGCAATATTAGCTCCCTTTCTACTACCCCCAAAGTATTTAACCACCAATTGAAGCCCCAGTAATTTTCCACAAACCTTCATTTGCTACTCAAACGTAAACAAGGCATTATGAACAAAGCCAGGCCAACTTCAAAAGAATCAATACACCAACCTACACGACAGAGATCTTCAGAAAAGGTGACGCAAGGAAATGAGAGATACGGGAAAAATTAGCTTTCGATTCAAAACAGTGCAATAGGGATTTACAACGGTGCTAAAATTTTCCCCTTTGTGGGACAGTGGTGAAATAAAATGCTTTGTGTGATTACCAACGCTTATGGCGAGTGTTGGGTTTTACTGCATATGGCCTTTTAAGAATTATTAACGCACCAACGATGGAATATTAATTAGGGTGTCTAAAGTGAAGAAATCTCAAGTGGAAAGGAGGGGGAGGGACTTTTAGTGATGCTCCCCTCTTTTAAGAACGAAAATGTATTTTAAGGATATTTCTTGGGGTTCTATGAATGAATCGTAATTAGTTATGAAAAATGTACATAAAATAGATGTTTTAAAAGTTTAGAGATAGTAAGAGGGAGAAATTTGAATTATACTTTAGAACTGCTGATGAATAAGCGGTTTTGTTGACGAGCCAAGTGTGAAAAGTTCAGGAGTACTAAAACTAGTATCAATTATAGAAGTTTTAATAAGTAATATCGAAAATAAGATTATACATATTTTTATAAACTTAAACAATCAGAACAAAAGTGTCATTAGAAAAACGTCAAATATGAAAAAATACTTAAAGAAACTATTTCGATTTCCTCGAAAACTCCTAAAAGCAAATTGGTTTGTTAAAAAATTACATTTGTAAAAAATTCAAAAAACTGGAAAAGCTTAATATGACAAGGAAATTTTTGGAATTCCTTCATCCTTGACATAAAATTGAACAATTGTTTTTCAATTTTCATGAGTTAACTAGATCATAAATGACACGCATGTGGGGTATTGTAGGATATGATCCTTTAAAGAAAAAAAAATGGTATAAGTTCAATTTATTATACAAGATAATTGAGTGTCTATTTTCTAGGTTTTTTCTTTGTCCATAAACTATTTCCAATCCTATTTCAGTTAGGTAATCTACTCGATGTTACTCTATCCCTTTCAAAAGACTGGAATCTACAAGAACTGTAGTTTGAGAAACTCGGAAAAAAGACACGTAAACATAGAAAAAACCCCTCCTCCTTCAGTAAACTATAAGACAGCTGCATTCAGACTTAATTTACCACGCTTTAAAAGCTTAATTTAACAAACCTAGAAGACACTGAAATTCCCTTAAAAGACACAGAACGGATTTATCTGCCACGTGTCAATGGGAAGAGAAAGAAAAATTCACCAAACACATGTTTTACGTCCTACAATACACACGTAAAAAAATCCCACACAACGCTTAGAACACCCTAACAAATGTCTATTTTAGAGGAAAAATAGACATTCTCCATTCATACGAAGTTCAAACAGGTAGGGAGGAAGATAAAAAAAATCCCCAAATCCCTAGATCAAACAAACCTAAGCTATGAAATCCCCTTTTACTATTTTGTTCCTCGCCCGAACTGAGCGCCAAACGTTTTATTACAGAAGAATAAAGCTTTCCGCAAACACCTTGGATCGAAATTAACAGCACTGTTCCATTACTGTTTGAACGGAGGCTTTAAAATCGTTTGCAAATAAAAGGGCTGCAGTTATTAGTATGAAGTTTAAGACAAATATAGCCATCGTTTGGCAGGATGAAAAAAACATGGGGTGCTTCAATTATCCTTGTGTTAAGTTAAATTAAATAAGGGTTGTTTATCATACTTGACATTAAATTTAGGGAAGCATAAAAATGGATATTAATAGGAAGATGCAATATATTATAGACACCTGAAAACGTATAACTATGAATTTCTGTGGAGAAAGTTTTTTTTCGCTAAGTAGCAGATTAGCTTAAAAATAGCAAACTAATAAAAAAGTTTAGAGTTCAAAAGCATACAAATTTTAGTGTTGGTATTTTTAAATTAATGACTGAATGCTATGAACAAGGACTGAATGTTATAGCTAACAAGGAAACGTTTTTAGGCTACACTCACAGAAATGGACGAAAATTTTACAGGCATAAGAACACGACTCAAAACACTTACTGTGAAAAAATTAGCTGAGGAATTTCAATAGGAGAGGAGTCAATTAATTTTGAAAATTGGGTTCTGAGTTGCCAAACACTTTCAGTTAGCACCTCATGGTGACTTTACAAACGGATGGAATGAAAAATTTGATTTCTTTATTACAGAAGTGGCTCAGTTAATACTACTAGATTAAAAGTTACGAGTTTACAAACATTAAACGTTATTGGGTAAAATATAAGCAGGATAATCATAATTTACTAAAATTTACGGGTAATTAATGTTAAAGGTAGGTAGAAATTCGAAAACTACCATTTACCACTAAGCTTAAAATATGCGGCCGCCTTTTTGGAAATTATTACTATGTATCGCAAAATCTCGGTTAATACACCATTTTATAGGTATTTTAATATAGAATAATTTATGTTATGCCAAAATATTATTTATTTACATGAAAAACGCCAAAAATAAAAATGCTTTAAATAAGTGGCCACCATTTTGGAAAATCCGCCATATTTGATACATACAGGGGAGGAAACTTTTATCAATATTATCATGACTTAATTCTAACCATATCCTGTAAAATTTACAGGATATGGTTAGTTAATAATTACAAAAAAAGCAAAATCCATATAAAAGCAAAAATCATATCCTGAAAAATCGAGGAAAGCATATCCTGCAAAAGTTATAATTTTATTAACGATTTTTAGTAAGTAAATAAGTTAAGATTGTCCGCCATTTTGAAAAATTCACCATATTGGCAGGACACGCCGTAGCTCGGTAGGCTTTTCACCATCGTTTTCTACGGAAAATTTCCTATAAGAATCAACCATCAAACTTTCTTTTACAATTTGTTCCACTTAAAGCCTTATTTTTATTGGACTATTATTACAATATAAAAACTTCTGAATTAATTTTCTAATTAGTCGGTTACTAATATAATCTCTATCGTGTAGATATATTTACTTATTAAGTAACACACAAATTCATTGCATCATTCTTCTCTCCCCTAAATATCCAATTTTCTAACGAGCCGTTTCACACGTAGGAATAATAAGCCAGCTTAGAAACAGGACGACCGCTCAATAAATAACAACACCAACTTAGCAGCCAAGATTTCAAGTCGCTAAGCTACATCCCAAAACAGGAAAACTCCAGGGAGAGAAAATAACAACCATATAAAAGCATGCACATTTTTCCGACGATAAGCCCAATCCAATTATGGCATTTATTGGATCGCTATTAAAAACCCGAGTTCTGCCACCGAGCAGATGTTTCGAGTGTGGAGAGCGAAACAGAAAAAAAATTAAAAGAGCAACTTTTCGAACCAATGGGCTTCATTAAGTCAGTCGCCTTGAAAAGAGGGTTAATAAAGAGAGGTTTTGGGAGATTTCCCCACGTCTTTCATTAATAAAATGCAGTTTTTTATTGGATTTTAATCCATGCAACTTATTTTAGGAGTGAGACGTTGTTTCATACAAGTTTATATTATTAGATGGATACAGTCATATGTTTTTAGGGTCATATTTTTAGTCATATATACTCTTCTCATCTAAATTCCGGTGACATTACACAGTTATTTCTGGAATCATGTTGGACTACATAGTCAAAGAGACTAACACCTACACGAAAAATAAAAAGAAAGTAATTAAATCTTCCGGCATGTTATTTATGGGGTGTGAAGATAATTCATTAAAGGAACTAAAGCGTTATATGTAATTAGGGGACATCCATAAATAACGTGAGGTGTTTTTTTCCAAAATCTGGACCCCCCCCTCCCCCCTTGGTGAGATTTCGTGAGATTTTGCTGGATTTACCTACAACCTTTAAATATAATTTTCTATCCTATTCGTTTGCATTTTGTGCATCACATCACCTAAAACTTTTCCATTATTAATGATGTGGGGGAAAAGGACATTATTCCGCCTAAAAATCACCACAGTTTCTTATCTGTGGGTATTATTCCTTTCTCATACTTAAAAAATCGTTTAATTACTAACTTAAAAGTTGACGTGAGATTTTAATCGACCCCCCTCTCCCCTTGGTGAGATTTGGTGAGAGTTTTCAAAACCCCTCCCCCCTTTTTGACCTCACGTAATTTATGGATGTCCCCTTAATTAGTGTCTGATTCATCTAAGTGTTTGTGCACGAACAAATGTGTTTCAGATTTCAGTTCGTTTGGAAGCTTTTATTTCCTCAGCTAATGCAGTGTCGAAATAGTATGAAATTAATGTATACGCCACATGATATTTCCCATATTTCCTTTTCATTCTATACTGAACAAAACGCTATTTATATCTTTGATTAAAAGTTAGTTTTTTTTAAATATTGAAGTTGTTTATATTTCCACAAAATAATACACCTATTAAAAGAAATAATTTAAAGAATACCATATTTTTGTTTAAAATAGCACACGTGTTTAAGAAACTATAAGAAATTTCCTAAATAAATCAGCCATTCAGTTTAGAATCAGATATCCAGTACTTAAACAAAATAATAAGTCCTCAGAAGTACTCCAAATATGCCCTTCGCATAACCCCTAATGATCATTTCTGAAAATTAATCGGTCCGGGAGTTAGAAAAATATTTTTTTCCAATGGGCGGGCACTACTGGACATTATCCTAACCACTGAAATGCCAAGAAGTACCTACTTAGCGTTACCCCAGCGAGCACCGGTGGACCGTAGCCACGGAGGTGAGGTACTGTTACCCGCGCAACACACACATACAAGGACAGAAATTAACATCGATGCCAAACGGGGATTCGAACCCCAGACGTACGGCTTCGCAGTCAGATACGCTAACCACTCTGGCAGCACGTCGGCGTTAGAAAAATATACAAGTGTAGGGATCTGCTATAAAGATTTGGCATTTATTCTTCCATAAATTAGGTGAAAAGAAATAAAAATTATAGATTTAAAAATTAAAGCATCATTCTTAACCTGATTAGATTCTTTGAGACAGAAAAGGTTCAAAAATTTAAAAAAAAATAAGAAATAACTTGAATTTTTACATGTTATAAAAATCCCCTCAAAATCCATAGGGAACATGTGCGTTGAATTGGTATATTGGTATACTCTCCGAAATTGGAATATGAAGCTATTCTGTCAAGCCAATTGAAAAGATCTGTACTTAAGCTACCTAAACACAGCAAAATTATTTAAAACTAAATTTATTAAAATTTATCATAAATTGAAACTTGTGTAACTTTTGGAAAATCCCAAAACATTTAATTTTGCTATAAATTCCACAAAAAGGATTAAATTTCTCGGGAAAAACTTTTGCATGTAAAATAGCTTCATATCTTTGAGTTGCTTACTACCAAGTATTAAATTCCTGCATGAAAAATTAAGTGGTGAAAAAATTCCCTAAAGTGATGTTCCCATTTGGTATAAGGTTAATTTCCGACGAACTGTCGAAATCTTAAATATCAGAAAAATAAAAGCATTTCATAATGAAAATAACAAAGTCTCTCGCAAGGGCTAAAAAGAACTACTTTCCGAAAAGGCAATGCAACGGAACCAAAATAGCCATTCATTTTTATGCAAAAAGTCTTCATAAGTGGATCCACTTCCTTTAAAGCACAAGTGCACATGCATCCTTTCACTGGGAAGCAAAGGTTTTCACTTCTATTCAATTAGTCGAGCAATTTCAGTTGAGGGGGGCCTGTCCAGGAATAGGACCAACTTTGTTTTTTGCTTCATTCGATAGAAAAGGGACGGGTATTCACCTTTCTGTACTTGGAGAGAAGGGTTTGTTTTACTGCCTTAAAATTTATTAGGCCCTTAAAATCGGGAACCTCGTACATGAAGTTACGATGTAACGTCTTTCAAAGGAATTAGAAAAGTTTCTTTTACTGACGTTATGCTAGGAAGCTTTTATGTATTATGCATTATAATACGCCTAGTACCTTCAAAAATGATATTTTGGAACAGAACTGAGTTATAAAACACTGAAAACACAATGAAAAATAAAATACGCAAAGAAACTAAAGTTCAAAGATCATATATTCGCATTAAATACAGTATAACCTCGTAATTTAGAACTTTGATACCACAAAAACCTTTATGTATCGAAAAAAAAATTCCCTGAAAATTAATATTCCTATTTTTTCAAATTGTCTCGAAAACTCACTGTCACAAAATTTTTTCGGGTCCCTTCGATTTTGAGGCTATATAGGCTGTTATTTATTTTAATTATTTTAAATTAATTCAATTATTAAAAATGTAGTATATAATATTGATTTTGTGAAATTTAGTATGAAATTATGCACACAATAAAGCATTTCACTTAACATTTTACACAAAATTAAACTAATTGGTGGTAGACTAAAAAAAGTGAAAAACTTTTCTTACCATCCCAAGAGGTTCTTTGCTTTTCAAGCAATTTCGCTTCCGTCAATTGATCGATTAAATAAATAACCGTGTAAACTACAAACTTGTAACCTGAAATCCGTACAAAAAAGTAGTTTCAGCATATTGTCTTAAATGAAGACTGGGAATAATTATTGGCTTTTTCATCAGTCTACTTAATCATGTCTCTTTTGCTACAAATAACTTCGGGTGGAGGGAATCCACATCTTTTCAATACTCCGTGATAAATTTTATTTTTTAATGCATTTATTAGTTCTCGGATAAAAAACAAATTCGAAAATTGTGTAGATTACATTTGTTAATAAAGTTCCCCTTAAAAGTGATTAACCGGGGATAATTATTTCATTTCTATATCGCGTTTTTGACTAATTACTCAGGGTGCGCAGCGATTTTCAATTGATTTCCTCCTCCATTTCTTTGTTTTCCGTTCTTAAGAATGGATTATCTAATTATTCAAAGTAAAACTTTGGATCCCAGAATTAAAATAATGTACAAAAGCTACTACTAATGAAAGAAGGAAGAAGAGTGCTCATAATAAAGAACGTAGCGTGGCCGGAGACTAATTATTGAAAACGTAGCTTTCGTTTAAGTCTTAATCAGGCAAGGAAAAGCTGCGGCCGTTTTACATTAATCAAAAGCGCCGGGTTCGTATTTCTCATTACAGAGGATATTCTAATACCTGAAAATAAATTCTGTTTGGGAGCGCTGCTGCTTGGGTACGCTATGTAAAAATGCTAGAAATGAATTTTCATTCCAGTTTAACTTAATTTTCGTAATTTAGAAACTGAAATACATTTCAAAATGTATTGGAGGTTGAACAGAAAAAACATGATTTTCTATAATGCACTTGTAAAATGTTTTTCTTTTTTTTTGCGTAAATCTGGAAAATATGCTGGATCTATTAATTATACAAAGGTTTTTTCAACTTTCGTTTTTTTTCCTGAAAAAAAATGTAGTGGGAATTCAGAAATAATTTTGCTACATGTGTAGTTAGGCCCATCCCTGGAGCAATTTTTATCGGAATATATCGTACATTTTTTCGACTAGTTATTGCGTCTATAGGTGAGCAGTTTTTTTTCATTCCGGTCAAAACATAGAGATCATACAGGGTGTTTCAAAAGTCCGTTTCACGGCTTTTATTTGGAACCAACGTCTCCTAGGGTCATGGAAATAAGGTCTACCCCTACGTAAGTGACCCTGGAGAATCCGTTAAGATGACTTACAGCGCCCTTAGCGGCGAAATGAAAAAGTTAAAAAATAATTAAAATTAGAGGAGATAGAGCAAAATGATAGTACTGTTGCCAATGCTATGAAAAACTCACTGGAGAATATCTTGAAAATATCACCATGAAAATATCTTGAATATTCGCGGATATATTAGCATGAGAAAATAGCACTTTTTCAGGTCTCAAAAAAGAAAAAGTTCGGAAATGTGCAAGTTTTTTTGTTCATTGAAATTTGTTTTCAATTGACTTAAACAACTCAAAACTGCATAATAACACTGAAAATTTTGCAAATTTCCGATCGTTCTTTATGGAGGGCTGAAAAAGTGCTATTTTCACGTGCTAATTTCTTCGCAAATATTCCAGATATTTTCATAAAATTTTTTCCATTGAGGTTTTCATAGCATTGGCAACAATAATTTCATTGAGATTTCTGCTCTCTCCTTAGTTTTATAATTAATTTTTTATTTCGTCGCAAGGGGCACTGTAAGTCATCTCAATGGATTCTCAGCGGTCACTTACCAAGGGGTATAAATCTTACTTCCCCGACTCTTGGTGGGTTCCAAATAAAAGCCGTGAAACGGACTTTTGAAACACTCTGTATACAATGAGATAAGCTTCATTCCCCATGGTACAAACCCTTATACTTATACTACCATAAGACTGAGAAATAACTACACACATTTTAAAAACCAACACCCAGTTTCTGTTTTTAATAAACAAAGAAATATATACAAAATATTTCATTTAAAAATTATTTTTAACACTACAAAATAACTAATGTATTTTAAATGAGAAGAAAACTGTTTTCAAAACTTAAATTCCCAAAAACTGAAGCCAGAAGTTCTAAATTTCATATCATTGAAACAATTTTTTACACAAATTCTATTGTCGTGACTTATAGCTCTTGATCTAACCGCCGGCTTGATCACTAAATCTTATTATTTCCATAACAAACTTGCCAAGAGAACATTTCTAAAACACCGACAGAGCAGAATAATTCTAAAACCTAATTCCCTAACATTAAAAAACAAAAAAAACCTCAACACTTACGATTAGGTCGCCAAAAAAGTCTAAAACTCTAACTAAACAATCACATCCAACCAATCTCTACTACTCCTTTAACACCACCTTAATCAATCCATCAATCAAGCACTCCAAAACTATAGCACAACTCGAGTAATGAGTGACGCAACAATATCTCTTCCATTCACTCAAACTTCAACAGGGACCGAAGAATCAACAGCAAAGATTTCTTGCTGAGGCGGTATGGGGTGCTCTTCAGCCTCCGACTGACCGGAACGAAATCAAACACACTTGCTCACGGATGAAGGAACGAGTGGGCAGAGGGATCGTGACTCAAAGAAGGAAGTCCCCCCACCCCTGAGTTTGAAGAGAGGGTGCTAAGCAATCAGTTTCTGATATACAGAGAAGAGAGAGACAAAAAAATATCCTTTTAGTGAAGAAGATCCGAATTTTTTTACAGTTTTTGATCAACTACCTAATGCTAAAAATTAGCTATAACTCACAGCAACGTTTTCTAAAACCAGTACGTCACCACGCGGAAGGAGAAAGTGAGTAAACACAAAGGGCCGTATTCACGAACTTTAAGACGAGAGAGACACGAAACGCATTCGAAACGCAAACGATGAAAAATCTTACGTTTCGTACTCGAAACGATTATTTTGGAAACGTTCGTCCCGGAGCTCCCGTCTCCTCAAAAACGTATCGTCCGCCATATTGATTTGAGATTCCGAAGCACATTCCGATTGCTTATACACTTTTTTGGCCCGTTTTTAATAGTTTCAAAAAATCTAAAACAGCTATTTATTACCAAAATAAGTCCTCAGACATTAATATATTACGAAAGTAATGGACATCTAGTGCCTGTGAAAATTTGTATTAACAGTGTATAATACTTGTGGTCAGGGCTCGATTTCAGCCGGAACGGTCCGGAACGGCGTTCCGGAACCTCTTTTTCTGAAAAAAAAATTAATAATTATATTTCAGTGGTCTCCTAACAACCGCTCGCGAGACCCTGTCATCAGGCCCGCGGATATAAGTTTCTACGTTACGAAAAAAAAAGTCCTAAAATGAATTAAAACCCTGTTTTAACTGTCAACTTTCAAAATTTTTTTGGGGGGTACCCCCAAACCCCCTATTTGTATTTCGAACTAAAATAATTTACATTTTTTCAGATTAAGTTCATAAAAGTGAGAATTCTACCAAAAAAAATTTAAAAAGGCATATTTCAAATTTAAAATTTTTTTATCTTTTTTGCAAATAACAATAATTGGGATTTAATTGGTAAGGTTGCAACTTCATTGTGTTACTTAATTGTTCTTTTAAAACATAATTGTGAACCTCCATTTGAACTGCCCACGAATGCCAGATTGCTGGGCAAATTTGCAAAGAAAATTTGCGACATCTTAAATTTTACCATTTAAGGACTTTAACTACGCATTCTTTCTTTCTCTCTATTCCTTAAATTAGCAAAATATACAACACAAATGGTTCATTGATGGTGAGCCGTTCCGCTTCCTACAAGAGGCCTCCTTTGGGAAAAAAATATAACACACTGTAAAAAGTGTTTACAAAAAAACTGTATAGAGTTCGTCTTAAACAATAATTAAGTTAGAACACTCTTTCTAATCTAGTACAACACATTTGAATTTATTTTTTAAATTTAAATTTGAAAATAAATGTTAAGTTTTTGTATTAAAAAGTATTCGCTTTTTCAGTTATGAGACCAATAATTTTACCGTTCCGGTACCTCTTTGTTTAGAAATCGAGCCCTGCTTGTGGTGTTTCTTAACAGATCGCAGCACAAAGGAAGCGATGTGGAAACGATTGATTGAGACGACTTGTTAAAATTCCTCGTTTGCGTTTCGAATGCGTTTCGTGTATCTCTCGACTTAAAGTTCGTGAATACGGCCCAAAGCCTGCTGGGTTGATTGGAGGAATTTCGATACGCGAATTGTGATAAAAAGACACTATTTATACAGAGGTTTAACAAAATAATCATATTTTAAAATCCACGTTCTTTGTTTCACTCGAAATTCAGACACCGCGATGGAAACTACTTTGTTTGTTAGTGACGTAGTAGGTTCAACTTAAGTTGCTGTCTAGTATAGTTAAGTCACCCTAAACAGTATCACTTAATCACGTAAACTGTCCGCTTAATCTTACGTAAACTGTCTTAATCTTACGTATCTTGAAAAAACGTGCATGATTCCAGTTGTAAATGTAAGCAAAAAATATACCTTGATTTGAATATTCACAGCTTCTTTCCTGAAATTATAAGTAATTTTATAATTTTTATACGGATTCTATAAACGTTGATGGATGTAACTTTTTGTAAACTTTGGTGCAGCCAAAATATGTTGAAAGTTGGAACTTGAATTTCCACTAAAAAGTTGCACTTTTAATTGAATCGCCAGTTTGAAGAAGGGAATAAGTCCAAAAATCAAGTTTTGAGAAAATCGAAAAAAAGAAATGGAATTTTCATTGTATGGATATCGATTTCACAACTTCAAGGGGCGATATCTCCCTATAGGGGTTAGTTATTTCCCCCCTCTTTTCACCCATGTGTAGGGCAAAGCTTGGAGATTGTTTTGAGCACAAAAAGTCAATTTGTCATTTTTTGGACTTATTCCCTTCTTCAAACTGACGATTCAATTGTTTCTTTTGAAATTTGGGTAAGGATACTGTTTAACATTTTTCTCGTTAGTACATTTTAAAGTTCTTCAACTAATAATTATAATTATTTTATTAATCGTTTTATTTTTTAGAAATATATTGTACCGCATGCAGGTTTGATTAAGAAAACTATTTTTAATAGTACAGCTGCTTTTTCGTGTTCATAAATATCAACCTCCAGCAATTCTTCTCAACTTATTTTTTAACTTTTGATGAAAAGCACATACCCAATTACAGAAATAAAATATCAGTTGCGTAGGTTTAATAAAAGCTAACTCTGTAATTTAAAGCAAATAATTTCAGATTAGTTTGCTGACATAAAATTTTATCAATAAAAAAATTTAATCTTTGTTAATTTTTACATTTAAGATATTAAGATGTATAGGCAAAAATGCTTAATGATTACAAGCAAAAGCTACTAAATGACTGCAAATTATACAAACACAACTATTTTTAAATTATTTTTTACAAATTGTCAGTAAAAATTCAGAATGAATAAAATTTAAATTTAAAGCGTATCATTCATCGCTAAGCGATTCACTCAAATCCTACCGAATAAATTATCTTCCCGACAAAAAAAGGACCATATCAAAAGACGGACCGAAAACACCTCTGTAACCTCGCTTTGGTCCAAAAAATCATAAATAAGTTCGGACTATTAATTCCTGTTCGTCAAGCTATTAACGTAGATGTCATCAGAGGGCATTTTGGTAAAGAATTCTCTTGCCATCTAAGATGGTACAATATTCTGAAATTCGAAGACGGTAAAAATTAAGCATCCGTATACCCAGAAATGGGATTTAGTAATAAGTACGCATTAATTAGGGTATTCGTTTCAAAAAGGAACGTAAAATATCCTCCTTTAAAGAACTTTTCGAGTGAAACGAGTTAGCTTAGTTGATAAGTGAATAAAAAGTTAATATATATTTTACGGGCAAAGTGATAAATTTGATTGATAAAATGCCATTGAATTTATCCCACAGCCCTCCTCCACTTCGGGCATTATTAATAATGTCATATTTATCACATTGCCCGTAACATATATACTCATATTTTTAAACATACTATATTTTAACCTACTTTTAATCAGGCTCAATATTAATTTTTTTTTCACAAGGGGGCGGAATTAAAATATAAAGAAAATTAAAATATATATAAGTAATATAATGAAATATATAAGTAAGAATAAAATATTACTTTGAAGATTAAACTTAATAAAGCAACAGCATTAAGCATCGTCCTCTTTCCATACAATACATACTACTTATTCTAGCAAGCTGCTGAAGTTGGCTTCACAGCATACTAAGATATAGAAAGGAAAAACCAGTTTTACAGAACAAGGGTCGTGCAGTGAAAACAGCAACGGGAAAGAGGTAAACCGGCAGCTAGTGCGATGGTCGATTAATAGACATTTCCTCGTTTAACTTTTTACACCGGGTGTTTCAAAAGTCCGTTTCGCGGCTTTTATTTGGAACCAACGTGTCGTAGGGTCACGGAAGTAAGGTCTACCCCTAGATAAGTGACCCTGGAGAATCCTTACAGAGGACTTTCAGCGCCGATAGCGGCAAAATAAAAAAAGATAACAAAATTAAGCATCGTCCTAGATATTAGCACGTGAAAATAGCACCTTTTCAGGTTTAAAAAAGAAAAAGGTCTCAAAAGTGCACGTTTTTTTTATTTTCTGATTAAATTTTGTCTTTACCCAACTAAAAAACACAGAACTATACAATAGCACTGAAAAATTTGCAAATTCACGAACGTTTTCTTTTTTGAGGCCTGAAAAAGTGCTATTTTTACATGCTAATATCTCCGCGAATGTTCACGATATTTTCGTGAACTCCTTCATAGCGTTGGCAACAAGGTTTTAGCTCTATCTCCTATAGTTTTTAAAATTATTATTAAACTTTTTTATTTCGCCGCTAGGGGAGCTGTAAGTCATCCGAATGGATAATCCAGGAACACTTACTACCTAGGGGTACCTTACTTCAGTGACCCTACGACACGTTGGTTCCAAATAAAAGCCGCGAAACGGACTTATGAAACACCCTGTATACGAGATACCTTGAATTTAGAACTACTAGCTTAGAATTGGAAGTAAGAATTATAAGTAAATTTGGATGGGGAGCAAAGGAATTTTATGTACGAGATACCCTTTAGTATAAACTAATTAGTTAACGATGGATTATGATGGGATCTAAAATGTGTGAATATTGTTATAATTGTGGTGGCTTTTTTGTTAACGACACTCCAAGATTTGCATTTATGATAAACAATTAAGAAATTAGCACTAACAAAAGAAAAATTTATTTAAAAATAAAATCTTAAATATGAAATGTCTAATTTTATGAAGACCGAATGATAGAATGAAATAGACATTCTACATGACCTTCCAAATCATATAATATGACCAAATAGCTATTTTTGCATTCAATTTTATTATTTAATGAGAAAAACAAACTCGGTATTTAGAGTTCATTTGATAAGTAAAACCTCATTTTCGTAGAAATCTTCTGAAGAACTTAGCGCTGCGGAACACAGACCTCGGGGATCCGAGAGTGATATCAAAAGGTGAGTCGTAAAAATGAATTTCTAGAACCTGAGTGGCAACGGTGACAATATCGTCTGCAATTTCTCCATCGATTGAAGCGCTGACATGGAACGACGATTCCGAACGATAAAAATGGAAACATTAATGTGATCTTCTTTAGCAGCAAAAGCAATTTCGTTTTGGTGAGTGAAGATGGTTCACAACTATTCGAAAAGTTTCCCATGCTTATGAACATCGCGTTTGTTATAGTGTGAAAAGGAATTAAAATCCTTCCATTTCTCTTGAAGAAACTAGTGACACGATCTAACTTAAGTTTATGAGCTTTTAGATAATATTTTAGTTATTAAATCAAGGGTACACAAGGAAAATGCACGCATTTATTCACTAAGAGAAAACGGTGACTGTTTTTTAAGATATCAAGATGCAAAACAAAAATAATTAAAATTTCTTTCTTAAAATTTCAGAAAATCTTTTGAAAGTTAACTATTATAGAGAGCATAATGAAATTTTAAAAAAATCCACAAGATAAATTTTAAAAAGATGAGCTTTAAGAAAGAATACTTTACACTGCTAATACATAGTTTAGTGAGCACAAGCTTATAGTTACACGACATCTACCCAAACAACACTTATTTCTAAAATAAACCTTCAGTGATATTCTGAACTTTACGAAACTGATTTATAGCCACATGATTCTTCTCTACTTAGATCGTTAAAGCGTCGAATTTTATGGCTACCTAAGTTTAAAGCGCTGGATGATGTTAACATCATTTAAATAAATGACCCATCAGAGGAATTAAGAAAGGAGCACTATTTCATTTAGAATAGATCGATGCATAAGACCAACTTCAGAAACAAAGTATGTATTGGCATCACGGTCAAACGGAGCTTTAGGAGGTAGGTTGTCATACAGAGAGAGAATAAGTAGTTTATTTTAAATAAATTGGTACAGACTAGATCAGGCATGGGCATCCTTTTTAAATCTGCGGGTCGAAAGATTTTAATGAAGTGGAGGGCCGTAGAGTAGGTAATAGACATTTGTGGAAAAAATGAGTCGGTTCATTATGTATATTTATAAAGTACAATACTAAAGTTACACTTAAGTCCGGACTAGAATAATATTATCTTTATTACATGCAATAAGTACAATGTTAAAGTAACATTAGTATCAATGGTGTATAAAGACATTTATCTTGGGAGGGGCCCAAATTATTCCTCTCAGCCTCTCACGTCATCATTTAATAGGTCTAATGCAGCATTACAGTAGCAATAGGTAAAATTGCATCTTAAAGAAACTAGAAAAAAATAATGAGTAATAAAGTTCCAATTACCATGGGGGGTCATCCCACCGAAAATTTTTGAAGATTTGACACTAAAAACAGGTTTTTAACCAGTTTTGGTACACCTAGTTCAAATTTTGAATTTGCATTTTTAGGCAGGATTTAGATTTTGATGAACTTATTATATTATATTTTGAATAATTAAGCTCCAAGTACTGAAGGGAATTAGGGGTTCTCCCACTGAAAAGGTTTTGGAAATTTTACCTTAAAAACAGGTTTTTAAGTTGTTTTGGTCACATAGTCCGACAGTAGGTTTTGATTTTATTTACCTATTAGTTTTAAATTTTAATATACTTAACTAATTTCAAAATAAAGGTTTGAGAAATTTAAATATTTCATGCAAAATTGTAGTTAATAATAATTTTTTAAAATCGAGTCACATCCAGATGAAGCTGGATTCTGCAGTACCATCTTTCAAAATGAACTATGGAAGGAAATGCAGAATTTCATATAACAAAATTTTTTACCCTTAAAAAATTTTTTTCCCCTTGAGTTATGTTTTTCTAGAGATGTAGAGAAAATAAGGAGAAAGAGAGCTATTTTGGCTTTAAAACCAATAAATAAATAAATTTTAGGAGTCAAGCTCTGGGAAGAGAAGCACTGATTTGGCAGAAAAAAAGACACCTTCTTGGGCATATGAAAAGTAAGGAGAGAACCAATAAAACACTGTTTGTTTCCTCAATAAGGTCAACAGTCAAAGAAAAATCATACTTGGATTCAAGCTAATACTGTTTAACCAAAGATAGTAAAAGGGTCAAGTGATTTTGACAGACTCAGATGGTAGAAAGGATGAAACTGAGGGGCAGTTGATCGAAAGAGGAAGAGACATTTTGCATTAATTATAGAAGCAAGACCCTCTATATAAATAAAAAATCATAGGTACTTTTTAAATAAAATAAAAATCATGTGACCCTTTTACTATCGTTGGTTAAGCATTAGTTGTACCTACGTGCATTACCCTGTGGGTATTTGTAGACTGAAGTCTGAAGCCACAGATGAGAAGTACTGTTACCTGCATTAAACACACATTTGCTCCCTTTTTACAGAGGGAAGCATTTATTCATCTTCCACAACAGGTATTCAAACCTTGATGCTCAGCTTTGCAACAACCACTAAACATACAAGTGCATGATTGAAAAATTACAATTTGAAATGCATAACATCCTGAACTATATTTTGGTGAGCCAAGCTAAAAATATCAAACAACCAATGAAGTCTTCCCAACTGCATAAAGTAGACATTTGGTCTTGGATAATTCCATTGAAGTTGAAAGAATTCATAAAAGGAAAAGTGTGAATACATTCATTGAGAAAGTTCATTAAATCCCATAAAAGATTTGTGATTAAATTGATTATGTGAAGCTAAACTTTCCTAAATTTTTACTTGAGAAACTTGCCTTTTTATACCAAAATTTGAAAAAAATCTTATTTAAAATAGTTCTTAATTTTCTGTTAAGTTAATGAATGTGAGAGGGATAAGGTAAGTATACTTAACTTTCAATAAAAAGTTGCTTAGAAAAAAAAACAATTCCAAAGTTAGTTTTAGCCTAAAATCAAGGAAATGTTTTTTAATTTGATACTGTCAACATTTCTAAAAAGTTCAATATTTGACTTTAGAAGGGAAAGAATTATCAAGGGTAATTTTTAAGCAGGAAAAAACAAGATCTTCATAATTTGATTTTCATTGAAAAGTGTCAGTAAATATTTAAATTTTTGCAAGCTAAATTAGCATAATATATGCTTTTATATTTTTAATAAGAAGGACCAGTAATTAAAACAGAAAGTTGAACATAGATATTTTTTTAAAAGTTATCTTAATAATAAAATAGCTTTACCACTCATCTATACACTTGCTCACCAACACAAAGCAAAATCTACCTAGGCTAAAGACTCAAACTTTGTATAGTAGAAGACCTTATGTGTGCCCACTAAGTGATTTTTCAAAATTTCTCTTTCCTGACCCACAGGGGGGTTTAGTTTGGAACATTTTCAGCATTTTATTTTTTTGCATTTTAACACCCATATTCAAATCATTGGTGATTAATTGCTACTCACACAACCAGGAGTTTGCGAAAAATAATTTTTTGAATCAAAGCATTCCAAGGAGTCTTTTTTGGCTCTTTTCTAGATCTGCATCCGCAGTATTCAATTTTCAATTGATTAGTTATTGTTCCTTCTAGGTGACTTAAAACCTTTATTGTTAGAAGTATTTATTTAAAAATGTTTTATAACAGGTGAAATGTTTTAAAATCTGGTTAAAAAATATGAAGGAAAGAAATTTTTCTGAAGAAATTTTTATGATAACCAAAACTATTTTACTGAAAAATTCTAAAAACTTTTTTCTATTCAATCAAAATTTAAATATTTCCAGCAAATCTTACTTGGTATTGATTAAAATCATGTTTACTTTTATTTCATGTTTGAGATTTCTTTCAAAGTGAACTTAATTTTACTTAAATGATCATTTATTCAAAATAACTTGAAAGAAACAAAAAATTAATAAAACCAAGTATCAATTATAAAATTCCCTTAAAAAGTTTTTTAAAATTGATGAAAATTATAAATAAAACTGCTCATTCTCTGAGAAGCTAATAGTCACACCAGGAAATTCTCATACATTTACCCTCATTTCATCTTAAGTATTTGTGATTAAATTATCTTATTTTTCACTCTGGCTTTTTATTTTTATTAAATTTTAGTTACAATTGTACTATTAGATAATGATTTACACTAGAGGTAATATGTGTAAGTTTGGTAGCTTGTTTTGTTCTCAAACCTATTACTGAACTAACTTGCTTCTTACCTTGTCATATTTAAAGCAGTAATTATGCATACAAATACCTTTCACAGAAATGACTTTGAAAATACAATGTATAGAAGAGATGTAACTATGAGTAAAGTCAAAATATAACTTTTGAGGACAAAGTTGAAATATCCTATTTTATAACTATGTTTTCTTCATAATCTTGAACAAAATTGCTAGGACCCCCATACCTACATGGAGCACTTTCAACCAAGGGTTGAACCAAAAAACATGTGTATACCCTGTAGATCAGGGTTATGATTTTTTTTCAGATTTAAAAGGCTGTGGTGGAAAATGATGAGTTTTGATCCATAACTCTCGAAAATAACTTTTATTTTTGAAAACGCTGAAAAAAGCTTGCACACTTAATAAGATTTTGTATATGGAGGAAAGCACTGTAAGGCAGCGAATAAAATTTTACTTGAGGTCAAAAAGGGGGGAGGGGTTTGGAAAAATCTCACCAAATCTCACCAAGGGGGGTCGATTAAAATCTCACGTCAACTTAAGTTAGAAATTATACTATTTTCTTTTTTTAAGTATGAGAAAGGAATACACACAGATAAGATACTGTAAATTATTTTTAAAAATGGTAGGTAAATCTCACGTGGGGGGAGGGGGGGTCCAGCAAAATCTCACTAAAGCTCACCAAGGGGGGAGGGGGGTCCAGATTTTGGAAAAATGCCTCACGTAATTTATGGATGTACCCTAACATAAAATAAATCATAAAACGGATTTAAATTTGTAAATTAAAATATATAAACCTGCTGCTTAGGAATTTGTTGCTTTTACAAATGTTTCGAAGTTCTTCCATCAGTTTAACAGCCTGCTCGGCCACCATACTGGATCAAAGCACATCAAGCACTGATGGATTTTGTATCTAGTGTTTTCAAAAGCATTTTAAGACTTGAGGGCTCTTAAGTTAGGTGATGTATGATTGAGCAGGTAGTGTGTATTTGCTTTATGAGAAAGTGAAAAGGTTTTTTCTCAATACAAAGAAATTAATGCCACAAAATTTACATATAGGCAAAAGTTCATCAAATGCAACATCAGGCTTTTTAATATTTCAAAAAAAATATCAGAATCATAGCCCTACTGTAGATGCAACCCTCAATATCCCATACTGATTTTATTGATGCGTTTAATAGCTACGAAATCACAGCAACTTAGTTCTAGAGATTATTTGGAATGGATCTATCTATCCATCTCTTTGAACCATACCAAACTTAAACCAATTGTATTTTGAAATTTGACAAGATAATAGTTTCCTTACCTTAAAACCCCTTTGTAAAGCCCTCTAGCAGCATGAAGAGGATGATGAAATAGTCCTATACAATCACAAAGCAGCTGAAGCGTTTGAATGTCATTTTCATGTTCTTGGAAGAAATAAATTGACAGCACTCTACTCGTTAAGCTATAAAAAAGGTTACAATTTCATGTGGAAATCAAGTTACAATATCTATTCAGCTAACACCTATTCCACCAAGCTAAAAACTAAGAACAGAGAACAAACAATTATCAAGAGAACAACAATGACTACTATTCAGAAACAGATGTTAATAATTTCAATTGCCTTTTTAAACTAAATGCATAACCAAAATACCAAGGCATTTGGGTAAAATTCTTACTTATGAGTGGCTTTTCATTAGCATTAATTATTAATGTTCAATAAGTAACCTCATTGATCGCTGACCCTGATTGGTGGGATACTTTTTTAACTGATGGTTAACCACTGATTATGTAATGAGATAATAAGGTCATAACTGATGTTGGTTGCTTGATTATTTAATACTTTGTTCTGGAGTAGTTACTTCAAAGGGATATTTTAGTGCGTCTAAGCTTATGATTTAGATACTGCTTAGCCAGAGAAGGTAAAAGGGTCAAATGTATTTGAAAGATGCTGCTGATATTTAATAGATGTACAGATATTTGCTTGCTCCCAGGGGGACAGTTTGTTTTTTCCTTTTGGTTTATTGGAAGCCGATATGGGTTTGTGTGATAATGATTCATTCCACTATTCATTTGATGAACCAGGTTTAATTTGCTACACATAATATATTTTTTTTAATTTTAAGAAATTTTCCATTTTTTTAAATTTATATAAAATTAAACACAAGTTTTATAAAAGTTGTTAAAACTATAACTTAAAGAAACCAGGCTGCATACTTACTTAGTTGTATTGCTGATGAAAAGAGACAACTCTTCCAAAAGTTTTTGTCGAAAATTTTCTCTTAGATGCAAGCAATCACTCAGAGTTTCTGTATCAAACTCTAGAGCTGCAGATGAAAACAGAAGGCTGCTCAGTTCTCTTTCATATTCTTCAGAAAACAACTTTTCTGGAGTTTTTAATTGGATATTTTGGTCACTAGAAATAAAATGAAAAAAAAACCAGTTATTTCTCACAGAAATAAAATTGAATTTTAAAAAAAAAACTACATTTTTATACTTATAAAAGGAGAAAAGTGGTAAAGAAGTCTTTACAATTTTTAATGACAAAACATAATAATTCATTCAATATTAGAAAAATAATTTATAAGGAGATGATGTAATCAATATTAATCTTAAATCAAACATAATATTTTGTCATAAAAATTGCAGTAGCTTGAACATGAATTTAAAAATTGCTTCAAGTTGAAAAACATAACAAAAAATTCACTCACTATGTAACAGTCCTATCATAAGAAAATGTATGTGTAGATATGTCTTGACTAGAATTCGCAGAAGAAAGAGGAGCTGCAAGTATGACACGAGAAACATCTGGCACAAGACTGATGCCATTAATTTCAGAAGAAATGAAAAAAGGATCAATAACAGATCTAAAAATAAATAAGGAAATACAATAACTAATCAAAGACATATCTTGATTGAAAAATTATACTTTTTTTAACATTGAATTGGTGAGAAGTGTGAAAAATTTTACTTAAAATTGTTTTTATTCTCACGGATACAACTGGATTAGTACAAACTTTAAATAAAGAGCAATGGTCAGTTTAGATTCCTATGACATGACAGGTATGGGTTAATTGAAGAAGGGGGATTCTTCAAAATTATTCCCTTTTTTTGAAGCTTCTTGACTTTTCGACAGAGAGCTCATGTCTGCTCATAGGTGTTAGTTGTAGTTTTAGGTTTCTTGACATCAGTGGCGGCTCGTCCATGGAGCACATGATCCCGTGATCCCCCAGTGAAAATGAAATAAGTCAATCAATTAAAATACAGTTGAACAACCCACGAGCCACCATTGCCTGTCATAGTCTTCATTTTTATTTCTGATCTATTATGTCTAACTCCATATAATTTAGAATATTAAAAATCAGGCACTTGCAGCAACAGCTAGCTAACTCCAATAAAAAGCTATTCAAGTTTCATAAAATATTTCACATATTTCACAAAATACATACAAATAATTTTGTTCAAACAAGATTTCAGCACTAAGTTAAGTTAAAATGACAGCTAACAGAGCTTGAGAGTTAACGTATACAAAGAAGATGGTGAAGATGCATTTGAGAGGAGCGCATATCCCTCCCGAAGAATTCACTAAGGGGCCTGCCACATTACAACGAAAACAACGCTAATGCCATTAATCAAGGAGGGGAGAAAGCATAGAGTTGAGCCTGTCTCCCTTATCTTGAGAGCTCCTGTCAAGATATTGGAAACAGGCTCAACTCTATGCTTTCTATCTTCCTTGATTAATGGCACTGGCGTCATTTTCGTTGTAATGTGGCAGGCTCCTAAGACTGAATTTGAGCAAATCAGAGGCCAGGGATCTCGGTGCATGGAACCGAATCTGAATAGTAGAACCTTTAAAGGGTGTTTTACCTTATAAGGAAAGCTTGAAATGGGATGCCAAATGTGAGACCAGCAAAACTAGTTAGGGATTGAAGCCTAACTAAGTCAGATATTCCAAAAGGTAATATTAGAAAGATAGTCAGTTGAGTGATGGCTTTATAAATTAAGACAGACAAGTTAAACTTTATCAAACTCAAACACCAAACACATAAATAATACCACACAGCAGATGTAGATAGTTAAAACTTGATTATTCACAGCAAATTTAATATCACTATTTAGATGAAGTAAAATAAAAGAATTTACTTACCCATTGCGGCACCAGGATTTTTTTAAGAAATCCTTCCTCACCATTAAAGCCAAACTAGAAAAGGACTCCACACGATAAACAAGAGATGCATCACCAGAAACATTTTCAAATCCTATGTGAACAAATATGTTTTACTTTTTTTTAAATTTACAATTAATGTTAGTAATAAAATAATATAATAGAAAATTATTTACCATTTTCATTGTAAGCAGCAACTGCTAAAAGGGTTTGATCAATAGTAAAAACAGATAGAAGTTGTCCCATATAGTAAAGAAAATCAGGAGCTAAAATAGCATTTTCTCCAATAAATATGATTTCTTTCTGAAAAAGTAGAGGAAAAAGGTCATCTTTCTTAAGTAGGACTTTTCTCAACAATATAAAAATTATTTTCAGGGGTAAAAAAACATAACAAAAATTTTGAGGTACATTTTCATAAAGATTTTTTAATGTAATCAAATTTTAATATTTATCAAGATTAACATCAGACTGCAGAAAAAGGGGGAAATAAAAACTTTAAGTTTTCAGTCATAGATTGCCGTTGAATTCTATAGAAAATTTGGGGTGATCAGAACTAAAAGAGTTTACCAAGATATATTAATTTCAAAACAATAGATTATGCTATTACAAATCCCTATAATTAGATAATTTCAAAATATTATTTCCAAATACACTACAGATACTTATGAACTATAATTGTGTTTGATAAAATTTAGTTTGGAGTTGACTAATTATGCATTGGAAAACCTTATTTTACAATTACTAAAAAGGTCCCAAAAATTTCTTTAGCTATAGGAACTAAAAAGATATATTTTGAAAACTTAAAATTATACTTACAGCTTCAGGGTAAAGCAGACTAACCATCTCTAAAGCTTCTGAAACACGATCTGTTTAAGTGGGAAAATACAAACCATTAAATTAAATAAACGTTACACTTGAAAGTTCAGATGATTTTTAAGGAGTAAACAAGTTAAAAATCAAATAGATGCTTTAGAAAAGGAAAATGTACAATTTTAAAAGTTATCATTGTGAGAATCTTTAAAATGAATCAAAAGAAACATGATGTAAAAATCTACTCAGATAACTGTCTCTTTTCGACACAACTTTACATTTTTCACTCAACATTTTTCCCTACACCCTTTTGTAGTAAATCAGTGCAAGCCTGTGAGAGTTTATCCTACTATGAAGTTCTATTTTTGCTTTGTAAAAATTCCTTAATAAACTTTCTTTATAGATTTATGGGTTCAAATTAAAGGTCTGTCTTAAAATATTTTATTCAAAGAAACAAAGTACTATATAAAGAAAATAAAAACTACAAAGTATAAGATAAAAACTAGATATTACTACTAATTAATTAACAAGCAATTAACACTTTGCATAAAAATAATTAAGTTAAATAGGGATAAAATTTATGATGCACTAAAAATTATGATGTACCCCAGTTCACAAAAAAACTATTGTGTATATAAAATATTCTCTAAAGCTTTTTAGAATGGAAAATGCTCGAATCTTATTTCACTTAATACTCTTTAATCTACTTTATTGATCTCTTTAGAGAAGTCAGTAAGATATTCAACCCTTTTGAAAAAAAAATTTTTATAATGACAGTATGAAAGGCAAAAAATGAAGAATTACCACAGTAATTAGAAGATTCAGATAGTTCTTCAGAAATAAATCCAAAAAGTTCTGACAAATTTGAAACAAATTCATTTTTAGCTAAATGGTGGACCTGAAAATTTTAGTCTAGTTAATTTTCCATTTATTAAAATGAAATAATGTAAATATATAGAAAAATAGATAAAATATCATAGTTACAACAACTAAAGAAGGTTTTATTCCAGGCTGTCTAATAAGAGTTTCTAAGGTCAACGGCAGATACTCGGCATCTTCACCTAATAAAGTATAAAAACATTGACTATTTTCAAATGAAATAACTATTTATTACTTGCAAGTTAAGGTTGAAATTTAAAAGAAAAATACATTGATTTATAAGTATTTGGTTTACTTAAGGTTTACCTGGGTGCAAGTTTAGTTTTATGTTTAATAGCCTAAAATAACATTAAAATATCTCAACTAGCAGTGTTTCTTTTAATTTTTGTTACATTGGGAATCGGGTGGTTTGAGTTAAATGGACCGGACCAACCTTGTTGGGTGCTTGCCTATAGTTGGTCGACTTACTTTGTATTTTTATGTGTAAATAATAAAATGTTGCCAATATGTCCAATTGGAGATATTTGTACCCGGCTAATCTTAAAGTAATCTTATAGTATAATCGTTTGTTATAAAAGGAGGAAAGTAAGAAATATATAGCAGAATTATTCAGTAGAACAATATATATTCTCAAACTTTGACATCAATGCATAAGAAAATTCACCATATGAAACAAGAAATGATTAGGAACTCAATCTTGAAACACATTTATTTAAGAGCTAACTTGTAAATAGAACATTCTTTTCAAAATTACAGAATCAAGATTTAGTTATACCTTTCATGTCAGAAAAATTAAAAACATTTAAATAACTACAATAAATATGATTTTAATACATATGTTGGTATTGTCAACCATTCAACTAGTACACATAAAATAAATTAACTTACCACTCATAACTAAAATGGGCACACTATAAATTTTGTTGACAGCAGCTGGTTGTTTCCAAATAGGAACGGGGAGAAGTGGGTCATTCACAACATCAGCTTTAAAAGAGATAAAACATAACAAGCATAAAAATAACATTCTTGAGTTTAAGAATACAAATAAGTAAAGTAAAAATTAGTGAAAAAGATACAAGATCAAATAATGAAAATTAAACTTTTACTGGTGATTTAATAATAATACCATGATATTTTAAAATAAAACTAACAGCTGTATTCATCGCTAACCTGTCCGGTGGTTAACAATCAGTCAAACTTCTGATTGATAGTTAAAGAAGAAACACACAATTGGTTGCACATTTGGTTGTTTTACATCATTATTGAATCAACAACAGCAAAAAATATAACCATAAATAACTATAGCAATACATTATAGGATTGTTTTACTCAATATAAAGCAAAGATATAACAGGAAGATCATAAAAAATACCATCACAAAAAAGAGGCAATTCTTCATGTTTTTCACAGAAAGAAACTCGAGAAGGATTAGTAGATGGTAAAGGATCAGGATGCACAGATAAGCCCTGGACTAAAAAGAAAAAGAATCAATATATATAGACCAAGCACATCAACAAATACAAACGACAAACAAATACTCACGTTCGAATGGAACACAATATCTGACATCATGTTTCTTTGGCCAGCTGTTGTTTTTCATGAAATGAAGCTAAAAAATGAATCAAAACTAAATATACAAAGGAATTAAATATTTCTTGAATGATGTATTTCCCAGCATAACTTAGTGTATTGCTATCTTACCTATAAATTATTTAATGTAGTAACATATTGAGTTAATTTGGGATTTTAAGTTGGACAATACTACAGTCTGTGTGTAATTTGAATCAGCAGCTCACTACTAGTCATTTCTCTTTGCATTTTTATTGTGTTGCCATGGTGATAAGCCGCCTATTCTATTTACACAGATTATGATGTTCAAATAGCAGTGTTAATTTTTAAAAGCATAACTTACATCTTCAAAAGGAGAAAAACCAGACATTCTTTTTTGTGTTATTAAATACCAGCTGCTGCGGTAGCTTAAATTTTGTATCAGAGCACTACCAAGATCAAAGAGCAGCAACCTTGCAATTCGGGATAACCTAAAACAATAACTGTTTATAAAGGTATGCAATCATGCAGCGTCATTAATAGTTAAAATTTTACTGTAACTTAAAATTTTAATTACATAGATATTTTAAATTAATATAATTCTATGAATAAAAACAGAAAATAAAATAAGGAATTTATTAATACTTATCAAAATGAAAAGAAGAATGAACTAATATTAGGGGTCATCCATAAATTACGTGAGGTCAAAAAGGGGGGGGAGGGGTTTGGAAAAATCTCACCAAGGGGGGAGGGGGGGTTGATTGAAATCTCACGTCAACTTTTTAAGTTAAAAATTATACGATTTTCTTTCTTTTTTAAGTATGAGAAAGGAATATATAAGAAGGAAGGAGAAAAATTATTTTTAAATAATCTCACGTGGGGGGGAGGGGGGGTCCAGCAAAATCTCACCAAGGGGGGAGGGGGGTCCAGAATTTGGAAAAAACACCTCACGTAATTTATGGATGACCCCTTATTACATTTAAAGAGTAAAAGAATTTATTAGCAAACAAATAAATATTTATACTAAAGGAATAAATATTTTACAAGTATATACTAGGAGGAAACACGTGTACCTTCTTGATGGCTCATCAAATGTTAGCAGTATGACAATATCCCCAGGTCTTAAGGTTAACAGTAAAGTTTCCAAGACAGTGGACTCTGAAAACAAGCATTTAATATTAAGATATGATGAAATGTGAGAACACGTAAGAAAAGGAAGGTTACTTAAATATAATGAGAATAAAATATAGTGATGTTGGGTAAAAGTTTAATATTTGAAAAATTTATTAATTTTACTTTTGTAGATTATGAAAGCTTGAAGTTTAAAGATAAGAAGTTTTGATTTGGTAACACATCATTCCTACTTCAAGTAGAAAATTTCCCCTATATTGTTTTGCCCCCTTAAATTATTACTAATTTATCTTTTGGCTTTAAATAATATCATTGCAGATCTTAGGGAGTCATTTTTACCTTTTTCATATGTGTCAATATGCCCAACTCGAATAACGGTCCGAGTCATATTGTCGATCACTGCAACATTCATTCCTCTTCCTCCATCATTGACATTGTTAGCTATGATACTAAAATACAAGATAACAAAGGAGTAATTTGTGAACATTCAAAGTTATAAAAAAACATGCAGCTTTTAAAACATAATCAATAGACTAAGTAACTATTCCTTGAAGTAAAATTTTGAAGCGTAATCTTTTTAATAGACAGTAAATGTGTAAATTAGTTTCTGAACTATGTTGTTCGTTAAGGTTATTTTACTATTGGTACATCAGGGTAACTTTTCCTATCACTTCTACTAATAATTTATCCCCATGTTATGAGTGATCAGAAAATAGCAACTTACTACTTGCCATCCACACAAAGCTTTGGCTCATCTTTGTTGTCTTTTCCAGTGTAAATGTGAACTGAAAACTTGTCTTTGCCGCAATCTTTTGGAAGACCACAATTTGGTACAATTTCTCCAACTTGAATTGAATGCAAAGTAGTAACAGTCCTGAAGAAAAGGTCAAAATATAAAATACAGATTCAGCTAAATATGGACATGAGTGAGTCACGACATTTAATACCGAGTAAGCAGATTTCCCAATAAAGTAAAAGTTCATTTAATTTTAACAACTTACAACATATTTATTTATCAATGCAAGGCCCATGAAATGGTATAGAGCAGCGGTTCTCAAACTTTCTATTGCCACAGACCCCTTTATGTAGCAGTCAGACGTCGCGGACCCCCAACATTTTAAACACCAAAAGCCGTAACCAGACTTTTGTTTTGGGTTTTAGATTAATTAAAATTAGTTTATATAAATCATAATAAAATTTTACAATTATTACTCAAGAGGCGTATATAGATGTTTATTTCGGGAAGGGACAAAAATTATTCCTCAGCCCCAATGTATATTTCATTGGTCCAAGTAGCTTTTTAGTACATTTTTAAGTAAAATTTGCGTCTTAGGGAACTTAATATAAAAAAGTTATGAGTAATTAAGTTTTAGCTACAAAAGGTGGGTCTGGATGTCCTCCCCCAGAAAATTTTTGGAAATTCTACTCGAAAAAACAGGTTTTTAATTAGTTTTGATACCCCTAGTTAGAATTTTTTGAATATAAGTTTTTTTTGTAAGATTTGCATTTTGATAAACTTAATGTAAAAAAAAAGTTTATAACAATAGAGTTTTAAGAGCAAAAAGGTATGTGGGGGATCATCCCCAGAAAAGTTTTAGAAATTTGACCCTAAAAGCACAATTAGTTTTAACTTGGTGTTGAAACACTTCCAAATTTCAGACTATATTCTTAGGTAAGATTTCGATTTTGATGAACTTTTTTTAAAAAGGTTTTTAATAATAAAGTACCAAGTACTAGATGGGGTTTGGGGGTCCTACCACAGAAAATTTTCGGACATTTAATCCAAAAAAACAGGGTTTGAACTTGTTTTGAAACACCAAGTCCATATTTCAGGGAGGGGATAGGGCCCTTTCACCCACATTTATATACGCCCCTGAATTACTCTGTGAGGGTTTGGGGTCTCCCCCAGAAAAAATTTTGAAAATTGGCCTCAAAAAGATGTGTTACTATGTTCATTTTGAGGCATGTTTTTGGTTACACTTGAAGAGAACAGTTCCTTGTAAACCATTTAAATTTCAAGGAAAAAAATTATGCATTGAAGTCAAAATTTTGAAGGGGCTGGGTGTTCTCCCCTAGAAAATTTTTGAAATTTGCCTCTTAAAACTAGTGTTTCATTTAATTTTGAAACTCTTTGGGGAATTCTATAAGTAACTTGAGGAATTCCCCAAGGTAACTCGCGGACCCCCAGGGGTCCGCGGACCACAGTTTGAGAACCGCTGGTATAGAGTGCCAAATAGGAAATGTTGAAAACTAATTAATTTTTAATAAACAGAAACTCTCTTTCTGTGTCATTAGGGAATGAGGAAAGACACTGTAGGTAATATAAAAAAGTGGCATACTCATTTTCTAATATAGGTCTTTCATATATATGGTTAGTTTGCTGCTTCCTTATCATGACATTTGTTGCATCAGTGTTTACAACAATAGGGACCTCTGTATAGCCTGGAAGAAAATTTGTATAATAAATCACAAAATAAGGAACCAATGGATTAAATTATTAGAAATGGAAGGACATCTTATTATTGACTTAAATAGAATAATTAAGGTAATTTATTAATATTATCTTTAAAGTAAAAATTGTGAGTCTACAGTTAGCTGCAGGAATACCAATTGCTCAGCAGAAATATATATATTTTAACAAGATCTTAAGAAGTAGGATGAATAGGAAATAATTTCCTTCTAAAGAAATTTCATTTATTTCATTCAAAATATATTTTCTAAGAGAAAAGCACATATCATGTTAATATACCTTAACTGAAAAAATATGATCATTTATTGTATAATGACTATTTTGTAAATGAAAATAATAAACCGAACAATTGATAAATTATATTTTGAATACATTTATTTTGATGATCATAAAATACAGTGCTCTCAATAAATCAGGCAAGGTTACATAAATATACCTGTATCATTTAACACTTCAAGTGTTAGAGGCAACTTTTCTGAAAAAGAAAATAGATAAATAAAAATAATGAATAAATGGTGCATATTACAAGGATACATAAAAACAATTAAAAAATGAATTTCATTCATAATAAAATCATCTTTTTCACAGTTAATCTTACAACTATTTTAATGCATTAAGTAGTTCTTGGATAAAAATAATTTTAATTATAAAATAAGTTAATTATTTTGTAGATATGCAGATAGGACTAATAAACATTTATTGTATTTAAAAGGTTAATTATGCTTGAAAAAAATTGCCTTTGAATTAAACAATTTTCACACCATTAATATTAAGTATCAGTTCAATTCCGTTAACGTCCCCGTAAAATATCACCAAGCTTTTTTGGACGCCATTAATTAAAATATTGACAAATTTTTC
The DNA here is from genome assembly GCA_024610705.1 of Tetragnatha versicolor. Classification (NCBI taxonomy): domain Eukaryota; kingdom Metazoa; phylum Arthropoda; class Arachnida; order Araneae; family Tetragnathidae; genus Tetragnatha; species Tetragnatha versicolor. Next base: position 6,486,248 of record JANDEH010000022.1, read on the forward strand.
TGATTTTTATTGATAAACTGATCAGTTATTGATCTAACAAAACATTTTAATCTATGAGTTTGAAATAATTTAGCAATATTTCTACTTTTGGTGTCCAAAAGAGCATGGTGGTATTTAGCAGGAACATTAATGGAATTGAACCTCAGTACCTAAAATTTGAACTATTCTTTTTTGAACCGTGATTTACAAACACTCACTCAAGTAAGAGTATCAATATTTTATAAATAATAATACTTTGGGGAAGTTCCAAGAACAAGAGTGTATGTCATCCCACCTGCAGCCTTTGAGACTCGGTTACTATACACATTCATTCATTTTAACATACCATGTTAATAATAACTTGCAGAAAGTTTTTACTATAGGTTATTTTATATGCACAGCAAGTTTCTCATTTGATCACACTATGATGAGTAGCAAGTTCTACAAATTGTTTATTTACATACTGGTTCAATTCCGTTAACGTTCCCACTAAATATCGTCTATCTCTTTTGAACGTCATATAGTCAAATATCAACAAATATTTCTGATTTTTAATGATAAATTGAACAGTTATTGACCTAATTAATTGATTAGTTTGAAATATTTTAGCAATATTTCTACTTTTTGCAGTCTTAATGAGCATGGCAGTATTTATAGCGGGATTGTTAATGGAATTGAACCTACATACTTACCATTACTTAAAGTATTATTGTATGTGGAGGTAATGTAAAGGCCAAAAATAACTAGAAATGCTAAGGCAACAAACGTCGACCCTGAAACTAAATATTAAACAAATGTACTAGAAGCGAAATAAAAATGCACTATATTAACAAATTCGCAAATATATTCAATTAATAATCACCAGTTATAACAAACTTTATATTAATTTCAAGTAAACAGATACACTTACAACCACATTTACGAGAAAATAACCAGATAGGCAAAGAAAACAGTATCTTCAAATACATTCTAAAATTCCTGCAATAACAATTGATAGAATCAGATTATAAAAGAGCATAGGAAATCCAATAATATGACACAAGAAATAGAAGCAGAAATCACTACTGCTAGTATAACAAGGATTTTTAAAAATTTTTAAAAATTTGCTTACATTTCGGAAGCACTAAAGTTTTGTTACCAAATTTTACTACCAAAAAATTTCTTTAATATAGTAATGAAATTTAGAGAAGAAAAAAAGAGTGAGATCTTTGTTGTTAGACATAAGCCGGAAACGAGAGCCTTAAATAAATCCCATTTTTAGCCAGAAAATACCCCAGAATCCAGAACAGAATTGTTTTGAGTTGAGTTAACCAACTTAAGTTGGTTTGTAGCGGCATGTGCTTGCACCTACGAGCCACTTGCGCCTTCTTGCTAAAAGTTTTTTTAAGTGATAAGATCACAGAGTACTAGAACAGAGAGTCCGTCGCCATAGGCGCTAAAATGGAAAACTTGTTTTTTATAAAAATGATCATGCACTCGGTTTCTTCATGTTATTTTCTTGCGTTCAGCGTGTGTTATTGAATTACTGAATCTATTGTTGAGTTTTAGGCTAGGCGCGCACTGGAAGCGCGTTCTGGAAGCCAGAACGCATTCATAGGCGAAGACTCTACTTGGCCGATTGCTAAGAACCTCGTTATAGAGATCTATTGCGCTCGAGTGACAGTTATGTTCCAGTCACCGTGACGGAAGTCTCTTTTGTGCGCTCTTAGCCTTATTACTTCACTGCCGCACAACAAAGAAAAAAACTACTTGGATGTTTGGTCACCTTATAAATAGTTATAGCATATAGTATAATTCAGTGGCTATATAGAAATTTATTTCTGGAGGGGTCCAAATATCCTCTAAAATGTTAGGAAGGATTTGTATCTTGATGCGCCCGCCGTGCTTTTCTGAGGACTCTGAGGACCAATCGCCGCCATATAGTTTAGGTTTCGGTTCAGAGGCGCGTGCATCTCTTTCCCAGACCCATTTTCGAACTCCCCCAGAGAGGCAGGCGTAATATGCTACACTGTCAATAAATTCTTCGTTGTGTTAAATCCCTCGTACCTCCTCGTTAAATCCCTCGTAAAAATCCTCGTTTGATTTTTAAAAAAAAAATCAAAAAAATCGGATTTATTTGATTTAAATCGGATTTTTTTTATTTAAATCAGATTTTTTTTTATTTAAATGAATAACTAGCTCTGAACTTCCTGAAACTGGTTAATAATAAACTGATATTGTAATTTCAATGTGATATAATAATTTAGGATTACTTAATATCCCAATTTTGACCAATTTTATGCATTAATTAATTGAATTAATTAGGGGGAGCGGTTTGCTACCATTTCATGGTGAAATGCCCAAGCCCATTCTAAAATGGTGAATGAACAATTATACTATCAGTTACTAAAATTTTTATCCTTTCTATAACTATTTTAGCACCAATTGTGAAATCAATAATAGCTTTAAAAGAAATTGTGACAATGATTTCTTAAAAAATCTATGCCTCATTTTTGTGTAAAAATTTTAATCAATCTTCGAATTATAATTCATTAAAATTAATTTTACTCAAAGTAATATGTGTACTTATTTCTTTAAAATAAGTAATAAAAATAAAATAAACAACTTATTGACAGTCATGTACATAGAGAATAGAGCTCTATTCGCTGTAGTTATGTAAAGGAAAACAATAGTTTGGAAAATTTGACTAACTATAAAAGCAAGCTTACGATAAAAATCATTCACATGCTTTTATTTTAAAAAAGTTGATGTACCAGATAAAAAAATTAAAATATTTTAATTCTTGTTTAGTTTAGCACAATTATTGATTCCAAACCCTGCTACTTACCCCTTTTTGTCATAAATATTTTTGTAAAATTTGGTAGTAAAATTGTTCTTTAAATTACAGGCAATTTTATGTAGAGTAACCTTTACCTATCTCCCAGTTACATATATCTAGCAGAATTTTTTTAAAAAATTGTAAAATGCAAATAATCTTGCAAACCATTTTAAAGCATACACAACTAATTTTTTATTTAAATTGTGGAAGTTCAACATTTTTGATTTAAACCAATGTTTTTTTTAAAAAAAATCAAGTGATTTAAATCAAGCAACCCTGGTGCATTACATTTTAAACTTCACTCTACATTTCAAATCCTAACATTTTCTCAATGTAGCTGGGTTTTTTTTCCAGTTTAATTCACCACAAAAAAGTTTTTAAAAAAAATGAAGATAACCCAAAACTGTAATAATTCAAAATTTTAAAAATGGAGAATGTCTTTTTTTGAGAGGTAAAGGTAACGTGGCTGCAAAAAATTATAGTTAATTATAAAAATTATTATCGCATCTAGTTATTTTTTATTTAAAAAAACTAATCACAGTAGATTTAATTTGTTACAGCCACGCTTAACCTTTTACCTCAGAAAAAAGACAATGTCCATTCTTAAAATTTCGAATTATTTTAGATTTATTACTACTTCAAATATATTTTTATGTAAAAAATATTGATATTTTTCTACAAATATTCAAAATCAAATTTACCTTATTATTATTTTTTTGCGTTATTGGTGAAGATCTGTAAATGAAAAATTGCTGAGGCAGTATTAAAATCGAAAGTAACATACTCAGAAGCCGAGCCGAATATGACGATTTAAATTGCTTTACCCCTCCCGTTTCCTGTTGGAATTATTCCGGGATCCGGAAAGAAAGAGCAAACTTTCCTAACCTTGACCCTAAACTTAAACAGCAATTTATTTTACATTGACGTCCACCACTGAAATGCAGTATCTTTATTTGAATCCTATAGGAGCGTCCGGGTGTTTCGTTGACGGTCGAAATCCCTTGTTTTCATCCACTGAATGACGTATCATCACGTAATTGATGTATTTCCGTTTCAGCTTGACCCTGGCGAAAATATATCAGTCTTCTGCGAGAAAAACCAAGGTGCTACTTACAATACATATCTTAAAAGCAAAGACAGTTTAAATAAATGACATCGCTGAAACACGAAATGCAATTTTTTTTCTGGTAGGAAACACTACCCACAGTTTACTTTCTTTAAACTTTGCGTTGAGAGAAAATCCTAACTTTACTCTTTTAAGTTTCCTCCAAGTTTTTCTTTAGTTCTATGCTTTTTTCCTTGTTATACACAATGAGTGTCAAGGCATCACAGTTGGATTCAGTATTTACATTTATTACAGTAAGAAAGAATAAGTACTTCTGGGATAAAGAAGCAGTTAAAAAAATCACACATTTTAATAATAGGCTTTTATTGTCTTGCAAGTTAAGTCACCATATTCTAATTCAAAATCTAACAAACATATCTATAGGGGGAAAAGTTAATATAAACTAAACTAGCTGAAGTTGACTGACTAAAATCTATTTTATATCTTGCCTAAGGCAGAACTAACGCTTTTAACGGTTTAATTATATTTCGGCATGCAGATGTAACAAAATAAGACGACTATTTTTTATGAGATCCTATTTTAGAGTTGATAAATGACTATCGTTCAAAAAGGCTTAATTTATGATAAGTTTAGGGGGTTGGGAAACACTTTAAAACTTTTTTACTAATGAGTTTAAAATTTTTGCTAAAGAAAGATAGACCATCAAATTTATAATATAAAAATTTTCTGCTCAAAAGTTTTCAAAAATTTTAAAATTTAATTTAGTGCAAAAAGAGAGGTAGTTCAAAGCTGATTTACTTAAATTGTTATTAATCAATTTTGAGAATTTTTTGCCGCAGAAATTATGCAATATCTTTAATTTTGATTCAGCATTTTAAGAAATACCAATTCATTAAAAATATAAATAATCAAGTAAGAAATTCTTGACAATTTTTTTTGACTTAAAAAATCCTAATAAAAAAATTGTACTTTGAATCAATTCAAACAGATGCTAAATGTTTAAAATTTAAAAAGTACGTGTTTTAAATTTCCCCTCTTTATCTTGAACGATTCTTGACTTATATCAGTTTAAAGATGAGAAACAGTGACAAAACGCATCATAGAAGAGAAACGCATTTAATGGAAAACGTTGAGTACTATCTATAGGTTACCAAAGCAGTCAGCAGAAAACAAATATGATCTCTTGTTCTCTTAATGATAGAAACATAAATTCAAACCTTATTTTAAAGCAGAAGAAACAACTGGGTTATTTTTTAAGTATTTTGTTTAATTTGACTATTTTGTGTTCCGGTCTCTCTTAAATATATCATTACATAATTATTTTTAACTGGTCTCCCTCAAATCGAGAGCTACCCTGGCTACGCTTTTCTCGCACGTAGGCCATACCGAGAACCATTTCCATTCCCCAATATTCTCATAGAAAGCGAGACACCCGAGATACCAGAAAGGAGCAATAACGCATGATTTGCGATCCTCTTTTTCTGACCCTTCTTGTGTTTTAATGGAAGGATTGTGGTAGCAGGCACGTGACAAAGGTCAAAGAAGGACTGCAGGAGACTTTTTCACGTGCATCTCACTTTTCGATGGTTTGTGAAAGACCGCAGACCGGAACCCTTTTAGAAAACCTCCTTCCTTGCCTTCAATTTACATACAGAGTAGAGAAGGTAGGTGAAATTAAGAATTGAAACCAATAAAAATTAATAATAGATTGAATTAATTATTCAAAAGGTAAAAATAAGGAAAGCAATGTTGTTTTAAGGGTCCTTTTCCTGAAGTGTGAACCCCCCCCAAAAAAGCCTGATCGAAGTATGCTATTGTTGGAAACACTGTTTTCTTTCAATTTAAAGATGGCAAAAAGGGAATCGACAATGATAATAAATGAAAATCATTCAATATCAAAAACATAGTTTGAAATTTTTGAGAACTCCTGTTCACCCGTAAATATTGGAACAGAATATTATAGAAGTTTATATTAGGCGCGGGATACAATTTTTCTGCTAACAAATTGGCCTAGAGCTGATGAATGAAATGAAATTGACCTCGGTGGCGATTTTTATATTAATAAGAGTGGAGAGGACACTGAATGGTTTCGATATCCGAAGTAAAAGCAGGATGAAAGAGGAATAGCGGGGATGGATGATGTTTTTTTAATTTTGACGGAAGAGAATAGGTGTCTATGTTCTGGTATTTAACTCATTTCTTATCGCACGTCTTACGTTGTTTGAAATTTAAAAAAATATTTAGTCAGAATAGTTGGTTTAAGTGTTGATAAAATATCAGTAATTCAATTGACGATTGATAGCGAGATTTATTGAGTCACAAAATAACATTAGGAACGTTTGTTGGGCTTGTGCTCCAAAAGTAACTAAAAAATTCAAAACTGAAAAAAATTTTTTACATTTTCTTAAATGGATTTTTCATATTGTCAAAAGTTTTTTTCAAAAGTCAAAAAATTTTTTCCCAATCATTATACTTTAACTTATAAATTATAAAATCATATAAGATTGCAAAGTATGAAACAAATCGGAAAAAATTGATCTCTCAGGGGTTTTAGATCGCAAGCTTTATCACATCACTGTGGTCGCTCACTGCGTGTTGTGCCTCATAATACCATAATTTTAAATCGGGCCCTGAGCACGTGTAAAACAACAGAGGTATTTTCTGTTTAAAAAATTCTCGAAACGTTACTTTCAGATAAAAACAAAAAACTGCGTGAGAAGCGAAGTTTTTGGTGTATATCTTAAAACTTGCCATGCAATTTAACCTGAAAATAATTATCTGAATCGGATAAAATTTCTTGGAACCTAATGGAAAAACCGGTTGAAGAGGTTATCACAGTGTTTTTAAAAGGAAAAATTCTGCTAAAAGAGTCCATACATAAAAGAAAATCCTATCCATGCGATTCAGCGACACAATCTTCAAAGTTTGTTTTTTAGATATATGGAACTTAAAATTCACGTAAAAATTCGAAGGATAGTTGGGGAAATTTTTAGCAACAACTTGAAATTATTCCTGATTATACTTTCTTAAATTTTAATGTTATTTTAAATACCCGACCTATACGTATAGTCATTGATGAGGTAAAATATTTAGAAAAATAATTTGTTACAATCTAAAATGTTATCCTATTTCCACAAAACTACATTTGTTTATTTCTTTTGTGTTAAAACTGAATCCTAATTCCTAATAATGATTTATCCCCACTATATTTGCCAGTTTATTATCAATTCAAACCGAATAAATAAGTAGCAATTTTAATCGATAGCTGCTTATGTTTTTATGAATATTTTTGTGAATATTACTTTTTAAGGGGACATCCATAAATTACGTGAGGTCAAAAAGGGGGGGAGGGGTTTTGAAAAATCTCACCAAATCTCACCAAGGGGGGAGGGGGGTCGATTAAAATCTCACGTCAACTCTTTAAGTTAGAAATTATACGATTTTCTTTTTTTTTAAGTATGAGAAAGGAATACACACACATAAGATACTGCAAATTATTTTTAAAAATTTGTAGGTAAATCTCACTTGGGGGGAGGGGGGGGTCCAGCAAAATCTCACTAAATCTCACCAAGGGGGGAGGGGGTTCCAGATTTTGGAAAAAACACCTCAAGTAATTTATGGATGTCCCCTTAAAAGACTATGGAAAATTAGCCCTATTAATTGTTTAACAACTCAGGATCAGAAATATTTTGCGATTACCAGACTTTTTAATCCATCTGTCACTCAGTATTATAAAAGAATAGTTGGAATTTATCTGATAGATAACCCTGTCATGATAAGAGAAGCTGTTTTTAAAAATCATTTGTTAGGTTAGGGCTTCTGTCCTTGAAACAGTCTATGTATATTTGAAAGTTGAACTAATGAAAGCAGTCGCAGATTTTTTTTTAAATTCTAGCTTAAATTAGGTAAATACATTTTTCTCGTAATTTTCCGTTTGAGTGTTTTTGATAGGATTCCGGGGGTTATATTGAATTCTTTAGAAAAAAATTCCCTTAAATTTTCCCAAAGTTATTTTCATGTCGTCATCAAACTAAAAATATTTATGTAATTAAGATTAGAGAATGGCCAAATTAAAAAAATAATTTTGAAAGGAATTTTTCTCTTACATTAGGTTATTTATTATTTTATAAATCTTGACTTTTAAGCATTCATTCACTCCGCAATAGAAATAAAACTTTTTTGACTTTTAAAAAAGACCATTGTAGATAATGTTGAATTTAGTAAGTTAATTTTTTTGACCTCAGAATCTTTAGCCCCAAGTTTTCGGGTGAATGACCATCAGTGTATCTCTCTTTATCTGAGAACAGAAGATAACTTATAAAATCGGAAGCAGATCCCGCGATTTGAAACTAGTATTTTTTAATGTTTCGCAAGTGTCTCAATATATATGTTTTAAGGACTAGGGAGCTACCGCCCCCTGCTCGCTATCGCTTGCCAACCCCCGTAAACTGCTGACGCAGGACCTTTTGGAATTGCTTCGCAATTCCCACGAATTCCAACTCGTTGAACTTAACACATTTTATAAAACAATTAAACAATTTACAGAAAAAACGTCAACCAACTTATTAAAAATACTTCAAATCCCCTCCATGAATAAATCTCCCTTAAAAGTTTGAGTATATATTAACTCGAACTTATCAAAAATTTAAACGAAATGTTTTTAAAAATATTCATCTTAATTATTTTTAATCTATGATTATAAAAATAACTAATTCTAATTGTTTATCAATATTCGGACCAAACAAAAAATATTATTTTAAAGTAACTCGATAGTATAATATGCCTAGTGTTTATCATTCATATTTTTTTAAACCCAGACTTGTTAAACAATACCGTTTAAGCAATTGAAAACAATAAGAGACAAAACATCACGATGTTTACAATTAATTTCGATAAAATCAGAATAAAAATTATGAATATTGGACAAAAAGTGAGAAATTTTAGTATAAAATGGCGTTCATGTAAGTTTTTAGAATATGTTTTTATTAGTCTTTGAGTGATATTTCATCAAGAAAGTACTTTTTTTAAAAGGTGAAAAAACATGTTTCATCTTAAAATAAAGCGTCAATCGGACGTTGTGATTGGATGCATAATAATTTGATTGACAGTACTTGCTTTATAACTGCGACCTTATCCGTTATCTAAAAAAATAGAAATATTTTAAAATTGAGAATTTTTTTGAAAAATCGAAGGGCTTACTCGGAAATCCGGAAAGAATCCGGACATTTTGATACCATATATGTGTCATTCGGTTCAGTAATTAAAAAGCCTTTCCCTGGAAACCGTTCACTAAAAACTTTTTTTTAGAATAGAGAGATAAACTGAACACAATTTTGCTGCAGGTTGTGCAAGCCCGAAACCGAAGGATCAAACATAATTACTGTTTAATTATTAAAATCGATCAAGATATATTGATAAAACATTGAATATTTTGGTGCCTTTCTCGGGGTATACATAATTGTTTTCCTTCTAACTAACAGGTTTACACAACTGATGGCCAGCTATTCCTCATTTTGTGAAACCATAAGACTTGCATAACTCTAAAAATTGGATTCATAAAATTTAAAACTTTTAAGCCCTGGGTGAAGCTACTTTACTTTGCTTTGCTATCCAAGGTTTTAATTACAACTGGACAACTACTATATTATTGCTGCAAATACTATAAACATTCATAGGTTTAAGGGAATTTTTTGAAATTTCTGTCAAAAACAAAAATGTTTGGGAAAAGTTTTGATAAGTAGAAATTAATATCAGTAAAAACCTTCAAAAATATTTTTTAGTCATGTGTAGTTTTTAAAACCTCATCTAAAGAATTGGCTTTAAATAAACAAAGCAAAAGGAGTAAATGAATACTCGCTTTTGAAAGATAATGCTTATCTCTGCTGCGTCATTACCTAACACTCACGTGCCCCGTGCAAAAAACGTTACACACGCAATGTGAAGGGAGAAACCTATTATTGTATTGGTACTGTTTATTTATAATTATGAACACTTCCTTTGATTCTTGATGGAAAATTCGTATAATGAACATTTGATACACCTAAAATCCTGAAATACGTTTCCACTTTTTGTTTTTAAACCTTTTTTCACCAGTCATTCTAACTAACTGTGGAAAAGAATCCTTTGTAAAAATAGCTAAGATTTAAGAGAAAAAAAAGCTAAGATTTTCTGGGTCCGATTAACATGACAGGAGTGCTGCTGTCGGGTATGATATAGGGTCAATTGGGATAAGTGGGTCACTGGGGTAAGTGGGTCACTCCCCTTAAACTTAAATATTTAGATGAAATTTCACACTTTCTCATATTATTGTTACAGTTTGTCACACTGATGGGTTTTGCATATGTTTGATTTTTGTTTTTCTTTTTAAGATCATAGAACTAATTTAAATTAGATTCCTAGAATGGATTTTTCGGAGAGTTCAAGATGCATGTTTCAAACAAGTATTTCCAGCTAAGTTTTCATTATATTTTGATACAGTCGAATCCGCTTAATGTGATCACGGTTAATGTTATCAATCGGATAATGTTATCGAAATCGACAAGTCCCGATTTTTCCTATTTAATTTAATGTAAAATGCATCGCTTAATGTGATCAACTATGGATCAACACGCCGCTTAATGTTATCAAAATTCGTCCAAATCTCTTGAAAAACGTCTGCTTTCGTGGTTTGTTTTGATTTGAAGGTCAATTTTTATAAGTAATCATCTGCCCCACCCTAGAGAATCTGGTGCTTATTTTTTCTGAAACTAATGAGCAAGGAAAAGAAAACACGCATTCCTCATATTATTGAAAGAAAACGGAAACGCTTAAAGGGGGGGTCCGATTCCATGCCTATCGGTGTCTTGCAGATGTTTCTGATAAGAGATTTGATTCCCTTGTTCAAAGGAATTCAGATTATATAAAATGATTTATTGGATTGGAAGGATAAAATGTAGCGCATATAAATATAAATATAGTGTATTTTTTTTAAATACGTTATTTACAATTATGTAATTTTGATTTTAAACCAAACAATCTAATTACACTGTTTAATGCTTTTTGATATAAAATCGCTTATTGTTATCAATCGGATAATGTTATCAGTTTGATCTCGGACAGTTGCGATCACATTAAGCGGATTCGACTGTATAACCTGTTGTGCAAAGTTTAACTTAAAATACTTACTGCAATTTGAGTTTTTACAAAATTTTTAATTTAGAAGCGTTTAGCAGGGGGGTCCCACTTACCCCTATTGGGGTAAGTAGCCCTCTTTATGGAGTAAGTGAGACCCCTTATTATGGTGTAAGTGGTTCTAGAATCTAGAGCAGTGGTTCCCAACAGGTGGTCCACGGACCACTGGTGGTCCGTGAGGCCTTCCGAGGTGGTCCGTGAGAAGATTTTTAAATAACATCCAAAAAATGTGTGCAAAATTTTTAAAAATAGTTTTCCTGTTCACACATTCCAGGAAATAGTAAAAATACTACAGATACAAAAACATAAGTAAAAAAATCATACGTCTCATAAATAAAAAATGTTAAGATCTCCTATGAATCATTTGTTCATTTCTATTATTTTGCACAGTTTTATTCAACAGTAGTTTATTACAGAGAAAACGAAATGTGATGATGTGGAAAAGTATTGCATGAAATTAATTAAAACTGAGAGGCGTCGGGGTGGGGCTAATAAAGAATAGAATGATCTGACTTATACTTGGTTTGATACGAAGCAAAGCGTGGAAGTGTTGCAAGATACTTCAAACTGGGATCCTAATGGTCAGACAGAGGGTCTTCGAGAAATCCTGGTATGAAAAGAGAAAATTTTCTAAGATACACGTGAAATAGGTTTGTTCGAAGATATGAGAAAATTTTATTGCCGAAAGTGCGAAAGTTTTTGAACCCATAAATTATTTTCTATTTTAATTGCTCCTTGTTGTTGTTGTTGCTAATCCCAATTGGCCTAATAAAGATTAGACCAATTCCAGGAGTCCATTAACTTTCAAGAAGTCAAGAAATAAAAATCTGTCAGAAAGAACCTCGTCAAGTTTAAAATCGGTACAGATTAAAATATGCTCAGGCGATGCCTGAGCAGCTCTGCACTTCGTGCAAACTTTAAAAACCTTCTGTCTCTGATTAAATTGGAGGCATCTCAAGTGTCCGCTGACAAACCTAGAGAAAGCAGTCTGGCTGCCTCTCTGACCTGTAAAGGATAGGGCACCACCGGGGTGCTTAATAGAGTACCAGTCATGCGCAGGAGGCACTTTCCAGATGTCGCTATTTCTTTTCTTTAACTCAGAGTAAACCTCACCAAAAGTAAAAAGTAAATCAGGCTGAGGTGACTCCATTGAAGCAGCTTTTGCCAATGAGTCAGCCATCTCGTTCCCAAATATTCCAACGTGAGACGGTATCCATTGAAAGTGCATCTGTCAGAGAGTCTGTCAATTAACCTTAGGATAGATGCTTAGGATAGATAGTTACTTAGGTGTTGAATTGAAGATCTGCTGTCTGTCAGAATCCATATGCTTTCAAGTTCAGGCTCAACGATACCATCAACATAACTAAGGCCATTTTCAATAGCTATCAGCTCTGACCTGAAAACAGAGCAGATATTTGAATTTCTGAATTTGAAACTATAAGTGTTAGTACCGGTCTTGATGTACACACCACTACCAGAGCAACCTTGGTCACCTTTGCTGCCGTCAGTATATATTTGAATGGAATTACTAGGGATAGCATCGATAGTCTCAAGAGCCAGTTGTCTCATAAATTCGGGGTTATCAGCATCTTTTTTCGATGGATACATTAGTTCCGTGTGGAAATGAACAGACTGGAAATCCCTGACAGGGCTAAAGCATCTAATTGCTCCTTTGAAATAATTATTGACTTTTGACGTGGTTTCTATCGGGAGAACATCAGCCTCGCCTATAGAAATTCCTCTGCCTCAACTCACAGTCAGTGCATGTCCAGTTTGCTTTTCTGTGATCAACAGAATTCCTGGTTATTTCATTCGTCCTGCAGTTTAATTTAAATACTTTATTTCAAATTTAAATCTACTAATAATATATTACCTTATTTGTTGGTTTTGAAAAAGAAAAAAAAATATCTACTTTATACTGTTTTTTTTAAACCAGTAACTTTTGTATAGGTGTGAATCCTTCCAGGGTTAATAGATAAAAAGAAAAAAGGATTGATAAAAATGGTTAAATGGTCCTTTATAAAAGGTATATTTTTAAATAATTAGCTATAAAGGTAATGTAATGTTAATTTTACTTTTAAGTTTAATAGATTATTTGATTTTCTAAGTTTTATTTAGAAACATTGTAAGACTCGGTTTCCCTTAATTCAGAAAAAAGTCAAAACTTTAGACCCTCCTTGAGGAATGAATGCACTGAAAAAAAATTTAAAATTTTGAAGACACAGTTAAGGATAGAGATGGTCCGCGGAGGTTCAAATTTAAGTGAAGTGGTCCGCAGACATATTTGAGTTGGGAACCACTGATATAGAGGGTCTTGGTTACAAGCGGTGATATTCCGTTTGGAGCTGGTTGCATCATTATTGGCAACTTTATCGCTTGCGCCGCGCCGGGATTCTGGAGGAGTAGTACTAAATTTTAAAAGTAAAGTTTGGGATGGGAATGGTCCGCAAGAAGTTCAAATTGAAGTGGTCCGCAGACATATTTGAGTTGGGAACCACTGATCTATATTCACCTTTATGGATCAGCGATCCCAGGTGATGATTTTTTCTTTATATCTTTGTATTTTTTTTGTATGTGTATAATAAATTTGATTTGATTTGAAGTTAAAAGTTTTAAACATTATATTTTTTTATAGAACATTTGAAAATTTTGACAAAACAAATGAAATGGTGCTCTTATTTCATTCTGTGAGAATAATAAATTCTCCCCCAAAATAAACTCATTTTTTTGCAAACTCAGTTTTTTTAGGTCAGTTCTCCACTTCCTCTTTATTAACTCAGCTCTACCCCTTTCCTTCAGGTTCGAATGGTTCAGGAAGTTTATGAAGACGCCCTTGAAACTATTCCCCCGCCCCACTTCGTTTCAATATGTGTTTTCTTAATTTCTCAGAAAAATGAATATGAAAAAACGACTTAATATTTTACTTTACTAACCATAACTTCTCAAAATTTATTTTAAATGTTAATCGAATTTTAAGTTTTCCAATATAAAGTATAAGTAGTGAATAAAAGTTGTCTTTAACTACCCACCGTTTTCAGGAAATTGAAGTAAAATTAAACATAATTTAAGTAAAATTTTTTACTATATAAATGAAATAAGAACAAAAAAATATAAGGAAAATAGAGAGAAAAATTGGATGGATAAATTTTCATGGATAAAATGCTAGTGTTTCTTACAACCCTATAGTTTTGTTTATGGGGTAAAATTGAGCCCTAAATTGAAGGAGAAAATTGAGTTATGTAGCCCATTTAACCTCCTAAAAAGCCCAATAAAAATCTCGAGTTAATTTAATTGCAAAGACAAGACAAATTGAAATAGTTGAAAAAGCATGACTTTAGGTCAGTGGTTCCCAACTGGTGGTCCGCGGACCACTGGTGGTCCATGAGACCTTCAGAGGTGGTCCGTGAAAAGATTTTTAAACTTATCCAAAAAATGTGTGGAAATTAAAAAATATATAGTTTACTATAGTTCAACTGATAAAATAATGGATTCTATTTTGTCTGTTGAATTTCGTGAGAGCTTGATAAAAATGGTTAAATGTCTTTTATAAGAGGTATATTTTTAAATAATTAGATATAAATTTAATATGTAACGGGTAGTTTAATAGATACTTGATTTTCTAAGTTCCACATAGAAACATTGTAAGACTCGGTTTCCCTTACTTCAGAAAAAAAGTCCAAATTTTAGACCTCTATAAGGAATAAATGCACTGAAAAAAAGACAAAATTTTGCAGATACAGTTAGGGATAGAGATGGTCCGCAGAGGTTCAAATTTAAGTGAAGTGGTCCGCAGACATATTTGAGTCGGGAACCACTGCTTTAGGTGGATGATTTTGCTAGCGGCATCAACTTCAAATGGGATTTTTTTCTCTAAAATAATTATTCTAAAACGATTAACTATTATTTTAACTTATTTCAGGTTTTTAGGCCAACACACAAAGTAGCTAATTAAAATTTTTCTTATTACCCCTGTTATTACTCCATTCTCCCCATATCCCCTCTACTTTCTGGTTTAGGCTCGGAAAATTAAACAACTAGAGAAAGCACATTAAAAGAAAGTCGTTATTTTCTAATCCTAATTCGCCAGTTCACCTAGTTTGCAGTTCCTTGGCAAGTGAAGACGAAGCGTTGGAAAATCGATTTTGAATGCATTAAAGATGTTACTTCCGACTTAACCTGGATGTCACGCTTTGATTGAGCTCATTCGCACCGATTGATTGACAAGGCGTGACCAAGTTCGGATTGACAACACCCTCGAGTGTCATTTTCTGACATCGGCACTTTCAGTGAGTCTCTTGTTCGGCTTGTTCCTCATTTTTTTCTCTCGTTAATGAAGATCAAAATGCTTTATGGAGAAAACTTACGAAACCATGTATTGTGATGTTCGCTTTAGTTGAAGTAATTGTGGTGAACCCATAATATCAAGGGCGTTGTCTGCGACAGAATGTTTGGGGGACGACGACCCAAGGATTCGGGATTCCTCCCAGAAATGATCTCTAATTTAAGTTCAGAACCATTGAATTTATTTTTTGAAAAAAGATTTTGTGAAATATCAAAAGGGTTATTATAAAAAGGGGAACAGAAAATTTTTGGAAGTTCGAGCCAAAAACTAATACACAGGGTCAAACTCATTTTTGAAGTGCTAGAAAAACGTATTAATTTTCAAAGTATTCAAATTTTTATGCTTCAGCCGTAGTTAGAAAAAAACATTTTGGGGATTCATTTTTTTGTCAAACTAGGGAGCTACCGCCCCCTGCTCGCTATCGCTCACCAACCCCCGTTAACTGCTGACGCAGGACCTTTTAGATTGCTTCGCAATTATTACAATACCAAGATCACTGAACTTAAATCACTTTATAAAACATAAGTAAAAACTATTAGTAGAAGAAACATCAACCAACTTTTCAAATATCCGTCACAGGTCATTTCCATGAATAACCCTCTCTTAAAAGTTAGAATATTTATCAACTCTAACTTATTCATAATTTAATTAAAATGTTTTTTCTAACACGTCTATTAATATATAAATATTGTTATTTAATATTCTGAAAAAAAACTTACCCTAATTAATCTTTTAAATTCTATCTTGTACCTAGTAACTTGTCAGTACACCTAGTGTTTAATAATTATTATTTTTGTTTCAACCCAGATTTGTTAAACAATACATTTTAAACCATTGGAAATAAGTAGAGAAAAACCTACATGACACTTAATGTTTACAAACATTTTCGTTTATGAGAAAAAAAATTGTTACATTTAAGACAAAATGTGTGATATTCTACTATGAAAAAGCATTTATGTAAGTTTTTATAATACTTTTATCTGTTTTTGAAATATATTTAATTTGGAAAGTACTTTAAAGTACATTTTTAAAACGTGAAAGGAATTCATTTCATCATAAAATATGGCGTCAGTTGGTTGTTGTGATTGGATGATAATAAGTTGTTTGATAATTGCTTGCTTAGTAACTGCGACCTTATCTGTAATCTAAAACAATGGAAATATTTTTATTTTAAAATTGAGATTTTTTTTGAAATTCTAAACGCTTATTGCACATCCTCAAAAGAATCCGGACAGTTTGATACCAAATATGTGTTATACGGATCAGTAATTAAAAAGCCTTTATCTGGAAACCGTTCACCAAAAACTTTTTTTTAGAATAGAGAGACACTAAGCATTTCGAGGGGGAAGCATAAAAACTCAAGACGATCCAGATGTATACGCACATGATATTTGATGTCATTATAAAATCAGCGCCTTCTCTCACTCTTTTAACAATTAAATTCCGGTTATTATCTTAATTTTCGACTCCCGAAAGGTCTTGGTACTTATAGCCCACTCTGTAGAGGGAGATCTGTATATCTGTATCCTTAAGTTTAGCATTCACTGTTATAAAATTAAAACAATGATCGACAATTTCAGCTTCTTTCAATCGGAAATTTTGCACCAAAGTTACAAACAGGTTTTTAAATGAGGGAAAAATAATACAAAATGAAACGATATAATTAAAAAAAATTGAAAATAAGAGCAGGGGAGCTGTCGTGCTGAGAACGGAGAGGGACGCCGCCCCCCTCCCAAAAAAAATTAAAATAGTGGTGTTGACACACACAAAAAAAAAGAGATATTGCAAAGGTGGTGGGTGACTCTCCATTTTCCTAACTACAGCACTGGATTGCATTATGCACGCAAAGCTAACTTTGAAATTAAATTTTTCCCGCCTTTGAGAGAGCACTTCTAAAAAATACACCCATAAAATTGAAAATGCATGAAAAATCATTGATGATTTTGAAATAGTTGAAATCATTTTTGAAAGATTTCGGAGATGCCGGTCCATAGAGGAAAAAAAGAACATTATCATCCCGACTCATTTCAGAAACAAAAGAATTCTTAATGCCAGTGGGCTCGACGTCACTTGACCCCCATCCCGAGACACTTTTCCTTTTTCGTTGTCACGACGTCCCCCGTCCTCGTTAGCGAATCAACAGCGTCCGAATAGCTCGTTCTGGATCCTTTAAAAGATCCTCTTACGTATTCACACTGCGAAGACATAATAATCTGTGCGTATTGCGTAACTCGTAATCGCTAGTTTGGCCTTCGGAGTTGACGGCCATTGGACTCATAGATCGAGTGAAAGTGTGCCAGGACTGCCAGGCGTGGTAGTCGTGAGCTTGAGTGTTTTTATTCGTTTGGTAAATTCAACCACTATTAATAATTTTGTGATAAGGGGCCGTTCAAATATTACGTAAGCACTTTTTTGGTCATTTTTAACTCCCCCCTCCCCCTTGTCAGCAAAGATAAGCAAGCCTCAAACCCCCCACCATAATTACGTAAGAAACTGCCGGACCCCCCCCTTAAATTTTGATATCCCTATTAGTAAGTACTGTTTTTTTCCTTGAAAATTAGGTGAGTCGTACAAGGAGCTGTCCTTTTTGGGTGTAACTCTAAGGGTTAAAAAATGAGTCGAAATACTACTTTTCGTTCGGGGTTACAATTTCAAAATGTTAGTGTATGTGGTCCATCTTCAGAAAAAAGTGCTTTCGTCAGATTTCCTAATTCAATTTTTTGTTACATTTATTTTTGGTTGAATTTTGGAATTATTTATGCAAGAAACAAGAGATTTCGAAAATGCCCCATCTTACGTAAGCATCACTCATATCCCCCCTCCCCCCTTGTCAGCAAAAATAAGCAAAGTGCAAACCCCCCCCTCCCCCCTTAGGTGCTTACGTAATATTTGAACGGCCCCTAATAGGATGATTCAAAATTCGTAGTTCAGTCAGACTTCTTGGAGGGGTAAACTTACTTGGAGTCACATATGAAATGGGGTGTCATAAGTGTGTGGACAAACAATTTCCAGGAGTATCAAAAGCATGGAAAACCCTGGGGAAGATAGTTTTAACCATAGGGAAGATGAAATGGCCTAAAATAGTTGAGAAGGGGTTTCTTCCCCCGATCCCTAGTAAATCCCTTTCTTATGAATAGAATTGTGAGGAAACATTTGCGGGTATAAAAAAAAATTTGGGTGGCATATTTTCATGCTTAAATGTCCTAAAAAGACTTCTTTTTTCTTCAAAATTATCCCTTTTTGAAATTAAATTTTGCAGTTGTAAGTACGTCTTGGGATATATCCCTTAGAACCTAGAATATGGATTCAATCTTAATCGATAAATTACCCTAAATAAGAAAGATAATAATAAATAAAACCGATTTGAAAGAACAGAATTTTCTCTCAGAAGAAAAAAGGTAAATGATGAGAGTAAATGTTAGTTACTTTTAAGTAATAAAATTTTATAAATGCTTTAATGAAAGCGTAATATTTTTTTTGGAGTTGTAGAGTTAGCAGGAGAAACAGGTCACGCACCTGGTGAATATAACTAATGTCTGAAGCTTTCGGATAGAGGCACTTACCACTGGTGACTCCTCTCTAACAAAACCATCTATATACCATACCCATATATTCGCCCCTGCAAACCCCTAAAACTTTGTCAGGGCCTCTCCTCGTTATTAGTATACGGCAAGCTAAACGACTCGTTATGCCTCATTCCAAAAGAGGAAGTTGAGCATTCCTGTGTAGAAATTTTCTTCAGCAAAAAGACATTTTACCTCTTCGTGCATGAAACGCGATCCGTCCTATCCTCCGAATAAATTTAATCTAACGGGAGTTCCATCCTCAATCAATACAATTACACCCCGTTTCCTGTAGAAGCCGTCAAGGTATGCTGCATTCATTAAAAAGGGAACGCTGACGGAAATACCCCTGTCCTAGATTTGAAATGTCCCAGCAAAACAGCCACTTGCTGTGATGACCCACTCCAGCTCCACCGAAAGTGAAAAGCGGGGTCCCAAATTGGGGAATCCCGTATCTTCTTAAAAATACTATTAGTTGTATAAGGACTATTAATAGTCTGATTCAACCATATGTGTGTTCTCTTATTCCAAGCATGGTTCCACGTATTTTTTCCACATTTATAGATATAGAAATAAAGAAAAGGGTGTTGTTCTAGCTGTTTTATGTGAAACTCCAGAGGGGGTTAAGGGGTTCAAACCCCCCTGAAATTGACATCCATATTTATATTTCCCCCCTTGAAAATTATATGTTGCTTTCATGGAGGCTTTGTAACCCAAAGGGGCCCAAATCCTAAAATGAGTTAAACCACTACTTTTAAGAGTAAAATAAATTTTCCCCTCAAAATAGTACTTTAGCTCAAAATGAAATAAAACCCCTCTTTTAGAGAATCAAATTTTCAAAATTTTCATGGGGAAGGACCCCCAGACCGAATTTTACTTGGGACCAAGCCAAAAGAAAAGTCTGGTTACGACATCATTACAATGGTTGAAGAATTTCCATCACATCAAAACATTTGAAACGACTCTGAGACATTGTTTGCACAATGATAGTTATAATGTTACTTAATACAACCACTGCATACAGTGGTGAAATAATTTTGTAATTTTCGCTTTAACAAGTGAAGACGCAAGTAAGACGCTTTAACAAGTGCATACTGAATTGAATAACCATGTCTAAAAATAATTTTCTGTAGATTTTCGCAGTATCGAATTTCTGCTTTAGTACCTGGATCTGTTGTTTGAAAGTTAAATTTATCACGCATTGAACTACACTTTATATCCCAGTTTATCTAAGCAGGTAGGGAAATTAAAGATGCACTTAACATAGATTTTATCACTTTGAAAAGGCTATATGAAATATAGGATTTGCCCTTGAAATGAGATATTTTTAAAAAAATATATAATTCATATTATAACTTTTAGGATTCATCCTTGAAATCAAATAAAGTCCATTATGTTATTGTTCTTTTATTAGAATTTAGAAAAATTGACCAAGACCATTTTGCCATCTGAGAATCACTTTTCCCTTCACCTATTGATAGACGTATTGACCCCAATCACTTATTTTTTCTTACTTCTTTGTTACGCTTATACAAATCCCTTGTCAACTAACTCTTTATCACACCTTTTAAAAGCACGAAAAACTTATAAGGATATTTTTATTTGCGAAATAAATCATTTTCAGGGATCTTAATTTGAAAACAGATATGGGAACTTAAGAAAAACAAACAAAGGTTAGACAAGAAGGGAGCTTCAACTTCCAATAAGATGAACTTATTGATGAAATAAACCATCCCGCGATGAACTCATAAAGAGAACCAATAAGTTATTAAATGGTTTTAAATTAAGTATTTCGGTACTTTAAATATAGATTTCTTAATTTTTAATCCCACATAATAGAAGTAAAAAGATAAAGTAGATAAAGTTCCGGCACATCTGATTTTGTAAAACGAATATTATTTAGGACCATTAAATAAAAATCGATTAAAGAATTTAAACAATTTATTTATCATTGAAACTTTTAAAAATGAATTTCATCTACATAAAAATTTACGCATATGGTACAAATTTAAATGTTTGAAGTACTAAATATTTTTCGTGTTTCTTAACTTGAATTATTGATAAATTATTTCTAAGCCAATTTTATAAAAAAATCTAAAAGCAGTTAAGGCATTAAAGATAAGATTTAGTTTCTTATCTGTCTTATTGGTAAGTTTGTTATTTAAGATTTTGTGGCACTAAGCCCCTATTTAGTTTCTTATCTGAGAATATGTAAGGGTTGTGGGATTTAATTCTTTTTATAAACCTATATAACTATTATGATCTTTAAATTTATAACAATGCCAATGAACGGTTTTTAAACACAAATAACGTAAAAATTTTATAGCATAATTTATCATAATTTGAATACATAATTTTCAATTAATTTAATCAATGATTCTTGTACTCATCATAAAAATGAGGTAGTAAAACTAATATGGGATTGAAGTCAATAGACCAATTTCCGTGAAAAGGAAACTATAGAAATAAATTGCGCTTCCTTCGTGACTAGAAATTCTAATAAAGATTTTGTCGCAGAAATTCAAAGGTTGTTCATTTCTTACGAATATTTTGACATTGCTTCATCCTTTTAACGATGTTCAGAAAGGATTTTTCAAAATCCTGCAAAGGCGAATTAATAACACATAAACATTTCGTTTGGGGAAAGAGATTTGCTAAGTTTTAAAAATTGTTTGTACACTGCCAATGGTGTTCTCTAACGGGGACTATTTTATGATAGTTTATACATAGGAAATAATACTAAATAAATAAAAATAAGCCTCCACTTATTTCATGATATTAACATGAAATATTGTTTACTAAAAATGTTATCTTTTTACAAATATATCAGTAGGGTTATTCTTAATATGACTCCGCAGATTCGCTTATCCGAAAAGATTTTTCAATCATGTTTTGAGTGCGACAAAGCCGAGCATTTCTTCATTTATTTCAATGAACGAATGCAATAAATTACTTCCTGTTTTTTTATTTCAAGTAGTGGATTTTAGTTAATGCAATCAAAATTTCGCTCCAATACAAATTTTAATCACTACTGTGTAATCTAGATTTTTGAAGATATGTTACATTGGAAAATAATAACACAATTTATAAACGCAATTCCATTTTTTTAATTCTTAAATATTTAAACACCAATATATATTTTTAAAAATTTAGATTTTAAAATTTTTATAATATATTGCTTGCATTGCATGTTCATTTGTTAATTTTTGATTATAATGCAGAAAAATTTATAATTTGGCAAAAAAAATTGAAATAATTAAAAATAAAATATTAAAATGAAATAATTAAAGAATTTTAAAACATTAAAATTTTTTTTTGTGAAGCAAGTCTCTACACCTGACATAAATAACAATAAGAGCTTTTTCAACAATTTTCCATTAGAAATTAACTAAATAACAACATACCAAAAATCGGACAAAATCTGATTATAAAAAATTTATTTTTTAAATTTTCTAAATTTTGTTTAAAATTTAAAATTTTTTAACCCTATTTCATTTTTTACTGCAAAAATAATGAATTGGTCTGCATGTCTGCATCACAATCAAAAACATAACCTATAAACAAGTATATATTTTTTTAAATTTCAGTTTTATTTTAAACTAAGTTGTATTAAAACTAAATTGTTAATTTTAAAACTGAATTGTTAAAAAAATTAAACTTGCCATGGTTCAATTTTGTTCGATTTTGAGTTTTAGTAAGGTATTATTCAGGTCAATCCTGAGTGAAAACCGTTGAAAAATCTTTTATGGACTATTAAATTTATGTTTTCGTAGAGAGAGAAATAACAACATAAAAACTTCCCTTTAAAATTTTTAGAACATGTCATACCTTTTATTATTTAAAGAGGGTGCAGTGAATTTTTTTTTTGGAAATGGGTATTGCTTTAACAATACTGCCGTCCTAAGCGAAATGTACGTTAACGAGTTTTTTTAAAACTTCAATTTCCTTTCTCCCTTGGCGCGTTTTTAAATTGGCGAGAATGTATCTTGTTACTTCCAAGCCACTAGAATGGTTGGGAAATTCACGCAGAGTCGTTCATTCTGCTCGTTTTGTTGGCGATTTTGGTGTTGTTAAAGGGTTGCTGCTATCCATTGTTAAACTTAAAAAGGGAAAAATTAAAACTTTAAATCTTAATAATTCTAAAACTAATTCGATTTTTTAAAAAAACGAAACGACAATATTTTTGTTAAAAAATAATTCTATATGTGTTTAAAATACTGTACTTCTACCATGATTAGTTTTTCTTTTATAACGAAAAAAGTGCTCTTAATTATTTCATTGGCTGCTGTGAAACGAGCTAGTTTCAATGCTAATCTTAGCAGTCTGATATCGTAAGCAGGTTGCCGCATAGAATTGAAAATCCACCAAATGCTGTTTTGGCGAGATTTTTCTCAAAGTAAATCTGTGAGAAATTGCGTTAGTGTACACTTTCGCTTAGGACGGCAGAATAGTGTGTGCCAATTACTAAATATCACACAATTTGCCTAAAGAAACTCGTCTATAAATAGCCTATAAAAACCTCTATAATTTTTAGCTATTTTTTTGTATTTGTAGGGGGTAATTACCCCTTAAACCTATTCATTTGTAAAAATTTATATTTTATTAATTTGAACATTTCTTGTTACCTGGGGGGCAATGTTAAAACTAAAACAATGCTTTTTGACCCTGAAAATCGAGTTTAAAGTTATAAAGTCGTCGAAAAACGTAAAAAGGGGGGAGGGGCTGTTCCCCGAAAATCCTAAGTCAATTGAAAATTTTAATGGTGATTTTCGTATTCAACGACCCAAAATCTATAAGAAATGACTATTTTCATCAAGAAAAAAATTTTGAAGGTCAAATTTGTTGAACAGTGTAATAATAAAGATATATTTATAAATAATATATAGAAATGAATTCTGGATTAATTTAATAGGTTTCTATTATGCACTTATGAAGTGTCGTCCTACCCGATGGATAATCAAAATTTAAATTTATTCAAAAGTGAGAATCAGAGGCAGTAAATAGATAATATTAAAATAATTTATAGCTTAAAATTTTATTGGTAAGTCAAGATCAATTTAAAAGCGAAACATTTATTTCGACTGAGAAATAAATCTGACAACTGGATTCTTATCTATGTAGTTTGAATGAATGATAAATTATGTAAGCGAGGGAAAGTTTCATCAAGGTTCATAGCGAAGAGGATACCACTTGTACCAAAATAATAATGATCAATGATCATCCATAGGTTTTGATATTAAAATGTAAATTAATTTTTCATAACATTAAACTGTGAGCAGGACATTCTTTCTTCAAAATATCCTAGTTCGTAAAAACTTAATTGACCTTTGTTTCTATAGATACACTAGCGGAAATAAAAATCCCAACACCAAGAAGGAAAGGAGATATCAAAGTAAAATTTATTTCTATGATTGCACATAGTATTAATGTGAATTGATTAAAAAATCAGCCTTCCTGGATGTTAGGGGGCCGAGAAAATCGGTGAGGAGTGTTGTCTCCATAGGTGTCCATTACCGCCGTCACACGTCATGGTATTGAGTGACAGGGGATCTAAATGACTTTTGAGGGATTGGAGGACCATGTTGCCTCCTCAGGTAGTCCAAATTCATATGGTGCACCAGCGGACGTTGCATACCGGGCAAGATGATTTATCCTCATTAACCGGACTTGTTTTGTGGGTGTTGGTTCTAGAGAACGGGAAAGACTGGGTAAAAATGCAACCTAGGGGGTTGAGAAGAAAGCTTGGACATTGCATACAACATGTGGTTGTGCATGTTTCTCTTGAAATTTGGCCCCAGGACAGGTCTGAAGGTAAGGGCGGACAACCGGCTAAAAAACCTCAATGACGCAGCTCTGGTTGGAAAAAGTCCGTCTGTGTAGGCGATTACCAAGTTTTGAATTTGGGTGGTTAGTACATTGATGGTATGGTCGCCTTTTTCTTTGAATGCCGAGAGGTAGGTTCTTTTTTGGTGCAGGGTCGTAGGAGGTTTAGATTTACCAATTGTCTGCGAGTGCAGATGTAATGATGTAAAGTGTGTGAAGGTTCCTTTGGAATTTCAAGTGACTCATGCTGGAAGTTGATGTCTTTTCTTATTTCCTGGTCTAGTTGCAGAGTCGAGGATCTTTTAAGCCTAGTTTTTTGGTTCCAAGCTTTGAAAGTTCTGCTGGAAATGTGGTTTTCAGGTAGGCTTCGTATGTTATTCGTGAATTTTATTATAGATAGTTTCCTTCTGCTTTCCAGAGGAGTGAGTCCGCATTCCCTTTCAGCTTTAATATTGTTTGTTGATGAGACAGCTCCGGTAATTATTTTCGAGGCTCTGTACTGGATAGAGTCGATCTTTTCTTTTTGCGGTAGGCCTGGCTGGTGCCCAACTAAGCTAATAACTGATCATTATTTTCTGATTTGTTTAATTAAACCCCAAGCTTACTAAATCCACCAAATTTCTTTCTCTTAAAATATCAGTGTTATAAAAGAAAATAATATTCAAACAAATTGATTATACTACTTAAGTTTTGCCATCTCTGGGACTTCGGTACTTTGTTCAATAAAACCAGTAACACGCAAAAAATTAAGGGAAATAAATTCAATTAAATTTCCCAATCATGATTTCAAGAGAGGGAAAGTATGAAATAATTTGACAGGATACACTCATAATCACAATTAATTTCGAAAAATTTTAGTTTTATTGCCATTTTATAACCAATTTCAAGTTTTATTTTTATTTTTAACACAGCGACGTCTAGAATGTGAGGCCGGTATCATTTAAAATAGTTGCCGTATCAGTCCTAGCCGCCCCAAATTTTCCATACGATTTAATGGAAATCTTGGGCGGCATCTAATAGAAAGGGTTTTGCGTGCAGGCCTGTACACTATACGGCCCGACTTGCAAATCCAAAAGGGTTATTGCATTGCAGCAAACGTGGCTCAACATTGCAGTAAATGCATCCAACATTTTCGATTAGAAAATCACGGATCTCGAGATAACAGAACTCGATTATCATTTATCGCAAAACAAGAATATAGTTTGGCAGATTTCAAAGAGTTACTCTAAAAATTGTATGCTCGCCAATCATCCCTATATAGCAATAGCGGCCATCCATTCATTGTTCAGATTAGGAAACGAATATTGACTGATCTCAATAATTATTGACTGATCTGAGCGATCAAAAAGAAAAGAAAATATATCCGATGAAAAAATTACGGTTGCAAATAATGCAAATGCAGGAGTAAAATTTATTTAATAATGTGTCATTCTTCCGACTTGATATCTTTCAATTTCATAATTAAAATAGTTTATTCTCTATTATTTAAATTAATTTTAATATTGGCATACATTTGTTTGTGATATCAATATTATAATGTGATTATTCACTGGTTTAAAAAATTTTTTATCAATAGCAAGCAATACAATTTTTCTCTGCCGTGCATTAACAGCGGGAAGGGGCAGGCAAAGAAGTTTCTGCGGGATTAAAAAAAAAGTCGCATACGAAAGAGGGCGCTACAATCGCCTGTTTTGATAATCACAAACGCAATCACAAGTTTTGTTATCTCTGCCTGGCTGGCTGGACTGTTTTTCAAGCTCTTTTCGCCGTCAGTTATTTGTGGCGTGTACGAAAACTCTTGCACTGTCAACCTGAAATCGCCCCCCTGTCAATAATAACCAAAGGATTAAAACGGTATGCCGACCACTGTTGATTGTTATTAGGAATATATAATAAATCACACAACGTCATCTAAAGAAGCCATCTCCAGGTTAGTTAATGCTAATCTTTGTTTAAACAACGTGTAAGCTTTAAAAGGGATGCATTTAAAGCATTTGTTAAATTATAAGTATAGTTAGTCCTTTTCAATTGATGGGAATATCTTAAAAACATGTGAATTAATAATCTACTGATTTAATTCTAATTTGATTGTAGTATTAATGCTAGGTTTTAAGCCCTAGACTAGAAATTCCTCAGTTACCCTAGCACTATTATTAGGGATGATTAATTTATTTTAGTTTTCAAAAGTTGTCTATAACTTAATGGAGGAGCTTCTCTTAGGAGAGGAGGAGGGGGGGTTCAGAGGGAGAACTGACCCATCTTTTACAGGAAGTTCCAATTTTATAATGGTTTACGATGTTTTCAATGCAATCAGGGACAGGATGCCCCCTTCATAGTATCTTCCTTGCCCCTCCCCCCAGGTCCTCCTTCTCCTGCATCTTTCCATGTTTAAAGTAAATTGTTTTAACCTGATGTACGTAATGTGGACTTGTTGTTTATTACTAAAGAATCTTTCAACTTCATGAGCCTTTTTGTTCCATAGCAGCAATGATGAAAAGCCTAAGTTATCATTCCACTTCCTTTGATTAAGAACTTGAAAAGGTTATCTAGGGTTGATTTAATAACCAAATTCAAATGTAAGAATCTTGTGCAGTATCAACTCATCCTTTGTCTTTATCATGCAAGTTTCATTTAGTTGGTATACTTTATTTTTAGAGGGATAAGATGGGTTAATTTGTTTGAAAGTACTTTTTTTACTTGCAGAGAAAAGGCAGTATTTTTGCCCTTAAAATTTTTTCCCATATCAAACGATTTGACTGAAAAGGTATTTAGTTTTACTACTCATTTTTACTGAAACAATCAAAAACTGTTAACTATTCTTAGCTTCAATGTTTTTTAGAGTGTAACTTGAGTAATTCAAAGCTGAAAAGACGAAAATACCCTTAAACAAGTTCAAATAAAGAAATAAACCAAACAACTGCAAATTTTTGGAAAACTAGCATAAGCCAATGATGAACTGTTAAAAATCAAATAGGATGTCCTGCATAAGTTATTTGTAGATGTATAAATTTCAAATATTAAATGAAGGTTATGTATTGAGTAATTGCTGTGAGTTCCCTGGTGGGTCTTATGGCCCCGGTGATTTGCAGTTTTGGCCCATTTAACGATAAATGCTTCAGCTATTTAAATGAAAATAATTGGAATGATTCCTAGCTTGTGAACCCATATCAAGTTAGTTACTTTAACTTTAAAAAAACACTAAGAATTTTAAACAAGGAAAATGGGTAATTAAAATAATGTCCTGTAAAATATTGCTCGTAAAATTTAAGCTGGGAAAATCAAAGTTGCCAGACCTATTGATCTAGTATGGGTTATGGATCCAAAAAAATATTAAATTTGTTTTTTCAATTTTACTATACAAAAAATAATTTTTCAAGACTTTTCTTGGAGATTTCCCAACAAGGAACTTTTTGAAATATCCTATATTTTGTTTGATTGGTCACTTAGATCCCTGTACATAGTTAAAAAGTTTTAAAGTTTTTAAAGCATGTATATAGAGAGCAAAATTTAGTTTATTTCAAAACTTATGAAAAGTGGAAATTTGTAAAGTTTTTTGTAAGCAGGGAAGAAAGTTTTCTTTATCCCTTAGAAAATCTGTTTATGGTAGTATCAACACTGGAAATGTAATTGATCCATCTCCTCGTTGATTATAATCTTTTTGCTCTGTACTGTTGTAAATTCAGTACTTGATGTAACTTTCTTTACTTTTCAGTTCCAAACATGGCAGAAAGTCCAGTGCAAGATGTACCAGGGGGTGCTTTGGAAGAGGGCATTATATCTCAACAACACTTTGGGAGCTTGGACTTAATTATACTAACCATTTTATTTGGTGGAGTAATTTATTGGTTCTTTTTTAAACCCAAAAAGCCTGTGAGAGAAGTTGTTATGCAGTAAGTTGGAAAAAAGTATTTTGATTCAATTGGTAACAAGTTATGATAGTCAATTTTACAACTTTTTTTAAGGATAATTTAGATTATAATACACTTCTAACTACAACACTTGTGTAATAATCCAAGAGTATTTTGTTTTGTGTTATTATTACCAATATGTTACTATAAAGACTTTGTCAAAAAATGACAAAATATTTATGTTAAATTAAAAGTACCTCTTTTTACGAAAACATTTTATTGCTTTTCATATGGTTTTTCTGAAATTTAAATAATGAATAGGAGTAGATAACCATGGAGAATAGGGATAATTCTTGAGAACTTTTGGAAATCACAACTTTTTTTTGTGGGGGGAGTACTAGGATTTAATTAATTTTAAATTTTAGTTAAATTTTAATATTATGATTTTAATCTTTAAAAAGAAAAGTATGAAAGAAATTGTTTTGAAATCTACAGTTTATTCCATAAGTTGATAGAAAATATCACAATTAAGTTATGTATGTTTTAAAAAAAAATCCAATTTGTGAAAATTAAAAGGGATTTAGGGTTTAATTTATTAGGGGGATTTGGGTTTTTTTACCTTTGGGTTTTTATCTTTTAATTCCAAGTAAAGTTCATGTGTAGTTTTATTGAAATTTAAAATCAAGATGTTTCTAAATTATGCATTAAAATAATTTTTGAACTTTGTTATCTTCTAATGCTAAACCTCTCATTATAGAAGACAACCATCTATAGCTGGAGTAGATTCAAGTTTTATCAACAAAATGATGTTAACAGTGAGTAAATTCCTTGAATTTAATCTATTTACAAAAGCTGCATTGAAATTATACCATAACAAATTATTTGAAATTACTAAATTCTAAATTCATATAAAATAATTTCTCTTCATTATCTTTAATTATGTTAAATCAGTTTCTGATCCAAAAACATGCTATTCTGATTATTGCTGAACTTGTAATTAAAGTTTTTTTTTCATTTAGGTGACCATATAGTCTTTAACCATTTTATGTTAACGGCTATATGGCTGTGATTTCTTTGTAATTAAAACCCAAAATATATGTACATTAGAGTGGTCCTTATTTTTATACTTTGGAAATCTTTATGGGAGCCCCCCCCTAAATTGTTCCATCATACAAATAAAGGATTTTTACAAAATTTTAGCTCAATCAAAAAATTTTAACCTGTGCCGCAAAAGCTTTAAAAAGAAATGCCAATTTTTTATGAACAACTAAAAACACAAAAGATTTAACTCTCCCATTTTCTCCATGATTTTTTTATGAGAAGCTAATATAGTTAAGATATCATAGGTGCTGACTTTAATCAAATATTGGGGGGGGCCCAGTACTAGACAATGAAGATATTAGTTATTCCATATAACAGCGGTCCTTAAACTTTCGATCGTCACTAACAGTGGCGTAACTAGAGTTGACTCATGGGGGGTGTTAATCCTACCAGTGAACCACTTCAATATATCATACCCTTCCAAAAAAGATTTCTCATGATATAGGTATACTATAATCAATAGCTTTAAATTAAATAATAGTTTATAATTTTTCATTAATGGTATTTTTGAAAGAGCAATCAAGAAATAGCTTTTAAATGTATTTATATAAATTATAAATTTCCAAAGCTTTAAAATTCATTTAAGAGGCTGAATTTTCAATGGTAAAACACAGTATAAAAGACCTCTAAATTTCAGAGGGGGTTTGGGGGTGCTCCCCCAGAAATTTTTAAAAAATTTGTCTCTAAAAGTAGTGTTTAAGCTCATTTTGAGGCTCTTTGGGTTCAATCCGAAAAGAATGGTTCCTTGAAAGCCGCACAATTTTCTAGGGAAAATTTTTCAGTTCTTAATGTTTTAAAACAGGGGTTTCCAACTTCTAAGTCCTTGAGGATCATAATCAAAATTAAAAGTCAAGTGGTGGACCCAAAGTAATCTGTGGCTTCTTTTTATCCATGGTAGATTTTTCGGGGGTAGAGTCTTATAGTATGGAATTTTTCAGCCGAAGAGGGACATATTATTACACATTGTGAAGCTACTTACTGAGTATTTTCAAAAATTTCAGAGCATATATGAATTTTTTACCCTATACAACTTTAACACTGAATATTTACTTTAATTGGGAGTCTTCCTCAAGAAATTTCCCTTATTTAAAATATCAGCTAATTTTTGTATTCTACATTTTGTCCCTCCTCGACATAAAGATTGACATAAGCCCTTGCTACGTTCAGGGGGTATTTCAGATTATATTCAACCTACCTCTCGAAATAAAAACTTTAAATTTTTCACCATAGAAAACAAAGCTACTCCATAACCTAAGAGGTAAAAATAGGGGGGGGTTCGGGGGTTCTCCCCCGGAATTTTTATGAATTTTTGCCTGCTAAAAAGTGTTTTGAAGTTACTTTTTGGGGGGTTTCAGGGAGCGATGCAATGGGGGGGCTTATGTCCCCAATAACCCCCCCTCGTTACGCCTATGGTCACTAATGCTAGAAATCCCCCCGTCCAATATTTAGAACATCCAAAGGCTTATTCCAGAAGTACCCCTAAGGAGTTACTCAAATTATATTTCACATTATGTTAAAATTTTACAATAACTCGAAGTATAATAGGGGGTCTGGGGGTTCCCCCAGAAAAAATTTGAAAATTTGCCTCAAAAAGTAGTTTTACAGCTTATTTTGAGAAAATTTTGGTTCCACCAAAACATAGCAGTTCCTTGTAAAACACAGAATTTCTAAGGAAAATATTACAACTAGAGACGTTGAAATTTCGAGAGGGGATGGGAGTCCTCCCCCAGAAATAATTTTGGAATTTTTCTCTTTAAACTAGTGTTATTTATTTTGAAACTCTCAAAAGGTAACTCGCGGACCCCTGGGAAGGTGCTGGGGACCCTCGGAGGTCTGCGGACCACTGCTATAAAAAATCCGAAAAAAAAAAAGCAGCCCAATATTTAAAAAAAAATTTAATCGAACACAAAATATTAAATACCTATCCCGAAGAATGAAAGTGGATTTATACCGCCTTTAAAATCAACGGCACAGAGCCGTAACTAGACTTGAGTTTCAGAGGGATTTTGACTAAATATTTTTTCTGAGGTACCTAATTACGAGTACTTTTTTACTTTAAGTGTTAGATGACTTACACATTTGATATTAATTCTGTTGAAATGAATTTCAAAATTTTATAAACATTGAAAATTCCAAGCGAAGCGATATTTGAGGGTCCAAAATTTGAAAATTTCCACCACAAAATAGCGTTTTATCTCCTTTTGAAGCCTATTGGGTTAGGTTACACCCTTAAAGCAGGGCTCATTTAAAAATTCAGAATTTTTAAAGAAACCAAGTGGAATAAAATAAAACAGCAAAATTTTGAAGGGGGTGGTTTAGGGGTTCTACTTCAGAAAAATGTTGGAAATTTGTCCCTAAAAGTAGTGTTTAAATTCATTTTGTAGACTCTTTCTTCTTATTTTACACAAAAGAAGGATCACACCTCAAAAATCACGGAAGTTTCAGGGGAAAACGGTACAAAATGGATTTTAAAATTTGAGAGGGGCTTGGGGGGCCTCTTGAAGTTTTGAAATTTTTAACCTTGAAAGTAGTGTTTTAAGTCATTTTGAGACCCTTTGAGTAGACCAAGTGAAAGGGACCAAAAGAACGACGTCCGATACCAGGGGCGGATTTCCAAATGTGCCGCCTATAGGCTGAAACAAAATTTGCCGCCTACATACCATATATCTTACAAAACTAAACAGGGGCGTCATTTCAGATTTGGGTTGGGGGGGGCGGCGGTGGTAATGGTGGATCTGGGATTTGTTTTTTGGGGGGCTATGAATTTTCACATAACCCAATTAATTCTTATTGATGATCTTAACATGGAAAAGACTACTAAAAGGGGGTCTGGGGGTCCCCCCCAGAAAATTTTTGGAAATTTAAGTAAAAAAACCCCAATTTTCAACTCGTTTTGGAACGCCTCATCCGAATTTCGGATATAGATTTTGATAGAATTTTTGCATTTTGACGAACTTAATGTAAAATAAAGTTGTAATAATAGAGTTACAGGTACCAAGGGGGTCTGTGAACCCTCCCCCAGAAAATGTTTGAAAATTTGACCTTAATATAACAGGGTTTTAGCTCATTTTTGTGCATAAAATGCCATATTAGTATATAGTGTAAGACTTTTCATTTGGGAGGGGGCTTAAGCCCCCAGCCCCCCCCCTGATCCGCTAGTGTGGGGCGGTCTGACTCTTCTTAAGATCCCGAGTGTATTTACACCTGAAGTGTTTGATCCCTTAAAAGTAATATTTTACACGAAATGTTACAATTTTACAATGTGAGTTCGAAGTAAAAATGGGAGGGGGGAAAACTTTCTTTTTAAAGTATAGTGTTTCAGCTCATTTTGAGACCCTTACAATTCCTTGAAAACCACCGGAAGTCTTCCCCAGAAAATGTTTTTGGAAATTCCCCCCCCCCCCAAACTTGTGTTTATGTACTTTTCAAACTCTATGGATTAGAGAGAGAGAGAGAAATGCTCTCTCCATGGAGAGCACCAAAAGGGAAAATATTCTTGTAGGCCTTCATAATTTTCAAGGAAAAAACACTGTATCAGATACCAATATTTGAGAGGGGGGATTGTGGGTTCTCCCCTAAAAGTATTTTTGAAAATTGCACCTTAAAGTAGTGTTTTAGCTCGTTTTGAGACCCTTGGGTAACGGAGAACAGTTCCTTGTAAACCTCAGAATTGCTTTTCTGAAAGGACGTTCTCCGTCTTTCAAGAGCTTATGTTTAGTGTTTCCTTTTTTCTTCTCCTCTTTTTGAATAAAATTCTGTTGTCAAAAGTTTTCCGCCTACTAAAATTTGCCGCCGTAGGCTATAGCCTAGCTAGCCTATTTAGAAATCCGCTACTGTCCGATACATTGCCTTCTTTAGTTCATGAAAGAAAATGGAAAGATTTTTACTAAAAATATTGGGGGGCTTAGCCCCCATTCTTCCAACATTGGGGGGCTCAAGCCCCCTCAAACCCTATGGAGTCGGCGTCTATGTAAGATATAATGTTCCAGGGTTCTTTTTATCACCCCTCTTTTGGTAGTAACAATTTTTTTAAATAAAAAGAACTCTTGTAAAGTTTTTTTTCCAATATTAGCTAATAACTCAAGAACTATACAACTTAAAAACATGAAATCAATCCCATTTTGTTTATTTTATTACCTTTGATTTGGTGTGTAACATAACCACCTTTCTTTGAAAAAAAATTAAAATTTAAAAAAATATTGGAAAAAAATTAAATAAAAATTTTTTTGAAAAATTTTTATGAAGTAAATTTAAAATTTTTAACTCCTAAAATAAACATTTCTACCAAATTTCAAGTTGAAAATAAAATTTAATCATGTAGAAGAAAATAAAAATCTTCAAAATTTTGACAAGTCCCTAAACATTCCATGTAATTAAACAAAAGAAGAGATTCACCAATAGGAATCCAAAAACTTCCTTGAGGGTGTTCATACAATTTGTGCCATGCGAAAAAAATTTGCTTAAATTTCAGAAAATACAACTATTAGCCTATTTGGTTTTGGTACAAAATCTTACTGAGCTAGTTCCAACTATGAATTAATTCAATGTGCATGCATTTCACCTAAATATTCCTTAGAAATATATTTATATCGAATGTTTTTTTGTTCAAAAACTTGATATGACTTGGTAAAAGTAAAAACAATTATTAGATATAAACATCATTTTGAGGCATTTTCAGGAGAAATGCATGCACATTAAATTAACTTAAAGTTGGGAACTGGCTCTGTGAGATTTTGTTCAGAATATGTTAATTGTCATATTTTCTGAAATTTATGTGACACTTTTTGCATGTTTTAAGTCACATGAACACCCTCAAGCGATTTTATGAATTTTCCATGAGGCCATGAGGGAATTGCATTCACTGTATTATTTTAGGGAATGTTAAGGGACTTGCCTAAATTCCCTCCCCCATGCAAGATTACACATAAATTTTTGCACTCAAAATATAATCAATTTAAAAACTTAATTGGTTGATCTCTCTTTGAAAATGTAAAAGACATGTTTTGAAAACTAGTGAGTTAATTTTCAAAACACAAAATGGAGAACTAAATTTGATATACAAAAAGACTTGAATGAAATAGCTTTTCAAATAACTTAAAGATTTAGTTGTCAGTAATTACAGGGTTATCATAACAATCTTTATGAGATACTTGCAGAGCTGTAAGACTTTAGCTTTGGGGGGGGTTGACTTTAGTTTAAACATTGAAAAATCTCGTAATTGTTAATAAAAAAACCAGAAGCTGAGGAATATGTAGCAAAATATGAATATATATCTGAAAATATGTATTTATTGCTGAAATATGTAAAAAAAATGGTTTGAATTGATCCTAAATCCCTTGAAATGTGTAGCATTTGAGAATTCTGCAATATCAGATAACTGAAGAGATATGTAATTACATGGAAATCCCTGTCCCAGTTATATCTATCTTAAGTAATTTGATATAAATTATAAACTGTTCTAATTTGTCTTATATCTTCCAGGGTAGAAATATTGTGATATTTTATGGGTCTCAAACGGGTACAGCTGAAGAGTTTGCTACTCGGTTAGCTAAAGAAGCTAATCGTTATGGAATGAAAGCAATGGTAGCAGATCCTGAGGAGTATGATATGGTAAGATTTGAACTTATTACTCCCGTAAAGATTATTCATACATGTGATTCTTCCGCCAATTGGCGGAAATCCGCCAATTTCCTTAGCAAAATTAAATCCGACAATTTGATTTGCAAAACTGAAATTCCACTTTCTTATTTTCCAATCGTTTTATACTGAAAACTGACTGCTAGTGTGGCCTAGTACTAAATTTAAAGAAAAATCGAAAAAAAAAAGAATTAAAAAATATCAAAGCAATATAAAATTTGTCACGATTTAAGCTAAAAATTATGAACCTAGCATATTGAATCCTAGATCTCGGGCTATACCTTGTCTTGGGTCATGCACCCTAAAAACCCAACCAACCTATAGATCTTTGGAAGTAGAAGCCGATGGACCTCTAGGATGGACCCCCTCTACTTAAAATGAAGAAAAATTTGGTGCCATCGAATTTTTTTTAAATATTTTCCGCCAATTTTTTTGTCTGTATAATCACATGTATGATTATTACCAACAAGGTTTGTCATGTTAGTTTTCTTCTAAGAGAAAGAAAAAGAAATCTATCTTAACTAACAATATAGCTGTCTTGCAATATATTTAATATAATTGTTTAATTTTTTGGTTCAACAAGCTCATTTTCTCTAAATCTTGCCTTATTATAACAAATCTATCAGCTCAAAATTTTGTACTGTAATTTGCTATTGTGTTCTCGAGTATTTTTTTAAAGTACCAATTCATAATGGTTTAAGTTTTGAAGCTCAAAAATTTTGGTTTGCTATTATCTACAGTCAATACACATTAAAATGAATGTGAATACAGATACAGAAGAGGACTCTCAATTAATCGGTCTGTGTTGATTATTGATATTAAAAAATTTCATACTCTTTATAAAAACAAGAGTGGCTGTTTAATTTGTAATAGCCTTACAAAGTCCTTGAAAGTCAAAAGGTAAACATTGTTATTCCATGTTATGATGGTGGGTCTTTAAGAAGTCTGTCTTATATATCACAAGAACATAGGTCCTTATTTGTAATAGTTACAATGTTACAAGTATTGAACACTTGTAGAAGGCATTTTTCGAATTCCTCGGTATTGGCTATATGTCAGTAACTGGCAGGGTCAATTACATTACATTGCAGTGTAGTTCATAATAATTTTGACTTAATCTTATTTCTAAAAATTATCAATTGTTACCAAGAAAGATTATTGTATTTTGCAATTTTTAACACAATTATTTCAATTTTAGGAAGATTTATCAAAAGTCACTGAAATTGAAAATTCCCTCGCTATATTTTGTATGGCAACGTATGGTGAAGGAGATCCCACAGACAATGCTCAGGAATTTTATCAGTGGCTTCAAGCAGGAGATGCCGATTTATCTGGGTTAAATTTTGCTGTGAGTACACTTTATGAAAAGTCTTTTTATGTACAAACAAATCTAAACTATAAATCAATCTGCCATTTCATTTCAGTGTAAATAAAATGAGTTTAACAAATTCTGATAATACATTATAGTTATAAAACTCTATTTTAAGTTTCAATTAGTTTTTAAAACAAGTCAACTTACAGGCTTACAGGCCATGGTTTTAAAGATGGGGGAATCTTAAACCTTTAGACTCCAGCTGTGGAAGTCATCAGTAAACTAAAATTTATTATGACTAAGACGTCGACTTTTAATTACTTTCAGAGCTAAAATCTTAACTTTTACACAAGAATCAGACCCAAAATAGGGTTTTCCATTGAACTTCGCTGCAAAAAACACTTGAAAACGGCATCTTCTAAATCTTTATTTTTTGCCGACTTCATTAAAGAATGACTATCTTTGTTTTCAAGCACTGTCATGAAGTTTAAAGGGTAAGTTTGAATTCTGAAAGCAGTTCGGATAATCTGCGATTCAAATAGTCGGAGTTCAGGTAACTGGAGTTCTACAGTACCAAAACAATGCTGTAACTGCAAGTTCAAAATGCCAAAAGCACCGACTTTAAAACTAAGGGGTTTACTTGACTTTTTAAAGACCAGGTGCCATTAAGCCCACTTTTGTTTTAACTATAACTCTGACTGTAACCCTATATAGTTTTATGCAATTAGTGCTTTAGAAATCAAAGTGACATAAACTGAATCATTTAAAATAAAATTGCATTAGGTAAATAAACTATCTTAATTTTATTCTGAATTAATTTTTTATTACTATTCTAGGTATTTGGGCTAGGTAATAAAACTTATGAGCATTACAATTCTATGGGCAAATATGTTGATACTCGCTTAGAAGAACTTGGTGGAACAAGAGTTTTTGAACTTGGCTTGGGAGATGATGATTCAAAGTAAGTGTTTCATGCAGAGGTGCAGAATATGTCCGAACGCCCGAACGATGTTCGGGGGAAATTCAAGCAGCTCTGGGGAAATTTTTCCCCAAGATAGAAAGAAAAACTAAAAAATCCAACATCATTAGCTGAAAAAAAGATATTTTGTGCTGTGACTACATCATAACCTCCAATTTCAACGTGAAAACAGCGGAGTTACGGATTTAGAGTGGGAAAACTACGGATCTGCGCTAAAAAACTTAATTTTCTAGGTTCTTAACTTGGATGTTGGCTTTTCCTTGCTTTTCGATTGGTATGCAGAAAAAACAATCTATCCGTGGTAAAATGGGTAATTTTCACTATTAATAGCGTTCTTGTTCAATCACATCGATGTTCTTAATTAAAATGTTGAGTTCATTAAGGAGAAATTTACAGGTAGCTAAAATTTGAGATATTTAGAAAATTTTTCATATTTTTGGGAAAGGGGCACTTTTTTTGAGCAAAGATTATAAGCGTGTAAGAAAGACTAAAAAAGGTATTAAGATCATTAAAATTTAAATTTATGGATTATTTGAAAATTATTGAATCTGAAGAAGAATTGAATAAACTATTTTTTAATGAAATTTCATTTTAGGGGAAATTTTAGAGAAAAAAAAATGTGTTCTGGGGAAATTTTGGATCTTGGAACATTTTCTGCACCCCTGGTTTCATGCCATTAAAATAATTTGTAAAGTAAATCTAAATTAGAATTGCTTAAAAAAAATCATTGATTATTAATTTTTTTGTTGGATTCTCTAAGTTATCTTAGTAAAAATAAATTTTTTAAACCATAGATTTCATTTTCATGAAAAAAAATTATTTTTTAAAATTTTCTGACATGAAAGTGAGGGTTTCAGTTGTATTGTTAGTTGATAAATATTTTAACATTATATCTGTGTTTAATTTTAAAATAAAGAATTAATGTGTCATCATTATGCAGAAAAGTATTAGTAAGAAAAGTTTTTGAGTTTTTTTTGTTTATAGCATTGAGGAAGACTTCATCACTTGGAAGGAAAGGTTTTGGAGTGCTGTGTGTGAACATTTCAATATTGAATCTCTTGGTGAAGATATTAATTTGCGACAGTATGAGCTTGTTATTCCTGAAACTCAACCAGAAAAGGTTTTCACTGGAGAAATTGCTCGCTTGAATTCTTACAAAAATCAAAGACCGTAAGTATAAATGGGAAAGTTTATGTCTTTGTCTAGATTCATGTGGGCTAGGTTGGTGCTTATTTGTATGGTAAATTTTTTTTCTAGGAATCCAATGAGTGACGCTCCCTAGTTTTTTGTAACTTTAGAAAATAATAATGTTTGCAAAATTTAAGCTTGTTCGGACAATAATAACACATGCTGCAAAAGCCTTAAAAGTTTAAAAAAAAGTATTGTTTTTTTTACAAAACAACTGAAAAACCAAAGATCAAATCCTCACATATTGTTCAGGATTTTTTCATGAGGAACTTATAGATGTTATGTTCTGAAATTTGGGACATTTATTGCATGTTTTAAATTGTATGAACACCCTCAAGCAATACTATTACGATTTCTCCATGAGGAAATCACTTTGAGGGATTTGTCTCTAGGGACTTGCCAAAATTTCAGATTTATTTTTATCTACATCTTGATTAAATTTTATTTTCAACTTGAAATTTGGTAGAAATGTTCATTTTTTAAGTTAAAAAAGCTTTACATTTTCTTAATAAATTAAAAAATATATATTTCATTTTTTTCCCACTTAAAAAAATGGTGGTTATGATACACATCAAATTAAAGAGAATTAAATTGAAAACAAAATTGGACTGATTTCAGGTTTTTAAGTGATGTAGTTCTAGAGTTATTAACTGAATAAAAATGCAAGAAAAACAACTTTACAAAAGTTCTTATGACATTTAAAAGTTATTTTTAACAAAAGAGGGGTGGTCAGGGTTGGGTTTTTCCCGTCCAAAACTAGTTTTTCCCATACCACTGGGAAAAACTGGTAAATACCGGGAAAAACTGGTAAATACCGGGAAAAAGTGGGAAAAACTGGTAAATACTGGGAAAAACTTCCAATTGACAAAATAATGGAAGTATTAGGTTATGGCCTTTTTAAACATATTATAAAAACTTTTAGTTAAAAATGACTTTTTGGGAGGGGGGTTAAAATTATTAGGTGGGAAAAATATAAGTAAGCAAGAGAATTATGACATTTAACATAAAATTTGCATATATTTTCTAATATTAATGAATTTCTCAAATAAAAATAGAGAATATTTTAAAACAAATTTACTTATAATATCTGTGTCTTTAAGAGAAGCATTATATATAGTTTTTTAAATGTAAATAAAAACGTAATTTAAATTAAATAAAACGTAAATGTTAATCTTGATTACAAGATAACTTTTTTGAAGTAACAAGGTATGATAATCCGATGAAAAGGGCATAACCCCATCAAAAGATGACATTCCTCAGACACATGATAAAACCCATATTCATAACATAGGATAAAGCTTATTTAAGGTCATTTTTCTAAAAAAAAAGGCTGTAAAAACTTTTTAAAAATTCATTTTGAACAGAATAAATTCAATGAATAATCAGTTTTTCCCACTTTTTCCCATGTGGGAAAAACCTAGTTTTTCCCAGGACGGTAAATACCGGTTTTTACCATGGTATTTACCGGGGGTGGGAAAAACCTTGCCAACCCTGGGGGTGGTAGTAGAATGGAACCCGGAACATCTAAAACTATATTAGTTCCTCATCAAAAAATCATGAATAATATGTGAAAATTTAATCTTTGGTTTGTTTTAGTTTTGTAAAAAATCAGAAATTTTTTGAAACCTTAAGGCTTTTGAAGCACAGGTTAATATTTCTTGATTGAGCAAGTATTTTGCAAAAATAATTTATCTGTATGAGGGATCAAAT
This sequence comes from Tetragnatha versicolor, assembly GCA_024610705.1. Lineage (NCBI taxonomy): Eukaryota > Metazoa > Arthropoda > Arachnida > Araneae > Tetragnathidae > Tetragnatha > Tetragnatha versicolor. The sequence goes on from JANDEH010000022.1 coordinate 6,526,784, forward strand.
CAGAGGAGCGTGTCGCATAAAATTATTTAAACTATAAAAATAAGGATCACCCTAACATATATTGTGGGCTTTTGAAGTTTCAATAACATATTATGGATTAATTATTTCATTTTCAACCTCAAAAATAGAGTATTTGTTGCCTGTTACTTTGGTTGACTCTTATCATTCTTTTAATTCTCTTAGACCTTTCGATCAGAAGAATCCATATCTTGCTACCATTGCTGTAAACAGAGAACTCTACAAAGGATCTCGATCTTGTATGCATATTGAACTTGATATTACTGGAGCTAAATTGAGGTATGAGCTGCCAAATTTGTTTACTAAAAGATAAACTTGAATATCAGTTATTGTTATAATTTAGATAGTTGCATGTATTGATCTCATGAATGCTTGAAAGATAATAAACACCTCTTTAAAGAGAACTAAAATTACGGAAGTTGAATATAATGTTTAAAAAAATTGTTTGTTGTAAAGGTCAACTTTGAATACAAGAAAATATTTACAAAATTCCTTATTTTTATTCTTGGGAACTTTTAGGTATGAAACTGGTGATCATGTTGCTGTTTTCCCCACTAATAATCCTGAGCTTGTTGAAAAGATAGGAAAGTTATTGAACACTGATTTGGACTCTGTGTTTAGTCTGAATAACTTGGATGGTATGTGCTTTGAAGTCTGAATTTGTATAGTTGTGCTTCTAAAACTTTTTATTCGGGTTTTACTTGGTTAGCTAACAATTTAGAAAACCTTGATCAAAGAATGATTATCCATATAGAATATTTTAAAAGGAAACATTTGAAACTTTTTTTTGACTAAAAAAAAATTTGATAAAAGGCATGTTTTTACTAGTCTTCTTTTTTCCAGAGGATAGCACAAAGAAGCACCCATTTCCATGTCCTACTACTTATCGCACTGCTTTGCTACACTATGTCGATATTACAAGTGTTCCTCGTACTCATGTGCTCAAAGAATTGTCTGAATACGCCTCTGATGAAGAAGAGAAAAAGAAATTGAAAATGATGGGTACTTCCTCTGAGGAAGGAAAGGTAAATTTGTTTTACATTTAGTAACTTCATCCTTTATAGTATATTTAACTATATCTCAAAATTTTCATTTTGACATGCATCTTTCAAAATAAATGTTAGAGGATTATATTATATTGCCTAGAGGTAAGAAAACTTCCTTAAATAACTGAAATTTTTCAGAATATGTATTTGACGTGGGTAGTAAAGGATCACCGCAGCATCATCCATATCTTGGAAGATTTACCCTCCTTGAAACCTCCTTTGGACCATGTTTTGGAATTGCTGCCTAGACTTCAAGCTAGATATTATTCAATCTCGTCATCTCCAAAAGTAAGTTGAGCACTATCTGTATATTTATCCGTGTTAGTTTTCTTGAGTTGAATAAAAGGGATATTGAATAATGTCCACCCATAATTTAAAAAAAATGTCAGAGGTTTTCAATCTTATTTTATCAATGAAATAATTTTAAAAATATCTTCTTACATACAACATAATATTAGTTTTAACAATTTAGGATGAAACGTAATACACACATAAAATATGTAGCTAGAAATGTACTTTAAAAAATAAAGAAATTTGGATCAAAATAACTGCAAATTTGTTGGTAATTTGTTTAGGATCTTTGCAGGAATGTTCATATTAATTTTTTTTTAAATGGAAAGAAAGATTTACTTTTTATAGCAGATAAGAAGTAGTTTAACTGAAAAAAGTTTTATCTTTTTTGAGAATGATAATGAATGTGTATTGAAGAAATATTCCCGGGTTTGGGAAAAGTACTATAAACCTCACACATAGAGGGACTTTGAGACTGTACTTAGACCCATACACTAAATGAATTCCAATTTTTTAATGAATCTGCTTTATCCCTTCAGGTTCATCCTACTTCTGTTCACATAACTGCTGTCCTGGTTGATTATGAAACACCTACCAAGCGTAACAACAAGGGTGTGGCTACTGGATGGCTTAAGACTTTACAACCATCTGAAGAAGAGGGACCAAAAGTTCCAATTTTCATTAGACGCTCACAATTCAGATTGCCAAGCAAACCCCAGACACCCATCATTATGATTGGCCCTGGAACTGGTTTAGCACCTTTCAGAGGATTTATCCAGGAACGATCTTTCTTGCGAGAACAAGGTAAATGATTTATCTCCATAATACATAGCCAGACACTCCAATCTCCAATGAAAACTTTTCTTATTACCGTAATGAAACCTTTTTCCAGAAATCTAAAATCAACCCCCATTTGGCTGGTATTCTAATTAAGTAGTTTAATATTTGTCTTGACAATGTTTTTCTTTTTTACCATGCAATATTATCTGAAAATATCAAACGTCTGATTGTCAGAAGACTGGTTTTCTCTCTTTAACTGCCGGTCAATAATAGTTTGACTGCCGGTTAACCGCTGATTAGGTTAAGGGTGAATCCCGCCATGATTTGGATAACCAAAAAATTTGGTTAAAGCGAAAATCATAAATACCTGGATAAAAATTTGTAGGTTTAAATATATACTTAAACCAGTGTTCCCCATCCTTTTTACACCCATGGAACCCTGGTGAGAATGTTCAAGTTGTATGGAACCCCTAATACAAGGGTGTTATTTTAGTTTTTGGTTGGGGGAAAAGTATTTTTTAAATTGAGTTTGAGCCAGGCCATAAGCATACTTTTTTTTGGGGGGAGGGGTTGCCTCCTCTTCATTTTTAAGATATCCCCTAACAAGAACATTTATACGTTAAGTGTTGGAATACTTGAACGTAGTAATTTTGAATGTTAAAATTCCACAAGAAAAAATGGGGGGGAATCTGGGGGACACATAGACGGACCTGGAAAAAGTGCCCGAACCTGGTTCAGGGGAAGCCACTGCCAGCTTCCATAGGTGCAATGCATAAGGTTCAGGGGAAGGTTACAACTTTTCCCGGTCCACATAGAGATAAGTGGCTTGTCCAAATGTGCAATTGTTGTCCCTCTCCCCTACATGTGGAAATATTGAACTGTCTTTTTTTTAAACAGCCAATCGAAAATGCAGCTTTTGAGTGTTATGGAAACTTAGTTTCTCAAGAAGTCTTTGTTAATTCAATCCTACTGTTATTCATTTATTGGTATTTTTTAACATAATAAAATAGCAGTAGTGAATATTCAAATCAGTTGAGATTTTTTATGCAGAGTGTTAAAAGTAATAACTTTTGAAAGCTTAGTTTTCTAGACTTCAAAAAATGCTAGTAATATTGTTCACTAAAAGAATATGAAAAGAATTTTTTAGCAACAAATAAAAATGACCATTTAGTATTTTTCAGAAATTAAAATCTATGTAAGAATTTACCTAAAAAAATTCTTAAGTTCTGAGCTCTTTCTTAAGTCTTAATTATACTATTCCATTTTCATTTTTACAAAACTATTTATGTTGGTGAGTTTGTTTTAATTAGGATTTTGTTAGAAAATTACATTATATTTTAATAGTTTTATAACATGACTTATTTGAAGGTAAACCAGTTGGAGACACAATCTTGTACTTTGGATGCAGAAAGCAAAGTGAAGATTACTTGTATGAAGAAGAATTAAAAGCCTTCAAAGAAAATGGAACCCTTACTAAGCTCTATTTGGCCTTCTCAAGGGACCAAGCAGAAAAGGTGTATGTTACACATCTTTTGCGCCAGAATAAGGAAGAGATTTGGAAAGTTATTGGTGTTGAAAATGGTCATATTTACATTTGTGGGTAAGTTTTTCCCCTTTTTTCCCTTTCAATTTTACTAACATTTACTAGTTAGATTAGGCCTGCATCAGCTGTGATATTGTCCAAAATATTAACTTGATCTCATCTAGACAGGCCAAAATATGTATATTGATCGAAATTCACTGGTGTTTTCTCATAACATTGAGATTAAGAATGAACAATTTGAATAATTGATAAAAATGGCCCACTTAATTTTTATGTTCAAAAGATAGGTACTCAGGCCATCATGAAACATCAGGCCACAAAACATCTATTCATGACATCAGGCCACTAAAAGAGGGTTGGCACGCAGCCATCTGACCTGCAGGCCGTTTAGTTTGAAAGCCTGGCTCGGATATCTTGTTAAATTTATTTTGAATGGTGCTATATTGTTTTAAACCTTTTACTTTTATAATGCATAAAAATTCATAAATTAATTTTTTAATTGTTATATTTGTGATTATAATCATGTCAAGAAAAAATAACATGCAGTTTCACAAATGATGATATTTTGTTATAATTTAAATACTTAAGCTGATTTATTAATTTTCTTAGTGATGCTCGAAACATGGCAAAAGATGTTCACAACCTGATTTGGGAAATTATTCAAGAGTATGGAAATCTGTCCAAGAATGATGCTGAAGCTTACCTCAAGAAGATGGAGTCCCAACGTCGGTACTCTGCTGATGTTTGGAGTTAACCTACTGCCTTATGCCTTAAGAGTATTCATATTGTGTATGAATACAATTAACACTAACTTTATAGAGTGAAATTATTTAAGGTTCTTGTTATAAACTGCTACATCTGCATGTATTTATTTTATGCATTGTTTAGTTTAATCACATTTGATGCATGTTATGAAGAATGATTTGGAATTTGCTAATTAATTATTGAATTTGATAACGCTGTTGAAGAAAAGTCATTGATAGGGACCATTAAATTTTGTAATGACTTTGATTTGCTTTTGCATTCTAAATTGCAAAATCAATGTGGTAACTATATTCATTTTTTTCTACATCAGTATTGAGAGCAGCTTATTTTCAACTGTTACGCTTGAAAACCAAAACAACCTGTTAATCATAAAATGTTTTAAATTGCTATCACAATATCTGATAGGACTTCCTAGTTATGTTACTAGTTTGAATATGTGACAATTGTGTTTTATAACTTTTTTAATGTTGACAAATTTGTGTGAGTCGTAAAATTTTAAGTGTTTTAGGGCTTGTTTTATTTGTATGCATTTGTGGCAAATTGGATAAAATCAAAGCATGGCCATTTATTACTATTTATGGTTTGCCTAAACTTTTGTCCATAATGATTGTCGAAGTTTTTAGTGGGATTTGTAAGGTTTTTTTCTTTACGTTTTGCCTTTTTTTTTAACCCAAAAATGTATATTTGTTGAATTAGATAAATTTAAAGACAATACATGTATAATTCCTACTATACCTTCTGTTGATTTTATAAATGTTTCTCTCAATTATGTTTCCTAGTCTGTTTATAGTGCAGAACTACTTAACTATATTTTTGCTATCATCAAAACATCACCTACAATTTAAGATTCAGACTTTTTGTCACCTTAACTATGTGTAAATATATAATTGATTTTTGTATGAACTTGTTATGTCATTATCTGTAAATAAAGAATACTTTTTATATTTTGATGTCATTTAAAGTTATATTTAAGTAAATATTTATTTTGAATTTAAACTAATTTTAAAAACTATTCTAGAATTCAACTTTAGTTGAGCCTGACGTCACGACTGCGCGTAAGAAAATCTGAGTAAACAGAAAGCCTGCTGGGTTGCTAGAAGCTGTTATTGGCTGGCGAGTTGTATTACTACGTGTCACGCCACTTGAAAAAATAATAATTCTGAGCATTTTATGCAAATCGGGATGAAAAGACGGTTAATCCACATTGATTAAAAAAAATTATCATATTTTAAAATTGAATATCTTAATTTCACTCAAAATTCCGATACTGCATGGGGAACTACTTTCTTTGGTTGCTGTCAGCATATTTCTACAGGCTCAAGTTAAGTTGCAACTGAGTATAGATTTCCTTGTGTATTAAACTGTCAACAAGCTTAATGACTTATAATTTATTGAATTAAAAATTAAACAAGATTTCAGCCTTTTTACTTTTAATTAACAGTAGGATTAATGAACATTTAAATTTCATTTTTTAATGTTTGAAAAATAGATTAATCAAGTTGACTTATCCAAATATTCATAATTAATGACTTGTCTAAATATCCATATTTGGTTAATTCAAATCTTATACTTATTAGCAGTTAATACAAAATATGTCAAGTTTATGTAACTGCTACCAGAAGTAAACTAAATTTTGCCATAGATGATAAAAATTGGACGAATCATGAAGAACTGTGCTGCGATAATGGATAACTGCAGCATCTTAAATTTTCTTTATTTAGTTTGTTCTTAGTAAAATTTGGTCTTCTGATTCCGAATATCACATTATTAAATCTCAAAAATAATTAGTTTTTATTATTAACAATTAAAAATGAGCGAATCAGAAACACACTATGATTGGCTGTTACCATCGTGACGTGTCGTGTGCAATGACTCGCTCAGACAACATGGCTACACGATCCATCTAGCTAAGCTTTTGTTTTGTTTATATAGTAAGTGTGAGACTTTCTGCTTTGCTTTTTATTTAATAGTAATTATTAATTCTAACAAGAAGTGGAAGATTAAAATGGATCATTTGCTAAAAAATTCCAAAATTATGATTCCACAGTTCTTCACTGCTAATAAAGGATTTTTTTCTGTGGAAATCAAAGGTAAAATATTTTTATCCCCAAATAAAGTATTCTTAATATTTGTTTTAGATTTTTCTAAACTTCTTGCAAATGAATTGTAGATGAAGGATCTAAGAAAGTTCCAGAAAAATGTTATTTATTTCTAATAGCATTTAGCAAGAAATGTGGATAAAAACACTTTGGTAGCATATTTTATATATTTTTAAACAACTTAATAAAGAATTTGTGTGTGTTTTAAGTCGTATTTAACAAAATTAAAATTATTTATACTGCTTAAATATTGTTGAGCTAAATTTCATGCATTGATTCCTTATTCTACTTAAATATAAAAAGAGGGGTTATCCTTGAAAAGTAGTCTTATAAGCAAATTATATAGTATACTCATAAATGTTTTTTTTTTAAATGTAGTGTACAATATATTATGGTGTTTGGTGTTTTAACCTTTTTTTGGGCTAAGAATGTTAGTTCTATAGTTATATTTTCTTCTAATTTTATCCAGATTCTTGTGGATGATATGTAACTTATATTCGTTCAGATCGCCATATTAATCCACAGCTCTCATGCCTTATAACCATATCTAATGATATTAATACGAAGGTAGTTAAAAATATTTTCGGCCTGACCATGAAAATGATAACTTATGGTTTAAAGAACTGTTTATTTTTCAACATTGCTTCCTTTTAAGCTACCTCACTTCTTATTCGGACAGTCCGGTCATATTTTCCACTCTTTTGGGGGTACTTCTGGAATTTCGTCAAAAAAACCTATTCAACTCACAATTACTTCTTAATTCGAAGAAAAACGGTGTCCAGAGAGAAAAATTGTCACTTTGGGGGAGAGATATAAGTGAAGATTCCAAATCTGGGTGACGGGATGGGTGTTTTTAAAATTTTTAATCTAAATCCTTGAATTGCTAAATAGATATTTTTTTCTCGGAAAATCTTAGCAACCGTTTAGTTAGGTATTATCCAATTATATTCATAGCCTTCCCCCTATAATTCATAGGTAAAATTCTCCTGAAATCATAGAATTCTTACGCCATGACTTTGCCAGCCGATAGGACCTTTTTGTGCTGAAAAACTGATTTTTATCCATTGCATTGATTATTATTTAACTTAAAAGTTCTGAGTTATGTCCCTGTTTGCCTATTGACGTATAAAATACCTATTATTTTATGAAAATCGCGTTAAAAATTGCATTTACGTCATGTCAATGCACTTTTGTGCCGCAGTTTGGATTCGCGGCACCCATCTTGAGCAGAGTTTTCAAGTGCAATTGTGCAAAAAATTTTTTTGCGTGTTCCTTTGATACCCCTAGATTAGACTATTAGAAATGTTCTCCACCGTTCATCAATCTTCTAGGGAAGACTTTTCGATGATTTCCGGCATGGTCGCTCTTTTTGAACTTTTTCCACTATGGTTCTTAATGAACGCTCTCACACTCAAGTTAAATCTTCGACGCTAATTTTTTCACTGGCAAAACAAAGCTTAAAGAGTCCCTTTACACATTTCTGAACTTAGAATTACTTTAATTTGGTGACATCGCTTCTTTTAAAAAGAATTTTATCACAGCTCGATAATTGCTTTTTCTTATTTTTGAGAATAGGCTCACCCCTAACTCTTTAAAATAAATTGCCGACAGCAGTATTCCGATCAGAACAACCCAAAAAAATTAATTAGGCTTCTTTGAAGAGTTATTGAGAAAAAATTCGCGCTAATTCTGGGTGAGAATAACCAGAAGAATTATTTCTAAATAATAAAACACACTACACGCTATGTCAAGACACATGACTGCCTTTTCAAAGTGATTCCGAAACTAGGTGATTTTTAATTGCAAATAATTAATTATTGGGCGCGTAAATCTAAGAAATAAAATGTTTTCTAGAAGTTTTAAGATATTCGAAACACATTAAAAGCAAAATTGAAAATTGTTGCAGTTATCCATTGCAGTCAAATTTTTTTAAAAATCTAAAGTGTTCAGAATGGCTTAAAACAAATTTTAATTTAAATTTCAAAGCCCTAAATTTTAAGTGATTTTCAATGAAAAATAGCTTATTTTCTGTATGAGCTGAAACAGCTTGTGACATTAAAAGTGCTTTGCTCCCGCTTTTTGTTATCATCCCGCTTTGAAAGACTGAGCTCAAGTTTTTTACAGCCTGTTTCGATGAAAACGGTGTTTCCCACCAAGAGCACATGTGACGACACATTGTCTGGGAGCTTTCTGTATTAAAATAGGTCATAATTACCTTAAAAAAAGTTTGTGGAAAAAGACAAGCGTATTTTTGGAATCGGTAGAGAATTTTAATAAATTAAAATTGAATATTTAGAATTTTAAGAGATGCTGCAATTCTCCATTGTTATTTTTGGGAAATTTCATAGGTATATGACTACTTTATTTTAAATTTAAAAAATCTAAACTTAAGTCTAGAATATATTGTACTAAAAATAATTCCTAAAGTATGCAATTGGAACTGAAGCTAACAAGCATTGACGAGAAATGCAATCCCCTGCTCATACCAAGTGTGTCAATTTTGTGAATTAAATGATGATTTAAAGAAATTTGGCCATAAATGACAAAAATTCTACGAATCTTGAACGTTTGTGCTGCTTGGGTTATTTGATTATGAGCAAAAAAACCTGTAAAACCAACCGAATATATTTATTATACTGCATGTTTTTGTTTTCAATTCCATCTTATGTTCATCAAATTTGTTTTCAACTTATTTTGTGTTATTAAGATAAGTTTTGACTTATTTTTGTATATTTAAGATCACATGTTTTGGGTAACATTCCCTTGCTACAGGGAGGAATATCACGGTATACTACGATTTAAAGGAAAAACTTGGTAAATTTCTTTTTTACAAATAAAACTAAGATTAAATTAAGGTGATGATGATGATGATGTCGTGTCCACGACGAGTCCGTATCAAATACTGCCATGGGCGGAGATGACAGCCCTTGCAATTTCTGAAATATTGTCACTGTAGAGGTCTATTTCAAAGAATAAGACCCCAATTTTAAGTAAGTCAATAACTATGGCTGGACAATCGAAAATGTGTGCTGGTGTTAAAGCTGTGTCCAGGCAGTTGTCACAGTTTCTATAAGTTTTATTCCCCTCTCCGTCGATCTTCATCCCTCTGTGATGTCCTGTTCTAAGTCGTACAATAGTTTTTGTTAAAAGGTTGGCGCTGGGGCCTATGCCTCTAACTTCACCTGCGAGCTTATAGCAATAGAGGAGGCTCTGGACATGTATGCAGGGCCGTTCCGGCCGGGCGGGCCGTGCCTGCACGGAGGCGCCAAGCAATGAGGGGGCGCCTTCAAAAAAAAATTTTTACCCCTAACTTTAAGAAAAAAAATTCTATTACCGTCTCACTTAAAGTAAAACAAAAAGATTCGAGAGACGCCCACAAATGAATAAAAAGCGTCTTTATTGAATTAAAATATACACGCTGGTCCTCAAACTAATAGGTGCTAAAAGTGCTTTTCGACCAGTTTGTATGGGGCGCCCCCATCAAGTCATCAATTGAATCTATTGTACGAGGCGCCCTGATCAATTGGATTTATTAAGGGGCGCCCACCCTGATTGAAAATTTTTAATATGCAAGACTTTGGTTTTGCTAAGAATCCTTAAAGCTTTCAAATTATGTGGGGGCGCCTCCATCAAATGAATCTATTCAGGGAGCCAAGCGCCCACCCTGCCCTGAGTGAATATTAGAACATGTTTGACTTTGAAAGCTGCAAGCTTAACCCAATTGTATGAGGCGCCCTGATCAATTGGATTTATAAGGGGCACCCACCCTGACTGAAAATTATAACATGCTAGTCTTTAAAAGCTTTAAGGATTCTTAGCAAAACCAAATTATGTGGAGGCGCCCCATCAAATGAATCTATTCAGGCGCCGAGCGCCTACCCTGAGTGAAAATTAGAACACGTCTGACTTTGAAATATGTAAAGGGCGTATAAGATAAACCATAAATTGAACGAGGCGCCCTGATCAATCGGATTTATTGAGGGGCGAACACCCTGATTGAAAATTTTAACATTCTGGCATCCAAATTTTGTTGGAAGCCACCAGCAAATGAATCTATCCTGATCAACTGGATTAATTAAGGGGGCGGTGATGAGTTGAAAGGAAATTGGGGGGGGGGCATTGACTACTTTAAACTATTGCTTAATGTCATTTTTATAGGTAAAAACACAAAAAAAATCCAGGTAAAACTAGCTTAAAACCCTTTTTTGACAAATTCAAAATTCCAGGAAAATTCAAAAATTTTCCTGGGGGATATATTTTTATATTTTATATTTTTTTATTATTAAAGTTTTATTTAATTTGGGCTGCATCCAAAGAGGTTGTTAGGGGTTCAATCTCCAATAAAATTCGGCTTTTTATAAAATATGTATTGTCCCCTCTTGAAAATTCTGGAGGGTACAAGGAGTGGTTATCTTTGTGTCTAAAAAAAGGGTCAAAAATGTCCAAAAATGAGTTGAAACCATGGCCACCTAAACACTCAAGGCCGTAGAAGCTCGAAATGCTGAGTGACGTCATGCCTACTACTTCGCGTCATCGACGCGCTTAAGACAACAGCGCAACTCCAGTCTGAAATCTTCCTCGCCCCACCCCTACAGCCTGATTGGTCTCCTAAACTACGGTGAAAACGTCACTTGAATTAGACTCACCGACACACGTGTCGAATATTTCAGATGAGGGAAAGTGAATTAGAGATCGCGAACTTCAAGTTGATTCCGTGCTCTATTATAAAGCAATTTCATGTTGTGTAGTTTCGCTTTGCACAACGAGAAGGATTATTCTGCTCTGAGGAAGATGAGGATTATTCTGCTCTTTAACCCCCTCTTTCATTAGTAGAGTATTCCTTAGCGATCTTAAGTTACTAGCATTTTTTTCTTTTATTTTTCGATCTCTATGTGCATAAACTGAATTTGAAAAACGTTTAATACTTATGAAGAATTAATTAAATATCAAATAAGATATTTTTATTAAAATTCCATTTTTTTAAATTTTATTATTTTTAGTTCCAAAATCCTCCGTCTTTAGTAACATGTAAGTTAAAATTTATATTTATAGTTTTAAACATATTTTAATTACTTATGTGTAATTCCGATCAAACTTTCTTCCATCTGAAATATTCGGCACGTGTGTCGGTGTGTCTTATTCAAGTGACGTTTTCACCGTAGTTGAGGAGACCAATCAGGCTGTAGGGGTGGGGCGAGCAAGATTTCAGACTGGAGTTGCGCTGTTGTCTTAAGCGCGTCGATGACGCGAAGTAGTAGGCATGACGTCACTCAGGATTTCGAGCTTCTACGGCCTTGAGTGTTTAGGTGGCCATGGTTGAAACACTACTTTTTAAGATCAAAATTTCAAAAATTTTCTGGGGGAGGACCCCCAGACCCCCTCTATTTTTGGTGCTGAGGGGGTATAAATAAACCTTTGTCACGAAGCACGCGAAGGAAATATATTTTGTATGGTAATGTAAATTTATGAAGTAATGAAAAAGGAAACTATGTTTATTATGCTGAGTTAATTGATGTGTATAATAATGATAGCATTTAAAAATTATATGATGATCACAACGTTAAAAAATTTTTTTTAAAATTGAAAGTTGTTTGCTTTCAGAATTAAGTATTATTGTAGAAGAACATAATAAAAATTTTTTTCAAGGATTTAGTTCACCCACTTCTACCACTGAGTTTGTACTGATTAAGTAAACGGTTATATATAACTTTCAACTTATAACTTTTCTCCCTAATGGGCCAAATTCAACTCAAAATATATTTTTAAAAAGTTTAAAATTCCAGGCTTATACACATTGGATGTTATACTAATCTCATCTTTCAAGTACTTAATTATTTTTATTAATGGAAGAGTTATTATCTAGGAACGCGGACGTGAAGTACTTTTCGTGAAGGACTTTTAAACCGATGGATGTAAAAGTCTAATGCATTTCTCAACGCACAATACTTAATTTTAAACTTGTTTAATTTCATTCTTTTAATTTGAGTTTTTTCTATTTGACATTAAGTAATTGAATCACTTCATTGAAAAACTTTAAAATGCATAAGCTGTTTATTAATTCAAAATAATTTTTTGAAATTAATACTACTTTCAATCTTTTTATATGAAAACTAATTTTAGTAGAATAAGTAATGCCGATATTATTTTATTGATATCATAAAGTTTTTAAATATTAATTAGTTCTGATTAATAATTAATTATTTTAAAACTAACAATTAATTAATTTAAAATTAATTAACAAAAATAACTATTAATTGGGGAAATGGGGTAAGGGGCGCCGTAATTAACTTGGCACGGAGGCGCCGCTATACCCACAGGAACGGGCCTGCATGTATGGTTCCCTTCCCGTTTCTGAACAGGCAGAGGGACTTGTTGTGTTCTGCGACTCTAGAGCTGCTCTCCAGGCAATCCTAAAAGGAGAATCCTTGATCACCAGTAGGATCTGCACTCGCCTAAATGAAATCAATAGATTGAATAAAATCTGCACTCTCCAATGGTTGCCAGCACATGTCGATATAACAGGCAATGAAAACGCGGACAAACTGGCAAAGGAGGCTAGAGATCTTAACAGTAACAATAACATCAATGTTACTTTATTGGATGCAAATGCCGCGGCTAAGTTCAAACTAAAAGAGCAGCAGATTCCAATCAAACACCAGCTCTGTATCATCAATGAGGAACGCCTATTAAATTAAGGTGATACATTAAAAAGAACTGATGTTTTATACTTGAGTATGGAATAATAAACTGTTATTTATCGATATTCTATTAATTTGCCTTTCCTATGTCTTCCAAAGCGTATCGATACTAAAGCTATAAAAGGTGAAACTCCAATAATTAACACTTTTTTCACTTGAAATGATTCCTCCAAAATGGAAAGATCAAAAGTGAAAAATTTAAATGCATGATGAAAGAACAGTAGTCATTAAATAATATAAAACTTCTCAGTTCACTTATCTTTTTAAAAAACAGGTTATAACTTTTGTCCCTTTTGTTTCATTGTGATTCATTTGTTGCAAGCACGGATTGATGTAACCGCAACAGATCTGGATGAGTGGAAACGGTCCTTTTAAACTATTTTTTTTCATTCAATGAAGTGAATCCATTCCATTCAAAACAAGTGGTGCAGTGTCCTCTTTTGAAGGTAAATACTCATTATGGCTGGGAACATAGGCTTGGAAGCACACTCGAGACGAGACCCACCTGTGGTGCTCAAAATATTTATCTCTTTCATAATTAAAGGGCTTGGTGGATGAAGGGGCTATCGTCGCTTAGGGCGCAAAATGACATAACTGCATTTTCCCTATTTTGCAGGAGATGAAAAAAAAACAGTTTGGCTATTAATTAAAGAAAATAATATTATTATAGTTTTAAACCTTCATTTTAGGCCTTTTTGACCGGGGATTGAGATGAAACACTTCTCTGTGGCGGCGTCCCTAACAATATCAATGAAAGGCGTGCAATTATGTCATTTTGCCTTACGAATGTTATGTTAAAATGACAAAATTGACGATTGCAGCGATTTGAGTCATTTTTTCGCAAAATCGTTGGTGCCAGGTGATCCGGGGCCGGGATTTGCATAAAGATTGATGCATAACTCAAAATGGCCAAAATGTCAGTTATGTCATTTTGCGCCTTAAGCGACGCTATGTTACAAGACTATGTTAGAGACTGAATTCCAGTCAGAATTAGGGAATTCAGTCTCGTTACATTCGGGACAGGCCTTGTAACATAGCCCCTTCATCCACCTAGAGAGCCTGTATACGAGAGAGAGAGAGAGAGAGGCGACAACTCAGTATAGCGCGCGCAGATCGGTAAACAGGTTTTCTGTTCGCCACAGCCGGTTCCCTCCATAGGATTAGCATTGGACTCTAGACAAGCGGCATGATACAGTTTGGATAGAATTTTGGACAGAACTGGATGCGCAGAAACGCTTTTAAGCGAGTTGTCGTCTCTCTCTCGTATACAGGCTCTCTACATCCACCAAGCCCTTCAATTGTAGGGTTTCCTTTATAACTGATAGAAACTGATAGTTACTCAAAGTTTTCCTAAAAGGTTATTTTGCACGAGTTAACTGCTTTTTGTCAATAAGTCCGTTTTTTTTGCTTCCTAATTGTAATGAAAAAAAAACCCAATCAGTGTGGATGATTTCGGCAGTGTTTCTCACTCCACGTAAAGTGAATTATTTTTCCGTAAATATCTTTTACCTTGCGCCCTGCTGTTTTTTTTTAAACTTTTTACACTTGCTCATAAGGTATAAAAACTCACAAAAACGGAATAAAAATCTATTACCTTTTCCCGTTTTAGATTTATGAGATTGTTTAAATTTTTGAAATATTTTCATATACTCTAATACTATTATTTAAAAAAAAAGAATAAACATGCTTTAAAATAGCGAAATATATTATGTATATTTTTAAAAGTATGTAATTTTAAATTTAAATAAAAACAATTTAATTTATAATTTTCAAAGCATTTACGAAGACTCATTTGTATGCAAAGTTTCGGGATGGAATCTAATGGGATCATAATTATGTTAAAAAAATAAAAAAAATTTCTCTGGTATCGAGGCACACCTCCCGTAGGTAAAATAAGCATCATTATCATTATATTTCGGTTTCTAAACACAGTTTACATAAGACAGAAGAAGATAAGAATTCACACAATTTCAAAGAGGGTTAGGGGGTTTTCGAGGGGGAGGAGAGGATTTCGGTATTTTACTTGAAATGGTTATGTGAGGTACCGTTTTCAAAGATTTTTTTTGCGTTCTAAACTATGAAAATAAAATGTATGATAAAATCGAAGAGGTCATAGCATGTAAAGTTGTGGGGTGTGAGAGAGTTAGTTTTCTATGAAATTATAATCGTAACTCCCCCCTAAAACCCCCTCTCCTCCTTGATAACCCCTAAACCTTCCTTAAAATTGTATGAATTCTTATTTTCTTCACTCTTATGTAAATTGAGATTAAAAACCGAAGTTTCACGATGACACGAGTTTTTTTTTTAAAAAGAAATGCGTAATTAACAAGCGAGAGGTGTGCCGTAAAGCTCGGATTCCAGTGAAAAACGCATGATCCTGTAGATATTACTATATTAAACATTGATTCTAATATTGGAAAAAAGTTGAAGAAAACAAAGATGTGTCTTCGTAATTCTTTTAAAAATCTTACATTCATAGTGTTTTTGTAATGTAAGTATAAATTTTAAAATTAAAATTTGAATTTAAAAATTTTAAAACCCGATATCCTAATTTACACAATCTTAAAGTTTGTTAATTCCCTTTTAACCCTTTCAGACCTAGCCGCCCCAATTGCCCATATGATCCAATGGTAATCTCGGGCGCCTCAGGTATGGAAGGCTTAAAAAGATACCCTGGTTTTTAGTAAGAAGCAGTTCTGCATTGAAATAGGAAATTAATCGTGTCATAGTAAACCGTATATTTTGCGAATATTAATCGAAAAAAATTAAAAATTTAAAAACATTTTACGTGATTATTTTAAGTAGTAAATATTGTGTACCAAAAATATAAATAAAAAATGATGAGGTAAATGGCATTGGTTCATTTGATATTTAACGACCCTTTGCGCATTCTCTGTATTTGAGTAGAAAAGTCACGCAAGAATTTTAAAAATATGTTAAGATCTGCAATTCCCGCGTTGCGTCGGGTTTAAAAGTTTCAATAATTTATAAATTTGAATTTAGAATTAAAAAGAATGTTGTTATTTTTAAGCCAATAATCATTAACATTGTGCAAAATTATTTTAACAATATTAACATTAAAAATAAGTAAAAGATTTCAAAAAATAAAGACGTTCCCAACAACCCAATGAGAAAAGCTAGACCATTTAAAAACCCAATTTTCATCTTTGACTAATAAGAATGTTTAATGAGATGTAGATTACCATGTGTGTGCAAAACAGAAAATTATTTGCACGGTTTCAATGAATGACAGTGAGAAATTAAAGTAGCAGGTTTTGTTTCCAAATACCCCTAATTGCTTTTTTATGTTGATTTTTATTTTTAAAAAATGCTTTGAGAGCTATCGCGCATATATCAAGATTTATTTCGGTAAAGTAAATGAAACGTCACCCTGTATTTACAAAAAGTAACGAAAGGGTTAAATCTTATAAAAAATATTGGCTTCGTGGATAAGATTTATCTTGATAAATCTTATCTTATCTAATTTATCTTGAATTATAAGATTTATTATTTATTTAATCTTGGAGAATTGAAAAGCCATTCATTTACATTGTTTCCCTATCAATATGTCACTAAGGGAGAAATTTTCAGGCTAGAGCATTTCAGAGATTAGATGATAAATCTTTATCTTTTGATAAAAAAAAGTCCTACGCCAAAAATCTACATACCAACCAAACTTAAATTCAGAGAAGCTGAAATTTTTTGATGCATTGAGTATCCAAATCGTTAATTTTTAGTCAGCCTTAAAATATAGTTTTGGCATTAACATTCTATTTCATTCAATTTCTAGGTGTATTTTTCTAATTGTTAAAAAACTCCTAAAATATTTTAATTTAAATAAACTTTGTTTTTACAATTTTAATCCCTTTATCATCAAAGAACTGTAACATTTTATTTGTATTTTTAAAATTTTAACTATAGACAAATTACCGGATTATTGTCTTTTCAATTAGAATTGGCGCCTGAAATAGGATCAAAAACGCTCAACAACGCCTAATATAACACTCATCACACAACTTCAATGACCGATTTTATTACAGTATTTTAACCGCTTCTGTTTCAGCCGCTTTGTTATTGCATAAACAAAATTTTTCGACCATAATTACAGTAGTAACTGCTTCTAATACATTACGTCTCAGGCACCTGTTCTAAATGAACAGAGTATAAGATGTTACTTTGACTTGCACCATAGGCAAAAATCTTCGAGGGATTTGTGATGTCTTATGTCACACAGTTGAAATTGTCCGCATAAATACTGATTTTTAAACAACAATTTTAATGAAATAAGAAATAAAAAACTATTTAATTTACGAATTTTTAAGGCCAGATATACCTAGTCTTTTTAAAATTTTATACACGTTCTATGCTAAAATTTATTGGTAGTTTCATATTCCTGAATATTCCTTTTAATATAAAAAAAATTAAAATTTTGTCGATCTTCCTGGACGAGTGAATTAGTCTAATGAAATTCAGCATAAAACTGACATAAAACTGTTTATTTTGCCTTATTTTTAAGTTTCATCTCGATCTTGTATTTTATGTATTTCTAGTAGGCGGGAGAGGAGAAAGCTTTTAAGAGGAGAAATCTAATTTTTGTTTGTAGATTACTAAACTACTAATTGTAACTAGCAATTTAATTTTAATTTTTTATACTAAGAGTATATCTCTCTAAAAATATTATTTCGATAGTCATGGAATTTTTTTAGAGGGAATAATTACCTAATAATAAATTTTATTAAAATAATAAATCTACATATAAATTTAATAATTTAGTACCACAGTATACTGTGGTAAAAGTACTAATAATTTAAAACGAAAAAAAAAAAATGCTTTTTAGCGTTAAATGAAAAACTTTTCAGATATTTTTATATGTATGTTTAATTTACTAAAGTATCTAAAATACTTTTGTGGATGTGAAGAGTATTCTTTTTTTCTGGTCATACTATTTCAAAAAAACACAGATTTTAAGAATTTTTTGTTGTACTTATGTAAAAAAGCTACAGGGGTGTTTTTTTTGCATTCACACGACAGGCCTATGAAAACGCAATACTGTTCTGAACAAACAAAATATTCCAAAAATAAGTACTGAAAAATCTTTGCCATATTCAATTTTCAAAAAACAGCCCAAAGCTTTTAAAATATTCACCCTGCTTTTCCAGAAGTCGGGTTCAAAAATCAAGGATAAAGTATGGAAAACTCGCAACGAAAGACTCAAACCTTATCTCAAATTGCTTAAACTTCAAGAGGGAGTTTATGGCATTTATTTCTCCCTTACTCTCATATCTCAAAACGCAAAAGCGTGAATATGCTGCAAAATGCCTTCGCCCACTTTTTGAAAAAGCTTCACCGAGAAAAAAAATGAAGAATCATATTTCATTAATCCTTTTTCGTCCGTTGCCATTCATATTTTTGTCCAGAGATAAAAACGAGAATTTCTCGGTTGCTGCCTAAAATATGTTTCGCGTGCAGTATTGCATCAAACAGCAATAATAATGAAAAACTCGTACGGAGTATGTATGTTTTTGTGCTCACTTTTAGTGCCATATGTGCTTTGCTTTTTTCAAAGCAATTTTTTGTGTTTTTAAAGTAACTCCTCGAGGGGATACATATATTTGGTTAGGATGTTTCAACTTAGGCGACATTCTGCCACTTCTGACTCCTTTTGAATTCAGAAGCTTGATATAGAAAACAAATGCTTGAAAGAGTTTCGGGAGTAGTCATTGAACTTTGCTTACAATAGAACTTTATAACATTCTAACTGTCTGAAACATACTAAAGTCAATTAGCAGTTTTGTTATTTATTTTGGGGGCGTTCCTGTATCTTGGAAGAGTGTAAGACAAAAATGCGTTGCACTTTTTACCATGGAGGCAGAGTTCATAGCTCTGTCTGAAACAGTAAAAGAAGTAATTTGGATGAAGCAGGTATTAAAGTATGCTCCAAAGTTTGGACTTACTTTGCAAGTTATTAAAGTTTATTGTGACAGCGAAAGTGCAATGAATTTTTCACGAAATATTGACGAAACCCAAAAGTCAAAGCACATTGACACGAGGTTTCATTTTGTAAAAGACTTGCTGTCTAAGAATAAATTTACTTTATCGCACGTTTCAGGGAAATGTAATAGTGCTGATGTTATGACTAGTGATGGGCAGGTATCGATACCAAATACTTAAGTACTCGATACCTGAAAGTATCGAGTGTATTCGATACCCAAAAAAGTATCGATACTTTATTGTCATATTTCGTTTTAAATTTTTCAATGAAATAATCTTTAAAATACCTACTGTAGATCAAACGTAGCCTGTTTCTGTTTTCATTTTGCAACGTTCAAACCCAAGTCGTAAATCATCCGCGAGAGCAATTTGACGCGGCCAGGTTTTTCCCCCGCCAAATCCTTCGCCTCTCTCCACTCGTCTCTTCCCACATTGACTCATTTTGTCCCATTAATTTGAATTTAAACCTTTGGTATCGATTACTTTTTCGCTATCAGTATCAGTACTTGGGGTTCGAACTTTCTATCAAATACTTTTTCGCTATGAGTACTTCTCATAGTGATACTTTTTTCGCGATCAGTAATTTTGGTATCGATTACCAAATACGTACTTTTGAAATAGAATATTTAATGCGGGTACTTTTTCCGATATCAGTACCTAAGTAATCGAATCTTATAATCAATTGCTTGCTGTTGACATAAGATTCTATTATAAGATTGCTTACTGAATATTTTTAAACGAATAGCCCATATTTTGTTTGTACCAATTAATGGTTAATTAGAATAGTCACCAGTATTTGTTAGGTTTTGTAAATACATAATACATTATGTTGATTATAATTCACATGGTGTAATTAATAACATCTACAATACTATTGTTAAGTAATTACGAATTAAATTCTTTAATTAACCACCTATGTGTATAGGCCACCTTAAAATTAACTATACTCGAAATAAATACAGGCAAGTTCTTTATTTATGTATTCATTTCATTACTATTTACTGGTGAGTATGTATTTCGATGATGTTGAAATTAGATTACCAATTTTATTTGTAAAGCAAAAAGGAGTAAAAAACTATATTTTAGGCAGGGGGGGGAGCTGTTTATGAAGTTCCATATAAGTTAATAGAATTTGCGAAGAAGGAAGTTTTCTAGAAATGTCTCATTTAAAAAAAGTAGAGATAAGAGGATATCTGGAGGGTGCAAAACAAATGTGACATAATTTTCCCATAACTATTGGATAGATCCGTACTGCGTTTAGTATAAAAAATCGGACATGGTTTAAGTTTATAAAACTCATCTCTTGACCCAAATTTTAAAATTTCATTTATATTTTTATTTATGAATATTTTTAGGATTTTATGCATTCCCAAAAAAAGTCTTTTAATATGTTATTGCTTTTATAAAATATTATCAGCAAAGTAAAAAGTATTTAATATTAAATTTAGTACTCAAAAGTTTTTAAGCATAGTAATCTTTCTGGCAAAAAAGGATTATTTTAAATGTTTAATTCAAAAATTATATATACTAATTACAATTTTAATGCAAAACGATCGAGTAGGTAATAAGCATGTTTTATTTATTTTGTATTCCCGCTATCTGGCTTTAACTGCGTAGAATTCAAATCAACTAAATTTAGTTTTGTTTTGATTCTTTAAGCTTTGAAAATAAACTATTCAGTAACACGGAATAAAAATTATTTTATTTTACTTTTGAAGAAATTAATGTTTCATAACACGAATTTCTTCGAAAAATATTGCTCATAAATCAATAATACTCACCAGTAAAAGGTATTGAAAATTAAATTTATATTATTGTAGTCTAAATGGATAATAATAATTGACAAGAACGTCCCGTGTAAGTAGATAAACGAAGCTTTAGTGTCCTAAACTGTAATCGAAGGAATGAATTAAAATATGTTATTTATAAGTTATTAAATTAAATAGTGGTGACTTCACTTATTCTGCACAATATATTATTCTTTTTTGATGGATCCGTTTCAGTTTTTTTAATTTCAGATCGAGTATGGATAAACATAAACCTTAGAAAAAATGGTCCATTCAGGTTCATTTCCCAACTTTGGAAAAAAGTACTCGATACCTATAAGTATTCGATACCTAAAATTATCGATTTTGCCCATCACTAGTTATGACTAAGCTATTGTCATTTAACAAGTTTAATTATCTTGTACAGTGTTCCCTCGTTATTCCCGGTAGTTAGTTCCAAAATATCGCAAAATCTGCGAATAACGAACCCAGTTTTTTAAAACGCGCGTATATGATAATATAACAGATATAGATAATATAGGGTAGCGGGGTAGCGGTACCAGTAACTGACAGTGCACCAGTAACTGGCATATTGAGTAATAAGATTAATATTGTGAACTTGAAATAAATGGTGGTCTCTCTTAATATTTTAGACACTTATCTTAAACTTTATGCCGTATTTATTTTCTACCAAAGGTTTTAAGTGTAATAAATTGAGGATTTCCATTTTGTGTAAAAAAACTTCTGATTTTCAGAGGTTGGCTTAGTACTGAAATTAAGGACACACATTTTTATTTAATGCCTAAATTGAGTAAATTTTCGATTTTGAAACATGTTTTAACTTAATTTGTCTGTTAATAAGTACATAAAATCATGCCCAATAATTCATTTAAAAAAATATTTATTTATTCATTTTTAATTGGAGTGACAGTTACTGGATCAAAAAACCCATACGCACCAGTAACTGACATGGGTCACAGTTACTGGTGTTTTTTTGAAATTCAAGGAAATTGCATGAAAATTCTATGGAATATTGTGAAAGCAATTTAGAATGTTGTTGTGCAAATAAATTTTTTAAATTTAATATTTTTCCAGTAACTCTCACCCTGTCAGTTATTGGTACCTGCACACAACATAGCTTTTATTCTGCATATTGCAATATAACATTAGATGTTATAAAATGTAGTGGGTCGTCTTTCTCACAAAAGAATTTAATTACATTTTTTAAGTAAACAGATAACCAATTTCCATAAAATTTAATTTTAAGGTTTAACTTGTTTCAGTATTTTATTGTACACCTTACCTTCCCCTATCGTTTGTGAAATATTTTATTGTTTATAATTTATAGTTAAAATACAATTCGTACATTTTTTTGTTAATAAATTCTTATTAATGTGAAATCACTCTGACTTTGTATCATATTTATAGTATAGTTCAATGGTAGGTCTTATAATGTCCCATAAAACACCCTATTTTATGTATTTTTATTCAAAATACTTTTTCCCCTTCAATATTTTGTAAAATAACTTTAAAGATGAAATATATTTGCTTTTATTTTTTTTATGTTGGCTAAAAAAAGGTAGCTTATTATTTATTAAAGGCATTTCAATGTGACAGTTACTGGTGCAAAAATAGAAAATAATTACTTAATCAAACAAATTGTACCCTAACTAATGTTGAAATTTCATTTAATTTTTCCCAACAAGAAGTTTTTTCCAGGATTGTTTTATTCAGTAGCAATAGCTAATTAATTAATTTTATTGCTCTTAAAGTAACAGTTATTGGTACCGTTACCCTAATGGTTCATTTCCGTCATTTATTACACTAGGGAGCTACCGCCCCCTGCTCGCTATCGCTCGCCAATCCCCGTAAACTGCTGACGCAGGACCTTTTGGAGTTGCTTCGCAATTCCCACAAATTCCAACTCGCTGAACTTAATACACTTTATAAAACAATTAAACAATTTACAGAAAAAACGTCAACCAACTTTCCAAAAATACGTCACCAAATCCCCTCCATGAATAAATCTCCCTTAAAAGTTTGAATATATATTAACTCGAACTTATCAAAAATTTAAACGAAATGTTTATAAAAATATTTATCTTAATTATAGGGGAGAGTGCTGTACCTAAGGACGGTTGTACCTTCAGCCACCGCATTTTAAAATTCGGGAAAAATGGAAACTTGAATTTGTGGTTGAATTTGAATGTAAACACAGATGCTATCTAGTTGCTAACGTGAAATCAGCTCTTTAAAATAATATTTATATTTAATATAATAAATTTACTGTTTTTAGGTGCTCAAAGTTTTTTTTGGTGCATCACTACATTAATATTTTTCTTCCCCTTAAATTATAATACGATAAAATGTAATATAAGGCGTGAATCCCCGAGATTTGACTTTTTATTTTTGATATTAGAAATTGTCAGATCTCAATTCTTTTATTTTCTATAGAACTTTAAATGCAAAAACACCTGGTGCTGTACCTTCGGACACCATACGTGTTGTACCTACGGACACGTTCTTGTGGGTGTCTGTAAGCTAATCGGCGTTTTTGAATCAGATTTCATTAAAGTGAATGCATTTTAATGCATATTAAATTAATTCTAAATGGTTATCTATTTGTCGGCGGTTATTTTCAAGTGATTTTTAGATGAAAAATCAAATATTTTGTGATCTAAACTACTTTTTTCAAATTTTTTATTTTACTTTGCATTTAATGTAAAATATGGTATAAAATCTTAAGCACCCAATCGCATTTAAGTATGATGATTACAAAAAACTTGAAATTTCCACCGATGAAGATTTGCGAAAGTTATTACCAACAAATGCTTGCACAACTAAGTGTCGATCGAATTGTTTTTATGGATCAGTAAAGTGATCAGATCTATCAGCATGATTGATGGAACAATTACCTCAAACTTCGATCTGAAAATCCCATGTGATTTATGTATTTTTGGTAAAAAATCAAGACTTATATCAATCAACTTCGTTTTAATGATCATTTACGATCTAAAACTACATTACTTTTAAAAATATATTCCCAATTTTAAAAATTCTTGAAATAGTTTATTAAAAGGTAATACACCAATAAAAATGTTCATTTTAAGCTTTTTTCAACTAAAAATTTCCTTTTTAAGGGTGTCCAGAGGTACAACTGGGTCTGTCCATAGGGAGAGCACGTTGTTGTACCTATGGACACAAATTTCGTCAAGTTATTAAAATTAATTAAAAATCCAATTTTGAAGATTTTAGCTAATAAAAAATATTACCATCTTTGCTAAGGTTAGGACTATAGGTTGGGTACTTTAAATGTTAAAAATGTGATTTTACCTGTCTTAGAAAAATCCAAACGTGATTTTTGTCCAGAGGTACAACACTCTCCCCTATATATATATTTTTAATCTATGATTATAAAAATAACTAATTCTAATTTTTTATCAATATTCCGACCAAACAAAAACCATTATTTTAAAGTAACTTGTTAGTATAATGTGCCTAGTGTTTATCATTCATATTTTTTTTAACCCAGGCTTGTTAAAACAATACCGTTTAAGCAATTGAAAATAATAAGAGACAAAACATCACTCTATGTTTACATGTTTACAATTAGTTTCGATAAAATCAGACTAAAAATTATAAATATTGGACAAAAAGTGTGAAATTTTAGTATAAAATGGCGTACATGTAAGTTTTTAGAATTTGTTTTTATCAGTCTTTGAGTGATATTTCCTCAAGAAAGTACTTTTTTAAAAGGTGAAAAAACATGTTTCATCTTAAAATATAGCGTCAATCGGTCGTTGTGATTGGATGCATAATAATTTGATTGACAGTACTTGCTTTGTAACTGCGACCTTATCCGTTATCTAAAAAAATGGAAATATTTTAAAACTGAGAATTTTTTTGAAAAATCGAAGGGCCTACTCGGAAATCCGGAAAGAATTCGGACATTTTGATACCATATATGTGTCATTCGGTTCAGTAATTAAAAAGCCTTTCTCTGGAAACCGTTCACCAAAAACTTTTTTTTAGAATAGAGAGATAAAACTAATAAAACTGTTTCATGCAAAAAGTAGTTTAAATTACTGTAAATAATTGTAACAACTGTAAGTAATTTGTTGTAAATACCAAAAGGTTACTATAGTCAGAAAATTTGCTAAGTAGAAGAAGTTACATTTTTCAAAATGTTTTTACATAATTAAATACTGGAATCGAACAATTACATCTTCTGTCAAATATGCAAGTTTCATTGCTAAAAAACTTTGAGATCGAAATCCGCGAATATGCGGGGTAACATTACTCAACGACGAATACGGTCTTATATCCTGCCTGCTGTTAATTTTAATTCAACTCTGCTTGTCAATGGTTAATTTATTTAAAGATGATTTTTGCCAATTCAAGTTTCTTTAATCTTTCCAACACAATAATTTACAATGTTTAAATCCTGGTCCAAACTTTTTTGGGAATGGATATCAAGATAGTACTGATAGTTTCCTCAAAGTTATAGTTCAAAAAAACTAATAAAAATAGTTAGGTTTTTGAAATTTTACTTATATGGCTCAACTTTTATCAAAGTACAAGACGTTTTTTTTAAGAATGAGGAGAAAAAGCAATTTTTCCCTTAGCGTGGAAAATCCAGTTCCTTTCAAATGTTCCATGTTCCTAATACCCTAGATTAACTCCTTTTGTTAATTGCTGGTCCATTTGGTTGTAAAAAGATCCCAATTAATCATAACATTAAACGAAATGTTAATTAACAGGTTTCAAGCTGTTTCGCTTCCTAGGGCGTCGGTAAAGCTTCTAATTTCATTTGATTACCGAATGCATAATTACTTTATTGCCCAGACACCAGTTCACAAAAATAGTTGGAAAAGTTTATCACTTGACATTTTTATCTTGGAAAGTTTTGACCATAAAACTAGCAGTCTTTTTAGTTTTTCACTGTGCCTAAAGGTTGGAATTAAATATTCATGAATGCTGGTTATTTTTCAGTTTTCTTTCCATCTCAAATTAAAACTCCAAAAGTTCCATAGCAAAAACTTAACTACTAAGAGAGAAAATTTTTAGTTTAACAATGATCAAAATGTTCTTAATATGAAATGCTTTAAAATATTCATAAATATCTAAAATATTATAAAGAGCATGAAAAGTTATTCATGCCTAAGGCATTTTTAAATTACGTATTGAACTTTAAAAACGAATTCAAAATAATGTCTCTGAAAATTTTTAAGGTTCTTTGAAAAGTATAGTTAGTATAATTTTAATTACCCTTCCGACATAATAATTATATGGAAATTTAAGAATCTAGTTAAACTAATAAAGAGAGGTATACATTCAGAAACTGTGTTAAATAGTAGTAGTTCAGTAGAAGTTTATAATTTTATTGAATAATTTTCTTAAAATGACATATATTTCAATCGTCAGTTAAAAAAGGGAATAAGTAACAAAAATGGCACATTAACTTTTCTCCAAAAATCATCTCCAAATCTCATAGCTTTGCTCTAAACATGAGGATTTTCGAAAACCAACGGAAATTTCTGAATGACTATACTTTTGAAGTTTTTTTACCTAAGTTTTTCTATTCTCTTTTTTTTCTATGAATTAATCAGAAATACACTGTATAATTGTCAGTTTAAAGGGTTTTTAAGATTTTTTAAAACTAACATCAATTTTCTTTTCAAGTGTAAAATATTTTTGAATGCATTTATTTTTTTGTAATTATACTGTATACTAAATAAAGGTTCTGAATTTCCATTAAAAATTCGAAGGTAATATTACAACGAAAACTCCTTTGCCTATATAGATTTTTCCCTATTAACTCAAAAGTTGGTTTTTGAACCTAATATTCCCTTTGTCAAACTGAAGATTCATTAGCTTCATTAACAAGTGTTTCTAGATATTCTATATCAACTATTTTCCCAAAAATAAAAAATATACATTATATGTTTTGTTTATACTGCAAGATACCCTAAATAAGAGTGCTTAGTAACTATCCTTAATCTTCTGGAAACTCCATTTCCTTACATGTCACGGTTAAGTGTTGAAGTCACAGTTATTATGATAGTTATTCTTGATGCCAGCAAAAGTGGAATTGGTCTGTGATATTTATGTTCATCTCGAGAATAGTGTCTGAATGCTTTAACTGAAAAGAAACAATCTAATTGAACCTTCCTAAAATATAAGGTTGAAGTAGTTTCATCTCTCATAAAGGACACTCCAGTCGAAACAACGCTCAAATAAAAATAAAAATTTCATGTGGCTAATATCGATTATAAGTTATAATATCGATTACGTTCTCTACAAAATAACTTTACATCCCAAGATTAAGTTCCATAATTTTTTATATTATCTTGCCACATCCTCCTGATTTCACAACCTTATTTGAAAATCGTCTTTTCGAAAAAATAAAAAGAACTTTTCGGGCTCAAATAAGTAATTTCAACAAAATTCACTTTTATATAGCCCTTTGAATTTTAGTTTGAAATAGGGTGACACTTGTGAAAACTCAAGATTTCGACTATTGGAAATCATTGATGAGGTTATAAAACGCATTTATTTAAATTTTTAGATTTTTTTATCATTAGTTTTTAAAAACTAATTTTCAAAATTTATGCTCGCTAGAATAGGAGGTGTGGCCTACGTGACGTCACCTCTGCTTTCACCGAATCTTCAACCATTCAATATATAATTTCAAAGGAAAGGATATAACCCAATGCTGAATACGCTTTCGTACTAGTGTGTCGTGCCGAAGACAGAAGTAACGTCATGTTCCAAACCAAGAACCCATCTGCGCATTGTAGTTTTTAATTTTAAAAAAATTAACTAATGATCAGATTAAAAAAAATTTTTTAGAGAAGCAAATCGTTGTATTCCCCATTTAATTTGTCTTTCTTTTCTTTTTCTATGCATTGTAAACTTAGCCATGAAAAGATCAATTTTAAAAATTAAAATCTTAAATGTACATGTATGCATTCAAATTTATTTACATGTTTATACTTGTAAACTAAGCCTTGTTTTTTAATTTAAAAGTTTTTTTACTTATATTTCCCTGCGAATGTTGGATTTCATTGTTATTCAATAAATTGTCCTGACTCAGTTTTATAATACTTTAGATTTTATTTGTATTCATATTTTTAGTCCTCACTTTTGTTCATTGAACTAAGAAGGAAAATAATTTAAATATTAATTTAAGTGGTTTTTATTACGATTTTTTTCAACAGTAATACAATTTTTGTGAATATACTTATACTTTTTTCGATGATATTTCTGTGTTCTACATAGAGTTATAAGTTTCTAGTAAAAATTTGGTGGTTATACAAAAAAATTCCATTGTCTATACAGTTTTTTTTTCTCGATTTACTCAAAAAATGATTTTTGGACTAATTCCCTTTTTAAAACAGACGATCCTTTTTTACCATTTAGTTACTTATTTGAAATTCCCGTGTTTTATGTAGAAGAATGATTCACCTCTCAAATTATGAAAATCATCGCCTTAGTTTATTGCATTGATAGCTTTTCTTATAAACTAAACCCATAATCTAAATAACACTTTCGAAACTTTGATTATAATTTTATGATTAAATCGGGAAATAATATTTCTATTTTGAAATACGCTACTATCAACCATATAAGGTTTAACGATTGCTTGCATTTTAAACTTTTAATTAAAATAGCTTAAAAAAGACCGATTTAAGTTACGCTATTTTGTTTAAAAACTAAAAGGTATTCAGTAAAACGTGATTTATATAATAACCGTCGTCTTTTTTGATGATAAAATATATTTGAGAGATTCAGTCATTTCTAATTAATTCATGATAAATGCTTTTGTCGTATGTAGGAGAAAAATCTTTAACATCAGCTGAAATCAATATAAGTTTTTTTTTTAGTTTGAAAAGTAAGAATAGGAATAGGTATAGATAAATTAATCAGTCAAACAATTTGATAAAATATGCTTTTACCGAATTTAAATAAGGCATTTTGTTGGATAGTCAAATTTCACCAAAGAAAAACAGTTTGAAGATATTGTTCAGTAGACTTTCCTCGGAACAAAATTCAAACAATATTTTATGAAAAACTATTAAGCAAATGTTACGATAAAAGGGATTTTGGATGAGATAGGATGCACTTTGAACACAGTAAATAAAAATACGTCTGTTATAAAGATATCATTCCATATATGAACGGAGAAAAGATTTGCCTTTATCGATTTGGGATATACGCCGCAATATTTAAGTATGTAATATAGGACCAAAGAAAATAAGATGAAAGTGTTATCATAGCCATATAATATTAGAAATAAACACATTATGGATTACTAGGAAATACAGGATTCAGGAAAGTATTCAAATGATGAACAAAGAAAACATATATTTTGGTAGCTTTTATTATTGCGATTGATAAAAAGTAGTACAAAAAATATAGAATATGTCTTGAAAAGAGAACAATTCAGATGATTGTGAAAATACTTATTTTTTGAATCTTTGTATACGATTCAATCATAACACCTACGCATGAAAGGAAAAAATAATATACAGAGGGACGTTTAGTTTTTTAACGCTTTGGAATAAAAATTGCGTTGCTGGAGTGGTTTATAAGGATAAAGAGATATTACGAAAAATGATGGAAAGATTTGGAATAAAGAAAAGCGAATACTAATTAAGCTGTGCTGTCTGTTTGGGGATTAAAATTTCATTTCTTTAGAAAGCTTTATCTGTGGGAGGTAGACTTGTCTGTGTAAAAGAATTTTTCTTTTTTTTTAGTTGCTTTAAGACCAAAAGGTTTTGTTATCCATATATCTAATTGCCTGCACATTACCTGGATTTTGTCAGCGAGGTTTATTTAGTATGTGCGAGCTAAATAATGTCTAATATCAACTAATAATTATAGATAATCATCATCGTATATCAAATAATAAGTATATCAGGAACAGAAATAAAAAATAGAGTTCTTGAAAAAGAGAGAAAACACATTCCATACCTAGCTAAGTACTAGTAAAATACATACATAGTATGGGCACCTAAAATAGAACTGGTTTAACCAATTTTTACAGGATACAGCCTATAAAACAGAGAAAACATGTTTTTATCGGAATAGAGAGTTTTTCCAACTCTAATGTGTTAGAGTGAGTCTGCACTCAGGCAAGAGCGAAATAAGCCGAACTAAATCACCGTGAACGAATCAACAGGAATCTCATCGGCTCCTCGCTTTCACATCGCTAAAAACAGACCTGCGGTCTATTTTTCGCGTAGATACAGATGAAATAGAGTGCTCATCAGACCTCCATGAAGTGACAGTGCCGACATTGGCTTCCACCTAGTAGTTTCCTAGACTGGAGGACGAAATTACATCTTTGGAATCCAGCGTTTCTGACACGTTACCTTAGACATTTTAATATCCAAAAGAAGAGGCCGCAGAACCATGGAAAACCTTGAAAAAATATTTTATGGATGCCCCACAAAGAGTACGAAAAATCAATCAATCAATAAATTTCAAAATTTTAAAACATAGATTCACAAAAGTTAACAAAAATAAAACAACAATAAACAAAAATAAAATATATGCAAAACCCATCAGTGTGACAAACTGTAACATAATAAATGCGAGTAAGTGTGAGATTTCCTCTACATAATTAAGTTTGAGGGGATGACCCACTTACCCCAAGGAACCCTACCAAATATTTTTATGTACCTAATCCTCAAATAAATAAAAAGGAGGTTTATAAGTGTACACTTTGAACAAAAAGTTCTTCAAAGTGACCCTACACTTTCCTCATTGTCGATTTCTTTTCACCTCTTTCCAAGTAGCTCAAAATGTTGCAGTTGATGCCCACTCTATTTAGTATTACCCCTATTATTTTCTGGGGCACTCAGCTGATGCCACTCCTGGAAAGTGAAAAACAGTAAGGATGTAATCCAATTACGAAAATAACAGGGCCAGCCGTTGAAATTTTCAGCCGATCCCCCAATGAGATCCGCAAATGTTTGCTCCGAAATTAATCCAATGACGTGACTCGCCAATCCAATGACGGAGCTGGGTATGGGATAGCCGAAATATGTATTTTATGTTCCATTTTTTTAATGAAGCGAAAGTCAATACAAGATTTTTTTTCGTATATGTGTAATAGAATTATTCACGTTATTGGCAGTTAAAGTGAACTGAACTACATAATGGAGCAGAGAGCAACGTGGATAAATCAGAGCTGGATGGACCATCAGAAAAGTCTTCAAGTGTAAGAAAAAATCTACTACAAGAGAGACGATATCCCGGTGGTTAAGTTCCCAAGAGTTGCAAACAGATCGTAGAATACAGAAAAAGTTAAGTCAACTGAGAAATCTTGTATAAATTAAAGCTTTGGGAACTTTTGCTGCACGCAACATAACTTTTCATTTTTTAAAGATTATTTTAAAGTGTATAAATGGAGGATCTTGAGGGTAGCTAAATACATAAAAGGATAGATGGTGATAAATTAAACTGCATTGAAA
Organism: Tetragnatha versicolor; assembly: GCA_024610705.1. Classification (NCBI taxonomy): domain Eukaryota; kingdom Metazoa; phylum Arthropoda; class Arachnida; order Araneae; family Tetragnathidae; genus Tetragnatha; species Tetragnatha versicolor. The sequence continues at coordinate 6,558,262 of JANDEH010000022.1, forward strand.
ATTAATATCCCGAAGAAGAATTTCTAAGGGTATTAAGGAAGTAACGAACTTACTGAAGTTTTTATCTCAACTTAAAAAGGTATAACTTCAGTTTAAAGGTTTTCTTAAGCGTATAGAAATCAACTGCCTCTGTGTGTGCGATGGACTCGAACATTTACACCCGCAACTGAAATGCGGAATGATTGCAACTGAACCTTTGTGAAGGAACTTTGTACCTCTGTAAGAGTGTAACTGTAAGTGTCACTGTGCTGCATTGTGTATAAATAGTGCCTGATTTTGTATTCAGAAAGCTATGCTATCTCTGCTGTAACTGCCAGTAAACGTATGATATTAAAGTTCCTTTATGATTGTATTGGTCTGTCATCCTTTCCACAAGAGAAAGATACGTCAGTTGGCGACGGGCTTGGGATCCGTGAGCAACTATTCAATTGGAATTGATACATCAAGTTTGGAGTATTGGGTTTGGTACGACTGCCTGAAAAGTTTGGTAAGAAGAATTTTTTTCCTACTAGAAGATGGAAGGAAGATTAGCTCAAATGCTGGAGCAAAATCAAGAACTGATAAATACTTTAGCAAATAGGTTAGGAACTAATCAAAAGGTTGCTGTTCATTTCGAAAAATTTAATGAGGAAACTGAACTGTTTGATTCTTTTTTGGAACGTCTTGAAAATTATATGGACATACAGAATGTTCCTGCCCTTCTGCGATCTAAAGTGTTAATATCAAATTTAAGTCCAAAATTGTATCAGCTGTTGAAGAATTTGTTGGCTCCAAACCTACCATCAAATCAAAGTCTAGAAGACTTGAAGGCAGTTCTAAAAAACATCTAACACCAAAACCTTTGATCATACCTTCACGTCACCGATTTTTAAATCGTAAACAACAAGAAGGGGAAACGATCAACACTTAGTAGAATTGCGTGCCTTAGCAGTAAATTGTGATTACGATGGCAATATGTTAAATATAATGTTAAGGGATGTTTTTGTAAGTGGGCTCCGTAACAAGATGATCTTGGATAGATTGTTTGAGGAGGATAATATTGATTTAGATAAGACGGTACAAATAGCGTTAGCTATGGAAAGGGCTTACAAGGGTGCTAGTGATGTCATGGGTAGTTCTGCAAACATAAATGCCGTGAGAGAAAAATCTAAAAACAGGGGTTATAAAAATGAGAAAAAGCGTAATTTGCCTCAGGGTAAAAGTGAATCTTGTACGCGATGTACTGGTACTGATCATACTAGTAGGAACTGTAAATTTAGAAACAGTGAGTGCTATTTTTGTCACAAGACTGGGCACATTTTGAAAGCCTGTTTTGCAGCAAAAAGAAAAAGATCGGCTAAGCAGAGTCAGGTGGACATAAAAGAAAGTTCCACAGAAAGCCAAGAAAAAGTTCCAATGTTTGGGGTAAAATCTTGTCATGACACTTTGAGTGAGGAAGAACCAAAAAGACCTCCGATTATGATCAGTCTAAAAATTGACGATCAGACCGGTTCTATGGAAGTGGATACAGGGGGGACAGTTAGTGTTATGAGTCTAAGGAAATTTAGACAATGATGATGACAATGAATAAACCTGTACTCTATAACATTAAAAATATCTATAGTATTTCATACATTTATTTCAAATTATACTTATTTTGCGTCATGTAAAAAAATTAAAAAATCAATAATAGTAAACCTCTTGTGATATTGAAATTTTTTTATGCGATGGTTCACAATAACTGAAGAAGATCGGTTTAAGAAGATCGGTAAAAACACTGGAATTGAATGATCTTTTGGAAAAGTACAAAGTGTTATTTGATGAGCAACTTGGGGGAATTAACAATTACGAAGTTAATTTAGAGTTAAAACCAGGGGTGAAACCGATATTCTGTAGGTATAGAAACGTACCTTTTGCACTTAAAAGAAGAGTAGAAGAGGAAATTGCCAGGTTAGAAAGAGAGGGGATCATAGAAAAATCAGAAAGTTCAGAGTGGGCAACTCCAGTAGTTCCTATTGTAAAACCTGATGGGAGCATAAGACTCTGGGCGGATTACTCAGTAACTTTAAATCCGAATCTCGTAGTGCCTCAACACCCATTACCTAAATTGGAAGAAATTTTTTCAAGTTTAAATGGGGGTAATCAATTTTCAAAAGTTGACTTCAGTCATGCTTATTTACAAATGAGGGTTAATCCTGAAAGTCAAAAACTTTTGACAATCAATACACATAAAGGGTTGTATGTATGTAAAAGATTAATGTTTGGACTGAACGGGGCACCAGCGATTTGGCAACGTTATGTGGACGGGTTATTTCAAGGCATGGAGGGTGTAAAAGTGTTCATGGATGACGCAAGGATGACTGGTAAAGATAAACAGTCGCATCTAAAAGTTCTAGAAAATTTTTTTGAGAAGTGTAAGCAGTATGGATTAAAGCTAAATTTGAAAAAGAGTAAATTTTTTCAAAATGAAATCAATTTTCTGGGACATAAAATAAACTCTAAAGGGTTGCATAAAACTAATGATAAGATCTCGTCTATTGTGAGTGCTCATGTACCAAAAGATGTACATGAAGTGAAAAGTTTTCTAGGGTTGGTAAACTTTTATGGTAAATTTTTCCCTAATCTAGCAACTATAGCTAATCCTCTAAATGAGTTAACAAAAAAGAATGTAAAGTTCTTCTGGTCAGATAAATGTCAAGAGGCTTTTCAGAGAATTAAAAAGGAAATCTGTTCTGATAGGGTTCTAGCGCATTACGATCCAGATTTGCCTATATCATTGGCAACAGACGCATCGCCTGTTGGAGTAGGGTGTGTGCTTTCTCACGTTTTTCCAGGTGGAAACGAAAGACCTATAGCGTTCGCATCTAGAACATTAACTTCAACTGAGAGAAAGTATTCACAATTAGATAAGGAAGCTTTAGCGATCGTCTGGGCAGTAAAGAAATTTTACCTGTACTTAAAAGGTAGAAGATTTACCTTAATAACGGATCATCGACCTTTAGTCCATATTTTTGGGTCTAAAAAGGTTTGCCTGTTTTAACAGCTACGAGACTTTTACATTATGCACTAACTTTGCAATCTTTTCAGTTTGACATAGTGTATAGAAGCACTAAAGACCACGGAAACGCCGATTTCCTCTCCCGATTCCCGAAAGCATCTGAAGGGTTTGAGGTGATGGACGATGTCAAAATGTTCCAAGTGTCACAGATAGAGACATTGCCGGTAACAGCAAAGGAAATACGGGAGGCTACAAAGAAAGATAGTGAGTTAGGTCCATTGTTACAGGATCTACAAAAAGGTAAAGATTTAAAGGGGAGAGAAGCAAGGTATAGTATTGAAGACGGGTGCATAATGTATGGTCAGCGTGTATGTGTTCCTGGGGTATTGCAAACAAAGGTTCTGAATGAACTTCACGAAGGACATTTGGGGACAGTTAAAATGAAGGCTATTGCTCGTTCATTTGTTTATTGGTTCAATATTGATAAGGATATAGAGGATACAGTGAGGAACTGCAGGGACTGTATAAAGTACAGAGTAGATCCTTCTAAAGTTCGCGTTCATCATTGGGAGTATCCTAGTTTTCCTTGGGAGAGAATTCATATAGATTTTGCGGGACCAATATTCGAGCATATGTTTCTAGTCATTGTAGATGCATATTCAAAATGGTTAGAAGTTTATTCAATGAAGGTTACGACAGCATCAAAAACTATTGAGTGTCTTAGGGATTGTTTTTCACGATTTGGATTACCCGTGGTGGTTGTAAGTGACAACGGGCCTCAATTTACATCGTTAGAATTCCAGAAATTTTTGAATAAAAATGGAATAAAGCACAAAACATGTGCACCGTTTAAACCTTCATCCAACGGACAGGCAGAACGATACGTTTTTACATTGAAGCAATCTCTTAGGGGCAATGCAACACTACCAGGGAACAATTCATCAAAAATTAGTAACTTTTCTTTTGAATTACAGAAGGGCGCCAAACATGACGACTTCTCAAAGTCCGGCCATGCTGTTTTTGAAACGAGAGATCCGGACACGGCTCGATCTTCTACTGCCTGATCAGAAGGAAAGGATCCACCATAAAATTAGAAAAGATATTTATTTTCAGGACAGAAAGCTCGAGATAGGAGAGAAGGTCGCAATCCGCGATTACCGTTCGTCAAACGCCAAATGGAAGATTGGAACCATCCTTAATCGAGATGGAGAACTTCACTATACAGTGAACGTAAATGGGAATCTCGAGCGCCGCCACGTGGATCAGATCCGGCCAGCAGGAGAACATCTTCAAAATGACGCTGAGGTTGTTCCGGCTTGGAAAAGTTGGGGACCAGCCGAAGCCGAGGTACGTCCGAGACCAACCGCGGAAACAACACCTCCACGGTCTCAACCGACTCCATCACCCGACGAATCTGGACCAGTAATCTCTAGTCTGGCTAGACCTGTTCCAGAGCCACCTGTTCCAAAGCCCAGAGAGGAACCGGAGATAACCCTACCGCGAAGATCCACAAGGGTCCGAAGACCTCCGGACCGATGGGGGTATTCAAAATAAGTCGGGAGGAGTGCGATGGACTCGAACATTTACACCCGCAACTGAAATGCGGAATGATTGCAACTGAACCTTTGTGAAGGAACTTTGTACCTCTGTAAGAGTGTAACTGTAAGTGTCACTGTGCTGCATTGTGTATAAATAGTGCCTGATTTTGTATTCAGAAAGCTATGCTATCTCTGCTGTAACTGCCAGTAAACGTATGATATTAAAGTTCCTTTATGATTGTATTGGTCTGTCATCCTTTCCACAAGAGAAAGACACGTCAGTGTGGGCCGGTGGTGTGTTAGTATTTCATATGGTACTACTATTCTAGCACCGATTTACTTTCGCCTCAAAGAAACTCCTTTTGCATACATTTAAGCTTTATTTGCGTATTGTATTTGTATTGAATTTGCATACTTTAAACGAAATCGGCTCTAATTTCTTATTTAAGAATTAATGAGTGCGATTTAAAAGATTTTAGTATTTTCAGATTTATATCAAAGGTACAGCTAGAAAAAATTTTCGGAGGAGGATATTGGTTAATTTATTAGTTTTTTATGCTCCACATAAAAAAGTAAAATCCATTAATAAATTAACTCGTTTTTAGTAACGTTTTGAAATTTGTATCGTTTTACGTATGAATAAATAATGATACAAACTTGTCTGGTTTAGTGTGATTAAAACTATTACTACGAAAAGTTAAAATTTCAATTACTTAACAAGCGCTTGCGCAAAAATCAAAGCTCATGGAAAGAATGAAAAAGGGGAAAAGCACTAAAAGAAAATATTCGAATATAATTTTTTTCCTTTACACTCACTGACATAAATTGGACAGAAGATTGACACTGTTTTTAAATAGTTTATTTTTTCACCGTTCTTATAACACAATAAAATGTTTTGATTTTCTCTCATAACTTTTTCTACCAGAAGAAAAATCCTTTCATCTTAATTTTTGTGAGATTGGTTTGGCAGAAACAATAGTGTTACGTATCTTATTTTTATCAAAATTTTATGAACAATAACATTTTAATTCTGAGTACGGATACTTTACTAAACCATAAATGGAATTACATAAACTAATGGGAATTTATCGCTCATGAAATACGTTCAAAACAGTGGACAAAACTAAAACATGCTCTTTAAAAAATAAGTACTTAAATGTAATTATAAATAAGACATGTATATTTTAATTCATTCGATCAATTTAAAATCTACTTTAATGTCTAACTAAATAAATTTGTGTATTTGTTTTTAACAACATAAGTAGAATTTGCAGTATGAGAAAAAAAAACCCCACAGGATTTTTCTGTTTGTTTTTGCTCATTCTCTTATGAAAACCGACCTATTTTATCTTATGGATGGTTAAACTAAAGCCTTAGATAAAGCGACGTTACTTTTGAAGCTTTGCTATCCAGGTCTTTAGGTTAAACAAATAAATTTAAAATCAAAACATTTAAAGTAATATAATATTTTATACAAAGATAAATGTGCTTAATAATAAAGTTTTTAGAAATAAAGCATCCTAAAACTGGAGGTTCTTTTTATGTAAGTTAATTTTTTAAACTTCAAAGATCATCCATTTGTCATTAAAGAAGTATTTAAAGGGACAACGCTTTGTGGTCAAAGCAGGTAAAAATCCTTTCTAGGCTTGGCAGGATTCCATACTAGTGAAGGTTTCTGGGACCTTTGGGCAGTGTGTCTATAACTAATAAAAATTTTTAAAAACATAAAAATGTGGTTTTTAGTATTAAATCATATTGACCTGATTAGGGTAGGTGGGGGTAATTGTCCGCAGATTTCGGTTTCGAATTTTTGTGGCCCACAGTTTGATTATTTTAATAAGTTTCTGATATGGAATCTAAAACTCAGGATGTGGCCTATCAATTCATATTTTTTCCAGCCTTGAACTGCAAATATTTTTAGAAATATTCAACTTTAAGAAGAAAAAAATTGCGGACATTTGCCACATTTTTTTGGGTCCAGTATCTGCAGTGCGTATAATTAATAGGGCATGGTCGCTTTACTATATCTAGACCCCACTTTCATGACTATTTCTGTAAGGTTTAAAAAGTTAAAGGGTGTGGACAGTTATATCTTGGGACACCCTGTATGATCTATTAAATATCACCTAGCTGTTTTGGTTGCCAATTATTCTAATACCAAGTTTTTAGTTTTTATTATTACAACCATAGATTTCATGTGGCGATATAACTGTTCCTTGGTGACCAAAGCTGATGATGATATGATGGATCATATAACGGAATTGAACTGCAAAAGTTATTTGAACTTCCAAATCCTTTATGACTGCAAAAATGATAAAGGAAAATGGTTATCTATTATACCCCACAAAAATAGTAAAGAAGCATTTCAGTATCTGTTTCAAAATGGGTCTGGTGTGATAAATCGCATGCGATTTTGATTCAAGACATCAATTTGCTATGATTACACAGAAATATACAGTCTGTCAGCGGAGATCAATTGAAGAAAGACATCAGTCCGATAGATTTTTTAGATGACCATGGGTGAAAAGGGGAGAAAATCTGCCAGGGTCTTTTGATTGACCCAATGATTTGTAGTGGATGAAAACGCATTGCAAAGTAATCTAGAAGAACTCTGTGATGACATCAAAATAATGTAGTTTCATCTGGACGAGGAACATTTATTTTATGATACAATTGACACACTTCACAATCATCCAATCTGTATAGACAGTAGGTATAACATTTTAGTGGTGTAAAACATCACCATACTCATCTTTTCAATACGGTAAATATTTTTATTGTGCTTTGTTACCGAAATTTCTTATAAAATATTTTCACGACTCATATTTCTAAATTACACAAAAAACTTACTTCCAATTAATTTACTTTAACTTACTAAAAAATGTGAGTTTTACTAAATGAGCGTTTATGGGGACGTTCATGAATTACGTGAAATTTTTTTGTCCAAACTTTGACCCTTCCCTCCCCCTTGGGCGAGATTTTGCCCTCTCTCCTCTCCTCCCAAATTATCATTCGAGATTTTCTTTGTATTTTTTTAATTAAATAAATTTCTTTAATAAGTTCTAGCTACGTGTTTCGTCTTATTGGCATCATACCTGCAAATTTTTCCTTAACTTGTGCTGAAAAAAAGTTTTACACTATAATATATGGCCTTTTATGCATCAAAATGAGTTAAAACCATGTTATTTTAAGGTCAAATTTTCAAAAATTTTCTGGGGGAGGACCCGCCATACCCCCTTGGTACTTTTAACTTTATTGTTACAACTTTATTTTATATTAAGTTCGTCAAATGGAAAAAATTCTACCATGAAATCTATCCGAAATTCGGATGAGGCTTACCAAAACGAGTTAAAAAAAACTTAAATTTTCACTAATTTTCTGGGGGGGGGGGCAGACCACCTTTTAGTTGTTGGAGCAGGATAATTCACTACCTCTTTCTTATTAAGATCATCAAGAAGATTTAATTGGATTATGAAAGATCTTAGCCCCCCCAAAACGAAATCCTGGATCCGCCCCTGGTATATACATTTGATATTTCCTTGAATAAAATATATTACATGAAATTTTAGCTACAGCTTCCCCTTTATAACATCTAAACCTAAAAATAATTACATTTTGTTGCATTTTTCTCTAGCGTTTGATGATTAAAAACAACTGTAATGATTTCTATATTCATATGCAAGTTTAAGAGTGAAAATATTTATTCTAATTACATTTTACTAAACGAAGAACTCAATTTTCTTATTTTAATTAAAAATTCATGCACTAAACTAAGAAACAACTATTTCGCCCAAGAGAATAAACCTCGGTTCATTTTCTTCTGATTTAAAATTTATCAGTTATGTTAATCTAATAACATGGAGTTGTTATTTCTTGACATGCTGTTGCTGCAACTCATTTATGGCATCTAAAAATGTTTAATGTAATTTTCGTCTTCTTGGTTTGAGTGAATTTTTTTTCATAAATTTTGATTGTTTCTTAAAAGTACTTTATCTGATGTTCAAGCATTTCATACAATTCAATAATTTTACATATTTATATCTTCAAAGTTACTCAAATTTATTGATGAAACAATCTAGACACTTGATCAAAATTTTTAAAAAATACTATGCTTCTTACACAAACTTTGAATACTTAGTCTTTAGTTTGTGAAAAAAAAATCAACAGTTAAGAAAAATAATCTTATTTGATACAGCTTAAAATAATTAAATTTTTTCACCAATGTAGTGATACTTTATGGAACTTCAATATCTAATCAATCATTATTAAAAGCATGTATAGAAAAACGAAAGCATCAAAATCTATCCCCTGCACTCCCTTTGTCCCATCATACGTATTTTCAATGACCATTCTACCTCATTTAATACATGAGTTGAATAACATCTCAAGACTTTAGGTCAACGCGAAACCCTCCATTATCCGAACATAAATTCCTCAGATTTCCCTTCCCTCGGAAGTTTCCCCAAATCCCTGAATCATTATCCCGTTTTCTCCCTCCCTAAGACAAGCGCAAGGATTGAGTCAGAGAAAGAATTTGTCTTCATCAAAGACCACTTCTCTGAAGATTGCTTATACCTCCCATAAGACGAATAATTCTGAACAAACTCTGGAACTGGAGAACCCTTCTGAACAGTCAGACGGGTACTGTTGTTTTTATTATTATAATCCTCGCTTGCTTAAGGATGGGTCTTCTCTTTGAATGTTTTTGCATATAGATGAATCCTATTTTCTCAGGGAGTAGATAGGATAGCTAAAGTTAGTGCTGGGGAAGAAGGGGATTTATTAGTTAGCATATACTGTGCGTCAGAATGTATATTGTGTATACTGCATATACTGTGTATATGATGTGGAGATTAGTGTAAGGATCTGTTGATGGATATGTTTTTTTAAAGTGATACCATAACACTGTTCATTTTATTCAAAATACCGTTTCTTTTTAAACTATCCTTTGATTTATTTAAATTTCTTTTAATATAGTTAGTTGTTATTTCTCATATTGGAGTTTTGGGATTTTAAAAAAATATTCAAGTTAAATTGAGTAAGTTCTTTTTTAAAATAATCCCTGTTTCGTCAACCAAAAAAAGTATAATTATTACCAAAGAGAAATGTAAAATAACCCCTCAAAGTAAAAACAAAAAAAAGGTATTTAGTGAAAATATTTTAGTTTATACATACTTGACTTGAAAATCTTAAGATTAAACATCTTTGAGAAAATACGAGGAAGAAATTAATATGTTTGATTTGTGTATATTTTATCTTTATTCAATCAATAATGCTTTACGATAATTTAAAAAAGGGATTCCATCAAAATAAATGTGTCTGCTTCCTACTTAAGTGAAAAGCTACGAGATTAAAAAATCCGATTGGAGACAAATTAATACTCGTTGCCTTAGTTATTATAGCAAAACTGTCCCCTACTCTTAAAATAAAAATCAGATTTCTTCATATTTTCTTAGAATATAGATAGACATTTACAATCTTCGGAAAAATTTCAAGATTTATTGACTGTTTTTAAGACTTCAAGGGTCTTTCGTTGAAAATTTTGTTACTGGATCTATAAATAATTTCTTTACTAAGCGTTTTTGTTTAGAAAAAAAAGATCCTATAATGATTTATTTGTGTCTGTACAAAATATGTACCTATGAAGAGCACAATAATTGTGTGAAACATTTTTAAGTTAGACTTATAAATAATAGTCTTGACAGCCTTCTATAGCAAAAAGTTTAAAATATGTGTGTAGGAGTCGTATTTAAGGTTTTTAAGAGCATTTTAATTTTTTCTACCATTTTTGAGCATTGCAATAATTTCAAAATACTTGACAGGTTCATGTTTGTTTTTTACATCGCATAAACAAGACTAATGTCCAATTATTTTGCGTGAAATATTTTGCTACTAAAGAAGATGTCTTTTTCAAAAAGAGCTTGGAAGAAACTTTTACAGACTACTTCTTTTATATATGTCAAAAAGTTATGAAGTATTAGCCAAATGGCATGTAAAGCATTAACTGATGATTTTCGTTTTGAAAGTTTATACACGAATACATATAATTACAGTCAATGGTAAAATTTCAAAGTAAATCATCCTGATGTTCGTATTTGTTGAGTTTATGGACCCTGGGAATTAGCAGAGTTTGAAGTGGAGTGGAGGGAAAATGGAAAGCAGTGATAGAAGTAGTGAAAACAAAATTCGAAGAGTTAAAAAGAGACCTTTTCATAAAATTAGACAGCATAATACTAGACTGGAGGCGTCAAATAAGATTTTTGCTGTAAGCATAGCATAGGGAGATCATAACTGGCAGCTTTGGATTCAGCTAGATCGAGAATCATCATAGGCTAAGACTACAAAATTAACAGACTGCTGCCACTTAAATAAAAAAATACATTGCGACTTCAATTCAAACGTGATGCGTAGAGTGGCATGGAGTTGAGAATTCATCAATATTTACTATTTAAAAATGTATAGCACCGTACTAAACAGCAAACTGGATATAAAAGAAAATTGTAACGTTCTTTCAGAGTTGAGAATTTTTCAAGAGAAGAACTTAAGGATTCTTTGAGAAACGTAGGTATGTAAAAGAGTGTTCCGCTGTAAAAATTTGCCTGTGATATTTTCGTGAGGAAAAATACGTGACAAACTACCAATTTTGGGTTCTAGAATGGAAAAAGGAAAAAGAAGGTGTCACCTTATGCAGATGACAATATTTTTGTTGTCAAATATTGAATTTAGGATTCCTCAAATACTGGTTTGTTGCTAGTTGCTACATATGCATTTACTTTCAAAGGACTCTCGAAACTCTCGGTGGCTAGAGGAAAAGAAATTATTATTGAAAAAAAAGTTTAAGGGTTATGATGTAGAAGTATATAAAGATTCTGTTTGACCAGATTTTTAAAGATTTAATAGGAGCTTAACTAGTTATAAAGACTAAGCTTCAATGTTGATCTGGAATTAAAATATTTGAAAGAAATTTGTTTAGGAAAAATTGTTACGTTTTAGTCACGTTCAAATTAAATGTTATTTAATGGTAAATAATCATTTAAGTATGGTGTTTTAACGCATGGATAATATGTTAACTAATATGAATAACTTAATAGTATGTAGTAATTTTTCCAGAGAGAATAATAGCGCATTGAATTATTTTAATAATTAGCGTCATACTCCTAAAAATTACGTTATACTCACGATAGAATGACATGTCATTTAATGTTATAACTTTAAATATATTATTGTAAATGGTTTGTCAGTTGATAAGAACAAAAAACAATTTTTTTAAATATTTACTATCCAAACTATACATAATATATGTATTGATTTGTTAGCAGAGACATTATATTTGCATCAAACCTGCCGTAAACATTTTGATAAAAACAACCATGATAATGAAGAAAAATAGTTGTGGCTATAGAAAAAGATTCTGGTGGTATCTTTTAAAAACTTGAAGCATAAAAGATATGAAGAGAGGTTAGAAAGAAAAGAAAATGATGTTTATCTTGTGTGCAGCTTTATCACATTTTATAAAGCTTAAAAACAAGCCTAAATTTAGTTTGAAGAGTTTACATAGTCATTCATCTTATGGTATTCAAACCCTGTCAAAAATTTATAATAAATTGGGGTATTAATTAATTTTCTAAGTTTAAGGAATCAGCTTGTTCCTGACACTTAAAGTTATACAGATTCACTTCTTAAAAGGTTTTTTAAATTTATTTATTAAACTTATTTGACAAATCATTTTAATTATGACACATGCTTATGACAGTCTTTTATTAGAGAACAAAGGTGGCATATTTTAGAAAAAAAAATCGTTCGTTTCAGCATTTTCTGAGAAAAGTCAACGTTTCGTTTTTTTTAAGTTTAAAAGTTTGCAAAGTCTATTATTAAACAAATAGTAATTAATAAATAACACATGTCTACAGTATTTTTAGTCAAGAAGATTTATATATTTTTTACTTTATACAGAAACTGAATTTCAGAGAGCAAACGTTTTTGATTAATGTAACTATGCAGAAAATTTATTTTTTGCAGTTCTAAAAACCAAAGTAGGGGAGGAGAGTCACTCATAGCGAGTAGAGACTCGTATATTGGTGGATGAACCCAGAGTGTCAAAGTATGAGTATATGCATCCCATAAATATGAGATGAAATGCGTGCTGAAAAAAAACATAATCAGTTAAAAGAACACCCAAACTCATCATTTTTGAATTATACCGAACAAAACGTTAAACTACTCCAAAAAAAGATCGATGCAATCAATGTTTATCTAAAAATACAATCTTGAAAAATAAAACAACATGACATATGCAAGAAAAATATGTGTCCCTATACATAGGTTAACGACATCTCAAAAACAAGAATTCATCTCTATTACAATGGAACCCCTGAGCTCCAGTCTCAGTCTCAAAAAGAAAAATGCACAGTGCTCAGAATACTTTTTCCTTTGTGTACCTCACATGAGCCTCGAGGAATATTAATATTTAATGAGAAAAATCGACGAATATCAATCGTTTGTTCATGTGAGCGGGGTAAATTTGTTTACGAAGCAAGCACCTAATGCTGCAATTATTAGAGAAGAATGAGCTTGTCTAGTAGCATGGATGTTTCGCTTCTGTAACGAGGGTTTTTTTATCATCAGGGATAAAAGAAGGCCTAGCCGTCCATTCAGATAATTTGAGAAAGCGTTAATCCAAACATGTGTGTTATCATTGGAGGGGATGGGTGAAGTTGGAGTCTAAAAAACGGGAGAAACTTTAGAAAGATGGCAATTCTCGAAGAGGTTATGAAGCTTAAAGAGAAGAATTATCCTGCTTTCCAGTTTAGTTTAGACAATAAATATTTTGATAGTTAGTGGCAGAAATTTTTGATATCCAAATTATTGTATATTTTCTTTAAAATGATTTAGCCATCTATTTTAAAAGGTTAAACTGTTTAAGTTACTTTTATTTTTTATCAGATTATCTTAGCTCGCATAAACTGCGATGTCAGTTTTCAACAGCATATAAATAACTAGGTGGCATGATTTTAGACATACTTTAGTTAAAGTTATAACTTTCCCATTTTCGTACTCTGATTTGGAAAACAAAATAAATATATATATTCGTTAAACTCTTGAGGCGGTGGCTTTTAAATACTAATAAATTTTTCCCGTACGAAAGAGTCTTCGTTTCCCACACATTCCTTACATCTCACTCAAATATTAAGGATGAATTCGGATAAACTCAGCATATTGATAGAATCTTAACTCTATCTCTATAATGCTGTCTCAAAAAAAATGTTTCTTAATTGATGCTATGCATCCGGGTAACAATAAATGCCATATCATGAAAAATTTTAGTCTCTTTCTTCTAGAAAATCTTTTTCAAACACTAATAGAATTTCTTCTACGAAAAAAAAGTTATTCTTTGTAGAAATCCATCATTTGCTCATAGGAGAAAGTAATCAATTACTACTTTCTTTCCGATACAAATTAATTTTTCAGTCTCCCTCTGTGGTAAATGCAATGAAGAAAGTTTTGTTCTATTTTAATAAAAATACAGGTCAAAAGATTTACTATTTTTGTTTAGAATGTTTTTTTGAATTTGGATACCCTCACTAAGCCATAAAGTATTATCTTTAACAACAAATACCTTAAGAATTATTCAGCAGTTTAATGAAGATAAATTTGTAGTTTTGTGTACAGTTAAGTTATTTTTGAGTTTGCTTTTTGGACAATATCTTCTTCCCCCCATCGCTCTTAAACTTTGCAAAATTGGCTGACTTTTTTACCAAACAACTAAAAAACCAAATATGAAATACTCACATATTATTCATGATTTTTTTTATGAAAAGATAATACAGTTATAGATCCAAGGTTCCATTCTTCTATCACCCCTCTTTCGATGGAAATATTTTTTAATGGCGAAAGAACTCTTGTAAAGTTGTTTTTTTCCCTGCATTTTTGAACATCTAAGGGGCCATTCATTAATAACGTAATGATGATTTTGGCAATTTTAGACCCCCCTACTCCCATGTAATGGTACGTAAGATTTTTCAAACCCCTCCCCCTATTCTTACGTAAGATTCCATTTCGTTTTTCAACTTGCTGTCAACTACATATTAATACCTTTATATTATTTTCTCTAGTCTTTGGAATACAACGAAATGATTAAAAAAAACTTGAAACCAAAACTAATAAAGATTTCACTCTTTTTTGCTTTTGTTTTGTTTCGACTTTTGACAACTGGTAGATGGATTCAACAGTTTTATTTTTTATCTTAACTTAATGCTACTCCAATAAAAAAGATACACCTGATATACCTTCATTTTTTAAAAATTAAAGCTTCGATAAAATACCGAGATCGCCAGCATTTTGAAGTCTTTCTGGGGTTATTCAATAGTAATTTATTAGAATAATTGGAATTTGTTTACATTAATTTGGAAAATCTTACGTAAGAATGGGCTTGACCCCCACCCCCAAGTAAGGGTATGTAGAGATTTTTCCAACCCCCCTCCTCCTCGGGACCCTTACGTATTAGTAGTTTTTCTTTATGTAGAGTTTTTGCATAATAGTAATCCAGATTATATAAAATAACTTTCAGGTTTAATTATTATTCTACTCTATTTTCATATAAAAATCAGCATTGTTAGGAAAATATTGTACGAAAAAAGCTTAGTTAGTTTTATTTTAAGTTTATACTCCTAACACTTTTTAGTAAAACAAGACTAAAACTAACCTCTTTGGTATTTAATCAGTTCCTACCTGTCTGAAATTTTAAGATACTTAAGACTTGAAATCAGAAGTACAAACATTATTTATGTGCTCTTATGCTATAGGATTATATTCTAAGATATCAAACCTTTTTCAAAGCAATGTATGCAGAAAGGATATTAAAGTCATACAAGAGACTAGAAAACGTGAATATCTTGAAGGAAGAATATTATGCATATTCGCAAGAGAAGTTCATTTAAGTATGTTTAATCCTTCCGTTCAGGCAAAACATGACTTATGGCTTTTATAAGATTACTATTGTTAGAAAAGTATAAGTTTTCTGAAGCTAATAATTTATCTTCAGTTCCTTTTATAAATATTTATCGTTTTGATCCTTTTGTTTCACGATTTTTAAAAGAAGGAATTTGTATAGTTTTTCTCCAATAGTAATTTTAAACCCGCTAACAGAAAGGTTGTAATATACATACAAAACAATAGAAAGTAAACGAAAAAACTGGGATTAAAAATAAAATTAATAGTTTTGAACCAAACATCTTTTAAAATCTTTACGACAGTTTAGAAATTAGTGCCCTATAGCAACATCAAACGTGCAAAAAAAAGTTAGATGTCTTTTTATCCTTATGAATCTTGAATCTATCTTTCATGAAAAACCTTGTAAGGATAACCCATAATACTTGAGACGAATAGAGTGAATTTTAAGCGGTAAAATAATGTTTCGTTTAAAATGAACTTTCGTTTACATGAATCTAAATAAGCATTGCGATTCAAAAATATTCAAATATATTCGTGAAGTGTATTTTTGTGATGGAAATTCGTCAGATTCATAACAGAAGAGGCCTTTTGAAAAGTGGTGTATTCAATTTTTTTCACTTATGTTTACAAAGCGTAGGTTCAAAGTTCCTTGAAGAGTTGTAAGTGATTTTTCTTTTCACTTTGGAGTAAACCTTTGTGAAGGCATCTTCGAGAAGAAAACAAGTAAAAAAGAATCAAGATCGCCTCTCTTACAAAAAACCTCAAACTGGAGAGTTTTTTAGGCTTTTTATACGAGGGTATTTTAAATTCATATAGCTTTTTATTGGTATACTTGTATCGAAAAATTGAAGGTCACAAATAGGTTAAGTATTGTGAGTATGCTTACTACTTTTGTATTATTGACACATGAAAAAACTAAAAACATTTTCTCTCTCTCAAGCTCTTCTCTCTCTCCCTCTGTCTCACTCTCTCTGTCTCATTGGTCATAGATATCATGAAAAATGAATCCATCATAGTAATAAATTAGTTATAAAATACTGCAAGGTAGTGTTGAAGACTTAAATTATGTATTAAGTAACCTAAAAAATTATCGAGTTTAAATTATATTAAAATTGCTTAGTAGCTAAAATTTAAAACTTTTATAGAAATTATTAAAAATAAAAATGAAAGAAAGTTAGACCCTTTTCATCGCTAAGAATAACTCCAAGCAATCACTAATTTGAAATTTTGAGGATCCATACATTCTAAAATAACTATATGACACAATTTGAAGAGAACAGTCTGCCACTCTACTTTATTAAAACTACTGTATTTAAGTTCTGTTGAACACTCCAGTCAACTCCAACACTCCAGCACTTCAATATTTTCTAGCTTATAAGACATCCATATAATCAATAACATCACTGAGTCTGAAATATGGCTTTGTATAAATCATGGGTATCTCTGGCAGACCTTATTTGAATACTATAAATACTGATTAATTGTTACACCAATATTATGCAAAGTAATATTCTGGTATGGTTAATGAAACTTCTTCTGAAAAGTTTTTTCCGATTAAGATTACTATAAATTTGAAACAAGGCATTTTAAAGAACAACTTTGGTTTCATATAAATTTTAACCACTTTAAATATTATGTCTTTTAAGTGTCATAATAATTCAAAGCGTGCTTGCTCACTTTACTTCCGATAAAACCTATAAAATTTCCTTTTTGAACCATGAAACAAGACATTATATACTGGGTGTATCAGGATAACTGTACAACCTCTTTAACTTCTGAACCCCTACAAATATAGTCATAAAAGTGTTGTGTTGGTATAGTTAAGTGACCATGGCCTCCTATACCGTTAATTTTAGGAGTTGTAATCTTCATTTTAAAAGCTTTTAGAAATTTGCTAAATTAGTCGGTTATAAAGTTGTAGAGCAGCATCGATTTAGTATGAAAAGACACCTTGTGCAGATAAATGTCTTGAATAAAATACCTTAAACCCACTCTAAATTAAATAGAATTTCCATAGTTTTTCATTCTAAAACGCTACTCTTAACACGAAAATGAGAGAATTTTTCATTTTTATCACTTTGATCAAAAACCCACTCTTAATTAGGTAGAATTCACATAGGTTTTACGACCTGAAATGCTTATTTTTATGAAATTTTCATTTCCATGGCGGAAGAATACTTCTAGTCAAAATGTGTCTGTCTTACTTGCCGAAAGTTTATAAGCGGATTCTTGAGATCACAAGCACACAAGCCGGAAAATTTAATATGTCACCAAATCAAATACATTGGAATAGCATTTTGAGTTCGAAAACATATCAATACTTTGATAGAGGTTTAAGCATTTGCTTTCACATTTCAAAGATTAATTTGATTGATTGGTGTTTTATGGCGCATGATTCACATCAGGATATTATGCGCCATCACATTTCAAAGAAAGATAAACAATTATCCTTTGTATATTTTAGCTAGTCTATCAAACTGTAATTAATTGTTAAAGATTATTTGAGAACCCGATCGGAACTACTAAATGGCGCTAGCGTTCTAGCCAATACCGATGCCATCAACTTTTTCCTCCCTTTTTAAAGCATTATTTTGATCACGGTCGCGACACTGTCTTCTTCTAGGCACTATACCTAGACACCACTTTTATTACTAAACCTGTAGGGGTTCAACAGTTAAAGGGAGTGGACACCGTGTATATGAAGTAACTGAAAAAAGGCTACGAAAGGATGATCTGTAGGGGAGAGTGTTGTACCTCTGGACAAAAATCACGTTTGGATTTTTCTAAGACAGGTAAAATCACATTTTAACATTTAAAGTGCCCAACCTATAGTCCTGGTCCTAACCTTAGCAAAGATGGTAATATTTTTTATTAGCTAAATTCTTCAAAATTGGATTTTTAATTAATTTTAATAACTTGACGAAATTTGTGTCCATAGGTACAACAACATGCTCTCCCTATGGACAGACCCAGTTGTACCTGTGGACACCCTTAAAAAGAAAATTTTTAGTTGAAAAGCTTAAAATGAACATTTTTATTGGTGTATTACCTTTTAATAAACTATTTCAAGCATTTTTAAAATTGGGAATATATTTTTAAAAGTAATGTAGTTTTAGATCGTAAATGATCATTAAAACGAAGTTGAATGATAAAAGTATTGATTTTTTACCAAAAATACATAGATCACATGGGATTTTCAGATCGAAATTTGAGGTAATAGTTTCATCACAATCAAGCTGATTGATCTGATAACTTCACTGATCCAAAAAAACCCAATTCGATCGAGACTTGTGCAAGCATTTGGTGGTAATAACTTTTGCAAATCTTCTTCGGTTTAAATTTTAAGTTTTTTGTAATCATCATACTTAAATGCGATAGGGTGTTTAAGATTTTACACCATATTTTACATTAATGCAAAGTAGAATCAAAACTTTAAAAAAGTAGTTTAGATCACAAAATATTTGATTTTTCATCTAAAAATCACTTGAAAATAATCGACGACAAATAGATAACCATTTAGAATTAATTTAAATGTGCATTAAAATGCATTCACTTTAATGAAACCTGATTCAAAAACGCCGATAAGCTTACAGACACCCACAAGAACGTGTCCGTAGGTACAATACTGGCAAAAAAAATCGACTCAGACCCTATATCTCCGGAACGGCTTGTGATATGAAAACAAATAAGGTATCATTTTTCATAATTTAAAGTATTCTATATACAGAAAATTTTTCAAGTTCTTAGGGGGTCGTCTTCATATTAAACGAAGCACCAACTTTCGTTTTTCCTATGGAAACCCTCAAAGATTATTCCAGATTCTGAAAGAGCACCCTCTAAAACCCCCCAAAACCAGTTTTTATGCCATTTGGTCCCCAAATGAAGCCAGGAGTGGGGGTTGAAGTTCGTCGAATTTACGTTGAAATCTCGTTTTTTACGTTGAATTCTCGATTTTGTTCCTGCGGGGTTGATGGTTGAAAGGATCAAAATCGAGAATTCAACGTAAAAAACGAGATTTCAACGTAAATTCGACGAACTTCAACCCCCACTCCTGGCTTCATTTGGGGACCAAATGGCATGAAAACTGGTTTTGGGGGGTTTTAGAGGGTGCTCTTTCAGAATGTGGAATAATCTTTGATGGTTTCCATAGGAAAAACGAAAGTTGGTGCTTCGTTTAATATGAAGTCGACCCCCTAAGAACTTGAAAAATTTTCTGTATATAGAATACTTCAAATCATGAAAAATGATACCTTATTTGTCTTTATATCACAAACCGTTCCGGAGATATAGGGTCTGAGTCGATTTTTTTGCCAGTATTGTACATCACGTATGGTGTCCGAAGGTACAACACCAGGTGTTTTTGCATTTAAAGTTCTATAAAAAATAAAAGAATTGAGATCTGACAATTTCTAATATCAAAAATAAAAAGTCAAAATCTCGGGGATTCGCCCCTTATATCACATTTTATGGTATTATAATTTAAGGGGAAGAAAAATATTAATAATGTAGTGATGCACTAAAAAAACTTAGAGCACCTAAAAACAGTAAATTTATTATATTAAATATAAATATTATTTTAAAGAGCTGATTTCACGTTAGCAACTAGATAGCATCTGTTTACATTCAAATTCAACCACAAATTCAAGTTTCCATTTTTTCCCGAATTTTAAAATGCGGTGGCTGAAGGTACAACCGTCCTTAGGTACAGCACTCTCCCCTATAGATTTCTGTATTGGAAATTTAATTGAAGTAATTCTGTATTCACACATAAAGTACAAAGAGTTTTTACATTAGTTAAAAATACACTAGTGTCGTAAAGGTACACTGTAAAAAATATTGGTGTCATTTAACACCTAAAGTGGTGGCAACAAAGTTTCCACCCCTGATTGACCCAAAAATTCCCTGATTGACCCAAAAATCACCCACACCCCCAAATTGATTGGGATCAATTTTAATTTCAACACGTCTGTAAGCAAATGAGATGCTTAGTTTGTCTAATAAAATTCTACAGAGCTTGAAGATGTTTCTTATTTAATTTTGAACTTAGATAGATTATTAACCCATCTACAGTTATTA
Organism: Tetragnatha versicolor; assembly: GCA_024610705.1. Classification (NCBI taxonomy): domain Eukaryota; kingdom Metazoa; phylum Arthropoda; class Arachnida; order Araneae; family Tetragnathidae; genus Tetragnatha; species Tetragnatha versicolor. Next base: position 6,578,803 of record JANDEH010000022.1, read on the forward strand.
ATCGACTTAATGACCCATTTCATCGCAACTAGAATGGTCTTTTGCTTACTAAAAACGGCTGCAGAGGCAAAGTAACCAAAACATTTTAAGGAAACGGGCCCATGGTCTTTAGGTTTCACATCTTTAATCTAGAAAACCCATGACTTATACCATAACAGGTGGGAAAAGTATCATTTTTACGATTCAAAGCATTAGAAGATCGAATATCAACAGAAAGTATCAAGAAACAAGAATGGCGCACCAACCAGAAACTGTCAGACGATCTTTGAACTATCTTCCTTTTATTTCTGGAAAGAAAATAGAATATCCGGGAAAGCCACGACTATCTCCCCCTTCCGTTAATATATATATCATATCTTCCCATCAAGCACTTTTTTTCTTGCATCATAGCAAACGATTCGCGTTAGTTCCATATCATCGAAAATATATGTACTACGATTGACGTCACTGTGACGTCAAGGTTATTTCTCAGCGTACTGGGACATGTTTTAGATCAGGGGTTCTCAAACTTTTTATGTCGCTGAGCCCTTATCAAGAGACAAATTCTTTGCGGAGCCCTTTTCCGAAATAAATTTTTCAAGGTATAAAAAGCAAATTACATAATACCATTGCTTCTAGAAATAAAAGCATAAATGCAGTAGTGTATAACATATGTTACGGTGAAAGACCAAAGTCTTGAGAATGTCGACATTCGCCGGTGAATGTCAACAACCACATAAGGTAAATGTGGGTATAGTGGACACTGTACCAATAGTGGCCACCTAGCTGATTAATTTTAAATAAAATTAGTTAGAGGCATCAAACAGCGGCAAAATTCATACGCATAGTAGATTGTACTATCAGGTAAGCTGGTAAATTACCACCGATACCACAGATCAGCATGGGAAGGATATTTAAATATTTGAAAATAACATCGGCTGAGTGACTGAAATTTGATTTTGCTTATTGAATTGCGTAAGGAAACGGGTATTTCGGAACTGATTTTTTTGTATTTATTACCGTTTGATTGGCTTTTAAATTTATAATTAGATAAAGAAGAGTGTATTATATGATACTGAATAAAATTAATTTGAAAATTTTTACTTTACGAGGATTTTTGGGGGTGGCCACTTTACCAACACATAATCTTAATTTTCCAATAGTGGCCTCCGCAATGGCTTCTAAAAAAAACATAAATAATATCCAATTTGAATAAGTTTTTCTTCGTAAACTGTTGATTGTGCTTTAAAATGAGTGTTGTATGAATTTGATTTCATTCTGGCTTCGGGAACCAAGGTTTCAAAAACATTGAATTACATGCTAAATTTCTCTCAAATCAGCTCCAGCGTAGGCTTTGGGCGGGAAACTAACAGTCTGTTATTCTCATGGAGGTAGGAGTAGAAGAAGGAGAGGAAGCGTCCGTATCTCGCTCACGGGGAGAAATGAAGTAACTGAAAGCCAGCTGCCGCCATGCGTCTGCTACCAAAAGAGCGAGTTTTAACATTGAGTCTTACGGGGAGCATACAGATTTTTAATTTTTTTCGATTTAAAAAATACAAATTTTGCTTCGGCTCTTTACGATTTTTAAAGCTCCATATATTGAACGTGTTTCCAGTGATACAGTTTTTTTTTTCACCCTGTAAATGGTATAAAAAGGTTTAAAATACAAGTCACAAAGCATTGCCCAATGATATCTAACACCTTTTTTCGAAATCCTAGCGGTGCACATATTTTAAAGCCTAAAATAGTCGAAATTAATTTAAGTGCGTACCACGTAGAATATATGGGTTGTCCCATAAGTTCTGTTACTTTTTACGAAGTTTTGTCTTTGAAAAATTTTTATGAAAAACTGGTAATAGGTGGAGATTTCAAACAAAAGGGATTTTGATATATGTATATTTATGAACATAATGTGTGATTTTGGTAGTTCGCGGGATATTATTTCTTTTCAAAATGGCGGTTTGAAAAAAAGACCAAAAACGACGATTTTCGCGTAATTTTTTTCTTTTGTTTAAAAAACTAGGAAGAACGCATAATTCATGGCTAAAAAAAGTTTTACTGTATATTTGAAATGTTTAGATTACGATGTCATAGTTTCAAGATGATTCTATAAGTTTAAGGTTGGAAATTTTGGCTTTAAACTTCCATATATTGGTAATTTCACGTGTTTTTTAATGCACGCCTATTGTTTTTCTAAGCAGCTGGTATGAAGTAATTAAAGGCAGGTGTTTTTTGAACCATAATGCTTGTTAATGCATTAAATTGATGCCATTAACGCATTGAAAGTATCTTTTTATAATATCATTCAATTGATTTATTTCTAATTGCCAAGGAGTTGTTTTTATTGTAATTTTTTCGTATGAAGCAAAGAAAATTGCTTTGTTCGCTGAGCGTAAGTTCAGCAAGTGTACCTGGTGATAAGCTGAAACGTTGAGCGCTTGCATTGTGCGCACTATTTTCTGAACTTAAGTTCAGATATAATTTAATATACTGCATATTTTGAATATTTGGGTCTTTCCTAAGCTTTTTTATTGATTTTGATGTTTTTTTCCGTAAAAAATTCTTTGAAATGACTAGCATTATTGAGGTAAGTTTTTTGCAATAGATGTTATGTTTGGGACCGAAATTTCCTAAGTTAAACTTATCGAATTATCTTGAAACTATGACATCTTAAACTTAACATTTCAAACATATAGTAAAACTTTTTTTAGCCCTGAATTATGCGTTCTTCCTAGTTTTTTAAACAAAAGAAAAAAAGTACGCGAAAATCGTCGTTTGTGGTCTTTTTTTCAAATAACCATTTTGAAAAGAAATAATATCACGAGAACTACCAAAATCCCACATTATGTTCATAAATATACATAGATCAAAATCCCTTTTGTTTGAAATCTCAACCTATTACCAGTGTTTCATAAAAAATTTTCAAACACGAAACTTTGTAAAAAGTAACAGAACTTATGGGACAACCCAATAAAATCATAATTTTAAAAAAGGCATGAAATCGGAGGAGCGCGTAATGCACATAATAATAATGCATGAAAACGGATTATATAATGGATTTTAATTTTATATTTTTCAAATTTAGAACGCCAAAAAATTATGTTATTGTTAATTAAATGTACCGATAGAAAAATTTTCAAACAAACCTACGTAAATAACTTCTTCCTGAAAATTTTTGAAATTTTATAAGCATCAAAAGTTAAGCATTTCCCATTTTTATCTTAACTGAAAATGATCACTTTATCTACGTTAAACATTAAATAAACTTGGAAATTAATTTAATGCTGTATTTGGTTTTTTTCTTTATTTACTGACATTACTTGTTTCTTTCAAAAATTTCTTTTATTTACTGACATCTTGAATCATATTTTGCCAATGCATATTATAATAACGCATGAGCTATTAAATTTTAAAGTTTAATTTTTCCGTAAGCTACCAAGCTTCCATAATTCGAAATAAATTTGGGAATTAATACAACATATCATTCAAATATGGCTCTGCTTTGATTCTAAGAAAAAAACATTGGGTTCTAAAAATTAAAAAAAGAATGTAAAGGAGAGACCTAAATCGAATGTTTATAAGCGGTCACATGATGTCCAGGTGCAATGCTTTTGCAGATGTCTTAGCCTTGAAATATCTTTTCTTGAGATATTGATGTAGCAGTTTATCAAATTTAGGTATTTAAAGTTAGTTTTGCGACCTGCGTAATTTACCGAGCGTTCAATAAGTATGCGTTATAGATACAAGTTTATCCCAAATACTAAGTGTTTTACCTTAACAAATATATTTTCCATCACTTATTTTAACCTTTTTTTGTACAAAGAATGAACAAAGCAAATTTATGATTCACTAGGAGGAAAATATTTCATTATAAATATTTATTAATCATTGTAAAAATACTTGGTTGTTGACTATAGTAAATATGTTTACGGGTAATTTTAAATTATTTGGTAACTATCGCAATTATTGTTCAATTAACTAACTGGATATTTCCATTGCCATGGAAATTTTACCACCCATGATAAGTTTTATAGTTCTATCTCCATTTGGAAGTTTCTAAAATGTTACGTTCTAAAATACAAAATAGGTGTTAAAAATTGCCAAAAATTTTCATTTATTATCATAATTTCTTTATATCTGATGGATTTCCTTTAAGAATTTAGCATTGATAGGTCTAGTACACTCTCATATAAGTTTTTGCGACCTTAGATCGTTTAAAAGTGCTCGAAAATTGAATTAAAGGGATATTTAAAAATATTCGCGCAAAATATTTTAAAATGTTCGGAAGCTTAATTAATAGCTTGATCTATGATCGTTAAACACATCTGCACACAAATCAAAAGTGAAAATTCGTTTAAAATATCATGCAGCGTTAAGATTTAATGAAGAATTTACATAGGAATCTACGGGCGAGGAGCGTTTTTGGTAGCACCAATGTGGCCGACCGGTTACAGTGAAAGCTTCACTCAGACTTCGACTTTTCCCCTCCTTCTCTCACTCGTACCTCCATGGTTATTTTACTAAATTATAAATAATGCTAATTTTATTTTATCTAAAATATATTTCGTTGGTAAGGAAGATTTAATTAGAAGTAAACGACTATACCTACTCAATTTCATACATAAACCCCTCATATAGGCAGAAAAGGAGAGGTGTCCACTTTAGATACAAAAGGTGTCCACCATAGAAGCAACAGCTACATTTATGTGGCCACTATAGATGCAATTTGGAGTACTTTTTAAAAATTAATTAAAAATACTTTACCCAATCTAATTAAAATTTTGAATGGTAAAATCGAAAGAAGATCCAATTAACCTAAAAATAGGATGATAACCGTTTCCAAGCAAATAGGTTGGTATTTATCGAGAATTTAAGCAAAAATTTTCCTTAAAGTGTCCACTACACCCACATTTACCTTAGTCGCTTATCTGTGATTGTCGACAAACACCGGTGGTGGTTGTTGAAATTCACCGGTGAATGTCGACATTCTCCAATTTCGGTCATTCACGGTAACATATGTTTATATAGATATTTATTTCGGGAGGGGTCCAAAATTATTCCTCAGCCCCTCCCAGGCATATTTAACAGTAGCTTTTAAAAAATGTTTAGGTATAATTTGCATCCAAGATAATTTATTTGTAAGAAAAATTGTGAAGAATTAAGATCCAAGTACAGTAGAAGGGTCTGGGGGTCCTTCCTTCCCAGATTTTGTGAAATATGATCCTTAAAAACAGTTTTCTTAACTCGTTTTAGGTACATCATTGTCCAAATTTTGGACATTCATTTTTAGGTAGGATTTTAACTTTAACGAACTCATAATAAAAATTGACAATAATAAAGTTTCAAGTACAGTAGGGGGTTTTGGGGTCCTCCCCCAGAAGAATTTCAGAAATTTGACCCTAAATAACATGGTTTTAACTTCTTTTGTTATACGTAGTCCGAATTTCCGGGGGGAGGCAGGGCCCCCTCGCCCCTCCTATATACACCCCGGGATATATGGAATATTTTGTCAACCAATTATATTTTACCATTGGATGCAATGTAAATCTCTGATTTAAATTTCTGAATATTAAAGCTTTCACTTTTTAATCATTATTCCCGAGATGCATGAACAAAGGATTCATACAGAAATCTGTAGGTATATCTGTAAATTTTGTTTTCCTAAAAGTTACTTCTTTTGAAATCGAGAGCTGTTTTGGGGGGCTGTTAGACCATACATCAGAGGTACATATAGAAATTTATTTACACAGGCCCAAATTAATTCCTTATCCCTGTTAAGTTGTTGAAAGTAAGCTATTTATTCAAACGTAACAAAATAGATAAAGCAATGAATTTTAGATACATTCCTAAACTGAAGTTCAAATTGTTTTTTTCGTCGCGAGACACCATAGCAAATCACGTGTCATAATCTTGAATATCTTTCTTAGGAGCACTAGTATAAAATACTCCTAGCACTAGTACATAACACTCCTCCCCGTCTAAGATGTTGAGTTCCGAGATGGCGTAGATGTTTTTCGCAACCGGGAAGAGCGTCTAGGTGTGGATGTATTAGTTTGTATCTCGCAGCTTGGATCCGGATCAGAGTTCACTTCTGCAGCAGATGTACTAACCTCCATGGAATCCTCATTGTTTTTGAAGCTTTCATCAACGGATTGTCCACACTTCCTTATCTGATCGGCATGTCGTTTCCAAATTTCTTCTCCCACTCGCACGCTGTAATAGAGCATTCCATCGCGGTTCAAGATGGTGCCAATTTTCCACTTTGTTGATCCCACATAATTTCTTACCGCCACCTTTTCCCCCTCTTTAAATTCACGTTTAGATGATTCATTATCTTCTCTTCCTCCCTGTTTCTGCATAACGTGCTCTCTTAGATTAGGTTTCAATAAATCTAGCCTGGTTCTGATACATCTCTTTAAGAATAGGAAACTCGGGGTTTCACCTGTGAGGGAATGTGGGGTGATTCGGTACTGCAGTAGATACCTTTGAAGTTTCGCATTGATATCTCCGGAATCCTTTTGGCTCGCTCTTAGAGATGCCTTAAAACCTTGAACTAGCCTTTCTGCTTGTCCATTAGTAGCAGGATGATAAGGTGCTGATGTAATGTGCTTAATACCATTCATTCTCAAAAATTGTGTGAATTCATGGCTTGTAAAGCTAGCACCATTATCACTCACCACAGTCAGTGGTAATCCATACTGTGCAAATAGATGACGTAAATGTTCCACCGTCAAACTGGATGCCATATTTTTTACGGGAATAACTTCTACCCATTTTGAATAGGCATCAACTACGACAAAAAACATTTTCCCCATGAATGGTCCTGCGAAGTCAATATGGATCCGTTGCCATGGACCATTTGGCCATTCCCATGGGTGTCTTTTGATTTTTGGTGGTTCATTTCTCGTTGAAACGCAGGCAGAACAATTTTGCACAAAGTTCGTGATGCTTGCATCGATTCCTGGCCAATAGCAGTAACTCCTTGCTAGAGCTTTCATTTTTACGATTCCTGGGTGTCCTGCATGTAGTTCTTCTAAAATTAACTTTTGATACTTCTCTGGAATATACACCCTATGGCCATACATGACGCAACCTTGCTGCAAAGATAACTCCGATTCTCTTCCTTTCCATGGAACCGGTAAGTCAGATCCTGTACGTAAAGCTTCATAAAGTTCCACCAGCGTACTATCAGTCTTGGTAGCTTTTGCAATTTCCTTGGAAGTTACTGGCATCATTTCTATTCTGTCGATGTTTGCGATATCTGCATCAGTTACTCTTTCCCCTTCGTCTGATTCTAGTGGCAATCTGGATAAAGCATCGGCATTCGCATGCTTTTTGGTATTCCGATACTTGATGGTGTAACTAAACGCTTGTAGAAATAAGGCATAGTGTACCATTCTTGTTGCAGAAAGAGAGGGTAAACTCTTATTCGGAGCAAAAATTGATACTAATGGCTTGTGATCAGTTACAAGATGAAAATGACGGCCAAATAGATACTGGTAAAATTTTTTCACTCCCCATACAATGCTTAAAGCCTCTTTATCAATTTGCGAATAATTCCTTTCTGTGGTTGTCAACGATCTTGAAGCAAACAGTATTGGTTTTTCAGACCCATCAGGCATTATATGGCTCAGAACCGCTCCAATACCAACTGGTGATGCATCTGTTTGAAGAACCAAGGGTAACTTTGGATCGTAATGGCACAGGACTCTTCCAGATGCTATTTCTTGCTTCAACTTTTGAAACGTATTTTGACAATCTTTGTTCCAAATAAACTTGTTTCCCTTTTTGAGTAAATTATTTAAAGGTGCAATTGAAGTTGCTAAATTTGGAATGAATTTGCCATAATAATTAACTAATCCCAAGAAACTTTTTAGCTCTGACACATTTTTCGGAACTGGTGCTTTTAAAACTGCTTCAATCTTTTCTTGAGTTTTATGGAGTCCAAATCGGTCGATTCGATGACCACAGTAGTTTACAGATTCTTTGAAAAATTCGCTTTTATTCTTGTTAACTTTTAATCCATGGTTTTCTAACCTTTGCAACACCAACTCTAATCTTTCTAAATGTTCTTTATCATTACAGCCAGTTATAGTGATATCGTCTAGAAATACATGTACTCCTGGTATTCCGGATAACACCTGTTCGATACTGCGCTGCCAAACTGCCGGAGCTAACGCTATTCCAAAATTCATTCTTTTGTACCTAAATAGACCTTTATGCGTATTAATCGTTAACAAATGACGATCTTCTTCTTCTACCCTCATTTGTAGATAAGCCTCAGTTAGGTCAATTTTGGTGAAAGTTTCTCCTCCAGCTAAATCCGCAAAGATATCTTCAATTCTTGGTAGAGGATACTGCTCTATATTCAGTCCTGGATTTATTGTTACCTTATAGTCTCCGCATATCCTCAACTTGCCGTTTCTTTTCAAAACTGGAACAATCGGTGTGGCCCACTCACTGAATTTAACTGGTTCTATTATATCTTCAGACACCAGTCTCTCCAGTTCTGCTTCTATTCGCTCCTTAATAGCAAATGGTACTGGTCTGGGTTTGAAAAATACTGGCGTATACCCTGGTTTCATTTGTAATCGGCATGAAAAATTTTCTAATTTTCCAATTCCAGGTGTGAAAATTTTCTCATACTTCTGCAGTAATGCTTGCAAGACCCTGGTTCGGGACTGTTGTTGATCCGAGTGAATGGCTTTAATTTCTCTCCAATCCAGAGTGAACATCCTCAACCATTCTCGCCCAAAAACTGCACTTACTCTTTCCTTCACTAAGTATATGGTTCCTCGACTCCTTTGGTTCTTATACTGAATTTTGACATCCGCCTCCCCAGCAGGTATAATGGCAGAATTATCAAAATTTCGCAGAATCATAGTTGTAGGATTAATTAAAACTTTAGGACATAGTTTCTTAAAATCATCGATATTCATACATGTGATTGCCGCTCCCGTGTCTAACTCAAACTGACATTTCTGGTTCTCTAGAAGTATGTCAATCATAATGCGATCCATTGCTTTTGAACTCGATTTCACTTTGAGCATCGAAGATTCTTCAGTCTCAGATTCAATTTGTCTCACCGGTCTATTTTGATTCATTTTATTTTGCTTCCCCTTAGACCGACAGATCCTCGCCAAATGCCCTTTTTTTCTACAAAAGCGACATTCTGTATCTTTAAACGGACACTCGTGTGCTAAATGACTTGTACTGTCGCATCGATAACACCTCCTGAGAGGTTGAGATTCTTTCCTAGGCACCGTTTGTTTACTCATTTTGTCAACACCGTTTGAACTATGGACTTTATTAATAGAAAAGGTTTTGCTTTGTATTTCTTGTAGGGGAGACCGGGGCTAGTTTTCCAACCTAAATGCATTTTCTTTCCATACATTTTATTTTTGCTTATTTTTGGATGAACAAAATTTCATTATGATCCTCGGACTGTACTCTACAAAATGTAGCATTAAAATTTCATTACGATAATTATTTTTTTTACAAAATAGGATTAAAGGCGACCATGTCAGGTTGGAAAATGTGCCCCGTATGCGGGGCAGGTTTTCCTACAGTAAGGGGCAAGTTTTCCTATAGTACTACTCGCTGAAGTAATACAGATTGCTTTAGGAAACCTTGATTGGTTTACCGGCAGTCTGTCATTCCTAATATGGGATTGCGAAACTATCTCATTGGTTATTCACATTTTCTATTTCTGCGCTTTGAATAAGTGTCTCTTCTCTCTCTAAGCCCGAGAATACGATTCTTCGAGTTAGTTGTTTGGTTGATTGTAAGACTGTGCTGAAACTTTAGCCTTTTAGGTAGCTATCTGAAATAAAGGCTGGAATCGAACGATCATGCTGGTTTGAGTTCTAGTCGTAAAGGTAATGTATTCGAAATTTGGCGACTTATCTATAATTTGGCGAACTCAAAATAAACGAAAAGGAAGTGGTAGGTTAGTTCGTAGAGGATCAAGCTTACAATCGAAAGATTGCGGGATCGGTCTCAAGTCTTTCGTAGTAGCAAATATCAATATTTAATATTATATCTGGGTGTTTCTAGAGGTTTGATCTATTTAAAATTAAGGAGGTGATGGGTTTAACCTTTTAAGTTCTAGCCTCTTCAAATTTTCTGTATTTTGTTTCTATTAATGGATTAGCATCCTTTGTTAGCGGGTCTTGGCCTGAAAAGCAAATAAATATTCTATTCTATTCTCTTTAAATTTTCAATATAATTCAAAGGTAGTCTCGAGTGTCTTAGATTGAAAGAAGATCATAGAAATTAGACAGTGCCGAATTAGACAGCGTTTTTCATCGAACGGATCATCGTTTGGCGATCAGAAAAGAAAAATTCGCGTAAGCGTCGTAATCATTACTTGTGTTGTGATCGTTATTTTGACGATTATCTGCTTGCATAATTTTTTGATTTTATATTTTGCTCCGAAAATAAAAATCGTTTGTTGAACGAAAGATCACCAAATTACCCAATTGAGATATTCTGAAATTCTCGATTAATCTGAAAATACTGAGAGAACACTTATCCTCAAAAATTAGGTTAGTGGTTTTGGCAAGGAGGGAATGAGTTGCTTTTGAGTTTATTGTTTTCCAAAATATTTTTCATCATAACTAATTGATTTTTATCGCTCAAAACTAATAACTAGTTTTAATCAAAACCAATTAAACTCAAACATTATGATTTAGAGATTATTTCCAAAAAGAGAAAATATTATATCGTATTTGGTGATATTAAAACAAGTAAGCAAAATACAAAATATCTAAATTCATAATGTAGGAGTCTACAAGGTAAATTCACCGAATTAAAAAAAATAGTGGGGTTATGGAATCTTAGACAGACTTATTAATGTGAGCTCTATGGACCTAGTAAAGGTAGTAGTTATAGTAGTAGGTAGTAGTAGGTATATAGTAGTAGGTAGTAGTTATGTTACAAAAGTATAAAATTATTTGCTTTGGAGACTACTGTAATTGTACTAAGCAGTCTCGGGGGAAAATCTAGCTACATTTCTACCATACGGATATTTGATAACTATAGTAAGGTAATAAGGGAGGAATATATAAGAAGGGTGAGATGAGGGGCAGGGATCTAGATTTGTGGGAACCAGAAATAATGACACTCGTTTCCCCATTCTGTAAGACTATCCCCCCATTCAACCACTTTCTTCATTTCCTATCTTGCCAATGTCATTTGAAATATTCAGTCTCCAATACATCTAGAAAGCAACAAACATACATTTTAGCTATAACCGTAGTATATTCTGAACCGTAGTCAATCAGTTCACAGCGCTTGCGAGCCAATTATCAAGCCAATCCCAGCATCTAGCTTTTCCCAAGGGCGGAATAGCGAATGCTTGCTCTAGCCGTTGGATGGGTAGGTTTATTGGTTTACCCATGAAAGAAAGTTTAATTTAAAGATTGGTGATTTAATTTAAAGATTGCTGATTTAATTTAATAATAGTTTTAATGTTGAAGTCACCACTTAATTATTAAATATTATTTTAATGATTTCGTTCTATACACCACACCCTGCATCCTCCGTTGGGTCGAATGCTGCATTCAGATGCAGTAACCTTCCATACCATCCCGTGTCAATAGTGTACAGGGGCGGAATCATGGGGGTTAAGATCCACTATGTTGGTAATGTCCTTATTTTGAAGCCTCACTCACTTACGTGTGGTCTGGGGGTTTCCCATCGTATACCCTTTAGGAGGAAGGGGTTTCTTTTATTCGCTAATTGACCCTACAAAGAATGCGGGGACATAAAACTGGCCATAGTAAAACTCTAACACCAGCCAAACCATTAGGGACTGCTTTTCCCCCAGAGTTCTCCACATAAATCCGCCCATGGTTGTATACCCTGATTACTTTGGTATATAAGTATAACTGCCCCGTTCACGACGAATTTTTTTGGGATTGTGGGGAATTAAGATGATCCACTTGGAATTAATTTATTATTTATTTTGGAAACTGAAGAATTAAAACGCTTTGCTTTGTTTTATTTTTTATTTTTCAAGCTGTTCATCAGAATCGTTTTGCCCCCGCAACTGTACGTATATATGTGTTATAATATTTATTTATTCATGGTAAAAAAAATTTCTCCTACAAGCATGATGAATGTTTCTGGAATATTTTAAAATCTATCACTTACAACGTAAGAATTAAAATTTGGGATCGAATTAGAAGAAAAATGAAAAATATTTCTTAAAAAAACCTACACTAAATGGATCCAATCATCAAACTATAAAAAAACTAAAATTTCTTTGGCTCAAAAACTCTTTAAGTAAGCTAAAACATAATTGATATAATAAAATTTTATTTCTCTAGCGTACTAAAAAAGGTGGAAAATATTGGGGCTAAATTTACATAGATTAGTATAAAAAGTAAATTTTTCAGTTACGTTGGGGGAGAGCTCGATTTGAACCTGGTTCCGTGTCTTGGTAATCATGCACACTAACCATTGAGCAACCGTGTTCTATGGTTTCAAGATATTTTAAAATTATGATCTAGATTTCAGGCCGTATCCTCATGTAAAATCTAACATTGAATTGCATTGAATAGATGAAAGGATTGATAAACTTGATTCAAAAAGAAAATATATCTAACACACATTTATTTAAATTAAAACATTTGAAAAGAATTTTTGAGTTAAATCCAAAAAAATGGATCAAGTATTGCGGGTTAAGGTTGCCACAATATTTGCAAGTCATGTCTTTGGCGATTGAGGATTGGCGCCAGTTTTAAAATTGGGATTACCTGCTGAAAGCAGGAGCTTAAAAAATGGAAAATACGATAAATTCATAGTTTAAAAACTAATGATAAACTATCTGAAATTTGATTTCGTCATGAGTTTGTCACAAAAAGCGATCAACTTAAAATTTCTCTGAGGTTTGCCCGTTTTTAATTTTTGATACAGAATTTTAATTGTTAATTATACTTGTAGTAAAATAAATAGCACCAGAAAAGTCTAATTATACTGACACTATATGTACTTTAACTACAAGAAAACCATTTTTAAAAAGAAATTGAAAAAATTCTAGTGGGACTCGAGCAAACAGCTCCTTTAGAATCGTTAGCTAGCTGTACGGATTGGTTGTTTGGTTTGTGCCTGAGCCACAAAATCGTTGGAATATGTGCCCCGTCTACTTTAGGAAAACCTGCCCCAACTCAAATTTTGACCTTTGGGAGCCCCTGTACGAGTGGGGGTTCCACGTTTTTGATAAACAAAAGCATGGTTTGATAGAGTGAGAAATTCTCTTTCAGTACTAGTATTATCAAATTAGTCAGTTAAAATTTAATGGGATTTTTTACATTTTTAGTAAAAATCCAAAAGTTTACGCAAAGTGTTAAATATTGAAAAAATCGCATTTGTGACTAAACTAAAAAAGATATGAAACTGAAAGTACATCAGAATGTGTGTGAAGTGTTGCTTTATCATCCAGTTCATTCGTTGGGGTGATCTGATTGCTCATTTAAAAATAAAGGGCGTTGGAAAATTTGCCCCAGTGGAAAACTAGCCCCGGTCTCCCCTACATCTCTTTGAGCTGATTCCATAGCAAAAGCAATTTCCTTAGCCTTAGCGTACGTTAATTTATTTTCAGATATGAGTTTCTTTTGAATCCCTTCATCTTTTAAACCCATTACAAGTTTATCTCTTAGCATAGTATTCAGATTAGTGCCAAAATTGCAGTTAATTGATAAATTTTGAATTTCTGCACAATATGTAGCTATTGACTCACCTTCTCGTTGCAATCTTTTATAAAACCTGTATCTTTCGGTCATCTCCAATGGCTTTGGACTCAGATGATCTTTTAAAAGATTCACCATCTCTTCAAATTTCAGTTGAGACGGTGCTTTCGGTGTAGCCAGCGTCTTCAACAACTTGTAAGTAGAGGCCCCCATTACACTCAAAAGTGCTGGTCCTTGTTTCGCATCGGGGATTCCATTGACGTTAAAGTAAGATTCCAATCTCTCAACGTAGCTGGACCAGTCCTCCGTTGTGGGCTCGTATGCTTCAAAATAAATGTTGGATCCCATCCTATCGTCGCCAAATTGTTAAGTTGTTGAAAGTAAGCTATTTATTCAAACGTAACAAAATAGATAAAGCAATGAATTTTAGATACATTCCTAAACTGAAGTTCAATTTGTTTTTTTCGTCGCGAGACACCATAGCAAATCACGTGTCATAATCTTGAATATCTTTCTTAGGAGCACTAGTATAAAATACTCCTAGCACTAGTACATAACAATCCCCTCCCATGCCATAGGATTAATGTAGCTTTTTATACATTTTTTGGCAGAATTTGCATCTTAAAGAACTTAAATATACGTTTTGAGTAATTAAGTTCCAAATGCTATAAAGGGGGGTGGAAATTTGACTCTATTAAAAACAGGTTTTCACTTGGTTTTGGTACATCTACTCCGAATTTCGGACATACATTTTAAGTAGGATTATGATTTTGCTGAACTTTATAAAAAAGGTGCTGAGTAATAAATTTACGAAGGGGGGAGTGGGGTTCTTCGATGTGCTAATACTATTCGGCGCGGGGCCATTTGGGCCCGGCCGTTTTAGTGGCAGAAATAAAATGAAAGTAAATAGAACTTTCATAATTCTTCTAAAAATTAGAAGAAGAAAAATTTGGTGCCGAAAGGGGCCGGCGGCCCAATCGTCTCATCCCGGGGGTTCCTCCCCCAGAAAAGTTTTGGAAATTTGACCCTAAAAACAGGGTTCTAACTTGTTTTGGTAAACCAAAAAATACCTGAAAAAGACAAAAACCAGAAAAAAACTATAATAAACAGAGCTCATTTCATTGGAGGCTCCACACCAAATCCACTTAAATTTAAGGGTGATTTTAGAGCTATAAAAACTTAGGAAGGACGGAGCAAAAGTAAGTTCTTAATAAGAAACACCGAGCAGAAAGTTAGATGAGATCAAATTAGAAATTATCAACATATTTATTTCAAATTTCTTCGCGGAGCCCCTGGAAATGCTTGGCGGAGCCCTACCCTAATAGCACAAAAGTCACAGTGATATCACCAGGATATCACAAATGATCACTCTTGTCACATATCACAGTGTGACTAAAATGCGACATCACTGGGAGATCACATTGTGACAACCATTCAACAGTCCCTGTGTGAGTACTCTGTGATATCACAGTGACATCTCGATGTGATCTATCACACCGTGATGTCCCAGTGATATCATTATGTGATGGGTTTGTGATCTATCACACCGTGATGTCCCAGTGATATCATTATGTGATGGGTTTGTGATCTATCACACCGTGATGTCTCAGTGATATCATTATGTGATGGGTTTGTGATTTATCACACCGTGATGTCTCAGTGATATCACACCGTGACGTCTCAGTGATATCACACCGTGATGTCTCAGTGATATCATTATGTGATGGGCTTGTGATCTATCACACCGTGATGTCCCAGTGATATCATTATGTGATGGGTTTGTGCTTTATCACACCGCGATGGTCTCAGTGATATCACACCGTGACGTCTCAGTGATATCACACCGTGACGTCTCAGTGATATCATTATGTGATGGGTTTGTGATCTATCACACCGTGACGTCTCAGTGATATCACCATGTGATGGTTTGTGACAAGTCATTTTATTTATTTATCCACCACCATATTTTTAGGCTTACCTATTTTCTTGGGTCCAACTCGGGACATATTTTTGATATTACCTAATAAACCAAATTAACAATTCATCAAAGGTTTAAAAACAGAAATTATGAAGTTCTATTTTTTAATTTGATATATTTCAAAAAACCTTGTGTGACATAAAATTTATTGCAAGTATGTTTTTTTTAAAAACGGAATACGGACATAATGAAAAGTAAAGCACAATGTTAAACATCTTAGACTTAATTTTTTCATAAAATGTCTCGCAAATCTCGGGTACTTTGAGAGCACTCTTAAAAATTCCTTTCAGAAAAATTTCGTTTTTGTGATATCCGATGAATTTCTTTGACTCACAAAACTTCCAAAAGGAATTTCATTCCCAGGTCAAAATTTTATGCTGGAACTAGCAAAGAAATATGCTAGTTCTTGCTAGTTTTCGCTATGTATGCTAGTTTTTTACGGTAGTGCATGCTTTTTTATGATAGCATGCTATGCTACATGTACAAGCTTAAATGTACTTGCAGCATTACATGCTATATACAAGCACCCAATGCTTATTAGCTGTTCAAGCTACTTTCATAGCATTGAAGGGTAGATAGGTACCTTGATCGAACGGATGCCTCGTGGCACGTTAAGCCTACATGTACTGACTTTGACGCTGAATAACTCCGGATATATTGAAAGCCTAGCTTAGTGGTTTATATTTTCTGAAAGCATAAAAAAAGCGGTTTCGAATAATAGATTTAACTAAGAGGTGGTATAAAATTTTTGCAACCAAGAAATTCATTTTTTGGTTGGTCCAAGACAAGTTTTCATGGATTTCTCCCGAAATAATAATCAGAGAGCTTAGTAATAAAATTATTTTTGAAGAACTCTTTGAATCTTGTTAGAGAGACCACGTTTTTTTCTGGAGAAAGGGAGTTAGGGGCGTTAAAAAGTGAAAATAAAAACGAGCACGCGGTTCTAAAATCTCTTAATATGGGTCCAATCCCTTAGTGTCATACATCATTCAACAGGAAATATTAAGGAGGTACACATACTAAAATTTCAGAACCCTACCTCTAAAATTAAGGACGTGACGCCCAATTAAAGTTTTCCAATAAAACCGGAAAACCTCCCGAAATAAGGAGCCAATCCCCTTATGCTTTACATATTCTTAATCTACTAAATGATGTGAACACGATGATGTAAAACACTTGGGGGTCTATTTATATTTTTACCCATTCCTCCTTTTTCTCATAGCCCGAAAAATGTAGTGGATTCCTATGAAGACAAGTTAATCACTTTTGTATTCAAAAATTCCTGGATGACGCCAGAATGAACATGGCAACTCGAATTTCTGGAAAAGGCTTACCATACTACTCTATTACCATAATAAAAATTCTAAAAATTTCAAACTTATTATTAAATACCAATTATTGGGCTTTTTCGGACTTGTGTTTTTTACTCAAAATACCGTTTTCTTATTCGCCTTTAAAAAAAAACCCTAAATATGTAACAAATCGCTTGAAAATTTGATATGATGCATATTTTGAAGTCCTCTTTAAGATTATGTCAAAGAAAAATATATAGAAAGTGTTTAATGGGTTAAAAGCGACAAAAATGCATTATCTCGACAGTGAAAAATGTCTGTAAATAATATATTGTCCCCACAAAATAAGAAACATCCATGCATTAGTGCATAAATTAAAGGACAAATAATGTCCTAATGTGAACTATTAATGAAGTTAAATAAGAAAAAATAAAGCAGAGCGAGGGTAAATGAGAACGTAAATTACGAGCGAGAGATACCCCACGCATTAACCAACAGAATAGATTTGTCGTTCGTGATACCTTCATAGCTATTTGGAAATATGAAAATTTACATTTAAAATTTCATCAAGATTCCTTTTGACAGCTTGATGATTTTTTCCAATCGAGCATAGTTTTTATTTTATAAATTGATCCACACGAGTTTGGGTTCTGAGTTCTGCTTTCTGAAAATGGCAACACCAGGTTTGTTTACAATACAACTCTGATCCTGATTTGGCGCCGCGCCGCGCCGCGTGGCGTCCTTATTTCCAGTAAGTTAAATGCTTAAGCTTAATGTATTTTATTTAGATAGTTATTTATTAAGTTTATATTTCTAGTTGGGGCTGTTTTTAAGACGATGTCCGACTACGGATAGTTGCTCCCATAATCCTTGTAATCTATCCAAGCGTTATTTGATACATACAAATACAAATATTGACAACCAACAACAGGCGTTAAGCCCAACTAGGTTGGTCCACCAACTCAAACTACCGATTCCCAGTATTTGTCTAATTTATCCTTAAACTCCTTTACTCCATTGGAACTAACTATCGATTCTGGCGACCCATTCCATCTATCCACAACAAATCCAAAAAAATTGCTTTCTGCTCCCTTGTTATATGTATTGTGTTGTTCCTATAAAAATAATTTCATACTTATTTTACAACACTTTAATTTTATTTACTCAATCTGAGACAAAGTATCTATTCTCATTCTAATGTTTTTCTGTAAAATAATCAAAATTGACTTCTATTTAACCAAAAATATCCAACTGATTCCTTTGTTCACCGAGTGTTTTCACTTCTTTTTACTACTAATTTGTCACCTTACAATGAACAAAATGCAAAGTATTTAAAAGAACATTAACTTTTAATCTTGCCCTATTTTAGCTGATGCCAGTAGCGGTACTTCCATAGAAGGACATACATGAGCAGGTAAACCTCAGTGAACGTGAATTAAGTTGATATAGGGGAGACCGGGCAGCAGGCCCATATAATGGGATTTTGCCGCTCTGTGCATATCGATTTATTGCCGTCTCCCTCTATTACATTTCCCGTTTCAAGAAAATACCCCCCCTTGTTTGTTTTAATAGTCCACTGCTTAAAGGTTGGGGTCTTTACTTTTTGACACAAAATTTCAAAATGTTGGTGTTTTTTAAAAAGTATTATCACGCAATATCCCCTTGTGGTACTGCTGGGGGGTATGGGGGTCCTCCCCCAGAAAAAATTTTGAAATTTGACCTTTAATATGCATTTAATTTATTTTGAAAACATTTCTGGGTCAATCACTTTTAACCTTTTGACACAAAAATGTTTGATATATTTTCTAAAAAGTATCACACAAAATTCTCTGTTGGTACCACTGTGGGTATGCGTTGCGGGTATGGGAGTTCTCCCCCAGAAAATTTTTTGAAATTTACTTGTAAAAGTAGTGTTTTAAATCACTTTGAGAACCTTTTAGGGTCCATCACTTTTCTCTCAACACAAAATTTCCGCGATTTTCTCAAAATTGTCACGTAAGATTCCCTTGTGGAACCGCAGGAGGGTATGGGTGTCGTTCCCCAGAAAATTTTGAAATTTAACTTGTAAAAGTAGGGTTTTAACTCATTTTAAAAACATTTTTGGGTCCAAGAGGGAACGCTGTCCAAAGTGCCCCCCTTGGAGCAGTGCCTGGGTGAAATTAGCATTTAATCCTATTTAATATGGATTAGGGTTTAAATTTACTACAGATTACAAATCGGAGGGTTAAAACATAAACACCTCTTTAAAAATAAATTGCAAAATAATTTTTTAATTAAGAAAATAAAACATTTTTCCTCTCGTCAACCCTCTTCCTATATGCCGATCCACTCGAGCAAGCCCATCCATTTTAACACACAAAAACACAAGCTCCTTTTCCTGAGATGCAGAGTAACAAACTGACAATATTGGGACAGAACGAAGAGGACCATGTTGTCTGATCTGGTGTCTTTCCCTTTCCGGGAAAACAAGCCCATAAATATTTCCCGAGAAGGAGGTAGGTTATCTTAACGGGTTTATTGGGGAGAAATCCTTTCCTGAGAAATATTTATTTTTATATCCATGGGTAATTTGAGTATGCTACGACTACTTTCATTCAATTTAAACATAAACCTCTTTGCCGCTCAAAGCCGTTTCACATCAAAACAACACGTCAACTGTATGAAATTATGAATGAGATGGCCCAAGAATTTACAATTCCTGTCCGAAAGATTTACAAAACTCTAATTTATTACCAAAGTTTTTTTACTACAATTCAGCCCCCCTTTAAAATGGTAATATCTATAATTATTGAACTAATTTTTGTCTTCTACCTTCAGGCCCACCTCCCCTGCATGAGACGGGCTGCTGGTGATGTCCCCAGAATACCCCTGGATGGGTATTGATAAAGTAAGTAACTTGTCTTGTGAGAATTAGTTATATATCAAAAATTGGTGTTTCTGGATTTCCCCTAGAAATTTGTTTTCAAAATATGACCCTCATAATGAAGGTATATAGTTCTCAATCTTACAGTGTAAGCCCGTACTTGTGGACTTGGCATTGTTCAGCTATGATGATAAATGGGTGTCTCAGTGTGGCACCCCATTTTAAATAAATAAATAAAAAATGTTTTTCAAAATTAACTGCTCAGCATAATTCCATGTACTGTTATTCATTTTATGTTAGTGTTCAAATAGGTTTCAAAAGAAAAAATAGCTTTTTATGTTGTGCAAAGAATACATTTTAATAATTTTGAAAATACTCAAATTAAACCTAAACCAATGCTTTAGTTAGTAAAATCTTTTTTGCTAGAAATTAAACATTTTTGGGAACATAAATGTTGAATACATTTTAATAATTTTCAAATACTCAAATTTTTATAACTATAAGGTGAATGTGGGTATTGGGACACTGTACCAATAGTGGCCACCTAGATGATTAATTTTAAATAGAACAAGTTAGAGGCATCAAAATTTATAGGCATAGTAGATTGTGCAATCAGGTAAGCTGGTGAATTACCACAGATCAGCATAGGAAGGATATATAGATATAGAAATAACAATGACCGAGTGACTGATATTTGATTTTGCTTATTGAATCGCGTAAGGAAACGGTATGTCAGAACTGATTATTACCATTTGATTGACTTTTAATTATACATTAAGATAAAGAAGAGTATAAAATTTATTTGAAAGATTTGACTATGAGGATTTATGGGGGTGGCCACTTTACCAACACAATCTTGGATTTTCCAATAGTGGCCACCACAATGGCTTCTAATCTATATATACAGTAAGGCACCGTTTATACGTCTTTCAAGGGACCGACGTAAAACGTATAAATGAAAAGACGTATAATTGAAAAATATTTTGATTATTTGAATGAATTGGGACTTAGCGAAAACGACGTATAAACGGTGCTTTACTGTATATATAAAAATCAATGTCTGTCCTTTATAGTTTTAAACTTTTTGAACCTACATTAACTATTAAACTATACCATGTTGATCTACTCCCTCCAGGGAAGGTTTCTGAATAAAAATAAAATTGATGCATCTCAATAACTTTTTTAGTCAATTTTATGTTTAAAAACCCATATTTCATGCCTAAATTCATAGAAACCTCCCATTGTTGTAAATATCATAAGAGAATATGTAACTTTAATTGTTGTAGGCATATTATCGATTGTTGTGGATTGAAATCTATTGTTGTAGTTTAACATCCATTGGTGTAGCATAAACATAAAAATGGATCCTCTATTTAACTATTTCCACATTTGGACTGGCGAAGCCCATCTTGAACACACCAGAATTTTTTTTAAATGGACTGGCTAAGTCCATCTGCAACACATGAGAATAATTTTCTTTAAAAATGGACTGGCGAAGCCCATCTGTAACGCACCAGCTGATATTTATAAACAAACTGAAACCCGGGTCTAGCGCTTTAGCTCTAGTAAAAACATAAATAATATTTAATTTAAATTAGTTTTTCTTCATAAACTGTTGAATTGTGCTTTAAAATGAGTGTTGTATGAATTTGGTTTCATTCTGGCTTCGGGAACCAAGGTTTCTAAAACATTGAATTACATTCTTAATTCCTCTCAAATCAGCTACACGGGGTAGGCTTTGGGCCGGAAACTGTTATTCTAAATTAAATAAAGCTAATTTGATTTTATCTAATATATATATAGTTGGGAAGGAAGATTTAATTACAACTAAACGACTACCTACTCAATTTCATGCATAAACCCCCCTCATATAGGCAGAAAAAGGGAGGTGGCCACTTTAGATACAAAAGGTGTCCACCATAGAAACAACAGCTATATCTAGGTGGCCACTATCAATGCAATTTGGAGTCCTTTTTTTTAAATAAATTAAAAATACTTTACCCAATCTCTAATTAAAATTTTTAATGGTAAAATCGATAGAAGAACAATTAACCTAAGAACAATTAAGTTTAATTAAGAACAATTAATCTAAAAATAAGATAACTGTTTCCAAGCAAATAGGTTGATATTTATTGAGGATTTAAACAAACATTTTCCTTAAAGTATCCACTATACCCACATTTACCCTACAGATAAATGTTATTGTGGCTTATTCAGGAAAAAGTAAAAAAAATTTGAAATTTTAAACTACATGGCCTGTAAATTTATTCCCCTGCATTTTCTTAAGTAGATCCACATGGAGCATAAACTAAACTAGCTTTATATTTGCTTTTCAATATGAAAACTTTGTAATTGGAAGTATGTGTCCAGGGAAATATTTTAAGAAATAGCATATTGTTACACTATTGAAACACCATTTATATAATGGGATTGGCCCCTACTCAATACTGGAAGATTGGATGGAAAAACAAACTTTTATTAGATTTTAGATCCCCCAGCACTTAAAATCTAAAGATTACATGAAAAAGTTGTGTTCTAACAATGTTCATTAATGTGTTTAAATATGTAAATAATTAGTAAACTATTCATTCCAATTAAGCATTGTGAATTAAACTTGGTAATTGATGAGGGCATATACTTTCTGTACGAGTAATATTTATGGTTTGTTACACTAAGGTGGGACCTTTCCAAGTGTGTTCTATAATTTATAGTAAAATTATTGGTATCAAAACTGAAAAAGCGAAACTTTTTGATACCGAAACTTACGCATTTATTTTCAAATTTAAACTTAAAATAAATTCAAATGTGTTAGTACTATATAATGTTATTCTTCCTTAAATTGCAGATGGAGTTAGCTGTTGGCCTTAAATTTTGCTTTGATGTGTGGAGAGTGAAATGATAAAAAACCTGGTGATCTCGCAAGAGGTTTAATAAATCTGGTAGTGAGGCCAAGACTCCACTCACACCTGAAGAAGTCGAGGCAATTCAGAGTCAGTTTTATTTATTTTATTTTACCCTTACCCTTATATTTATAGTACTCTTAATGCATTGGGAAACAAAAAATAGCATAATTATTCATGTATGTAGTCGGTTTAAATTTTTGCATGCCACACAGTATCTACAATCACTACAATACAGAGATGTTAACCTTTCTGCATTTTGCAGAACCATTCCACACTTTAGCCTTATGTTCTGAAATCATAAATATGTAAAAAAAAATCTACAGAAACTTCATAAATCACTAAAAAAATGCATTAAAATTTAAACTCTTGATAAGATAACTTAGTTTTGTTCCATATTTCAATTGCGGAAGTCTCCTTCCAGCTTCTCAATCGAATGTTTAACTGACTCTATAGATCTGCAAATTTGTGACTTATTATTTTTCATATTTTCTGTTTCAGATGGAGCCTGATGCTGGTTTACAAATGAATAGACTGTTCTAAAATATTGTGTTAATATACTTTAATGATGTATTCTGTTCTGATGTTCTTTAATTATTCTGTGAATATGTAACAATAAATAATTTTGTAGATGCAAAAATTGGTGTACTTGGTCGTAAAAAGAAACATTCCCACACAGATTTTTCAGGAGTGTAGTTGAAGGGTATAGTGATAAAAAATTAGTTACACTTTAGTTAGCTTTTAATATGATTGCAAAAATGAAAAGGTTTCCAAAAAAAACTAAATACAACAAGAATGAGAAAGTGAAAAAAAGATTTCAAGTGGCATGAAATAAGGTAAGTAATTTGACAAGATGCTTAGGTATCAAGAAGATAAATTATGGTTTAATATATGAAGAACTAAAAGATTTTTTAGTAGGTATATTAAAGACAACTTTAGTATTCAGGTAATCAATCAAGTAGTAAGTATTTTACAATTAATCAATGATCCTGATACCAATAGTTCGGGAAATATGAATTTAAATATTCATATATGTAGGTAAAAAGGGTGACAGTAAAGTAATTAATAGTAATAATTTTTATAATTTTAACTTAATTATAAATAATTTTTAAACCAATGATAAATAGGTTTTAAGCATCCAGCATGTAATTCCAGTCACAATGCGACCCCGTAGTGATGATTACATAGTGATACAAATGTGATATCCCTGTGACGTCACTCTGTGATACAAATGTGATGTCACATTTGTATCACAGAGTGACATCGTCGCGATATCACATATAAGTCACTAGGTGATTCGCGTCACATTGTGATATTGTCACGATATCACATATAAATCACAAGGTGATTCGTCACATTGTGATAGCGTCGCGATATCACATAGACATCACTTTGTCACAAGCTCATCACTTTGTGATATCTCAGTGATATCACTAATTATCACAAATATTTATCACAAAAAACGGACATAGGAGAATCACAGGGATATCACAGTGATATCACAATCACATCTGTGACACCTATGTGATAGTGATGTCACATTTGTATCACAGAGTGATATTGTCGCGATATCACATATAAGTCACAAGGTGATTCGCGTCACATTGTGATATCGTCGCGATAACACATAGACATCACTTTGTCACCAGCTCATCACTTTGTGATATCCCAGTGATGTCACTAATTATCACAAATATTTATCACAAAAAACGGACATAGGAGAATCACAGGGATATCACAGTGATATCACTATCACATCTGTGACACCTATGTGATTGTCACAAAATTATCACATTTCTATCACATGGCTATTAGGGTAAGGGCTCCGCGGAGCACAGTTTGAGAACCGCTGTTTTAGATATTTTACCACTTAAAGTGGATGTTGTAACTCATGAGAGATATGATATAGCAATATATATATATATATATATGTTGTAGTATGTAGATGAGTTAAGTTAACATTATGATGTGAAATTATATTACGAGTAAAACATATCGGGTTCGTGGTTAGAAGCACCCTTTTTAAATCGTATTTCATAATCAAACATAGACAGCTTAAGGGACCACCTAAACAACCTACCAGTAAGATGTTTCACGTTCCTCAGCCAAACAAGGGCAGCGTGATCAGTATGAATAACAAAGGAGGAGCCATGCAGATAGTGCAAGTACTTATCCAAAGAATCCACAATCGCCAAACACTCGAGTTCAGTGATGGTGTAATTTTTCTCGTAGGGCCGTAACTGCCGAGAATGATAACTGATGGGGTACAGCTCTCCATCAGGATATTCTTGCTTAAGGACAGCTCCCAAAGCCGTCTGAGAGGCATCTACAAAAAGATGGCATTTATAATTAGGGTTAAAGAGATGCAAAACTGGTTTTGAAATCAGGGAGTCGCGTAGACACTCGAATGACCGTTGGCACTCCCCCGACCAAACCCAAACCGAATCTTTTTTCAGCAACTCATTCAATGGACACCTCAGCTCTGCATACCCCTTAATGAACCGATGATACACGTTAACACTTCCCAAAAACCTTTGCAACTCCTTCACATTTCTTGGAGGAACCAGTTTTTTAATGGCCTCTATATTAATGTCACTTGGGGAACATCTACCCCTCGAAACATCATAACCCAGAAATCTTATAGTTGTTTTTGCAAATTCACATTTACATCTCTTTAGCTTAATATTTTCTTTTTCACACACCTCAAAAATTTTCCCCAAATGATCCAAGTGCTCTTCCAAACTCCGGCTAAATATAATGATATCGTCAAAATAATTAAGGGCAAATTTAATGCAGTATTTATTCAACACTTGCCTAATAGTTCTCTGAAATACACTGGGGCTGTTTTTCCACCCAAAGGGCAACCGCAGCCATTCGTAAAGACCAAAATTGGTGGCCATGGCCAGTTTTTGGGAATCCTCATCTCTTACTTTTAGATGCCAATAACCACTGACTAAATCAAGGGTAGAGAAGTACTCAGCCTGTGTTAATTCATCTAGCATAGAATCAATCCGGGGAATAGGACTTGAATCCGTCTTGGTAATCAAATTGAGCTTACGAAAATCAATACACAAGCGGGTTTTTGTTTTCGCCCCCAACTCATTTTTTTTCAAAGCCAAAGTCACCGGTGCCGAATACGGACTATGCGAAGGTTTAATAATATTAGCTTCCAACAATTTATTGTTTTGGGACTCAATTTCTCGGTTATCAGATGGAGAGCACCTGTAAGGACGAATAGAGACCGGCAGCTGACTGGTCAACTCAACCTTGACAGGCTCTAGCCTGATCTCACCTACATCATAACTGTCTTTGGAAAAAATATGCCCGTATTGCCCCAACAGTGCCGTGAGTCTAGGATCTGCACTCACTAGTGGTGGTTTGTTTTCCACTAGATCGGCGTCTTTCTGACCCACAGTTCTTGATAGAGAACCACCAGAACAACCCGGCAAACTCTCCCGCTGTAATCCCACTCTGTTCACACTATTAGTACTTTTAATACTAGGATTATCCAGTTTACTTTCAGGTACCACTACCACATCACCCTGTTTAACGGTCAAGTTCTTAAAGTCAATAGCCAAATCAAAAGCACATATATGATTCATTGAAAGCAAGCAGTACTCAATTTCAGTATCAATGCAAAGCATTTCAATGTTTCCCCTTTTGTTACCAACCCTTACCAAAACCCAAACTGGAATAAAATCTTCAATTTTACCTTTCGTCTGTTGTAAAACTCCAAAATTTTCATTACTTTTAGTATACTGGATACCTTTCAGAAACTTCCTAGGCAAAATACTCACCGTACTCCCGGTGTCTAAAACGCCTGGAATAAGTTCCACCCGACCACTGCATCCCAGGAAAACCATATCAACATGCAGCAGTCGCATCCCCCAGAGGTCAAGAAGTTTCACGATCCAGTTGCTCCGACGGTCCAGGGACATTCTCTCCATGGTGAGTACGAGGTGACACCTCAGACTCAGTCCTTTGATGAGTCCCCTGTGTCCAAGGGCGGACAACACTATTCCCCAAATAGCCGCTGCCCTGCACGCCACTGGGATCAACACGCCTATCACCAAAATCATAACGACCAAGACCTCGGCCCCGACTGCCAAAAAATGATGAACCAGATGGACGATGCTCCCCCGAACCATAGGTGCCTGGTCTTGATCTGTTGTGTCCCCTGTCAAGACCACTACGTAAAAGTTCGTATTCATCAAGCATTTCAGCCAGATCGAAAGGTTCATTCATTGTACTCCAACTATTCAAAAATTCCATCTTGACCTGAGGACCAACCCTAAACTTCATCTGGTTCGCGATCATCAAATTCCTTAGCTGCTGAAACGTTTCGATCTTGAGTTCACCAATCCAATCATCAAAGTAGGCTGACAACTCATGGGCAAAAGCCCTCCATGAATCTCCACGTTGCCTAGCAGAACCAAAAAACTTTGCCTTCAGCTCTTCTGGATTTAATCTATATCTTTTTAACAACAATTCCTTCACTTTTTCATAATCTTGTAGATTAGATTGCGGTTCTCGTGCCAGTTGATTTGACATTTCCGATGGCAAAGCTCCCAGCAAAAATGCCACCCACTCACCACGTGGAAGCCCAGCGATTCCTGCTCTGGTCTCAAAACTCCTCAAGTATAGCACCATTTCGTCAACCTCAGGGTTGTACTTTTGAATCAACTGATTCCATGCGAATGACGATCCACAACGAGGCTTCGCCTCCAATGAAGGTTTCCTTTCCTCAACTAAACGCTCCACGATTACCCTAGCAGATTCAGCATCGTACTTAGGATCGCCCAAAACTGCATCTTTCATCCCTTTCACAGTCATTTCAGAGCCTATTTGTACGCCTAACTCTTCAGCCAAAATAACCAACTCACTCTTTTTAAGTTTCCCAAGAAACGCCATGGTTGCAGTAGCCGTTTTTTCCCGGAGATATGATCCTGCCGACTATTGTTGTAACTCAAGAAATCAAGCGTAGTAAGAACAAATTCATTTTATTAAAACATCTAAAAAAAGCACATCCAAAGAGAAGTCGAAGATATTTATACATCACGGGGTAGTCAGCAGTTTCAGTTACCGCTAGCAGCCTCAGACAGCAGCAACAGATTCAGCCACCGTACAGGCTGAATATATAATATATATATATATATATATATATATATATATATATATATATATATATATATATATATATATATATATATATATATATATATATATATATATATATATATATATATATGTTGAGTCTCAAGAAAACAAGCGTATTTAGAATAAATACAACTTTATTAAAACACGTAAAAAAAGCCCATCCAAAGAGAAGTAAAATCTATTTATACATTAGCGGGGTAGTCAGCAGTTTCAGTTACCGCTAGCAGCCTCAGACAGCAGACACAGATTCAGCCACCGTGCCGGCCACCCAACAAAACACACCAACGGGTCAAGTTAAGGGCTGAGTTGCGACTCCTCACATATATATATATATATATATATATATATATATATATATATATATATATATATATATATATATATGTTGAGTCTCAAGAAAACAAGCGTATTTAGAATAAATACAACTTTATTAAAACACGTAAAAAAAGCCCATCCAAAGAGAAGTAAAATCTATTTATACATTAGCGGGGTAGTCAGCAGTTTCAGTTACCGCTAGCAGCCTCAGACAGCAGACACAGATTCAGCCACCGTGCCGGCCACCCAACAAAACACACCAACGGGTCAAGTTAAGGGCTGAGTTGCGACTCCTCACATATATATATATATATATATATATATATATATATATATATATATATATATATATATATGTTGAGTCTCAAGAAAACAAGCGTATTTAGAATAAATACAACTTTATTAAAACACGTAAAAAAAGCCCATCCAAAGAGAAGTAAAATCTATTTATACATTAGCGGGGTAGTCAGCAGTTTCAGTTACCGCTAGCAGCCTCAGACAGCAGACACAGATTCAGCCACCGTGCCGGCCACCCAACAAAACACACCAACGGGTCAAGTTAAGGGCTGAGTTGCGACTCCTCACATATATATATATATATATATATATATATATATATATATATATATATATATATATATATATATATATATATATATATATATATATATATATATATATTTGTAAACAAACATTCAAAGTTTGAAGAGACCAAATATAAATACAACTAACTTTAAGGTTAGATGGGGACTCTTCAGTGGCAGCCGAAGAAAAAAGTTTGAAATTTGAAAAAACAGAATAATAACAAGTGGGCGTTTCGTCCTTGCCACGTGGCAGTCGGCAGACAGCCGAAAGCCATGTTGCAACTGCCAGACACCCAAAATTAAACTAAGAGAGGTACAAGAAAAACTAAGATCACAAGAGAAGTACAAGAAAAAACAACAAACATACCAAATCGATATTCCGTTTGCAGATCAGATCGTTCCGGGTCGGTCTATCAGGTTGCCTCCGAATACATCTATCTCGAAACCCTCTGCTCAGCAGGTTTAGGTCAGGAAATTCATACGCTCTGAGGCACTGATAGTTACTTAGACTCAAACATAAGCAAAAGTTTTATTTGTTTTTTGACTGGTGACTATTAATATATCTTTTTATAAAATTAGATGGAAAGCCGTTTTGTATTAGTTTAGTTATTAATATGTTGATTTCAGATTCAAGAAACTCACTGTTACAGATTTTTTTCAATCTATTTACTTGCGAAATGATGATCCCAGATAAAACTTTTTTACTAATACATGACGACCAGTACTGTAGAGAAATAATATTGAAGTTGAAGTCTCTTCTTTTATCATAAAGGCATATTGATGGTAGGTTATCGTTGTTGATTTCAACACTTAAATCCAGAAAATTAGCATTGCAGGATTCGTTATTTGTTTTTTTAAGGTTGAGCTCTTTAGGATAAATTGATTTAGCTTTTTGTTCAAATTCCTCAAAGTTTATGCATAAAAGGTCATCAATATAACGACAACAGATGGCTTCAATTTGTTCATTTTCCATAAGAAATTTTCTTTCATAAAATAAAAGAAAAAGATTTGCCATCGTGGAGCTAAAGTTTGAACCCATGGCAATGCCATTTGTCTGTAAATATAATTGCTCTCCATTTGAAAAATAGTTGTTAAAGATGCAAAATTTTAATAGGTTAAGAAATATTTCAGAATCAAATTTGCATTCATCCTCAACCACCCTGTACAGTTCGACGATAGCAGAAAACAAATAATCCAGAGGGATGGACGTGAACAAATTCTCAAAATCAAAAGTGCCGATATGCCGAATGTCAGTGGAGCTGAGCGCTTCAATAGCTTCAGCACTATTCGCAATTATCCAAAACCATTCTTGGTTTTTATTCTTAAGATTTTTTAAAACTATCTTGAGTTTATTTTCCAGGGCCACGGCTAAAGGTTTTCCTATGGAACTTGTGGCGGCACAGATAAATCTGAATTTAATGGGATTTTTATGAAATTTAGGTATGGCATAAAGATACGGAAACAGTTTTTTATCAGGTGGTTTTATTTTACTTCTTTTGTAGAAGGCTAGGAATTTTTTGGTTATTATACTATCTATTTGGTTATTATACTAATAACCAAAAAATTCCTAGCCTTCTACAAAAGAAGTAAAATAAAACCACCTGATAAAAAACTGTTTCCGTATCTTTATGCCATACCTAAATTTCATAAAAATCCCATTAAATTCAGATTTATCTGTGCCGCCACAAGTTCCATAGGAAAACCTTTAGCCGTGGCCCTGGAAAATAAACTCAAGATAGTTTTAAAAAATCTTAAGAATAAAAACCAAGAATGGTTTTGGATAATTGCGAATAGTGCTGAGGCTATTGAAGCGCTCAGCTCCACTGACATTCGGCATATCGGCACTTTTGATTTTGAGAATTTGTTCACGTCCATCCCTCTGGATTATTTGTTTTCTGCTATCGTCGAACTGTACAGGGTGGTTGAGGATGAATGCAAATTTGATTCTGAAATATTTCTTAACCTATTAAAATTTTGCATCTTTAACAACTATTTTTCAAATGGAGAGCAATTATATTTACAGACAAATGGCATTGCCATGGGTTCAAACTTTAGCTCCACGATGGCAAATCTTTTTCTTTTATTTTATGAAAGAAAATTTCTTATGGAAAATGAACAAATTGAAGCCATCTGTTGTCGTTATATTGATGACCTTTTATGCATAAACTTTGAGGAATTTGAACAAAAAGCTAAATCAATTTATCCTAAAGAGCTCAACCTTAAAAAAACAAATAACGAATCCTGCAATGCTAATTTTCTGGATTTAAGTGTTGAAATCAACAACGATAACCTACCATCAATATGCCTTTATGATAAAAGAAGAGACTTCAACTTCAATATTATTTCTCTACAGTACTGGTCGTCATGTATTAGTAAAAAAGTTTTATCTGGGATCATCATTTCGCAAGTAAATAGATTGAAAAAAATCTGTAACAGTGAGTTTCTTGAATCTGAAATCAACATATTAATAACTAAACTAATACAAAACGGCTTTCCATCTAATTTTATAAAAAGATATATTAATAGTCACCAGTCAAAAAACAAATAAAACTTTTGCTTATGTTTGAGTCTAAGTAACTATCAGTGCCTCAGAGCGTATGAATTTCCTGACCTAAACCTGTTGAGCAGAGGGTTTCGAGATAGATGTATTCGGAGGCAACCTGATAGACCGACCCGGAACGATCTGATCTGCAAACGGAATATGGATTTGGTATGATTGTTGTTTTTTCTTGTACTTCTCTTGTGATCTTAGTTTTTCTTGTACCTCTCTTAGTTTAATTTTGGGTGTCTGGCAGTTGCAACAAGGCTTTCGGCTGTCTGCCGACTGCCACGTGGCAAGGACGAAACGCCCACTTGTTATTATTCTGTTTTTTCAAATTTCAAAATTTCAAATTTTTTCTTCGGCTGCCACTGAAGAGTCCCCACCTAACCTTAAAGTTAGTTGTATTTATATTTGGTCTTTTCAAACTTTGAATGCTTGTTTACAAATATTTCACTTGGATTAAATTTTTTAAAAAAGCTGCTTTTGCGCTAGTTAATCTAAGTTCCACTCAATTGAGTTAATCTTTTAGAGAAATGATATATATATATATATATATATATATATATATATATATATATATATATATATATATATATATATACAAGGCCGTATTTAGGCACGTGCAACACATGTGCTATAGCACAGGGCGGCAAAATTTTGGAGGGCGGCAGATCACAACAATTCATAATGCTACACACTATACAGTTTTGGAAAAAAAATGTACCACACAGTTTTCACATGAAGGGCCAAAAATGAGTAAATTCCCAGTTTTCTAGGGTCACATTTTCAAAAATTTTCTGGGGGGTACCCCCAGACCCCCTAAAGAATTCATTATGAGAGGGCGATAATACAATTCCATTAAAAATACATGCATATGATAAATCATCATTAAAGGGTTTAACTTCATTTCAGAAAAAGCCCCTCCCTGGGTGGCACTCAATTGTGAACAATATCAAAAAATGAGCTTAAGCAAATTTTTAAGGGTCGAATTTCCAAACATTTTCTGGGGATTCCCCCAGACCCCTTTTATAGTGCTTGTTACTAGTCGTTACTGTCAAGAAAGCGAAAATTTCAAGTTGAGCAAAATTTAAATCTTGCCTATGCCTAAAATATTCTAAAATTACATTAATTCTATATGTATGCATGTGTGGAGGTATTTCAGAAAAATTTTGCCCTCGAAATGAGTAGTTTATATGTGTCTGGGTCTGAGGACCCTTTTCTCAACTTTGTCCCCGACTTGGCTCTCGGCGGCCATGAACTGAGCTTCAGGAAAATTCCTACATTTTCGAGAAAGGTGAAGAGTTAAATGGTGACAGTCAAAAGGAGTTAAAAGAGTCAAATGGGAGGGGGCATTTATTTAAAACAGAAAATGAAATAGGGGGCGGCAATAAATCCATCTGCACAGGGCGGCAAAAACCCTAAATACGGGCCTGTTCATATACATATATAAATAATAAAAATACTGTTTTTAGGTGCTGAAAGTTTTTTTTAGTGCATCACTACATTAATTATTTTCTTCCTCTATGATTATGATATGATAAGATGGGATATATGGGGGAATCCCCGAGATTTTGACTTTTTAGTTTTGATATTAGAAATTGTCAGATCTCAATTCTTTTATCTTTTATAGAACTTTGAATGCAAAAACACCTGATGCTGTACCTTCGGACACCATAAGTGTTGTACCTACGGACACGTTCTTGTGGGTGTATGTAGCTAATCAGCGTTTTAGAATCAGGTTTCATTTAACTGAATACATTTTAATGAATGTTAAATTAATTCTAAATGGTAATCTATTTGTCAGCTATTATTTTTAAGTGAATTTTAGATGAAAAATCAAATATTTTGTGATCTAAACTACTTTTTTAAATTTATGATTCTACTTGGAATTTAATGTAAAATATGGTGTAAAACCCTAAGCACCCTATCACATTTAAGTATGATGATTAAAAAAACTTAAACTTTCCACTGAAGAAGATTTACCACCAAATTATTACTGTTATTACCACCAAATGCTTGCACAACTAAGTATAGATCGAATTGGGTTTTTTTGGATCAGTGAAGTTGTCAGATCAATCAGCATGATTGATGAAACTATTACCTTAAATTCTGATCTGAAAATACCATGTGATTTTTGTGTTTTTGGTAAAAAATCAAGACTTTTATCATTCAACTTCGTTTTAATGATCATTTACGATCTAAAACTACATTACTTTAAAAAATCTATTTTCAATTTTAAAAAGGCTTGAAATAGGTTATTAAAAGGTAATTCATCAATAAAAATGTTCATTCTTAGCTTTTTTCAACTAAAACTTCCCTTTTTAAGCTTGCCTTTTTAAGGGTGTCCACAGGTACAACTGGGTCTATCCATAGGTACAACAGGTTGTTGTACCTTTGGACACAAATTTTTCCAAGTTATTATAAATGATTAAAAACCCAATTATCATGATTTTGACTAATAAAAAATATCTCTCTACTCACAAAGGTTAGGACTATAGGTTGGGCACTTTAAATAGTCAAAATGTGATTTTACCTGTCTTAGAAAAATCCAAACGTGATTTTTGTCCATAGGTACAACACTCTCCCCTATATATATATTTTTTTTTCTGGCATTATAATTTCACAGAGTTTTAGAGTTTTAAACATCTGCTGTAACTCATATTATGACCTTGAAATTGGCCTTTTACGTAAAAAATTACTAAACAATAGCTTTCCGTTGCCTTTCATTAATAAATACATGTAACAAACAGTCACCACTTTATTTATTGATTTGCTGGAGTCTTATGTAAACGTCAAGTGCTATGAGTATATGACTCCTCTTCCTAAAACTACTTCGTGTAGAGGGTGGAGGCAAGATGGCTGCTCTTGGATACTTTGACGTGAATGGAACTTTTCCTGTGGCTGTTTCTCGGATACGGATTGGTATGTTTCTTTTGTTTTGTTAGTTTTCATTGTATTCTAATTTTCTAAAGTTTATTAGTTGTTTTGGGTGTCTGGCAGTTGCAACATGGCTCTCGGCTCTCTGCCGTTAGCCACGTTGCAAAAACGAAACACCCCTGTATTTTCTGTTTCTTTGGGGCTGCCACTGATGAGTTTCCCATTCTTATCTTATTTCATTTTACTATTATATAATACTAAGGCTTTCTTTATTATGTTGCTTATGATATATATTATATTTAATATATATATATATATTTTTATATATATATTTATTAACTTAACGATGCATTTAAACATAAAATAATAAGCATCGCATCAAACGCCTCCGTTATTAAACAGTACGCGTGATTAAATTTATAATTTTTCTCAACTAATAAATTATTTTGAATGGCAATTGAACTTTTTAAAACTAAGCGGAACTAAATATTTGAGGAATTCAATTAAAATTTTAAGATTAATACATTTTTACGTCCTTGTTTCATCTTTTCCTTTTAAAAATATATAAAGTCCATTGATGAAAAAATCTTTTTATTCTTCATGATTAATAAACATTGTTGAAATAATCCTAATACAAAGATGATTTTGTTTTCAATCTGTTGGTAATTCTTCGAAATTTCTGAAATTATAAGACTTCAATGATTTTTTCTCATAACACTTAATTTTTAAAGAATTAATAATACTTCCCTCAGAATTAAATTCTACTTATTTCGACAACGCTTTCTTAGAACATTTCAATTGGACTTCTTAGAAAAACAGGTAATTTCTTGGAATTGCAATTATATAGAAATAAATGAAACATGCTAAAGCTCCTTAACATAAAGATTATTTTAAAGATTAATCTGAATGAATTTTTTATTTGAAAATATTGTAAATAGATATCGTTTTGAATTCAACTTTTCTATAAAGCAAGTAACGATGTGTTTCATCTCAAATGACCTGTGAAAGGATTTTTATATTTTCAGACAAAAACACTAAATGTTTAGGCGTTAGTTAATGTAAAAGAATATTGCATTTATTTCTCTATGTTCGGTTACGTGCCAAGTTCAAAGAACTCTTAAAAATTCTTTTCAGGGATATTTTCTTCAGCATAATTTTTAAGTTATGATTGATATCGATTGATGGGTTATTCTGAATTTATTTTTAAAAATTTAATTTTTAAGATAGTGACATTATCAACCAAAATGAAATGGGTAGTAGAATGTGCATTCTGGGAAAAGTACGTGGTATATTTCCAAAATGGAGAACTATATTTAAAAAAATTTATAACAGAGTTAAGACCAAACGTTATAATGTTTACTTATCATTTCATTGTACTTCTGGCCAACCAAAATGGTACACCAAGAAGGAAAATAGATTTCAAAGCCAAATTTTTTTCTATGATTGCACCTAGTGTTAATGTGAATTCATTGAAAATTCAGCCTTCCTGGATGTTAGGGGCCCGAGAAAATCAGAGAGGAGTGTTTTCTCCATAGGTGTCAATTA
Organism: Tetragnatha versicolor; assembly: GCA_024610705.1. Lineage (NCBI taxonomy): Eukaryota > Metazoa > Arthropoda > Arachnida > Araneae > Tetragnathidae > Tetragnatha > Tetragnatha versicolor. The sequence continues at coordinate 6,614,529 of JANDEH010000022.1, forward strand.
CCGCCTTCCCAAACCATGGTATTGAGTGAAAGGGGATCTAACAGTCCAGGCAATCTGTAACTTAACCGGGAACAAATTGATACATTTAGTTTTTCAACTTGGTTTTAGTTTTTCACTTGGGAATAACCTATATAATAACATACTAAAAATCGGACAAAATCAGTTCGCGGGAAGTTTAATTTTTTTTTAATTTTTAAAAAAGGCCGAAAAAAATTTCAAAAAATCAAATTATAGTAATCGAGACTTATTATACATGTTTATAGGCTATTTTTCAGTGCTGAATACGGATATACCATTTAAATTTTAAAAAATTCAAAATTTCAATTTTTAAAAATTAATTCAAAATTTGGAAAGTCAAAAAAATTAAAACATCGCTCAAAACCACAAAATAATTGCAAAAGAAGTAATTTAAACAGTTTTCACTTAGAAATGACTTAAATAATAATATACTAAAAATGGAAGAAAATCGGACAATAAAAAATTTAATTTTTTCAAATTTTCAATTTTTTTGGCCTCAAAAATCGACCTTTTTAAAAATTCTTGTTAAAAACGTTTGAGGCATTTTCCAAGATTATTTTTCCATGGATGTTGTAGGTATATTACCTCTATAACCTAAAAAACCACAATTGGTGATTAAATCATTAGTTAATTAATTAATTTATAAAAATTAATGTTGAAAATACAGGTAAAATCTTTCAATCAAGTAATACAGAAAATATTTAGACACTATTTGATAATAAATCATTTTAAAAATAATTAAATTGAAAAAGACAAAATATCTTTCAAAAAATTTAAATTTTAAATTAATTTAAAAATCAAGCCAACTTTTCAATAAAATTTAAATTTACTGTGGAAAAATTGAAGCATGAAAAACAAAATTATAGAGAAAAGTGCTTAAATTTTTCCACACTTATTCTAAATTTTATTGAAAGTATTGAAATTTTGTAGTATATGCATGTGATACATGTCTCTAGGCTATATTTTAGTGCTGTTTACGAATATCACGCCCACTTTTCAATAAAATTTAGAATAAGTGTGGAAAAATTGAAGCACTTTTCTTTATAATTTTGTTTTTTATGCTTCAATTTTTCCACAGAAAATTTAAATTTTATTGAAAAGTTGGCTTGATTTTTAAATTATAATTTAAAATTTAAATTTTTTGAAAGATATTTTGTCTTTTTTCAATTTAATTATTTTTAAAATTATTTATTATCAAATAGTGTCTAAATATTTTCTGTATTACTTGATTGAAAGATTTTACCTGTATTTTCAACATGAATTTTTATAAATTAATTAATTAACTAATGATTTAATCACCAATTGTGTTTTTTTTAGGTTATAGAGGTATATACTAAAAACATTCATGGGAAAAATGACCTTGGAAAATGCCTCAAACGTTTTTAACAAGAATTTTTAAAAAGGTCGATTTTTGAGGCCAAAAAAAATTGAAAATTTGAAAAAAATTAATTTTTTTACTGTCCGATTTTCTTCCATTTTTAGTATGTTATTATTTAAGTAATTTCTCATAGAAAACCGTTTAAATTGCTTCTTTTGCAATAATTTTGTGGTTTTGAGTGATGTTTTAATTTTTTCGACTTTCCAAATTTTGAATTAATTTTTAAAAATTGAAATTTTAAATTTTTTTAAATTTAAATGGTATATTCGTATTCAGCACTGAAAAATGTCTATAAACATGTATAACAAGTCTCGATTACTATAATTTGATTTTTTAAAATTTTTTTCGGCCATTTTTAAAAATTAAAAAAAATTAAACTTCCCGCTAGCCGATTTTGTCCGATTTTTAGTATGTTATTATTTAGGTCATTCCCAAGTGAAAACCGTTGAAAAATAAATGTATCAATTTGTTCCCGGTTTGACCCTTTTTTTCAGTAATACTATAAATGGGCTTTGAAGGATTAGAGGACCATGCTGTCTCCCCAGGTAGTCAAAGTTCATGTGGTGCACCAGCGGACTTTCCATACCGGGCAATAGGTGATTTCTCCTCTTTCTCTGGACATTATTTGTGGGTTCATAAGAACGGGTAGGTCAGGGTAAAAATGCAACATTAGGGGATTAGAAGAAAGCGTGGACATTGTATTCAGCACAAGTGTGCATTTGTCTTAAAATTCTTCATTCTTTACAGGTTATCAAACCCCAATTCTGCAGCTCTGATTGGACCATGTGCCGGTAAATTACACTGAGGAGGTGTGGGTGTGAAATTTAATTCTTCTCTCTCTCTCTCTCTCTCTCTCTCTCTCTCTCTCTCTCTCTCTCTCCTGATGATTACAAAATCAACAGCTGAGTGCCCTCTTTTTTGTCGTTAAGTCATCTCCAATTGTCATGGTGTTCCAGACCACCGAAGTAAATTTGGCTTTGATATCTCTTTTCTTACTTGGTGTATCATTTTGGTTGTCCAAATGGATATACGAAAAAACCGTTCAATGCAAAAACCGTTCAATAAAAAACAAATAAATTTATTACATGTGTAAAGCTATGAGTTTTTTTGAACGGTTTTTGTTTTGAACGGTTTTTTCGCGACACCGTCCAAATGTGCCCAAATGAGAATTTTTATGCCGATGGATTTCATAACTTGTTTGCATAGAATACGAACGCATACATGTACTAAAATCTTGAAGATTCAACGCAAATATTAGAATGCCTTATTTTAGCTGGTACAAAAAAAGTTACGAAGATAGATTGGGTAATTTTGGGAGTCAAGAAAAAAATTGCTTTGTAAGAAAAAAAACCGGTTTAACAATGAAAGATAGTCCTCTCATTGGTTTTTACTACATGATATACCAAAAAAGACTGAAACATTTTAAAAATCAATAACTAATAGCTCAAAACCTATAAAAGATAAAAATACGCGATTTGTTGCATTCTACACATAAAGCTTCCAGTAGTACGATGTAATAAACTGAGTATTTAAATCTTTTTTAGTTTTTGAGTTATTAGTTATTCATTTTTAAAATGTCTCAGTCTTTTTTGGGACACCCTGTACTTATTTCTTGGTAAACTAAATGTTTAAAGTAATTTTTACAGTTATAAACCGTTTTAAACAGTGCTTTGTCATGGATTTATCATAATCAGAACATTAATAAAAAATTTACATTAAAGTGTTTAATCTTGGAAGTATTAGAGGTTAATTTTTTAATTAATTTTATATTTAATTAATATTAATTAATTAATATTATTTTTAATTAATTTTTTAATTTTTTAATCCTCCGTTTTATACGGAGAATGATAATTAATTCTTCTGAATTTTTTTAACGAAATTTTTTATATATGACCCAATTTATGACAGGTAAGAGGGAATACACAATACTTACTATAGCAGCCTAATTTAGAACCAAAATAATCTATATGGTTTTGATTGCCCTGTTATAGTCTCAAAAGTTGCTATGCAATAGCTTTACCTTCCAACTATTTTAACTACAGATCATAGCTCAGTTGAAAGTTTACAATAATATTTAAATCTTTATTCCTTTATTTACTCAGATTAGAAAGGCTATTTGATAATTCAGTTCAGTCTCAGCAGGCTCCACTCAACTCTAAACAAAATGGAAATACTGAACATTCATTTCTTCTGATTGCACTCATTAATTTCATAATTTCTCCTCCGTTTTCCCTCCCCATGTTATTAAAACTCACTTTTAGAACTTCTTGGTAAGTTCAGCGATCTAGAGGAATCAATATGAGGGTTGTTCACCCTCTAAACTCGCTTCGAACCACCCATTTGCAGTTCCCTTCTTTCTTGATCGACTTTTATCCTAAAATTTTCCGAAAAACGAGGGAATTTCTGATTATCCTTTTGAGATTGGGAGATATTTGTGACGATAAATATCGTCCTGAGAGAATATTCTGGTCAGTGTCATCTTTATTACTTTTGTTCCTTTGGACATATTAAATTCCTTTGTAAAGGTTTCGTCTAGACGCAGAATTTCATAACCCTCATCAGCATCAGTGTATTGAAAGTTTCTTTAGAGAAATGCTATTATACGTATCATGGAGACACCCTCACGTTTGGTTTCGGAAAATTCCATTCAAACTAGTATTTGTATTGGTTTGACAGAAAATGTAACAAATTATTAATTTCAGTTAAGTAAATTGATATTGAGCGGAAGACCTGTTATAAAAAATGCCTAATTCCCTCTTATACAATATAATAATATTATAATGTTCCATTTCCAACCTTTTTTAACCATGGAATGTGGAAATTGAAGAGAAGGGGAAATTTCGTGATTGTTAGATTTTTAGCTACACTGTAAAAAATAATCCAGTAAAAAAACAGAAAATTTCTGGCAGCAAAAATTGCCAGAGAATTTTTGTAGGCTGAAAAATCCTGTAAACAGAAAAAAGCTGTAAGTTACAGGTAAATGCTGTAAAAAGAAGCTTTCTGTCAAGTGAGTTTCTGCTTGTGCGCATGCGTGTCGACTTATATTAGCTGGTTTTTTTGAAATTTTAATAAATCAATAACCGGGGATAGAACCCACGATCTACCGCATGCTAAGCGCGCACGCTACCACTGCTCCAACGAGGACTCAGTAAAAGTAGAAATTATCCGAAGATGTTCTTTCTTTCTCCACGAACTGAAACTTTCTGTTTAAGTACAGATAAGCTAAAAAACTAGAAAAAAGCTGTTTTTTACATAACGAGGGGGCTCTGCCCCCTGCTCGCTATCGCTCATCAACCCCCGGAACTGCTTCGCAGTTATTTGAAGATCGCTTCGCGATCTTAGCGATCAGAGCTCGCTTGTTTCATCTCAACTATCCAGTAAAACCTGAAACTTGTCTGCTTAGTTAATGATAATTTAAAATCGAAACCTTTCATCTCTCTAACTTATCAATAACTTAATGCGGACCATTACTACAAAAATATCAAAAAAAATCTGTTACTAAAATATTCCTTTTTAGTTTACCAATAATGAGGAAGTTGCATGATTTTTTTTTATTTTTTTAATCGATTCCTCTTGAAAAAATAAGCAACTACCCAAAATTTGAGGCCGATCGAGAAATTTTTTGATTGCCAAAAAAATTAACAAAAATCCCCTTTTTAAAAGCGCGCGAAAACGCCAGGAGTTTGGATGTGACGTCATCTTATACTAAACATTGTTGTAAAGCAATGGAGTTGATGGTATTATTGTTGACGTCATCTTATAGTTTAAACAATAAACGTTTTCAGTCACGTGTTTTTTTCTCGACTTTTAAATTAAAATATTTAATTCCCTGTACATTTTTTTGAAAAACTGACTAGATATTTCATTTTACAATACAAAAAACCATACGGAACACTTGTTTGCTTTTGAAAATCTGACACATGCAACTTCCTTATTTAACCGAAATGTTTTCAAAAATATCCAGCAAGTCTACTAAATATCATCAACATATTAGAGAAAAAACACATGCCATTAAATAAACTTATTTATTCACGAAATTCCTAAATAAACAAACAACCAACGGAAGTGACGTCACCAGGTAACTCAATCTTCCGGTTTGTCTGATATTTACATTGAACAACATTACACTACGACGCGTTTGTTTTTTTTTATAATTTTTCTTTTCTTATTTTAAAGCGTAATTTAAAGGAGAAACTCAAAATACCAGTTCTCCATACTTCCGATCATTATCTGAAAATTGTAAAAAGAGATATCTTGATAAGTTATCTGTGAATGGGATTGATTTACCACACATTTCCTATTCCTATTCACAGCATGGGAAAATGCTTATTTTTGGTGATTTCTATTAAAATAAGAGCCAAAGAAACTTTTAAAACAGTTTATACTGGACACAATTACGAACATGTTTATAGGTTATCAAGTGTTTTGAATTAGAAAAATAATTTTAACTCAATAATAACCGATCAAAAATATGAACCTAGAGGTCTACCTACAACGATGTGCTTCAATCTATCCTCTTATTGATTTTAATTACTAACTTGTTTAAATGTAAATAAAACAGCTGCTGATACAAAGAAAACAAAATATTGAGCAAATATTCAATCATGAAAACTTTTCAGAACATTCTTGTTGTGATAAAATTAATATCGCTGTTCTGCTATGTCAAACTTGAATATCCATTGTATCAAAGCAGTTTATTTATTTAGAAACTGAATTTTTATTGTTTTAAAAATATAAAGTACATAAAAATATGGAAAACAACGGGCTAAAATCTAAGAACTAATTAATTTAATTTAATTATGGATTTATTCAAAATTTTAGTGCATTTACCTTTAATGATCCTACTACATTCCAGTCAGCTTGTTTATTTTTATTTGAGATTCAGAAATAGTATTCTTAAAATCGTCTGTCACTTTAATTATCTTTTTAAATATTTTTATGCGTATTTTTTTTAAATAAGTGGGTGATTGTATTCATAAGTTTTAAAACAAACTAAATAATGAATTTCAATAATATCGGACCCAATTAATCCTGATGTATCTACGATCTGTTGCAATGGCGTTGATTGTATTAGCTGAGATTTTCGTCCAATGGATCGGGTAAATCAATCGTCCCATTCACAGATAACTTATCAAGATATATCTTTTTACAATTTTCAGATATGATCGGAAGTATGGAGAACTCATATTTTGAGTTTCTCCTTTAAATTACGCTTTAAAATAAGAAAAGAAAAATTATAAAAAACCAAACGCGCCGTAGTGTAATGTTGTTCAATGTAAATATCAGACAAAAAGATTGAGTTACCTGGTGACGTCACTTCCGTTGGTTGTTTGTTTATTTAGGAATTTCGTGAATAAAATGCACGTGTGTATATCTAGTGAATCATTGGGAATAAGAAATCAGACTCATAAAAATAATCGCCTGTTTCTCTAGTGAACGACCAGAAAGAGAAGAAAAAATTGAAACTTTGTATCTTAATAATTCTAAAACTAATTCGAATTTAAAAAAAAAACGAAACTCCAATCTTTCTATAAAAAATAATTGTATGCGTGTTTAAAATATCATATTTCTACTGTAATTAGTTTTTCTATTATAACGAAAAAACCGAAAAAGAGTAAAAAATTTCGAAACTTTAGAATTTAATTACTCCAAAAATAATTCGAAATTCGAAAAAAGGGTGACGAGGTGCAAAACTTCATACCTAAGAGTATGTGTCTGCAAAAAATCATGTTTCTGCTGTAAATAGATTTTGCTGGGGGCGAACTCGCAGCCCAAAAAAATAATTTTCAACTTTGACATTAAATAACTCCAGAACTAATTTTCTAATTAATTAGGTTTGGAAACTGAAATGACCCTCATACATTTGTCTAATAATGGTCAAAATTTCATAATATTCCTTCAAATAGTTTTTGCGTAGTGATAGTTCAAAGTGTTCAAAAATAAAATTTTCAAAATCAGCGGCGGTGACGGCGGCGGTCACTGTTACTTTTTTTAATATAGAGAGAAACTAGGGGGCTCTGCCCCGTGTGCTCGCTATCGCTCACCAACCCTTGGAACTGCTTCGCAGTTCTTTGAAGATCGCTTCGCGATCTTAGCGAGCAGAGCTCGCTTGTTTCATCTCAAGTATCCATCAGTAAAACCTGGAACTTGTCTGCTTAGTTAATGATCATTTAAAATCGAAATGTTTTACCTCTCTAACTTATCAATAACTTAATGCGGACCATCACTATGAAAATATCAAAATAAAACTGTTACTAAAATATTCCTTTTTAGCTTACCAATAATTCAATCGAAATGTTTAAAAAAAGCAAGTCTACTAATTATCATCAACATCTTAGAGAAAAAAATGCCATTAAAAAACTTTTAAATTTATAAAATGCACGTGTGTATCTAGTGAATAATCGGGAATAAGAAATCAGACTCATAAAAATCAGCGGCTGTCTGTTTCTCTCACAGAGTAGAGAGCTTAACAGATACCAAACCGCCGTTTTACTCTTAAGATCGTTAATTTAATTCAGCACGCATATTATAATTCAGTTTATTAGCAGCCAATCAGAGAACGCGAAATGTATTTGATTTGATTTTAACTCTGATTATAGGCGATTTGGATTTGAGTGACAGCTTCAGTGGGCGAATGACAGAATTAGCAGGAATAGCGTGGAGGCGGGTCTTAAGGCCGGAAGTTTTTCAATGGGAAAAGCCCTGTTAAAAAAGTTGCCATTAGTGTCTATGGAGATGAACACTCTGTTAAGCTCTATACTCTGTGGTTTCTCTAGCGAACGACCAGAAAGAGAAGAAAAAATTGAAACTTTGTATCTTAATAATTCTAAAACTAATTCGAATTTAAAAAAAAAACGAAACGCCAATCTTTCTATAAAAAATAATTGTATGCGTGTTTAAAATATCATATTTCTACTGAGATTAGTTTTTCTATTATAACGAAAAAACCGAAAAAGAGTAAAAAATTTCGAAACTTTAGAATTTAATTACTCCAAAAATAATTCGAAATTCGAAAAAAGGGTGACGAGGTGCAAAACTTCATACCTAAGAGTATGTGTCTGCAAAAAATCATGTTTCTGCTGTAAATAGATTTTGCTGGGGGGCGAACTCGCAGCCGAAAAAAATAATTTTCGACTTTGACATTAAATAACTCCAGAACTAATTTTCTAATTAATTAGGTTTGGAAACTGAAATGACCCTCATACATTTGCCTAATAATGGTCAAAAATTTCATGAAATTGACAAATTAGATTAAATTGTTCTACAATATTGAAAAATTTTAAATCTTAAAATTTAGGAGGTTAATCCCAATCCAGCGCTCAAGCAGCTTGGACAGAAGATAGCCTAATGTAAACAAGCCAAATTTTACAGAAAAATAATATGAAAAATAATATGATAAAGGTCTGAGGCGTTGGACTCTCATCAGGGGGTCCATCCAACGCCCCACACCCGGACGGCCTTTCTGAAACTGTCGCAAAGCGACAGCTGAACCCCAAGGCCATCCAACAAAACACATAAATAATCAAAATAACAATACAAGAAAAATTGCTAACTCACATCACCCGTTGAAAAGAACCGTCTCACGAACGTAACGAGCCCTGCTAAATGCGCATGCTCGGGTTAAAGGCGTGGTTTTAAAGTATTTAGGATTGGAATCAGTGTGGCCCGGATGGGGCAGTGGTATCGCGTCTGCCTGGCGTGCGGAAGATCGTGGGTTCGAATCCAGTTATTATTTTTCAGTAAATTTAATTTTAATTTTTATTATTCCATTAAAAATTGCAAGAATTAATTGCTCTTGTTTAACAGTAATTCCTTGTTTAATTAAATTCATTGTGGTTTTTTAAATGTTTTACTTCGTCTAATTTTTTTTTTTAAATTTTAAATTATTAATTTATTGAAAATAAAATTATTTCGCTAAAATATTTTATAGAAACAGAAAGAATCAATTCCACATGGATGCGCATTGCTAATAAAGTATAAAAATCTTGCAGGGATTGTGAAATACAGTACACATAAAGTCCAAACGCATGCGCATTTAGCACGGCTCGTTACGCTCTTGAACCGTACGTCAGTGAAATATTCAAAATTCAAAACGATCCCAATCTAGCCAGTATATATAAACCTTAACCCTCCGGTTACAGTTTATCTCTGTTACAAAACAATCCAGGTAACTCATTATCATTCAAATTCTTTTTAAATATAGTCAAAGCTTTCTCTAAATCTGATGAATTATTGCAAATGCGCCTTATTCTGTTTAGCTGATTGTAGTAAATATTATAAAATATGCTTGGAGCTAAATTGCTGTAGTAATTTGTGTAAATATTTACCTTAAACTCAAAATCAATTCTTTTATCATACAGACCAACCAGCGCAACTCTGTCAGATATGTTTATCCTTAAATCCAAAAAGTTTATTTCTTTACTATTAGTATTCGTTTGCTTCAAATTCAATTCTTTTGGATAAGCTCTTAAAATATCATTAATATCATCCGGATCAAATACAATCAAATCATCCACAAATCGAAATGCTGAAATCAGATCTATATTTTCGATTCTACTTTCATAATGTAAATACAAATTAGCAAAAGCTGTTGAAAAACTGTTTCCCATAGGAATACCTTTAACTTGTCTGTAAAAATCTAATCCATTATAAACATAATTTTCAAAAATACTAAACTTTGTCAATTCAATCCACTCATCTTTTTCTATTTCTTCTTTTAAGTAAAGATCATAATACCCAATACAAATCTCGATCAAATCTTTGTGCGGAATGCTAGTAAACAAATTTTCAAAATCAAAAGTGAAGATTTTCTCAAAGGTTCTATTCCTTAAAAACTCAAGTACATCATCATTACTATTGATTATAAAACTATCTCCCATTTCTAAAACTTTATTCATAATTATTTTTAGATACTTAAAGAACTTCTTACTAAATACTTTATTATGACACTCCGTACTGCATGTAACAAATCTAAATTTTATAGGATTTTTATGGAACTTTATTGTTGGGAAAATATAAGGATACTTGAATAAATGATTTTTCAGTTTTAATTTCTTATGAAAAGCCAATATTCTATTTTCCAATTCTTTTTTACTTGTACCCATTTTTATAAATGTTCCATTTCCATTATATTCATTCAAAATAACTTTTTTGAAAAAAGCCTTGCAGAGAAATCCAAAATTTCCAGCAGCCTTATCCACAACTGTAATAGCAAACTGTTTTTTTAAATCTGATATCTTATCCTTTATATTTTTATTATGGAAAACTCCTTTTTTGTTATAAAAATAGTTCCTTTCCCAATTGTACTTCAGATCTTCAATAATGTTTAATTTCCAGATCTTAAATCCTTCAATAGGCCAATTCAGTTTTCTAGACATTTTTAAAATAAAAAGGTCCAAATCTTCTCCTATGGAAATAATTATATCTTTAATTTTCCAATTTTTTCTTAAACGAAATTTGGTTCTTTTTTTCATAATATTTCTTAATTCCAGATCCTCCACAATGTCCAAATCACCCGTAATTATGTGTCCAAATTCTCTATCCACAAAATTACTATACTTGTTATTCCCACAAAAACAGTCCTCTTCATTAATCTCATCAAGATTATGACTAAAATAATTATAATTACATATCATGCTTCTTAGTGTTTTTGGATATTTATAAGCAATGCTAACAATGTTATTTTTTAACTCAGGGACCAATACTTGATTATCTCTAAACACTTTTTTTATTTTTAAAAACTCAAAATCCCTGTCCAAATATTTAATAACACAAAAAAATTTTTCTTTTTTGATTTCTTCAAATACCTTAAGATCAGAAACCTTCAACTTAAACTGCAATAAATCGAAAATGATCCATTTGTTAAATTTTGATCCAAATTTTAAATTATCCAATTTATTCCTGATCATCCATTTCAAACAAGAGTTTCTTTGCCCAAAGATGAAGCTTCTAGTAAGCACTATGTTTTGTAAATTGATAGGTAGCACACAAATACTTTTAAGCTCTTCCAAATTTAATTTTTCTTTTTTCTTTATACCACTACCTCTACATCCCCGATACCTTTTCCGATCTCTAAGTATCACCAAGAACAACAAATTTACCATAAATGCTATTATTATATGTGTTTATACTTCCTTCTCCATTTAGTTTATTATTTAATCCATATGGATATAAAGTTTGCAGTTGGCAAATATAAAAATTCTCTCGGTCAAGTCGTTGATCTAATTCGACAACTTCTTCTAAAATAAACAATCTTACATTACAAAAATCATGAATTTGAAAATGCATAATTTCATAATCCTGTTTTTCATTTACAATCACAATCTGACCCTTGAATCTGCTCCAAAGCAGCCCTTGGACATGTCAAACACCTATTACTATTACACTTTTTGTATTTTTTTAATTTATTTTTCATTTTTTCTAATATAAACTTATGCCGGGGTAACTTTTTAACCACAGTACCTCCCCCAACAAATTTTCTAATTAATTAGGTTTGGAAACTGAAATGACCCTCATACATCTACCTAATAATGGTCAAAAATTTCATAATAATCCTTCAAATAGTTTTTGCGTTGTGATAGTTCAAAGTGTTCAAAAAAAATTTTTTCAAAATCAGCGGCGGTGACGGCGGCGGCGGCGGTCACTGTTACTTTTTTTTTAATATAGAGAGAAATAAATAGAAGTGCGGTGGGAATGTTACATGACAGAATATCCCTGTAAACAGGAAGTCATTTTTATTGAAACTTTCTGTTTTTCTACAGTTTTTTTACAGTGTAGTAAGGGGACACCCAAAACATAAAATAGAATATCATAAAATATGGAACATAATAACGAATGAAAATATTGTTGCAGAATGGCAAATTTGGTAATAATTTGATTTGAAATGCAGGTATATACTACAAATTTTAAAAACTACAGAGATTAATTTTCTTGTGAGGAAAAAAATATTGTCATCTCACGCAGATGATTTGATAAAACTGAAATACAACGTGTAATAAACAAAATGGTTAAATGATGTGATAAAATTCTGACAAAATTAAATTCAGATTTATAAAAAATGGCATACTTAGTATTAAAAAAACTTTACTCAAGAATAGAGATATTAAAATTAGAAGAGCACATAATGTCGAGCGTAAAAAGTTTTTTTTTAGAAACTGAGGTCTTTGGCATAACGTTCATTTTCAATTTACTTGTTTAATTTATGTTTTACATGCATTCCCTTTAAAATTACATAACTTTATGACACAATTTTGTTTTTAAATGACAAGGTTATAGACATTTTTAATTTTCTTTTAATAGGAAGAGATGTTTCTTCCATAAATATGGTTGGGTAAAAAGTAAGTATTTTTTAGAATAAACATTAGTATTTTTATTGGAAAAATTTCCTTGAAAACCAAACCGATACATTTTAAATTTTTTAGTGCTCAACTTTTTTCATTAATGGCATTTTATGCTTTTTATCTACTTACAAAAAGTGTAAAGTTTTGATGATTCGAATCCCTGTAAGTCATTTTGTGTTTTTTCATAGTTACATTTTCGAGATAAAAAACCAATAGTGTATAAAATACCTCAGTTTGTGTCCTCCAAGTTTGAACTTTTTATTAAAATTCTTTGCTACTTTCTATTCCTTTAAATGAAAGAAATGCAGGCTGCGAAAGAAATCTAAACTAGGAAACCATAAAACTTTAAAAGACGTCCTGGTTTTTTATAAGGAGTCACAACTGTTTATCATTTGTAATAAAAACGATTTAAAACTTACTGGTTAGAAAAATTGTGGGATATTTTTATAAGAATAAATGACTTAAAGATACTTTTTCCTGTTTGACGGTCAAAAGAGTACTTCAAATCCATTAGTCTGTGATTTAGGTAGAAAGAATAATTATTGAACGAGGTATTTTTAACTAAAACTAGAACACATCCAATTTTTAATAGTTATTTTTAACCATGAGAAAAATAATGAATAGTGGAGAGTAGCTCAAAGCGGGTATGCTAACTTTGAAAGCTCAAAATAATATTTATTGTTTGGTTAAAATTACAAATTTGATTTTAAATAATAGGTGAGTTATCGAACTATGAAATAAAAATGCACGATAGTGTCGGATTAAGCCAAACATTAATTTATTACCGATGAAGAAATATTTGTAAAAAAATCTTTCCCGAATTTGTGGCCCAAAGCGGGTAACCCATTAGGAGAAGAATGGAATATCCTTAAAAATTTAGGACGATTCATTGACCCCCATGATCCCCTGTAAATCCCCTAATGTTTGAGACCTTAGTTATGTACCTGAATATCATAAAAAATTCTTTTCATGTTATCTCCCATTGAGGATAGCTACTCGCTTTGCCCTAAAAGCTCCTTTCATACTTTTAGGGGGGTTAAAATCTCAAAAATATTAAAACGCCGCTGGTTCTTTCACGTTATTTTTAAGTTAGATTGTGTCAAAGTAATATAAAATTATGGAAATCATGGTAAATGCTCTAATTTTTGACGATTCAAGATATTATTAACAACACAATACAAATATAACAAGCACAAATAGAACGAACACACAGGAAAAAAAAACAAAAAAAAATAATTGTGTGGCACCAAAAGAGGAAAGTTCGTCCTTGGTACCTAGAAAAAAACTAGTTCAGAATATGGCTACAAAGCTGGGTCGACTCTGTAGTAATATTTTGAAAATTGCTTCAGTATCAATTAGTCTAATTATAAAATCTTGTATACCAGATTTAAACTCAAATTTATTGTTAGTATATTTTAGATTTTCATTTAATTTATTAAACAGATAAGGTCCTAAAAAGGCATGTGATTTATGAAATATTTCTTTTTTTTACTTGGTTATAAAATAATTTCATAGTTACTGGTTTTAATTTGATAGAAAGATTTGTTATTGAATATGAAAAGAAGCAAGCGGAAAATAAAAAGTTCTCTAACATTAAGTATAGGCTTACTAGATAAAGAATTATTTTTTATACGAGATGAGACTTGTTTGTAAATGGATAAGAGGTATAATATTATTAAGGTAATCTGAGGCATAACAAGTTATTCCATAGCTAATTATAGATTGAACCCAGGCAGTAAGTATAAGGTTGTTAAAAACTTACGTTCAATAATACGTTTGAGTTTAAAGAATTTAAAATTAATAAACCGTAATTTTTTTAAGGGGACGCGGTACCTTTCTGGAAAAAATCTTTAAATTCATTGTTATTTTATAATTTTTGTTTGTAAAATATGTAATTGCCTTAAATTAAACATAATATTAACTTGAAATTTATAAAAATTCAAATTTTATGACTTTTTTTTAAAAGAAAATTTAAAATTTAAGAGGTGTTTTTAAAATGCTACTCCTCCTACAATTACTGACTTACACTCACAAAATTTGGTGTTCAAATACATTGAACTATGTATAATAAAAATTTGTATGGGTTTAGGGTTTGTAGTACTTTAAGTACTGAAAATATTTTCTTTCTTGAATCCCTTCTTAAAAAAGCCCTAAAAATGCTAAAATTCACAATTCAGTAATTTTTTAAAAAACATCTACCATAGATATCCAAAAACCCATACAAATTTTCGTTATACACACTTCCAACAATATTTAGAAAAAATTAGAGATTTAGTCCAATAGATAAAAAGCCTTAGCATTTTAAACAATGAAAAAGTGGTTCTGAGTAAAAGGACTTTGAAGTTTCCTAAGCCCATAGAAACCTTAATACTTTCATACATAAAATTAACTACAACTTGAATATTTTTCAACGAAAAGTTTTGAAAGTTTGTAGGATGATAGACAAATGCAAATAGATTAGTTTGGATTAAAAAAATATTTTTCGGAATTTTGTCGAAACAGAGGTACCGCGTCCCCTTAACAAGTAACTTATATGAGTTTTCCCATTTTAAATTACAGTCGAAATGTATTCCCAAATATTTAATAGAGTCAACCCACTTAATTTCATCACAAGATGATACTTTATCACCCCGTTGATTACAAGGGTCAAAAGGAACGATCCATCTTAATTTTTTTAACAGAATGGTAATTTTTTTTATTTTGCGCACAGTTACCTCATATTAGAAATCTGATGTTCTATCGGAGTTGATGGAAACTCGTGAGTTTTGGGTTAATCACTGCATACATATACTTTAATACTAGGATTTAATCCGGGAGTAAACGAGCCCCTACCCGCTTTGAGTGACTCTCCTCTAGTGTGTGAGCTTAAAAAAATAAACTTAAGTTTTACTTGTTTTTAATCCACAAAATAAGAAATCGACAGAATAATAGCTATTCTAAGCAAGACTTAAACATGCTTTTATAAAGCTTATTATTTTTTAAGTTTTAAATGAGTAATATTAAAAATATGTTAAGATACCTACGATTGTCTAATTCTAATTTATCAGTATTATTGTAACGCTTAGGGGGGATAAAGTCACTCTTAAAAATGTTTAAATAACTTACTTGTATTGATAGTATATGTTTTTCTCATTTCCATTACTGTCATACCCTTTTGATTCGAATCCATTGTTTTATAACAAATTAGTTAAGTTTTTAAACTTTAAAACGTTTATAAAAATAGAGAATAGATAAATATTCTCCTTATGCCTATTATAAAGTTAAAGGAAATTTTAAAAGGGTTTCTATATATATACAGAGAGAAAATTCATCACATCATTTTTAGAATACTTTTGAATATATTAAATTTGTACGTTTTGAAAATATAGAAAAACATTTTACTTTCGGCTACATTACTGTTGGAGATAATTTTAAATGCTTTATAAATTTCGAATTTTTTTTGTAGTGTTATTTCCTTTTACTCTAGGTAGACTTGTTTGAAATTATTACCCTCCCTCAAATTATTTGCAACTTCATTTGGAGAGAGAGAGGGGATTTCAGTGTTTATTTTTGATTTAGAGCATAAGTATTCAAATAAACTTTTAATAAAGCACATTTCTCTCTCTCTCTTGTAACTAGCTCTAAAAAACACACAAAAAATGATTATCACATAAACTTTTTAAAAATTGAGACCGAAAAAACCTTACCAAGAAAACAATATTTTGCTTCCAAACTAATTTAACAGGAGCAACAACTTAAATTTAGACGCAAAATGCAATATACTAACGAAAAACCCATCACAAAACGACGCAAAAAGCATGCAAAAACGCTCGCAAAATTCAATTACATGCCGTTTTTGCATCGCAGCAAACACACCAGCGCTCTCGAAAAAAAAAATAAACGTAATATCTCGCTCAAAACAAGAACAAATGAAAACCTCTTTTGTTCTTTATCTTTATGTTATGCTGCCATCTTTAACGATGTGCACATTACAGTAGTTGTCGATCTTGAACGATAATTCACTCAAGTCCGAGTCAGAATTGTTTTTCTTGAATGAAACCGCGATAAGAAAATAGTTTCCCACGGACTGGTGCCTCATTTTCGAAGTTTGGTTATAGCAAAGACTCTTCGCCGTTGACGGTACCATTATCCTAACGCGTTATGAAATTGCTTTTGGCGTATTACCTAGAAATGAGTTTCTTGTTTTCTCTTTCTGAAATAAACGTCAGCCGTTCAATTCGGTTCCAGTTGCTCTAGAGATGCTTTCTTTATGCTGTTAGCATATTGATCTTGTAGATGTTCTCTTTGAAGTGTCAATAAGGTATGAACGGTTTGCCTTAATTTCAGATGCTGATCGTGTTTCACTGTATTTAAAAAAGTTAAGATAGAATAAGAGGAACTTTAATGACAGTGTGCACGATCGGTGTAATGTCTGAGAAAGCCGGTCTTAATGAAGTTTTCTTTGACGTTAAGTTTTTAATGAACAAAAGACCTGTCTTAGATTTACTGTGATAACTTAGATAGCTGATAAAACTGCGAAGGCGCGAAGGCGAACACGGCATGAGTTATAATTAAAACTGAGGTTTTCCGGGCTTGTTGGCCGTTATCTTGTATTTCCCTTCCTCCTATGGGGGTCATCTTCAGTAGGATATAAAAAAAGTTTAATGTTATAATTCAATTCAAACGTCTTTTTCCCTTTGAGCCAGATGTATTGGTCATTGACATGCTGCGAACACAATTTATGAAGAGCATGCAATGTGTCCTGGGCTTAGAGTTTCATACCAAAATACGCATGCTAAAATTTTATTACATAGTCTGCAATGTTCCTCATTCGATTTTTATAACACTATATTTTTATAGTCACTTTTGTCTTTTAAGAATAGCCTCCTAATTAAATATAACAAATAAAATGTTGTTTTTTATTGAATTACACTTTTCTTGTTTCGCAGTAGAAATATTTGCAATTTAAAATATAGGGTTAATGAAAGGAGAATCAGTGAAATTTATCAGATTCCGAGCTTCTATAATTCAAAGACTTCTTTTATCTGGCACCTAAGTTATTTAGTAGTCTACCTGCAGAACTACAAAAAATTTCTTCCTATTCCTCATTCAAACGATCTTTACACAATTTTATTGTTCTCTTAAATGATGTTGAGGACTTTTTTTAATGGAATCACAATGTAATTTAATTTTTTGCCTTAGCTGTTTGCCAAATTAGTTAATTTTTAAGTTAAACATTTTTGTTTCGTGAAAACTATTATTCATTTTTAAAAATTCATTAATTTGTTCTTTATATTTTCCTTTTTGTATTTTTTATATCTTATTAATGTTATAGGGTAGGTGGGGGTAAAAACCCGCACGGGGCAAAACCACGCACCGCGATTTTTAATCGTTATTAATCGATTCAAAAGTTGAAAACCAGGTGGTTGGTTTGTCTTATAGTGACCTATCATTCTACGAAAGTTCGTACCCCTAAGTCACTCATGAGTTGAAAAAATGCCGTAAGTTTGTTTTTCATCATTTTGATGTAATTTTTCTGATATTTTACTTAAACATTACATAAAACAGGGCTTGAGGAGAAATACAAACAAATAGCCCAATGATAAGATAGCAATTTCACTTCAGTTTCCTTTTGAAAAAACTGCCTCAACATGTCTCTAAAAATAATAAGGCTTGTTTTTCAAAACAAAGTAAAATGGGGCAAATTCACGCAGGTGTTTTGGGGCAAATCTACGCAGCTTAAAAAGCTCAGGAATTCGTCCCAAAAGGGAAATGGGACTACTTGATCTCCAATGAGGTTAATAAAGGTGTCCTAGATGCCAACCCCCCTACCTGAAACCATCCTTTCTCCCTTTTGAAAGATATCTGGCCAATTTGAAATTCATTGCTACAACAGATTGACAATTTTCATTAAAACGGATTATATTTATGTTTAATATTGTTGGTTCACTTAAAAATATTAAAACAATACATTAGAAATCCATTATCCGCCAGTGGATGATCCACGATTGCCACGAAAAAAATTTTTTCATGATGAGGGTAAATTTTAGACGACATTAGAGAGATTTTAGAAGTAGAGCAAAGGTTTCTGCTGTACTGTACACATTTTAAAAGTTTTACATATCATGTTTTTTTGTAAAATGAAACATAGTTTTTATGCTGAAATATTTTGTTTCGTGTTTTCACCTCATTTTTAGTCTTATTTCGGACTATTCGCGATTTTAGCTATCCGCGGTACCCTTGCCACCCGATTCTGCGGATAATAGGGGCTCTACTGTATTAAGATGATTATTTCTAGTGTTTTTATAATGAAACATTTTGTTTATCCATGTTTTTTTCACATGAACACAAAGATTCAAAAGTGCGGATCTTTGACCCCATTTTGCGAGGCAAAGACCCGCAATTTTTTTTTCAACTAAATTGTCAATTTCTCTTGAAATACTATCGATAAGAGTATAAATTTGGATTGGTTTTGTAGGTAACATCTCAATCTAACACCTCCAATTGAAATTTTGAGATTATCTACCCCCTTTCGATCACAATGTTAAAAATACTAAAAACTGCGGGGTTTTGCCCCCACCAACCCTATATACTTTTTAATTTCAAGTCTTACTCAATGTATTACTTTTTCGATTACCTGGACGGGATTGATTCCCCTTGGTAACCAATATTATTTTTTATTTTATATATATTGTTTTGTTGTTTCTTAAATTGAAAAATAAAGATTATTAATACTGTTATTATTATTATTATTATTATTATTATTATTATTATTATCATTATCATTATCATTATCATTATCTTTATCATTATCATTATCATCCTCAAATATGCAACATACTTTGTCCTTTATCTCCAAAAAATTATTTTGAATAGGTATAACATAAAGAAGAACCATTGAGATATGAAGGTTTTGCATAAATTTTATAAATCATAAATCTTGGAAATTTGCATCAGAATTATATTTCGAGTTTTAACTTTTATCCACACAGTAACTTATTCAATTGCTTTTCGTATTTTTTATTCATACTCTAGCATCTTCTGCTAGCAATCTCTTAGAAATTTCGTATCGTCTTCATGCTGTCTACCAAACCAAGAAATTTTAACTATAAATTTGGAAGTCCTTTACTGATAATCTCTCCTACAGCAAGATGGATGTGAGCATATTACAGTTATAGCCTTCAAAATTTATTATATAATAGACATATGTTTCAAGAGGATTCCTTTAATAGTGTATTGACCTTGAAATCCTTCTTAAGTTAGAAAACTCCTTTAAGTACGTACATCAAAATTCAATTAACTGTAAGCATTTCGAATCCACTCGGAATTTCTAAGACTGAACAAAGTATCGAAAAAATGACAGAAATTTCATCCGAGAATTTCAACTTCCTCCATTTGTTAATAACATACATTAATAACCTTGACTTACTAGCTAACTCACGTAATTCGGATATTTCCCTAGAGGATAATTGAACGTTGTACCACCTCAGCTGAAGCGTTTTATAGTGTTTACCTTTAATCAATACGTTTACACAGAGGTTGAATAAACTGTTGGATGACCTCTAAAGAAGTGTACAAAGTTAACGAATGATGCATAGAATCGATTGAATTAAGTTCACATACCTCGGGCATAGTTTTAGTTTTTTGTGTATGTGTATCCCAATTTAGGATAAATAGCCCAGAAAATTGATTTCGACTGCTTAGAATACAAAGGATTGGAATTTGCTTCGTAAGAGCTTAGCAGATTTATAAATGGCGCTTCTTTTCTGAATTGATTCAGCTTAGAAGCGTCTTAATTCGATTTGGAGTTGTAGTAGTATTATTTGTTCTGAGATATCTTTCCTTGACTTTATTTCTCTGCCTTTCTCAACTCGAGTCTGTTGGAATTAAACCGTAAAGATTCATTCAAGATATGATATTAATGAATTTGATTCGAAGCAAGTTCATAGAATTAATGCTTTATGATTTAATTTAAAGTTAATTACCGCTTTTGAGTAAAACAAAAGATGCCAAAGACATCGTTATTTAATGTCAAGCATAATTAAATCTAAAACTACTCTAAGTACAGGTGAATTTTCAAATACAGATAATTTTATTTGATTTTAATTTCTCAATGTGATATAAAATTAAAAAACCAAATACCATTTTTTTTAATTTATAAATTAGTTCTTTAATTTTGAAAATGATAAAGATTCTTATAAGCTTAACCAACGATAGTAAAATGATTTTGATAGACTCAGAGAGGAGAAAGGAACAAGCTAAGGGGCAGTTGATCGAAAGAGGAAGAGAGATTTGCTTGCTCACTAGAAGCAAGATCCTCTATATACATAAAAAAAAATCAGTATATTTTACATAAAAAAATACTAAAATAAAAAAAATCACGTGACCCTTTTACTATCGTTGGCTGAGCAGTACTGAATTTTAAGTTTGAGTACGTGCCTTTTATATATTTTTTTATGAATTGCAATAAAACATATTTTTATAACTGGCTCTAAAGTCCTTCAATTCTTAATAAACGTTTTTCGCACTTCATTTTGTGCATTTTTCGTTGATTTAAAAGTTTTTTTTAAAAATGTAGGGTCACTTGGGGTAAGTGGGACCCCTTTTTGGCCTAGTACATTTTTGGAGCTTTATAGAAAAAATTTGAAAGGGTTTATTTTGTACTTGTTGACTAATTTCGTTAGAGAGTCTATCGATAAACAAAAATTTATCAGTAGTTTCTAAAATAAAGCTTTACATTTTTCTTAACTGGTCTTTTTATCGAAAATGAGATGGGTGACCCACTTACCCCAAGAGATGGGGTAAGTGGGTCACCCCCTCTTTATTTATATTTAAAGCAAGCAAAACTTAAAAGGAAGTAAGTGGGTCTTACTTGATAAAGTACAGTAAATTTCAATATAAAATATTTTATTGTAACTGTATCCATGAGTGAGAAATATACTCACATCAAAATCAACATGACAAGGTAAGAATAGAATGAAAAGCAAAATAAGTATTTTAAAGAATGTTTTGAAAGGCCAAAGGGATATGTTTTACTTTAGCATATAAAATAGTGTTGAAAAACCTAATAAGGTTGATTAAGATTTATTCTTGGCACTTAAATACACATTGTAAGATAAAAAAGAAATCGGACACACTAAATGAGAATGAACACTATTGATGAGATATTTCACTTTATTCACCATAACTTAAATTCAAACTCAAATTTGATATAAAATGTGGATCAAACTATACATAAATTTTAATGAATTTTGAAGTGGTGAGTAAAAGGTCTTGCTAAATCGAAATATTTTCTGAAAATATTGGGGGAAATTGTCCCTATAACCCCCCAGAAATCCACCCACGTCTTCAGTAATAGTTCCTATATCATATGGAACCCTCTAGAACCATTTATATCATAATAAGGGGTCCCACTTACCCCACACTGAGGGGTCCCACTAACCCCAACCATGCTAAAACTATGGGGTAAGGGGACCCCCCTGTTAAACACTTAAAAATTAAAAATTTTGAAAATTTTTAAATTGCCGTATGTATTTTAGGTCAAACTCTGCAAAACAGTTCAATAAACATTAAAATGTAATGAAAACTTACATTGAAATACTTCTTTGAAAAATGCGTCTTGAACTCACCAAAAAATCCATTCTGGGAATCTATTTTAAATTAGTTCTATAATCTTAAAAAATAAATTAAACACATCTCAAATATATGCAAAACTCATCGGTGTGACAAGCTGTAACATAATCAATGCGAGTAAGTGTGAAATTCCTGTACATATTATAGTTTTAGGGGGGTGCCCCACTTACCCCAGTGACCCACTTACCCCAAGTAACCCTATATTGAAATCGCTTAAAAATAAAATTGGCTGAACTTATCTATTAATCTATGGCATGACTAATTTGGTACTTTCTAATTAGCTCGACACAAATATTTATTTCTTTTTTTAATAATGAAATAAAATACTTTTGAATTATATCAGTAGATAGAGTTAATTGTAAAATTTTGAAGTACAAACCATAAATATATAATTATACTAAAAGTTTGTTTGCTTAAAAAACATATTTACATAATAACAACAATCCAACCCAAAAATTAAACTTGAAAAAAAAATCTTAGTATAAGAAATTACTTTTAAAGTAAGAAAACCGTCTCTATGCATTGATACTTAAAATTTAACCAGACAATGCATTGGATCATAAATTTTAAATGTGATAAATGGTGTAATCTGGTCTTCAGAGATGTTAAACGAATCAATTCCCTCAAGAGAAACCTATTCATTTGAATTAATTCCTCCAGTTTTCATTACTAATTGATTAACGTAACAATGTTTTCTTCACAGTGTTTCATGGAATATTTAATTAGTATAAGCGTTACATTGATTATGCAAAATGTCATGGGATTTTGTTCATGCTTTGTGTTAGAGATTTGCACTCTTCGAAATTAATAATACACTTGCTTTGATTTACAAGAGGACATAGTATACTCCCAGAGCAGTTCCTTTCCTCTTTAATGTCAGTGCATCTTTATGACAAGGATACGAGGAGGACTACCATCAGTTATAATTAAAATTAATACTCTCGCAATCCTTTTAGAGGAAGTTTGCAGCCAACACTTAACGCTCTAAGTCAAAACTTATGTTCACTTATCGAATAATATACTATTTGTTAAGGAATAGATTTATGAATGCCGCGAACAAATATAAATTAGATAATTTCTTTTATTTGAGTATCAGTAATAATTTATTTGAGTCAAATAAGTAAACAAGAAGCAACATAAGATATTTATAGCACTTAATTGTCATGAATAGTAATTCATGTAATATACAGGGTGTTTCAAAATTGCATTGCACGGCTTTTATTCGGAACCAGCGCCTCCTAGGGTCATGGAAGTAAGGTCTACCCCAGGGTAAGTGACCCTGGAGAATCCATTGAGAGGACTTACAGCGCCCCTAGCGGCGAAATTAAAAAGTTAAAAAAATTAATTTAAAAACTATAGGAGATAGAGCAAAACCCTCAGTTAGAGTATTGTTGCCAACGTCAAGAAGAACTCATTGAAAAAAATTTGATCAAAATATCTTGAATATTCGCGGAGATATTAGCATGTGAAAATAGCACTTTTTCAGGGGTCAAAAAGTAAAAAGTTTGCATATTTGCAAATTTTTTTGATTTTTTGATTAAATTTTGTGTTCTTTCAACTAAAAAAACACAAAACTACACAATAACACTGAAAAATTTGCAAATATGCGAACTGTTTACTTTTTGACCCCTGAAAAAGTGCTATTTTCACATGCTAATATCTCCGCTAATATTAAAGATATTTTGATCAAATTTTTTTCAATGAGTTCTTCTTGACGTTGGCAACAATACTCTCACTGAGGGTTTTGCTCTATCTCCTATAGTATTTAAATGAATTTTTTTAAATTTTTAATTTCGCCGCTAGGGGCGCTGTAAGTCATCTCAATGGATTCTCCAGGGTCACTTACCTAGGGGTAGACTTTACTTCCCTGACCCTAGGAGGCGCTGGTTCCGAATAAAAGCCGTGCAACGCAATTTTGAAACACCCTGTATATTCAATGCGGAAAGCCAAGTAATAAGTTTCATAACAATGAGTTGAAAAAATGTTTCTGTAATAGTAAAAATTCTTTGTAAGAGTGTAAAGGTTTGTTTATTTCAAATAGTTAAAGTTTGTTTAACTGATTTTGTGTAACAATATTTTAGGTATACCAATTTTTCAGAAAGTAGAGAAAATTAATTTAATATAACTGAAAATTTAAGCCCCTTTTAAATGGTGGAGAACTAATACAACGCAAACAACTGAAAAACACGTTTTTAAGAGTAGTTTGTTGACGTCATTTATGAAGTTATTTTTTTTAAGTTTCACATATTTTCAAAATTAAAAGAACCAAATTTTGATGGTTTTAAAAAAGAGCTCGAATATATTATTAAATTTCTTTTTATCTACAAGGTGTAATAATTGTTAGAAAAACGTAGGTGTTGGATCCCAAAAAATATAACTCACGGCTAAACTATTAAAATCTAAAGAAACAGCCTTAAATAAACAATTAGTTTTTAACTTGAGTCAACAAGCGAAAAAAAACATGTTCAAGGTTTTGAAAGAAAATGCTCAAAAAAACAAGATTTTCGCATTAGTCTAGTATTACTTCTCATTTCTTGAAGGTAAACTATCATCTTTGCGTTTTCTCTCTTTATAAAATACCGCACGTGAAAGCATTTTTGAAAACCCCAAATGAAAATATGATCCTATAGAGAAGAATACACAACAAACTATGTCAACTTATAGCGTTAGAAACACCATGAGGCTCGTATTTACTTTCATAGAAACCGCTTTTAAAAATGGCCATTTCAAAGAAAGTATCCAGGCAAAAAGTGTGTAGTAAACTGATCATTTAAATAAAGTTCGAAAGTTGGT
Organism: Tetragnatha versicolor; assembly: GCA_024610705.1. NCBI lineage: Eukaryota > Metazoa > Arthropoda > Arachnida > Araneae > Tetragnathidae > Tetragnatha > Tetragnatha versicolor. The sequence goes on from JANDEH010000022.1 coordinate 6,639,669, forward strand.
GTGGGATTTATTTACCTTTCCATAGTGGAAAAGCTTGAATTTTTTTTTCTGTAATTAGATATTGCTGAATTTGGGCTGAATTAAGAAAATTAGGTTATTTCCTCATTTATGTATGGAGTGTAAATTTTGATGAAATTAATTATTTACTTTCAGACACACGTTAAGATAAGTTGATATTCCCTCGGGCTGATAACTACTCCTGTTTGTCTTTATATTCGAACTTTTCCTTTGGGATATTTTTTTTATCAGAAAATGCATTGAATAGTGAAACACACGATGATATTTTTAATGAGTGTACTTTTAACTAAAGATTTTTTTAGTTTTTCTTACATTTAGAATTTTTTTAACCTTCCTACCCTCTTGAAAAAATAGTCACATTTTCCCCCTCGTGGGGTCTAATAGTACCCCATGCGTAAACCGTGCCTATGGATCTAATAAAGGGTAAAAATACCTTAAATGGAAAAGAATTATCATTTTTTACTTCTAAAAAGATGCTTCAGAATAATTTTTCAAATTTTTTTGGTATTTTTCTAATTTTTTTGTCCTATTAGGGCGTTATTTAATTTCTTTTGACACTCGTTTTTTTATAACACCTGTACCTTCAAACAAGAATTAAATTTCAGAAATGAACCATAATGAAATTGTTTTATTTAAAATGTTTATAATCACAGTGCTTTAAGTATACTAGCTGATATACCCGACCTTGCACGGGTAGAATTTATTAGTTTATTTTACACTATTTATGAAGTTGCATATCTTTTCGGCATTATCAGCTACCTGTCACCCCCGATCAACTTATTTAGTATTATGAAACACTTGAAATGTGGATTCGCCTTTTTTAAATTGAAATAATACAAAAAAATATGGGTTCAGATATGTTGGTGAAATTAGTATCTCGTTTGTTTTATGTAAGTTTTCATCACGAAATGGGTTCTTTTTCTTAATAATTCTTCGAAATCACATTCTGGATTTCAGTAAATACTCATAAATCTGAGAAAGGATTCTTACTTTTCCAAGAAAACTGAAATATATAAACCTATTTATAGGCCATGAATTTATATTGTTTTAGTAAAGAATTTGTTCAACAGGAAGTCATGGCGACAGTTGTCTGAGTTTTTTTTGCTTCAACTGTTAGATACTCAAAAGATTTCTATAAATAGCATATTTTTCTTAGAATATGAATGAAAAATTTAAGAAATAGCGAGTTATTCAATGTACTTTGCCGCAATCTTCTTTTTGTAAAAAAAAGACAATTTTTACGAAAAGGTCCTTCTAATAAATCTTTAAACATCTTAAACACACATAAAAACCATGTTTTATCAATAATACAACGAAAACATAAAGTATTAAGTTTTATTTGATATGTTTTTACCGCCATTCATGCCTGGGGTCTCAGAAGACCCCAGAGGGGGAATATGTGACTATTTCTCCCACGACACTTAAAAATTGAGTAGCAACTCCAAAATTTTAACACATTGTAAAACTTAGCGTAATTAAGGAATACTAGCATTGGAAATTGTCAAAACAAAAATATATGGGAGATATCAAGTGTCAAAGTGCGTTTGGGGTCGAAATAGACCCCATGCGGGGTAGGAAGGTTTTAAATGAATGGCAAGAAAACATGTATTTAACTCATACATAAAAATAATTATATAAACAAAATTCCATGAAATTTTATAATACTTTTAGAAACATGAAGATAATTGAGGAGCTGAGAGCCAGAGTGGACCAACCCACAAAAAATGAAAAAGTGTTTTTTTTTTAATTTTTCAGTAGAATGTAGAGACATCTATTGATTTAAGTTAGAAAACAATGCATTTTTTTAGTTCCCACAAGATGGCATCATTTTTTCGTTTGATCTAGTAATTAAAATGGCACAAAAATTTAATGCCAGAATGGAGCAAGCCACTTGGTCCATTCTGATTCTGACTTTCAACAGGATCCTCTAATTATTGACCACGAGAAGATCAAAACTAAATATTAAATACTAACCTCAAAAAAAAGTTTAAATATTACTACAATTTTGTAAAGCGTTTTTCTCGAAATAACAGCTGCTGAGGTTGGTCCACTCTGGCTCTCAGCTCCTCAATTTTAATCCAGGGGTTTATTTACTTTTAAGGACAGAAGGATTTCAAAATGTTACTTAGAATATATCTCCTCTTTGTGTTCACAGATTATTAAAACTTAATAAATAACTTAAATAAATATAACTTTATATTAAAAGGGAGGTTTATTAAGAAACATTTTTAATAAAATTAATAAAATCGAGCTAAAACTATTAAATTTTACCAAACTAATTGGGTTGAAATGACACTCCACTTTTCTTTATAGATGATTAAATATTGCTATTAAAGGAAATTAGTAAGAGATTCTATGTCATCAAGCATAAAAAATTGATATAACTAATTACTTTTAGGCTTATGTCAAACCCAGGGTTTTTGTGAAGATTTCCGGTGGCGTTAAAGTATAAAAGTTAGAAGAAACTATCTAACAACTTCGTGGAATTAAAAAGCTTCATTAATTTCCTAGTGAGAAACTTAAACTTACGGAGGTGAAAGACATTTTTTATGCACTAAATGGCGGCTCCACAAGTTCTAACACCTTAATTGAATAAAATCCAGAAAAGTACTTTAAGGGAAAAATTAAATTAACCACACATTTTTATTGTTGTAGAGGCTGCAACCCCCATTTAGCGTATTGCGATAATCTATTAGAATAAATAAATGGCTTAATAGTATTTCTTACTGGAAAATAAAACTTTATTCTTACTATAATGCTAAATTTAATTACTTACTTCGTTTTAAAATGCAGTTTTTTTAAGAAATACATTTTTTCTGTTAAAGGATATACTAATTTAAATACAGAAAAATTGAAATTATTGACACATTATATAATCTATGGGGTTCAGATGTAAATAAAACTTTACTATAATTAAATTTAAAAGCATCTTTTGTGTACTATGGTTAACTTTCCCAGTTAGGTTTTTTTCAGGCACCGTCTAAATCCACGAAAGTAACAACTCAACTCTAACAAATTTCGCTATTAAAACCCATGGCACTATCTAGCTCCTCGAAAGTAACAACTCAACTCTAATGAATTTCGCTAATACTTAAGCATGGGACAACTTTCATGGATTTAGACACTTTGGTTTTTTTCATCCTCGCATTAAAGTATTACTATTGCAGTACTGTACAATTAAAGTTAAAACAAATGTTGTATTGTTATTTTGTATATGAGGCCCTGTGTGATTGAATTTGCCTACTAAAAAATACACTGGTTATGGTGTTTTTTCTCCAATTTCAATTTTTCTTAATAAATTTCTCTCATTTTTTTAGTTTGGGGAATGTGGTGTACCTCGGACTTATTTTTACTTTTGACCCCGTAATTTCTTATTTATTAAAAATAAACTGATGAAACAACTTTCCTTCGATACTTTAACCTTTCATACACAACATATATCTTTTTCGGAATTTTAATTGAAATATTTCAGTACGTAATTAATGAAAGAAAAATATAGGTAAAAGGAGTGTACCTTGGTTTCAAAGGTAGTACCTTGGACCTATGTCAAAAATTATTAGTTTATTTCTTATTTAATGGGCTTTTTTTTTTAAAGAAATTACGGAATTATCAGATGAGATCTAATCATATGAATTCTAATTGGAATTCTCTCCAATCTCTCAGGAGCACTTTTTACCATTAACTTTTTAAAACATAGATTTTGATCACAAAATCGTCGATTTCACTTAAAGTTAGCTTTAGTTATGAAACTAAATCCTACCTTGCTTTGAAATAACTATACCAATGTAATAAAAGTCAGCAGAATGATTTTGTCAATCACTCATGGTATTAAAGTGTATTTTGGGTAGGTCCAAGGTACAACGTTTTCCTTTGGTCCAAGGTACATCACTTGATCATTTACTGAAAAATGTCTGCACTTTATGTTCAGTTAACTCCAGCCCCATTTCAAACACATACTATTAAATAGCTGAAACAGTACGCTGTAAGATATAAAATTAACTGAAAATATAATTTGTTGGTTTTAAACTTATAGCTTCGAAGTGAAACTTTAAAAATTTCTTTTAAAGGTCGAAATCAGTTTTTAACCTATATTATCTAAAATTTTAAACTTTTTAAATAAAAATGTAGTTAAAATAAGAGATCTGATTGTATTGATGCTAACTACATGTCTATTGCTACATGTCTATTGTTGATATACTACAAAAAGTTTAGCTAGAAACAGTGTAGGACCGAGGTTCACTTAGGTCCGAAGTACACTACTTTCCCCTACATTAAATTTTCATTCTCAATTAAACAAATATGAAGTTTACTCAACTTTAAGAAGGTTTAGTTGTTCATTTTGTCTTAGATCCAAAAATTTAAATTGTACCGTAGATTTTTCGCTTTCACACTTTTATTTTTTTATCAACAAATTTTCACAATTTTTTAAAGAAAAGAGTAAAAACAAATGCATTAATAGCTATATCACATAGGATATTCTTTGGTAATTTATATATACTTGAAGTATGAATAAAGAAAAAACGTTTACGAAATATGTCATAAAAGAGACGCCTCAATCAAATTTACGACTATCTCTAGACAAGCATTTGAGCCACCCCTCTACATTTTGTAAGAACATCGTCGAAAAAGTTTAGAGGGATCTTGATTGATAGGCATGGAAATTTATCTTAACATTTTTCCTTACTCTATACATTCAGTAATCTAATTTGGCTTCAGAAAACTGTCGTTTTTGGAAAACCATCACTTTTAGGTTCTGAGTTTGAATTAGATTCAGGCTGTAGTTGTTACTCGGTGTAATCTACTTCAATTTATGAACTCGTGTTTCATTCATGACCTGATTTTTCTTGTTTAATTTGATTTACAATAAATCGATTTTTTGAAATTAAACTTTCTTTTAGGTTAGGTTATGTTTTTTTAAACTTTTTTATACAAGTTAAAATATTTAAGAGGAAAAATGTCACGGATTTTCTGGTTTATTTTTCTTTCTATAAACATATATTTCTGTACACTGAAAATATATTTAAAACTATAGTATAATATAGTGGCTCCTTGCTTTGTTAGCGTAGGGATGTAAAAGATCTTGAACAATTTATTCTATTGTGCACTACAATCCTCATGAAAAGAAACATTTTAAAACTGCTACTTCAAGATATATTAATATCAAATATAAAGTCTCCAAATAGCTGTCAAAATTTTTTCTGATAAAAATCCTTTTCATTATTTCATTATTAAGGTCATTAAGAGTATAAAATCCTACATGTGGCTTTAGTTATATTTTCCTTCCTTAAAATTTGTTTATACGCACATTTGCATGTCGCAGCCAATTAGGTAAAAGTGAATTAAACAAGAAAAATTAGAGCATAGTTTTCAAATAACAAAACTATTCACCTTACATTAAGAAAATTTGTTTGAATTTGACATTTCTCTTTGTATATTATATGCAACGAAAGAGTTCACTTACTATTCGAACTTTCATATTTGTTTTTACCTGCATAGTAAAAGTTAAGCTCTCTCTGAATTCCACAGAGTTTTCCAATAGTTTTTTTACTAACACGCAAAAGAACAGAACTGAGCACGATATACTTAACCTATTTTTCCCTTTAAATGGATGATAAATGAATCAATAAACCTACGGGCAATATGCAGCTATTGTTGATTCGGACAATTTTGTGTGGCTATTAATTCGTTTTCTGTTAAGGCAGTATAAAAGTTCGTTTTGGTTTGTGTTTCGTTTATTTTTAAAGTGTGGAAAAGATTGTGTAAATATTTTTAGACATACTTCATACTGAAATTTGTATTTTAAAGGTATTGAAATAAAACTAAAAAAAATTTACGAATTAGGATTAGTTATCTTTCAAAATAGTAGATGTACAATGCATGTTCTAGGTTTGAAATAATTATTACCTCGAAGTTCCTAATAATTATGCATCGATACAAAAGAAAATCTCTTTTTTGCTTTTGATGATACAAATAGAAATGTAAGTAACATTTCAAACATTTCCAGTAAACCTTACTGGGAACCATCAATTTAATTTTTTTCCAGTTTCTGTCTTTTCAATGAATAGAGCTAGTTTTCTGGTGTTCCTTCCATAAAAATAATCTTAGATTGTATCTTTATTGGATATAATATTAGCCTTTTTTATACGTTACAAAGTCCTTCCATTTCAATAAATTTTTGTCTTGTCTATAAAAAGTATTCATTTTAACCACCAAAGTATACGAAAAACTCATAAAAAATTTACAAGTCAGAATTGAAGAGGTAAAAGACATTTATTTTTTAGAAGATATTATTCTATTTTTATACAATTTATTATGTAATGTTCTCATAAATATATATACACATATATAATGAAATAATTTGATTTTGAACTTCATATGATCACATTAGCAGGCACAAAATAAGAATCAAATGATCCAACATACACATATACAATTTTTTTGGGGTGAGGATGGTAGGTAGTTCATGGTGTTTTTTTGTGGTAGTTCATGGTGTATCATGCAATGAGTTGAAGAGAAATACAGATTGCCTTTTTTAAAAATTCTTTGAAGGAAAATTTATGATTATCTACATGAGTGCAAAAAATTTTTAAAGTTAAAGCATAATTAAAATAGTTTTGGTAAAAAAAATTAAAAGCATTGGATAGAAATTACTTTAATTTTTTTATTTTTTCCAAAAAAATTAAATTTGAGGTTAACAACCTATAAAGAACTTTTTAAGAGATTATTATCATCTTAATGGAATATGTTGATTTGGACTTGAAATGAGCTCTATCTGGACTGAAATAGCGCAAATATGGATATAAAGGATATAAACTTAAACTTAAGATAAAAAAATGTGAAAACTTCTTTTCCAAATTTCTCTGCCAGTCTTTCATGAGCACGTGTTATTTTAGGAAACTAGCCATTGATTTTCTCTCAAAGGGCTGGAGTCTTATTTTTGTGTGTATCATAAACAAATCTCAAACTTTCGATGCTGTGACCTGTTAAACAGCCGGAAATTACCAAAGTATTTTCTGTGGGGGAATAATTTTTATGATCTTACTTAGATTTATATCTTGAAGAGTTATTATTTTTCTTCCATAAAATCGTAGGAAAGCTGTTGCTGATTTAAGTAACCTTTAAAGGTAAAAAAAACCCTTCTTTTTGGTGCATATGGACATCTTACTACTGGTACACATTCGAAATTTGTTAACTGTTATCGGATTCTGTACTAAAGATCAGTCGTTATTTTAAGCTATTGAGCCTGTTGTTTAATAGGTATCTTATTAGACTTGAAATTCATAAGGCAGATAATAATGTCAAGAAATAATCAACATTTTCCTGCTAAAATTTTAAAATTATATATATTTGTAAAAATTTTTGTTTTTTTATTGAGTCAAAAACTTTTTTGAAATTTTATAAACGGAAATAAACTATTCGTCTCTAAATAATTAATAAAATAATTAAATAATTGAAATAATAAATTCCATGGAAAACACCAGGATTAATCGTAGAGTACAAAATGTGATCAATTTAACTTGGGTTCCTAGTCTTTTGTAAAATATTAAAGGTTACTTTACACTAGAAGTACTTTCCCGTACCACATGCGATGACAACGTTTCAAGAGTGATTTCAAATGATTCATCACCGTATAATTGCTTACTTCGTTATCCTTTATTAATATAACGGGGTGGTCTCAAGTATCCGTTCAATTATTTATTCAGGTTTATAGGTTGGCTGTTTTAAATATAGTCCACTACTGAAAAAAAGGGTCAAACCGGGAACAAATTGATACATTTAGTTTTTCAACGGTTTTCACTTGGGAATGACCTAAATAATAACATACTAAAAATCGGACAAAATCGGCTAGCAGGAAGTTTAATTTTTTTAAAGTTTTAAAAAAATGACCGAAAAAAATTTCAAAAAATCAAATTATAGTAATCGAGACTTATTATACATGTTTATGGGCTATTTTTCAAGGCTGAATACGAATATACCATTTAAATTTAAAAAAATTTCAATTTTTAAAAATTAATTCAAAATTTGGAAAGTCGAAAAAATTAAAACATCGCTCAAAACCACAAAATTATTGCAAAAGAAGTAATTTAAACGGTTTTCTATTAGAAATATCTTAAATAATAACATACTAAAAATGTAAGAAAATCGGAAAATAAAAACTTTAATTTTTTTCAAATTTTCAATTTTTTTGGCCTCAAAAATCGACTTTTTTAAAAATTCTTGTTAAAAACGTTTGAGGCATTTTCCAAGGTCATTTTTCCATGGATGTCTTAGGTATATACCTCTATAACCTAAAAAAACCACAATTGGTGATTAAATCATTAGATAATTAATTAATTTATAAAAATTAATGTTGAAAATACAATTAAAATCTTTCAATCAAGTAATACAGAAAATATTTAGACACTATTTGATAATAAATCATTTTAAAAATAATTAAATTGAAAAAAGACAAAATATCTTTCAAAAAATTTAAATTTTAAATTAATTTAAAAATTTTAAATTTTTAAAAAATTTTAAATTTTGTAGTATATGCATGTGATATACATGTCTTTAGGCTATATTTTAGTGCTGTTTACGAATATCATGCCAACTTTTCAATAAATTTAAATTTACTGTGGAAAAATTGAAGCATAAAAAACAAAATTATAGAGAAAAGTGCTTCAATTTTTCCACACTTATTCTAAATTTTATTGAAAAGTTGGCGTGATATCCGTAAACAGCACTAAAATATAGCCTAGAGACAGGCCCGTATTTAGGGTTTTTGCCGCCCTGTGCATATCGGTTCATTGCCGCCCCCCTCTATTTCATCACCTGTTTCAAGAAAATACCCCTTTTGTTTCTTTTAAAAGTCTATTGCTAAAAGGTGGGGTCTTAACCTTTTGAACTAAAATATCAAGATGTTGGTGATTTTTTTAAAAAGTATCATGTAAGATCGTCTTGAGGTACCACTGGGGGGGTATGGGGGTCCTCCCCCAAAATAAATTTTGAAATTCGACGCTTAAAACTAGGGTTTTAACTCGTTTTGAGAACCTTTTTGGGTTCATCGCTTTTACCTTTTAACACAGAATGTCAGGGATTTTCTCAAAAGTGTCACGCAAAATTTTGAAATTTACTTGTTAAAGTAGGGTTTTAAATCATTTGAGAACCTTTTTGGGTTCATCCCTTTTATCTTTTGACACAAAATTTCGGGGATTTTCTTAAAAATGTCATGCAAGATTCTCTTGTGAACCACAGGTAGTATGGGCGGGGTCCTCCCGCAGGAGAAATTTTGAAATTTAACTTGTAAAAGTGTGGTTTTAACTCATTTTAAGAACATTTTTGGGTCTAAGAGGGGGACTGTCCCTTTTGGGGGGATGTGACCGTTGGATGCTGGGAATGACTCAACCCTAGAATCCTCTCGTAGTGAAAACTGTATGGTAAATTTTTTTTTTCAAAACTGTATAGTATGTAGCATTTTGAATTGTTGTAATTTGCCGCCCCCAAAAATTTTGCCGCCCTGTGCTATAGCACATGTTGCACGTGCCTAAATACGGCCCTGCCTAGAGACATGTGTCACCATATACTACAAAATTTAAAAAATTAAAATTTTTAAATTAATTTAAAATTTAAATTTTTTGAAAGATATTTTGTCTTTTTTCAATTTAATTATTTTAAAAATGATTTATTATCAATAGTGTTTAAATATTATCTGTATTACTTGATTGAAAGATTTTACCTGTATTTTCAATATTAATTTTTATAAATTAATTAATTAACTAATGATTTAATCACCAATTGTGTTTTTTTAGGTTATTGAGGTATATACCTACAACATCCATTGAAAAATGACTTTGGAAAATGCCTCAAACGTTTTTAACAAGAATTTTTAAAAAGGTCGATTTTTGAGGCCAAAAAAATTGAAAATTTGAAAAAAATTAATTTTTTTATTGTCCGATTTTCTTCCATTTTTAGTATGTTATTATTTAAGTCATTTCTAATCGAAAACCGTTTAAATTACTTCTTTTGCAATTATTTTGTGGTTTTGAGCGATGTTTTAATTTTTTCGACTTTCCAAATTTTGAATTAATTTTTAAAAATTGAAAATTTGAATTTTTA